>CM065735.1:27832354-27834854 GCA_033310375.1 Conus canariensis | reverse complement strand
GCCCTCAAAACTCTCGCTGCAAAGAACAGAACCATCTTACTTCAGCCCTTGTTGCCCTGAGTGCCAGAGTGGAGAAAGTGGTGATACAATGGGTACCAGCACACTGTGGTATCAGAGGCAACGAAAAAGCGGATATATTCTGGCAAAGAGGTGCACAGAAGGAGCAGGCCAACAAACCTGGTGTCATACGATGAAATCAAGACAATCATCAAGGCACAGCAAGGAATAAAGTGGCGCCTCCAGCACCCCAAATACAACCCAGAAGACAAATACCATTTGCTGGGACGACGGGAACAGGTCAAGATCTTCTGCCTGAGGACTGGACACAATCGCCTGCTGCACCACATGCACACAAAATTTGGACATTGGACAGAGTGGAGAGTGTCCTTGTGGTGAGAGACCAATGACAACCGACCACATCCTTCAAGACTGTACGACGCATGCAGCATCCAGAAGGAAGTACTGGCCAACACCGACAGCTGTGGAAGCCAAGTTGTACGGCACCCTGGAGGAGCTGCGGGGACGGCAGCCTTCATCGAGGACACCGGGCTGCTCATCTAACGGGATGGCGAACGAGGAAGAAGAAGAACTGCTCTCATTGGCATGACTGATTACAACAACTTCAGTTTGTGTTGACAGCTTTACGGTGCTAAACCTAACTGACATCCGTGCGGGCTCTTTCAGTCAAATACAAAGGTCACATCATTATCGGTGTGAACGTCTGCCGTCTTCACCCGTGACGTGGGAGGAGGGCGCGGAATGAGTTTACCTACATGATACGTTGTCCCAGGTACATTGGCTTCAGGCATCGAAGACATGTCTTTCATGACTGTGAGGGGAGGAGGAGTGGATGGGAGGGGCGGGGGGGGGGGGGGGGGGGGCGGAGTGGTGAGGGATGGGTGAGTAAGGAGCAGGGGAGGGGCATGGGGAGAAGTCAAGGCAATGCCAGCCTAACAAGCCGCTTGAGGAAATCTGATTTCCATGCCAAAGTCCAAGCCGCACATGTTGTTGTAGCAACGGCGGGGGAGGGGGGGGTGGGGGGGAGCAAAGTCCTAGCCATTCATGTTGGAGCAACGAAGGGGGGGGGGCAGTGGAGGGCAAAGTCCTATCCATACATGTTGAAGAGCAACGGAGGGGAGGGGGGGGGGGGGCAAAGTCCTAGCCATACATGTTGGAGCAACGAGGGGAGGGGGGGGGAGTGGGGGACAAAGTCCTACCCATACATGTTGAAGCAACGGGAGGGGGGGGGGGGGGGGCAAAGTCCTACTCATACACGCTGGAGCAACGGGGGGAGGGGGGGAGGGGGGAGAGCAAAGTACTACTCATACATGCTGGAGCAAGGGGGGTGGGGAGCAAAGTCCTAGCCATACATGTTGGAGTAACGGGGGAGGGGGGGGCTAAAGTCCTAGCCATACAATGTTGGAACAACGGGGGGGGGGGGGGGGGGGGGGAGAGAGAAAGGAGGGGAGCAAAGCCCTAGCCATACATGTTGGGGCAACGGGGAGGGGGGGGGGGGAGAGTAAAATCCTAGCCATACATGTTGGAGCAACGGGGGCGAGGGGGGGGGGGGAGAGCAACGTCCTAGCCATACATGTTGGAGCAACGATGGGGGGAGGGCAGCAAAGTCCTAGCCATACATGTTGGAACAACGGGGGGAAAGGGGGGGGGGGGAGGAGGGGGAGCAAAGTCCTAGCCATACATGTTGGAGCAATGCGGGGGGGGGGGGGGGGGGGGGGCAAAGTCCTAGCCATACATGTTGGAGCAACGCGGGGGGTGGGGGGGAGCAAAGTCCTAGCCATACATTTTGGAGCAAGGGTGAGTAGGGAGAGCAAAGTCCTAGCCATACATGTTGGAGCAACGGGGGGTGAGGGGGGGGGGGTGGGGGTTGGGGGGAGGGGGGGGGCAAAGTCCTAACCATACATGTTGGAGCATCGATGGGGGGAGAGAGACAGGGGGGGGGGGGGGCAAAGTCCTAGCCATACGTGTTGGAGCAACGGGGGGAGGTAGGGGTTGTACGCTCATCATCTGTCTTTTACTCTCCACTCCCAACAGAAGAGGACCAGAGGCCTAAAGGCAATGACAGAGGCAGCTGTAAAGAGTTCCAGCTGGACCTTGGTCAAGGAGGGACGAAAGTGAGTTTGATCAGGCTTAAACTTCCCATCGGCGTAAAGGTGCCCAACAGCAACATGGATAAATCATCTGTCACCAGTGTGGATAACACATCTGTCATCAACGTGGATAAACCATCTGCCACCAGTGTGGACAACACATCTGTCATCAACGTGGATGAACCATCTGTCACCAGTGTGGATAACACTATCTGTCATCAACGTGGATAAACCATCTGTCACCAATGTGGATAAACTATCTGTCACCAATGTGGATGAGACATCTGTCACCAATGTGGATAAACAACTGTCACCGATGTGGATGAACTATCTGTCATCAATGTGGATACGACATCTGTCACCAACGTGAACAAACCATCTGTCACCAACGT
>CM065735.1:27809854-27814854 GCA_033310375.1 Conus canariensis | reverse complement strand
ACTGAGGATATTGTGTTATAGTGCAGGCCAAAAAGGACGTGTCCTTGTTGTCCTCACAGTCGTGTAATGCAGGCCAGAAATGACGTGTCCTTGTTGTCCTCACAGAGGATATTGTGTTATAGTGCGGGCCAGAAAGGACGTGTCCTTGCTGTCCTCACAGAGGATATTGTGTTATAGTGCAGGCCAAAAAGGACGTGTCCTTGTTGTCCTCACTGTCCTGTAATGCAGGCCAGAAAGGACGTGTCCTTGTTGTCCTCACAGAGGATATTCTGTTATAGTGCGGGCCAGAAAGGACGTGTCCTTGTTGTCCTCAGAGAGGATATTGTGTCATAGTGCGGGCCAGAAAGGACGTGTCCTTGCTGTCCTCACAGAGGATATTGTGTTATAGTGCGGGCCAAAAAGGACGTGTCCTTGTTTTCCTCACTGTCCTGTAATGCAGGCCATAAAGGACGTCTCCTTGTTGTCCTCACAGAGGATATTGTGTTATAGTGCAGGCCAAAAAGGACGTGTCCTTGTTGTCCTCAGAGAGGATATTGTGTTATAGTGCAGGCCAAAAAGGACGTGTCCTTGTTGTCCTCACAGAGGATATTGTGTTATAGTGCATGCCAAAAAGGACGTGTCCTTGTTGTCCTCAGAGAGGATATTGTGTTATAGTGCAGGCCAAAAAGGACGTGTCCTTGTTGTCCTCACAGAGGATATTGTGTTATAGTGCAGGCCAAAAAGGACGTGTCCTTGTTGTCCTCACTCTCCTGTAATGCAGGCCATAAAGGACGTGTCCTTGTTGTCCTCACTGAGGATATTGTGTTATAGTGCATGCCAAAAAGGACGTGTCCTTGTTGTCCTCACAGAGGATATTGTGTCATAGTACAGGCCATAAAGGACGTGTCTTTGTTGTCCTCACTGTCCTGTAATGCAGGCCATAAAGGACGTGTCCTTGTTGTCCTCACACAGGATATTGTGTTATAGTGCAGGCCAGAAAGGACGCGTCCTTGTTGTCCTCACAGTCGTGTAATGCAGGCCAGAAATGACGTGTCCTTGTTGTCCTCACAGAGGATATTGTGTTATAGTGCAGGCCAAAAAGGACGTGTCCTTGTTGTCCTCACTGTCCTGTAATGCAGGCCAGAAAGGACGTGTCCTTGTTGTCCTCACAGAGGATATTGTGTCATAGTGCGGGCCAGAAAGGACGTGTCCTTGCTGTCCTCACAGAGGATATTGTGTTATAGTGCGGGCCAAAAAGGACGTGTCCTTGTTGTCCTCACTGTCCTGTAATGCAGGCCATAAAGGACGTCTCCTTGTTGTCCTCACAGAGGATATTGTGTTATAGTGCAGGCCAAAAAGGACGTGTCCTTGTTGTCCTCAGAGAGGATATTGTGTTATAGTGCAGGCCAAAAAGGACGTGTCCTTGTTGTCCTCACAGAGGATATTGTGTTATAGTGCAGGCCAAAAAGGACGTGTCCTTGTTGTCCTCAGAGAGGATATTGTGTTATAGTGCAGGCCAAAAAGGACGTGTCCTTGTTGTCCTCACAGAGGATATTGTGTTATAGTGCAGGCCAAAAAGGATGTGTCCTTGTTGTCCTCACTCTCCTGTAATGCAGGCCATAAAGGATGTGTCCTTGTTGTCCTCACTGAGGATATTGTGTTATAGTGCATGCCAAAAAGGACGTGTCCTTGTTGTCCTCACAGAGGATATTGTGTCATAGTACAGGCCATAAAGGACGTGTCTTTGTTGTCCTCACTGTCCTGTAATGCAGGCCATAAAGGACGTGTCCTTGTTGTCCTCACACAGGATATTGTGTTATAGTGCAGGCCAGAAAGGACGCGTCCTTGTTGTCCTCACAGTCGTGTAATGCAGGCCAGAAATGACGTGTCCTTGTTGTCCTCACAGAGGATATTGTGTTATAGTGCGGGCCAGAAAGGACGTGTCCTTGCTGTCCTCACAGAGGATATTGTGTTATAGTGCGGGCCAAAAAGGACGTGTCCTTGTTGTCCTCACTGTCCTGTAATGCAGGCCAGAAATGACGTGTCCTTGTTGTCCTCACAGAGGATATTGTGTCATAGTGCAGGCCAAAAAGGACGTGTCCTTGTTGTCCTCACAGAGGATATTGTGTTATAGTGCAGGTCAGAAAGGACGTGTCCTTGTTGTCCTCACAGAGGATATTGTGTTATAGTGCAGGCCAAAAAGGACGTGTCCTTGTTGTCCTCACAGAGGATATTGTGTTATAGTGCAGGCCAAAAAGGACGTGTCTTTGTTGTCCTCACAGAGGATATTGTGTTATAGTGCAGGCCAAAAAGGACGTGTCCTTGTTGTCCTCACAGAGGATATTGTGTTATAGTGCAGGCCAAAAAGGACGTGTTCCTGTTGTCCTCACAGAGGATATTGTGTTATAGTGCAGGCCAGAAAGGGCGTGTCTTTGTTGTCCTCACAGAGGATATTGTGTTATAGTGCAGGCCAAAAAGGACGTGTCTTTGTTGTCCTCACAGAGGATATTGTGTTATAGTGCAGGCCAAAAAGGACGTGTCCTTGTTGTCCTCACAGAGGATATTGTGTTATAGTGCAGGCCAAAAAGGACGTGTTCCTGTTGTCCTCACAGAGGATATTGTGTTATAGTGCAGGCCAGAAAGGGCGTGTCCTTGTTGTCCTCGCAGAGGATATTGTGTTACAGTGCAGGCCAAAAAGGACTTGTCATTGTTGTCTTCACAGTCGTGTAATGCAGCCCTGAAAGGACATGTCCTTGTTGTGGCGAACGATTTTGTCTTGTAATGCAAGAAAGAAAGGGCTTGTCCTTGTTGTCATCACAGAGGATATTGTGTTATAGTGCAGGCCATAAAGGACGTGTCCTTGTTGTCATCGCAGAGGATATTGTCTCAAAGTGCAGGCCAGAAAGGACTTGTCATTGTTGTCTTCACAGTCGTGTAATGCAGGCCTGAAAGGACATGTCCTTGTTGTGGCGAACGATTTTGTCTTGTAATGCAAGAAAGAAAGGGCTTGTCCTTGTTGTCCGCACAGTCGTGTAATGCAGGCCTGAAAGGACGTGTCCTTGTTGTCACGAACGATTTCGTCTTGTAATGCAAGCCAGAAAGGACTTGTGCTTGGTGTCCTCGCCGTCTTGTAACGCAGGCCTGGAAGGACATGTCCTTGTAGTCACAGAGAATATTGTCTTATAAGTGCAGGCCAGAAAGGACATGTCCTTGTTGTCCTCATATACAGCTGTGGTGGAGAGAAGGGCAGGTGTATATTTGCTGTTGCAAGCGACACGAAAGCGACAGAGAGAGAGAGAGAGAGAGAGAGAGGGGAGAGAGAGAGAGAGAGAGAGGAGAGAGAGAGAGAGAGAGTTTGAAAAATAAAATTTACGTCAATGTCACGCTTCTGGCGTATGACATGAAAAAGTCACCAAGGTTACAGCAAGCATAAGAAGAAAATCTACAGAGAAGGGCCCGTAGCCACATGGTAAGAGAGCAAACCAGAGGAACTGACAGTCCGGAGTTCGAACCGCTGGTAAGGTCGGCTTTCTACGGCTCGGAAACCTTTTCTATCAACCCAGCGTTAAAGGGGTACCTGCTTCAGGTAAGGGAAGGTCAAGACGATGGAAGGAGAGAAGCGGTCTTGAATAATGCAGTGCACAAGACACGGTAAGCCCCAAACTGCCTCTTCGGCCCGCACAGGAAAGAAGTGGTTCACATGTTTAAAGTTTTGTAGACAAAATTAGACGAAGAAATAGTTCGCCTTTAGCAAAAGTAACCAATATTTGATGAACATCAGTGGGTTTCGGGAGCTCTTCGTCAGAAAAATTGGCTTCCGAAGTCTCTGCACCTTAGAGATATGAGCAATCCAAAAAAAAATTCTATTTCTGTGATGTTGGTTTAACAAAGGGTCTTAAGAACATCGGTCATCATTATCTTTGCATAGTGAACAAGAAGATTTCAGTGGAGACATTCCAGCCCTAAACTTGGCCAATGCTTTTCGAATGTGTGTGTTCTGGATAAAACACATATCGGCTGAGTGTCAACGAATGCGTGAAAGAAAAAGAGAATGAACGAACGAATCGTTTTTTTGTAATTGAAGGTAAAGAATAAGCACATAAAGGCTCCTTCACTAAACTTGCGTTCAGAAAAGCAGGTCATCACAGTATGCAAAGAAACAACTTCAAGACAAGCACAGTTGTGAGAGAATAAAGTATGATAAGACGTTAAAGAATTTCAACTCCAGAGTGACGTCAAGTACACAAGAAATATCATTTCATGCGTGGGTGTGACAGAACCGTTGGCCAGACGTGGGGAAGTGGTAAGGAGAGAGAAAGGGAAGGGGGTTGTGAGGGGTGAGGCGCGAGCTAATGGGGAGGGGAGGGAGGAAAAGGGGGAGGGACAAGGGGAGACAGGCTGAGATCATATGGAAAATAACGAAGCAAAGCACACAAAGTAATCCATGATGGAAAGAATTCAGAAATCATGTAATAAAATATACGTCACTGGTGGATAAGGGTGCGAGACATACTTACACCGTGAAACGAATGCAAAGTGGAGATATGAGAGAAAAAGAGCGAGAGAGAGATGGGGGGGGGGGGGGGGGGGGGGGGAGAGATGGGGGGAGGGGGGGGGGAGAGGGAGGGGAAGAGGAGGAGGGGGGGGGGGGGGGGAGAGAGAGAGAGAGAGAGAGAGAGAGAGAGAGAGAGAGAAGAAGGAGAGAGGGGTGAGAGAAAGAGAAGAGGAGAGAGAAGAAAAAAGAAAGAGAGAGAGAGATGGTAGGGGGGGGGGAGGGAGCAGAGGGGAGAGGAGAGAATGAGAAGAGAAGAGAAGATGAGAGAGAGAGAGAGAAAAGAAGAAAAGAGGAGAGAGACAGGGGGAGAAGAGAGAGAGAAGAGAGATAGAGATAGAGAGAGAGGGGGGAGGGAGAGAGAGAAAGAAAGAGACAGACAGAAGACAGACAGACAGACAGAGAGAGGAGAGAGAGAGAGAGAGAGAGAGAAAAATATGCATTATCAGCATGGCCAAGGGCTGTAATT
>CM065735.1:27799854-27804854 GCA_033310375.1 Conus canariensis | reverse complement strand
GGCAAATGACCTGAGTTCCAGCATTTTTTAAATATGCTGAGTAAAATGCTTATCCAATTGTCTGGAAAATGTTTAATCATTTCATTAGAAATGGAGTCAACTCCAACAGCTGTTTTTTTGTTTGGGAGAGAATCTATAGCATCTTTCACCTCTTGTAATGTAATTGGGGCGTTGATGTCGCTTGTGTCGTTATCAGATACATCATTAAAGACATGGGTAGATTCTTTATCCTCTCTGAATTTTCTTTGATTTTCAGACAATCCATCTAACCTGCTCACTTTAGCAAACTGGTCTACAAACGCTTCTGCTTTGTCTGTAGATGATGGTAACTTGTTATTATCAAGAATGATAGGATATTCTGGGAGTTTGATTCCATTTTTTATCGTCTTTATCTCTTTCCATACCATTCTACTATCTTTATGATCGAATGTGTTTCTTTTGCAAAAATTATCCCAATAATCCTTTTTGGCTTGTTCCATAACTCTATTACTATGTATATTTGAATCTTTCATTTCCTTAAAATTTTTATCAACCATTTTCTTATCTTGACTTTTCTTAGTGTGCACGTATTCTTTGAATAACCTTTTTTTCTCATTGACTGCCTTATCGCAATCTTCAGTCCACCAGACATTACCGAGATGTTTACCCCTTTAGATCCCTGATTTTTCAATTTAGGAATACATAAACCAGACACTTTTAGAACAGAAGTACAAAACGTGTCATACATAGTATCAATATCATCATCTGGGGACAATCTTATGTCTAGATCTTTAAGTGTATTGTAAAATTGAGATCAATTGGCATTTTTATAATCAAATCTTGGGATTGTATCATCAGGTTTTGTGTCTTCAAAATTAGGGGACTGATTAATTGTGATGATGATTGGTATGTGGTCACTCCCAAGAGTTTCACTATAAGTTTCCCATGCACACGACAAAGCCATTTTAGGTGAAACCAAGGTTAAATCAATAGCAGTAGGTCTATGTGTAGATATATCAGGAACTCTGGTATAAGAACCATCATTGAGTAAACATAAAGTTGAGTCTACAACATTTTCCACAAACCTATTACTACTGACCTGTGTGCACTCTTTTTCCCAGAAAGGAGAATGAGCATTAAAATCCCCTCCTACTAACCATTTGTCATTATCATTCTTGATATTTTTCATCCATTCAGTATTAGCTTCATCTGGACCCTTAGGTAAATATACAGAAGCACAGTTCACTTTTAAGGAGTCCGAAAACTTGACAGTTACAGCACATGAAAAAATCCCATGTAATCCACTAGGCACAGGTGATTGTTTGTCACAATACTGTAGTCCAGTATGAATATAGATAGCACAATTTACTCTATTACCATTTTTATCTGTATCTACTACTGGTGGATAGTAGTACTGTTCCAGTCTTGGTAGTTTGTTCTTCCTGATATTAACAGACTGGAATAAAAGAACGTGGCAGTCAGATGACACTAAAAATTGACGTAAGCAGTCAATATTAGAATAGAGAGAGCGGCAGTTCCATTGCAGTATTTTTATATTATTGTTAAATTTCATGTTTGAGGAAAAAAAAAAAAAAATAACCAATTAAATAAAAATATGTTGCTTTAACACAATTGGAGCTTAGCTACACAGAGACGTAGGCTGGTATGCTACATTCGTTCCGACCAAAAGCAACATAAAATGTCACCAGTTGTATAAGACATTGAACCTATTGGACCAGGCAGAGCCGTAGAAGGAATCCTCAGGGAAGGATGTGGGGCGCAGGTACCGGGGACGTCGCGCTGTCTTCCGGGGCCGTTCCCAGAAGAGGTTCCTCAGATGCCGGCCAATATTCCCCGCTAGGATGCTAGCTCCTCTTGCAGTGGGATGTAGCCCATCACGGAGGTTGAAGCGGGCAGCTTGTAGGTTTGAGTGAGTGATGAAGGTGATGTTTTTGTCATCATTCAGCTCTGACACCAAAAGTGCGTTGTACAAGTCCCCTTTGATATTGAGTTCGGGGTGTGATGTAGGAGCCATCTTACTGACTATGATGGCCAGATCAGGGTTTTCTTCTTTGATACTCCTCACGCACTTTGCCAGTCTTCCGGAACATGTTGCTGCTGATTCTGTTTCTAGGTCCTTCGATCCAACATGTAAGAGTAAAGCATCAGGTGTCTTGACAGATGCACTTGCTTTGGCCACCGCTGGTTTGATGTCATTTATTGTTCTTGCATTACTCTGATGCACCTTACATCCGTAGGACTTCCCTAGTCTCTTTGTGTTGACTTTCTTTATGACAGGGTCATTCACATATAATATGTTGGGAAGGCCCTTTAAAGTTGGATTTGGTTTGTCTCTGGACTTGGCCTTTAAGTCGTTAACATTTTGTTTGTCTCTGGACTTGACCTTTAAGTCATTGGCGTTTTGTTTGTCTCTGGACTCGACCTTAAGGCTATTGTCGTCATTTTTCTTGCACTGCTTCTTCGACTTCGGCTTATGACGCAAAGAAGCCTTGACGTCATTTTTGTTCGCGTTATCATTTTCTTTATTTTTTTTGTTTTGTCCACTTTCCTGTACAATTCTGCTGTGCGTCTTTTCTGTTTTATTTGCCTCGACCAGCAGAGCATCCCGAGAAGGTGTTTTCAGCTTTGATGGAACTCCAGCTACCTCTGCATAGGAGAGGTAGGGGAAAGGCTCCGTCTGTGTTGCTATGCTAGATCTAGCTATGTCCTTTCTATCAATTTTTTCATGTAGCGATCTCATCTGTTCTTCCAGACCGGCTACTTGATCTCGCAGAGATGTGATTGTGCCTTCGATCAGAGCAAAGATCTGTGAGGTACTCACGGACTTGATGCAGTCTGTAGGAGCATTGTTGTCTCTGGACCTAGGCTCCAGCCCCTCCTTAACAAAGGACAAACGGAACGGTCTCCTCCACTCAGATCTACAATCTGTTCCGTCCTCGCTTCCGTGCTCCTCCAGCACATCCTTAGTGCATCCCTTTGCACACAGTACAGGTATGCAGCTTTTCCGGATCCTGGTGTGGTTTCCCATTGCTTGCTTTGATCGAAACATTGTAGCATCCACAGCACTGAACTATCGGTTGCTGTCTGCAGGCGCCATCTTGTGTGTACGTGTGTGTGTGTGTGTGTGTGTGTGTGTATGTGTGCATGCGCGCGCGCGTGCGCAAGAGTGTGTGTTCTTGATGATGGTTATGGCTACACGCTACACCACATAAAGATTAGCCACGATTTCATGATGCCAGGCCTTACTTTTATATGAAAGACTGCAATTGAAGTTTTTGAAAGTTTTGTTTACAGTTACACGTTCTCTCTCTCTCTCTCTCTCTCTCTCTCTCTCTCTCTCTCTCTCTCTCTCTCTCCTCTCTCACACACACACACACACACACACACATACACACACACATACTCACAGAGAGAGAGACAGAGAGACAGAGAGAGAGAACAAGGGGGGAGGGGGGAGGTGGGAGGTTCTTCTGTGACCTCAATTCAGGCAAACTGTTGAAATCTAGGCTTTGGTACAAGGTTTCTGACTTGTATTCTACTACCCTGCAGATTTTACCGCCAGCTTTTTCGTTTGTTTTGGAAAATGCATAAACGTAAAAAAGATCATTCACTTTTTGTTTAGATAAACTAGGCTCGTCTTTTTTCATGTGGTGGTGGTGGTGGTGGTGGTGGTTAAATAGAGGAAAGGCAACCTTTGCGGCTGATTTTTGTTTTCAGAATAAACAAACAAAGGCCGCAAGATCAAGACTAACACCACTGGTAAAAAGCTCTGTTTGAACATATTTTATGTGCACTTCGTGTAGAATATGAAAAACCTTAGTGAAAGAGCATATGTTTCACCTATGTCTGTTTGTTGGTCAGTCAGTCTGTCTGTCTGTCTGTCTGTCTGTCTGTCTGTCTGTCTGTCAGTCTGTCTGTCAGCATGCTGATTCAAACACTACAGAAGCGATTTGAACAAAGTAGGGTGGCAAGACAGATGGTCCAGTGGCCAACCCATTCTAGTTTGATGTGGATCTGAATCAAGAAGAAATTTGTCCATCACTTTGACTTCAGTGTGGTCACCATACCCGCAGGTGATGAGAACCAATGGGTTGTTCCAGTGATGTATGTGTGGAATAAAATTGTCAGAGGTATTAGTTTACTGGAATGGTTTGGGTTGTTTTTTTTTCTATGTCCTCTTTGTAGTCAGTGATACATTGTTGAGAGACATGAGTGTTATCTGTAGCTTTTCAAGAAACCGATTTGAGTGACTGTTTTTTTTTTTCCATTTGTTTTTGTCATCATCATCATCATCATCATCATCATCATCATCATAATCATCATTATCATTATCATCATTATTTTCATTATCATTATTGTTATTATTATTGTTATCATTGTTGTTGTTATTGTTATTATTAACATCATCATCATTATTATTATTATTATTATTGTTATGATTATATTGTTGTTGTTTTTGTTATTATTATCATTATTTTCATAATTATTATCATTGTTGTTGTTGTCATCGTTATCATTTATTATGTTTTTTTGTTGAAAATTCGTGCTGATGACCATTTGCCCATTGTTGTTGTCCTCCATACCTTAAAAGAGATCAAAGGAAACAATGTTCATTGTTTATGTACTGTTATACTGCACACCCAGACTGTAAGCGGCCAATGCTCTGCTTGCTTCCAAGGTATTTGAATACGAGCAGTAGGATGCACGTGCGGTAGCCGGCATCGTGCAAAGCCGAAGCTGGTATGCTATTCCTGTACGGGCCTAGCATACCTTAATCCAAAAATAGCTTACACTACAGTTTACAAAACCAAGTACATATCACTCACTTTGAGATGATAAGTATGTGGTGTCTGATGGAATATGCTACCAATGCATTATGTTTGCAAAAAAAATACATATGGTTGTTCTCCAAATATTGTTGATATCCGTTTCTACTTCATACCCTGAAGGAGTGAAAGAAGACAACTGTCATTGTTTACAACACCAAGTAGGCTACATAT
>CM065735.1:27792354-27794854 GCA_033310375.1 Conus canariensis | reverse complement strand
TTTGCGGATGTGGAGTCACCCTAGCGGTTTGCAGATGTGGAGTCACCCTAGCGGTTTGCAGATGTGGAGTCACCCTAGCGGCTTGCAGATGTGAAGTTATAGCGTTCGTAAATGGCATAGCTGTAATAATTCTAACAGATGTGAAGTTATAGCGTTCGTAAATGGCACAGCTGTAATAACTCTACCAGATTTGAAGTCATAGCGTTCGTAAATGGCATAGCTGTAATAATTCTAACAGATGTGAAGTTATAGCGTTCTTAAATGGCACAGCTGTAATAACTCTACCAGATGAGAAGTCATAGCGTTCGTAAATGGCACAGCTGTAATAGCTCTAGCAGATGTGAAGTGACAGGGTTCAGAGACAGCAGGGTTGTAACAACTCTAAACATATGGGTGGTGTATCACTGAGAAAAAAGAGAAACTGAATCTCACACGAACGCACCCGTACACACGCAAGCACGCCGTTGCTCACAGACGGACACGCACACACGAACGCACGCGCAAGCGCGTACACACACACACACACACACACACACACACACACACCACGCACGCCGACGCGCACGCACCGCCCACACACACACACACACACACACACACACACACACACACACACACACTCGCACACACGGGCGCGCGCACACGCACACGCACACGCGCGCGCGCTCGCACACACACACACACACACACACACACACACACACACACACACACACACACACACACGCACGCACGCACGCACGCACGCACGCACACATGCACGCACACACACACACACACACACACACACACACACACACACACACACACACACACGCTGCAGGGCAGGGCGCACACTCGCATACCCAGGCACAATACTGAAGGTATGACTCATCCCGTCCTGTCACTGATCTGAAGTGCTGTGTTGACTTGTTTACGTCTTGTTTATGCAGGACTGACACGTCTCCGGCCTGTACACTGTACACTCCTCTGTCTCGTCACTGAACAGTTCTCCTGTGTGCGTTCACTGTACATTCCTACTATCTGTTCACTGTACATTCCTCCTGTCTGTTCACTGTACACTCCTCCTGTCTGTTCACTGTACATTCCTCCTGTCTGTTCACTGTACAGTTCTCCTGTCTTTTCACTGTACATTCCTCCTGTCTGTTCTCTGTACAGTCCTCCTGTCTGTTCACTGTACACTCCTCCTGTCTGTTCACTGTACATTCCTCCTGTCTGTTCACTGTACAATCCTCCTATCTGTTCACTGTACATTCCTCCTGTCTTTTCACTGTACAGTTCTCCTGTCTGTTCACTGTACACTCCTCCTGTCTGTTCACTGTACATTCCTCCTGTCTGTTCACTGTACACTCCTCCTATCTGTTCACTGTACATTCCTCCTGTCTGTTCACTGTACACTCCTCCTGTCTGTTCACTGTACAGTTCTCCTGTCTGTTCACTGTACAGTCCTCCTGTCTGTTCACTGTACATTCCTCCTGTCTGTTCACTGTACATTCCTCCTGTCTGTTCACTGTATATTCCTCCTTTTTGTTCACTGTACAGTCCTCCTGTCTGTTCACTGTACATTCCTCCTGTCTGTTCACTGTATATTCCTCCTTTTTGTTCACTGTACAGTCCTCCTGTCTGTTCACTGTACATTCCTCCTGTCTGTTCACTGTATATTCCTCCTGTCTGTTCACTGTACATTCCTCCTGTCTGTTCACTGTACATTCCTCCTGTCTGTTCACTGTATATTCCTCCTTTTTGTTCACTGTACAGTCCTCCTGTCTGTTCACTGTACATTCCTCCTGTCTGTTCACTGTACATTCCTCCTGTCTGTTCACTGTACATTCCTCCTGTCTGTTCATTGTACAGTTTTCCTGTCTGTTCACTGTACAGTTCTCCTGTCTGTTCACTGTACATTCCTCCTGTCTGTTCACTGTACAGTCCTCCTGTCTGTTCACTGTACAGTTCTCCTGTCTGTTCACTGTACATTCCTCCTGTCTGTTCACTGTACAGTTCTCCTGTCTGTTCACTGTACATTCCTCCTGTCTGTTCACTGTACAGTGCTCCTGTCTGTTCACTGTACATTCCTCCTGTCTGTTCACTGTACATTCCTCGTGTCTGTTCACTGTACAGTTCTCCTGTCTGTTCACTGTACATTCCTCCTGTCTGTTCACTGTACAGTTCTCCTGTCTGTTCACTGTACACACTTCCTGTCTGTTCATTGTACATTCCTCCTGTCTGTTCACTGTACAGTTCTCCTGCCTGTTCACTGTACAGTTCTCCTGTCTGTTCACTGTACATTCCTCCTGTCTGTTCACTGGGCATTCCTCCTGTCTGTTCACTGTACAGTCTTCCTGTCTGTTCACTGTACATTCCTCCTGTCTGTTCACTGTACATTCATCCTGTCTGTTCACTGGGCATTCCTCCTGTCTGTTCTCTGTACATTCCTCCTGTCTGTTCACTGTACAGTTCTCCTGTCTGTTCACTGTACATTCCTCCTGTCCGTTCACTGTAC
>CM065735.1:27722354-27777354 GCA_033310375.1 Conus canariensis | reverse complement strand
TCTGAGAGACTGAGAGAGGGAGAGTCTGTGATAAACTTACCCCATGTACAGAGGGTGGCAAGTTTTCCTCACAGGTGAGTAGCCATTACATTTTTTTTACCGGGTCAGCAGTGGGGGACACTTTCAGTTTGTCTTATGTTTCTTTGTCGTTTCCTTTGTCTCATTGGTCTGATGTTTGAAATGGAATAATGGTGTGTGTTAGGTAGGCTGCTGTGGGTGCCCCTTACACAGGCGGAGTTTTCTCATGTTGATTGTGTGTGTGTGTGTGTGTGTGTGTGTGTGTGTGTGTGTGTGTGTGTGTACGATGCTGAACCATTAAGTAGTGGGGGAAAACAAGTGCAGGTTAACAATTCTTCCATCATTATAGTAATGACTTGGCAAAGATTTGAAATTTAATTTTTAAAAAAAGGTATATATAATTATATATATATATATGTGTGT
Organism: Conus canariensis; assembly: GCA_033310375.1. Taxonomy (NCBI): domain Eukaryota; kingdom Metazoa; phylum Mollusca; class Gastropoda; order Neogastropoda; family Conidae; genus Conus; species Conus canariensis. The sequence goes on along the minus strand of CM065735.1, from coordinate 27,776,913 downwards.
GTGTGTGTGTGGTGTGCTGTCGCGCGCGCGCGCGCGCGTGTGTGTGTGTGTGTGTGTGTGTGTGTGTGTGTGTGTGTGTTTTAAAGCATTCCACAAAGTGACCTCAACTTGCTGTTACACAAGCTCCAGTGCAGTGGTATCAGGGGTACTATGCATGCATGGATGTCCAACTTCTTTCAAGGACTGGTGCGGTGGATGGCTTTTCCTCATTTGAGAGCGTGAGATCAGCGGTACCTCAAGGGTCGGTGCTGGGACCATGTTTGTTTCTGACATTTATCAATGACCAACCAGACAGCCTGAACACGACAGCAAAATTGTCTGCGGACAATACCACTGCATGCAGGATTATCTCAGACACTAAGATCAAGAACAGCTGCAACAAGACCTTCACAGCCTAGCCGACAGAAAGAGGAGCTGGAACATGGAGTGTCGTGCTGCGAAGTGCCTGTCGCTGTCAACCACCAGGAGCAGGAAACCATGCAAGTACTCCTACGTTCTGCATGAACACTCTCTGGACGCTGTCAGGAGAGCCAGATACCTCGGCATCATCACCCACCGACAGATCAACTGGAACGACCACTTCATCTGTGCCATGGCAAACAAGACCCTGGTTTTTCTCAGACGGAACCTAAAAATCAGCAGCACCAGTATTAAGGAGCGAACTTACAGAGCCTTGTGTGCCCCTTATTACATAATGCATCTTCTCTCTGGGAGCCATGAACACAGGAGAACGTCAGCAAAGTGGAAGCAGCGCAGGGACGAGCGGCCAGTTTTGTTCTGAATCGTCACGGGAACTCAAGTGTCAGCTGCACGCTGAAGAGTCTGGGCTGGCCGACACTGGAGAGCTGACGGCAAAAAGCCATGGCTGTCCACACTGCACAAGATCACGTCAGCCTCGTCCATCGCCCCAGCTTGCAAGCGCAACTCCTACCCCCCACCTACCCCCCCCCCCCCCCACACACACACTTCTTCCACACCTCCACTTCTCTTTCAGCAATGACGAGAAGACAAGCCGTACTTCAGCCTCGTTCAATTCAGAATCCAGACCTGAGATTCTACATTCTCCTGAGAAACAATCAGGGAATGTTGTTGTTGTTGTTGTTGTCGTACCCTGGCTAAAAGACTCCAAGGATAATCCAAACAGCCGAAGTACTTGAACACTATGGTAAAAATGCATTACGTGTGTGACCGTTTTTGATTACCCCCGCCACATGGGCAGCCGCACTCCGACTTCGGGGGAAATCAGGGAATGAAAATGGCCTATCAACAGAAGGTGTGAGGGACACAGCTTGCGGCATGTCTGATGTGTCGGGAGTAGACCTCAAAGCCTGAAAAATACAGTGACCGACACCCCCCCCCCCCCCCCTACCCCCCCCCCCCCCCCCCCCTCCTGCCTTCCCCATTCTTGAACGCATTACCCGGCCCTGCACAGAAAACCGACAGCAGAAAATGGACCTGACACATCCTGGCCAATCCAAGTTATCAGTATACACCGTCTTTTTCGCGTGTGTGCCAGAATAATCAACGTACTGATCTTGGCCCTTGACAGAGTGTACGTGCACGTCTTCCTCTCTCTCTCTCTCTCTCTCTCTCTCTCTCTCTCTCTCCTCTCTCTCTCTCTCTCTCTCTGTGCTGACCTCTCCTCGCCTCTGTAGCAATGATAAAGATCAGAAGTGATCGTGGTGGCTACCTGGAAGACGACGACGACGACGACGACGACGACGAGAGAAGAAGAAGAAGAAGAAGAAGAAGAAGAAGAAGAAGAAGAAGAAAAATACTCTCCGTTCAAGACTTCTAATATCAGTGTAAAGGGCAGTGTTCCCCGCTCATAGACCTTCGTCGATGGCTGGACTTCTAACACCCGTGTATTGACAGTCCCTGTGTATTGACAATTGCTTACATAAACTGTCAAAGAACATTCCTCTCTCTCTCTCTCTCTCTCTCTCTCTCTCTCTCTCCTCTCTCTCTCTCTCTCTCTCTCTCTCTCTTCTCCACCTTTCCCTCCCTTCTCCTCTTCTCTTCGTCTCCCCCCCCCCAACCCTCACCAATGTTTTGTCAAGTGTTGTCATTCGGTAACCCACCCCCCTTTCCCACCCCACCCCCTCGTCCTACGCTCTCTCACCACCCAATTGAGAAGAATACTTCATGTGTCAAACGACAAGAACTTCAAAGGTCTGTGCCTCTCCACAGAAGTTGAGGTGCCTATAATGGAGGGGGAGGGAGGGGGGGGGGACAAAACTGGCAGGTGTGGAGGGTTGGGGGGGGGGGATAGTGAAGATGAGGGAGTGGGTGTATAGGAGGAAATACTAGGGGCATGCAAACCAGTTGTGTGTTTGTGCAGATGTGTGAGAGCGTATACGGTTGACATTGTATAGCGTGTCGCAGGCTGCACACATATCTCGTTAATGTCCACCTTGCCCTCCTTCCAGAGAAGACAGTCTGTTGACAGAAAGAAGCTCAGCGAACCATTCAGAAAGAAAGCTGTTTGACATCAACAGATCATCATGTGTGTACATGTGAATAGACCCAAAGCTTCATCATCATTGTCGTCATTATTATTACTATTATTATCATATCATTATTATTATTATCATCATCATCATTATAATTATCATTATTATTGCTGTTGTTATCATCATCATCATTGTCATTATTATTGTTATTATTATTATTGTTTTCGGTCGTAGTAGTAGTAGTAGTAGTAGTAGTAGTAGTAGTAGTAGTAGTAGTGTTGCTGTTGTTGTTGCCGTCTTCGTCGACATTATTCTTATTGTTGTTGGATGTTGTTGTTGTTGTTAATGATATATGTGTGTTGGCGAGTGTTATCAGATAACTGTCAAACAAGCAAGACACCAAGAAGATTAACTTTCAGCGTTTGACTCTCAGCTCATAGAAGGGAGGGGATAGATGTCCTCCCGTACCTTTTCTCCCCGACACAAATAGTCCTTTCCACCATGTAGCAAGGCTTTTTTTTTCAGCCGCAGAAAATAACGCTCTAATAAGAAAGTAAACAGTTTGAAAAAAGTTTTCATTAAATGAGCTTCGATATTTTGACGCAAAGAAACTGTTGAACAAGGAGGAGGGGTTACGAAAGGTAATCTTTCACAGACAGTTAATTTCAAACACAGTGTCTTATTCAGTCGCAATCAACAGTGAAGATAGACCAAAAAAGTGTAAACGTAGACCAAAAACAAAGAAAGAAACGAGCAAAACAAAGTAGGCTCTCCCCAAACTGTTGTTAGCTGATATAACTGAACACGTTGTTGCAAAAGCATGGGCCTGCTTGAAAAGGTTCACGTATTGCGAGCCATTATAACAGTGTCGGAGGTTCACTGTGTCCAGGGCACGGCTCGATGGGAGGCAGAGCCCCACCCACACCTCCCGCCACCTTTGACCTGCCCTGGACTGAAATGGGTATCCGTTTACTATCGGGTGCACAGTGAAGAAACTTGAAGTTATTGATAACGCACCGAAAAAAAAAAGAAAAAGAAAAAAAAAAAGATGCAAAGCATATAAACGTACTCCCAGTTTATCTTGAATACGCGTGAGATATTCCATAAAGAGGAAAAACCGTTTTGGGCCGTTATAGCCGTTAGTAACGGCTATTCTGGTAAACATCGGCCATCATCTGTGACCCATAATGAATATACCTACAAATATTCAGAAAGATCGGCCAAGTACTTTCCGAGATATTCCATAAAGAAGAAAAAGCGTTATGGGCCGTTATAGCCGTTAGTAACGGCTATAATGGTTAAAATAAGACATCGGGCATCATCCGTGATCCGTAATGAACATACCTACAAATTTTCAGAAAGATCGGCCGAGTACTTTCTGAGATATTTCATACAGAAAGAAACGTTATGGGCCGTTATAGCCGTTAGTAACGAACCATAATGAACATACCTACAAATTTTCAGAAAGATCGGCCCAGTAGTTTTGTCTGGAGCGAGTGGAACACATTTTGACCACGGACGGACAGGCAGACAGACAGACAGACAGCATTTCTTCGTTCCCATTGTAAAGTACTCCCTGTTCTATAAGAACTGGGAGTACAAAAAGGTAGACAAACGAATCACAAGACAAAACACGACGCGTTTCGACCTCTTGAGTCGTCTTCAGGCCAGACACACAACACTTCAGGACAACGAAAATGAACGAGCGATCACTTGCCTTCATCCAGTTCGGCGCAAGATGGGCGTTGAAAGCAGTAGACGGATACCCAATTCAGTCCAGGGCAGGTTGCAGGTGGCTGAAGGTGAGGGTGGGGCTCTGCCTTCCATTGAAGCCTGTTTCAACGCCTTTCTTGCGCCGAACTGGATGAGGATAAGTGATGGCTCGTTCATTTTCGTTGTCCTGAGTGTTGTGTATCTTGCCTGAAGAAGACCTCGTTCTGGTGGTGTGGTGGTCCCTATCCAGATGAATATGCTGTCGTTCTGGTGGTGTAGTGTTCACTACCCAGCTTGATATGTTGTCGTTCTGCTGGTGATGAGTGTTACCTATCCATCTTATTCGAGTGGTGAGAATGGTCTCAGACAGGTCTCCCACTGGGATGGTCAGCTTTGTCTGCCCTGTCATCTTTGGTGCGTGTGGACGTTAAACCCGGATGTTACTGACCAGTTGGCTGTCAGGCGCTTGGGAGTGGACTGAGAGGGGAGGGGTAAGGAGTAGGGGTCGAATCCTGCTGACACCCAACATCAAAATTAACGAACCAGTAGGGTAAGTCTTTCTCCCATGATGAAATGAAGTAGACGCCCATAGCTCGAAACGAATGCTTGCTCACGACACCTAACCGCTAAGCAGAAATGACGACACACAGCGCACAGAACAAACAAGGAGACATCTGTTTATTTCATCATGGGAGCAAGAGTTACCCAACTTACTCTGTTGATTACTGTTTACTGTTCACTGCCCCGTTTTAGGATTTCCTTTCATACTAACATCAAAAGTCTGGCCATTTTCGCTTGCCATTTGAACGTGTTGTCGTTCTGGTGGCGATGGCTAGTGTTAGGTGCTCTCACCTGTTCGTCATCTGGGATGGTTTTACCCGTCTGCTAGATTCCTTTATAGTGGCTATGAACGTTGTACCTCAAGGTAAATAACCAACGATCAAAGAAACTTCTTGAACAAAATGATACTAACAATTCCGGTTTTTTGTTTTTGTCCAACGTATATTTTTTTCTTCTTTTTCTTTTATCGAAACGACAAACTCCAGAATATGTACAAATGTTTTGAATGACAAACAAGAAGGGTGACTATTGTTCCTATGATGGGATCAGTTTGCATGCCCGTAACTCCAAAACGAATGCTGCCTACGGCACCAAGTCGCCTGGTCGTTTAGTGCAGAGATCGTGACAAAGCACACAGAACAAAGAAAGAATCAGCCTCCCAGAAGAGGATGTCTGACTGTGTGCTAGGCGAAGTGGTAGCGTAAGCAACGTTCGCTTGGAGTTACGGGCGTGTCATTGTCTCGTCACAGAAGCAGGAGTTACCCTACTTGGTCATTCCCTATTTACCGTTCCTTCCCTCATGTAAGAATTTCTAGTTATACAGATCATGCTTTTCTTGAAGGTCGTCACTCCAAAGACCGCTTGTCTTTTTACTGGTGGGCACTTTTGGCGCTCTGCCTGCTGGCGATCCGGTGGTGGACGACCTTGACGGGGTCAAGGACGCTGCCCTCCCGGAGGTCGGAGCGGATGTTCCAGGCGACGGTGGGCCTCATCAGATGGGCCAGGACCCTCTCCTCCTCCTCCTCCTCCTCCTCCCTGCTCCACTCGCTTCTGATGCTCGTGCCCGCTGTGCTCGTGCGCGCGCTGTTCTTGTCCTCTGTGCCCGTCGTGCCCGTCGTGCCCCGAGAGCTGCAAGAGAGCGGCGTGAAACGGCCGCTGCTGACGTCACTGGACGTGGTGACGTCATCGCGGTTGTGGTTGCGTCGCCGACGGTGAGTGGCGTGATACACCCTGTTGACAGATGTGGTGGTGATGACGGGTGGTGGTAGTTGTTGTTTTGTTTTGTTGTGTGTGTGTGTGTGTGTGTGTGTGTGTGTGTGTGTGTGTGTGTGTGTGTTTTGCTTTTTTTCTTTTGTCAGAGAGCGTGTGTGTGTGTGTGTGTGTGTGTGTGTGTGTGTGTGTGTGTGTGCGCGCGCGCGCGTGCGTGCGTGCGTGTGTGTGTAAACATGTATGGAAGGCACGTTTCCCACACATGCTCAGTCAAACTCAGGGCGTGAAAGGTAAAATTAATATCAATAATACTTTACCGACATCATTTTAAAAAAGAAAAAAAAATGAAAGAAAAACACCGAAAAAGCCGATGCACCTACACAAATTTGTTGGGAACAGAAAAAAAAAAACATACCTCTGAAAAAGTATGTACGGTAAGATGCTACAAAACCAAAAGGTGAGGAACAGCCATGTGATGTCCCTCAAACGAATAAATTGTGCTCATTTCAGTTGACTACGTTTACAAGCTGATAAGAAACAGCGAATATTAAGCCTTCATTTTATTTTAGGGGTGGGGCGGGGGGTTGGAAGGGGAGGAGGGTGCAGTATCATTTTTCGTGGGTGTGAATTTTAGAAAATCGAATATATCGATAATTCCAGGATAACGTTGTAGAAATCTTCACCTATGCATCCATGCTGCACATTTTACACATTTTCACGGTAAGTCCATTTTCAAGCTGATGGCGATCACATTCACACACGAACACACGCATACACGCACGCGCACGCACGCGCATACACACACACACACACACACACACACACACACACACACACACACACACACCACACACACACACGCACGCATGCATGCACACAACGAATCAATGTGAAAATGAAGGCATTTGACAACTGCATGATGTACAATTTTTGTCAAGAACATTTCATAAAATGCCCATACGAAAGATTTAGTGCTTCGTTCTAACTCTGTCCGCCGGTGATGTCTATGATTATCTAGCCCTTGCATCAGACATTATGTTCTTTTGAAATATATTTTTTTCAAAGTCAAGATTCCAGTATGCAACGCAACACACACACATACACACACACGCTCGCGCGCGCGCGCGCGCGCACCCACACTTGCTGCATGAATGCGCACGCACGCAGGCACACGCTCGTGCGCGCGCGCACGCACACACACACACACACACACACACACACACACACACACACACACACACACACACCACTCACTCACACACACGCTCGCGCGCATGGATGCGTGCACGCACGCTCCCTCGCACGCACGCACGCCTGCGCTCAATGATGCTGCATGCTCGCACACACGCACGCACTAACTCACATCTATCTACACACACACGCACGCACGCACGCACGCACGCGCGCGCGCACGCGTATCCACGAGAGACATTAAAACAGGAATCTAAGAACTGTTATAGGAAGGTCAACAGCCTGCATTATAAAGGAGCTCAGACGTGAGTGGGGAAACAAAAAACAAATCATGTGACTGGAAACCCAAATGTTGATCATCTACAGACTTGGACGTCTGGTGGTTTCATGACATTAAACCGAAATATTTCCAAATTCGCCGTTCGCTGGACATTCTGAGGTTGCACTGTATCCGCCATTTTTTCTTTTTTTTTTTTTTTTCATTTACGTTCCTGCAGTATTGGAATACCCGTTTATCTCACAGAGAAAGGTTTCTACATCCAAAACGAAGATGGATCACGTTTTCCAGCTCATCTTAACAAGGGTGGTGGTGGTGTTGTGTGTGCGACCCCATGCGCGCGCGCGCGCGCGCGCGCGCGCGGCGTGTGTGTTGTGTGTGTGTGTGTGTGTGTGTGTGTGTGTGTATGTGTGTGTGTATGTGTTCCATTACAGAGGCATTGAACAGAGAAGGCAGTAGAAAGAGTTGGACAGACAAGGCAGCAGGCATTGAACATGGCAGTAGACAAGACATCGAACGGATAAGACAGCAGACAGACACTTAACATACGGGGCAGCAGACAGACATTGAACAGACAAGACAGTGAACGGATATTGAACAGACCAGGCAGCAGTCAGGTACACACACAAAGCAATGTCCAATTACTGAACAGCTAAAGCAGCAGACAGACAGCCGGCAAGACGGCGCACAGACGTTGAACAGACAAGGCTGTGGACAGATATTGAACTAACAAAGCAGAGGACAGACATTGAACAGACAAGGCAGCAAACAGACATCGAGCAGTCAAGGCAGCAGACAGACATTGAACAGACAAGGCAACAGACATTGAACAGACAAGGCAACAGACATTGAACAGACAAGGCAGGAGACAGACATTGAACAGACAAGGCAGCAGACAGACATTGAATAGACAAGGCAGCAGACAGACATTGAACAGACAAGGCAACAGACATTGAACAGACAAGGCAGCAGACATTGAACAGACAAGGCAGCAGACAGACATTGAACAGACAAGGCAGCAGACATTGAACAGACAAGGCAGCAGACAGACATTGAACAGACAAGGCAGCAGACAGACATTGAACAGACAAAACTGCAAACAAACATGAACAGACAAGGCAGCAGACAGACCTTGAACAGACAAGGCAGCAGACAGACATTGAACAGACAAGGCAGCAGACAGACATTGAACAGACAAGGCAGCAGACAGACATTGAACAGACAAGGCAGCAGACAGACATTGAACAGACAAGGCAACAGACATTAAACAGACAAGGCAGCAGACAGACATTGAACAGACAAGGCAGCAAACAGACATTGAACAGACAAGGCAGCAGACAGACATTGAACAGACAAGGCTGTGGACAGATATTGAACAGACAAGGCAGCAGACAGACATTGAACAGACAAGGCAGCGGACAGACATTGAACAGACAAGGCAGCAAACAGACATTGAACAGACAAGGCAGCAGACAGACATTGAACAGACAAGGCAGCAGACAGGCAATGCAGCAGACAGACATTGAACAGACAACACTGCAAACAAACATGAACAGACAAGGCAGCAGGCAGACATTGAACAGACAAGGCAGCAGACAGACATTGAACAGACAAGGCAACAGACATTGAACAGACAAGGCAGCAGACAGACATTGAACAGACAAGGCAACAGACATTGAACAGACAAGGCAGCAACAGACATTGAACAGACAAGGCAGCAAACAGACATTGAACAGACAAGGCAGCAGACAGACATTGAACAGACAAGGCTGTGGACAGATATTGAACAGACAAGGCAGCAAACAGACATTGAACAGACAAGGCAGCAGACAGACATTGAACAGACAAGGCAGCAGACAGACATTGAACAGACAAGGCAGCAGACAGACATTGAACAGACAAGGCAGCAAACAGACATTGAACAGACAAGGCAGCAGACAGACATTGAACAGACAAGGCTGTGGACAGATATTGAACAAACGAGGCAGATGACAGACATTGAACACGCCAGGCAATAGACAAACGAGGCAGTGGACCGCAGACAGACACTGGACAGACAATGGACAGATGAGACGGACAACAGGCAGACGGACGGACAGACAGGCAGACGGACAGACAGACAGACAAAGTGGCGCCACCTGTTGACGATGAGTTGGGCCTTGTCAGGAGACACGGAGCGCAGGGCAGGAGCTCTGGGCAGGACACAGTCGTACTCCGGACTGTAGGCCCACAGACGTCTGTAACACACACCCCGCAGACACCCGTGTAACGCCACTGACAGGATGTGTAACACCTGTCATTCATCGTGTAGTGCCCCCACGATCAATTGTGTAACAACCCCCCCCCCCCCTCTCCCCATTCATCGTTGTAACTCTCCCGTAATAGATGCGCAATGCCTGTCATTCATCGTGTAGCGCCCCGCGATCAGTTGTGTAACACCCCCAATTCATCGTGTAACTCTCCCACACTAGATGTGCAATGCCATTCATTCATCGTGTAGGGCCCCCACGACGGAATGTGTAACATCCCTCAGTCATCGTGTAACTTCCAACAATAGGAAGTGTAACACCCTTTGTTTTATTCATCGTGGAACTCCCTCCGTGGGATTTGTAACGAACGCCCCTCGTTCGTCATGTTACTCCCTCAACGGGAAGGAACTTCGTTTCTGTGTGACGACCCACTGTAAGATGTGTGTCATCACCCTTAATTGAATGTGTAAGGAACCCCATGGATATGTAATATTTATAATGGAACACTCCGAACTGGACGTATAACACCTGTTTTTATTTTGTAGACCCCTCCCCACCACCACCCCCACTTTCCCGTAAGAATGTGCAACATCCGTCACTCATCGCGTAACGCCTCTGAAGGATGCGTAACACCCGTCATTCATCTTTGTAATGCCTCAGGAGAATGTGTAACACCAATCATTTATCGTACAAAGTCCTTAAGAGAATGTGTAACACCAATCATTTATCGTATAAAGTCCTTAAGAGAATGTGTAACACCAATCATTTATCGTACAAAGTCCTTTAACGGGTATGTAATAATAACCAATAATCATTGTGTAACATCCCTGACAGGATGTGTAACGTCCGACATTCATTAACAACCCCCCCCCCCCCCCCCCCCCCCGTTCTCTGGATAGGATGTGTAACATCTGCCATTCGTTGTGTACCCTCCCCCCCCCCTCCCCCCTCCGCCACCCCCCTCCCCCAACCTCCTCCCCGTGGATATCGTGCGGGCTCTTTCGGTGTCAAGTATTTCCCCATCCTTCGAAAATCCTGAGTTCCTTATGTCTTCGTTTCTTCACCCCCTTCCACCCACCCACCCTCCCCCCCCCTCTCTCTCTCTCTCTCTCTCTGTCTCTCTCTCTCTCTCTCTCTCTCTCTCTCTGTCTCTCCTTTCATCTAATATTTTTTTTACGCATTGGTTGGCCCATTCATTCATCTACTTCTGTCCCAGAAAGTCTTTTCTTCACTATGTGGGAAAGCTGGGGGGGGGGGGGGGGGGGGGGGGGGGGGGGGGAGGGGGAGGGAAGAAAGAGATGGGGCGGGGGCGGAGAGGTGGGAGAAGGGGGAAGGGGTGGTCCTTCAGTATTCAGTTTCCCCGTCTCCTGGACATTCTGTGCCGGCCAGTTCATCAGGTCAAGCACCGCTGACCGCCCACTGAAAGTGTCTCGGCGATGTGAGTGCATTTGTCCAGAGAAAGGTAGCGTCTTGAGACGCCCACTGACCCAGTCGGTGCTGGTACCAATCCTGGCGATGCCGGGACAATAATAATGATGATAACAATAATAACGACAGTAATAATAATAATAATAATGACAATGATAACAGTAATGATGATAACCATCATCATCATCATAAATAGTGATAATAACAGCAATAATGATGATAATCATCATAATAATAATAATAATAATGATAATAACAACAATAATAATGATAATGATGATAATAATAATAATCATAAGATAATAATTAATAAAAACAACAGCAATAATCACAATAATGATAATGATCACAATGATTATGATAATAATATTAATAATAATAATAATGATGATGATGATGACGATAATAATAATAACCGGCAGCAGAAGGACTCTAGGAATCATGACCTCGATGCGTCCCGCCCTCTTAGAGGGCAGGGATTTTAGGGCCGAAACACATGTCTGATGGGGTTGTGGGGATCTTGTCTGAAGATCAGATCTGTCAAGCTCTCGCTAGATTTTCTTCCTATTCTAAGCAGAAGAGCACTGTCTCTTCTGCTTCGTGACAACCTGTTACTGATAAATCCCTGGTATCGAGTGCTTGTGCTGGGACTCCAGACCAAACGAACATTGGAGTTTCGATTCTGCTTGTGTATGAGGGGATCCGAATAAGAAACGTGCGACTGATGCTCGTGAGAGTACACGCAAACCTTGGGATAAAAAGGATAAACGTAATCATCGTTTTATCTTTTTTTCTTTTTGTTTAATCCACTCACTGACCGGTACAGACTAGGCAGCATGGGTTTAGCCTCCGAGCGTCGCTTGTTGCTGGGGGTCATGCAGCCGTCGTGGGGCTTCAAGGTCACACCGGGTTGAGGTTCAGAGCGGAAGCGGACGTTGGCCGGGAGGCTGCTGTAGATGTGACGTATGTTCTTGTCCAGAAGGTCGTGGTAGGCCACGTTGAAGGCCATGGTGACGTCAGACTGTCCAGAGGTCAGGAGGACGTCACTGCCTGCCAACATGAAACGTTCAGAGATCCGTCAAGGCTTTATAGGTTAGGTTAAAAAAAAAAATAATAAATAAATAAAGTTCCTGGCTCTTTCGGCTTCAAAACGATTGAGACAGGCAGGTCTCTGGAATTGTCTGCTGATGTCACACAACAATGGCTGGCTGACTGTAGCAGATTACGCTGGCTGCTCTGCTAACAATTCCTCTTTAGCTTTTACCTTTTCTCTGTGACGACTTGCACAACCGGTATAGAACCAGGGTGACAGATTCTGAGCATGGAGAGGTGGGGGAAAGGTGGGGGGGGGGGGGGGGGGGGGGGGGGGCGATGATACAGAGTCCACCCAACTCAAGCATCATCTCCAGCTCGCAGACCTAACTGGAAGCTGCACGGATTGTTCTGTGACCTGCTCATTTGGGCGAGGAGTCCCTCCCGATGTCATGCATCTTCCGCAGGGAGTTGGCGTCAGAATATAGTCTACAGAGTTCCTTTCCTTGGGGAGATGTTAAAATGCTGGATCTCGCGTCCATGAAAATGTGAAGAATAAACTGAAGAAGAGGAGCTAAAACTGAATCACAGACAACTCCTTTTTCAAAAACATTTTTACCACTTTTTTGACTGTTTCAGACAAAGAAAAGAAAAATAAGGAAAAAAATCCCCCCCCCCCTCCCCGCCCATTCTCCCACGTGCGAATCACAGATAACTCGCCCAAGAAGAAATCGTGGACAATGATAGAAAAAGTGGCTAACCTGACCCAGCCCTGATAAAATCTAGATCACACCTACCAACAGATCACCCTTATCAATAGATCACACCCACCAACAGATCACCCTTATCAATAGATCACACCTACCAACAGATCACCCTTATCAATAGATCAAACCTGCCAACAGATCACCCTTATCAATAGATCACACCTACCAACAGATCACCCTTATCAACAGATCACACCTACCAACAGATCATCCTTATCAACAGATCACACCTGCCAACAGATCATCCTTATCAACAGATCACACCTACCAACAGATCACCCTTATCAACAGATCACACCTACCAACAGATCACCCTTATCAACAGATCACACCTGCCAACAGATCACCCTTATCAACAGATCACACCTACCAACAGATCACACATATCCACAGATCACACTTATCCGCAGACCACACTTGCTAACGGAACCACACTCACCAACACGCCGCCACGCAAACAGTCGGCAGACAGACCAGCGGGCGGGGAGGAAAAGACAGGGGAAATGAAAGGACAGCGACAGTCCTTTGCACTGCGGGTTCGAAGCGCTGCAGTGCCGTGCAGAGACCGTCACACACTCCACTCGCCGAGATCGCTAGGCTTGACGGAAGGAGGAGGAGGAGGAGGGGGGTGGAGGCGGGGAGGGTGGAAGGGATAGAGTTGGGGAGAGGTGTGGGGGGGGGGGGGGGAGGAGGAAAGTGAAACAGGTGAGAAAATCGACGTCTGGGCAGAGTTCTATGTGGGTAGTTTGTCTTGAACACAGAATACTCTTCCGTTTATCTTGGGCTTGAACAGGGAGGCCCAGCGTAAGCAACCAAAACCCTGATGATAGATGACTTTGCCATTTCCAGAAAGTACTGTTGCAATGCCCCTCTATCGGCCGTCCCAGAGTGTCTTCTCGATAGGCTGCAGAAAATCCCGAAACAAAGTTGCTCGTGTGATCTTCCGAAGCTCAAAATTCGAACATGTGTCGATCTCGACTCCTTCATTCTCTTCACTGGCTCCCAGTCTCCAACAGAATGGATTGTGAAATCTCCAGTTTGGATTTTTGTGTAAAATCTCAATCAGCACCTAACTGCTTGTCTGAACTTGTACACATCTATACTCCCTCTCGCCAGCTTCGCGGCTCCCTTTACACAAGACTCATGAAAAGTCTCTGTTTCAGAACAAAGACCTACGGTGAAAAATATTACGCAGTCGAAGCCGCTTTTAACGAAGTCGGATGTTACGAATGCCGGATATAACGAAGCAAAACTGTTGGTCCCTGCAAAAAATCTTTCTTTACATGACTAAGAATACGTCGGATGTAACAAAGTCGGATGTAACAAAATGCCGCTTATAACTGTATTTACCAAGGTTCAGCAATTTGGAGCGGTCTATCTTTCATTCTCACTCCCTTTGAATCTTTCTCTTCCTTCAAGTCTCACATAAAACCTAGTATTTGAAAAGAATTTGACCACATTACTGTCAATCTCTTTCTGTTGTTGCTCCCCGAATGATATATGTTTGAGTTTTTAGGTGTGAGTGGTCGATGTTGTGTGTGGTTGTGTGTGTGTGTGTGTGTGTGTGTGTGTGTGTGTGTGTGTGTGTGTGTGTGTGTGTGTGCACGCGCGCAGGCGTACTTGCGTGCATACGTGTATGCGTTTGTGTATGTATGTGAGGAGTGGGGAAATGTGACATTGCAAGTGTTTTGAGTTTCGTCGTGCTTTTGGCTCAGTTTTGATTTCATTTGTCTGCATATTTGTACTGAAGGAGTAGAATGATTGTCTCGGCGTAGTTTATTATTTCATTGTAAACCCCCCCCCCCCCCCCCCCCCCTTTTTTTTCTTTTTTCTTTTTTCTTTTTGATAGGTCAGTTATTTTGACGTTTGATTTCCCTTACTTTTGCGAGCGTCGCGAGCATGGTACTGGATGTATGCGCAGAAAATGTTTTTGGTAGTAGTAGTAGTATTGCATGAGCTAGGCTCCGCTGGTGTAGGTTTGATGAAACTCTCTCTCTCTCTCTCTCTCTCTCTCTCTCTCTCTCTCTCTCTCTCTCTCTCTCTCTCTCCCTCCTCCTCCTCCTCCTCCTCCTCTTTCTCTCTCTCTCTCTCTCTCTCTCTCTCTCTCTCTGGCATAAAGTCAGTTTGGAAGAGTCTAGCATAGTAAAAGTAATCTTCAAGAAAGATGGATACCAAGCAAGTAGTCTACTGAGAGATGGCTTTACAGCAGTATGAATATGAACGTATAAATTCTTATCGATGTCTAGGCATCCTATTTTCCACAAGACAGAGTTTTAGCGTGCATGCCAAGGTTTTGCGATTAAAGGGGCAAGATGCCATTAGCATTATTTGTAATCTATATTTATTGAATATTAACACTCTAACATTATTCATGAAAAGTGAGGCGACTGCAGGCGGAAATCTTCACAAATTCTAAATGTTAGTGTCTGCATTTATTATTTTTTCAATATTTTGATCATCATTATTACCATTATTATTATTCCTGTCAGTAGCCTATCATAATCATCATCATTAGGCCTACTACCTCGGCTCACACATTGTCTCCTTCCTGAGAGCCTCGTTTTCATTCAACGCCCATCTTGCGCTGAAGTGGATGAAGATAAGTGATTGCTCGTTCATTTTCGTTGTCCAGAGTGTTTTGTCTCTTGCCTGAAGAAGATCTAAAGGGTCGAAACGCGTCGTGTTTAGTCTTGTGATTCGTTTGTCTACGTTTTTTGGCGGTGTGCTATCACTAACATTTTAAATTATTCTTGAAGCTTTTTTTATTTTCAGATTCAGTCTATACTTTCATGTGGTGCAAAGATTTGGAGGTTAGAGGATGCTTCATCAGTCATTGAAAGTGTTCACTTATTTGTGTTTAAGAAGTGTTTAAGCACTGGTATTAAAACGCAGAATGACCTAGTGTATGGTGAATTGAATCCATTCCCATCAACTTGAACTTGAACTTGAACTTGTAGGTGCTAGAGGCCTTAAGAGGCCTGTTCACCATTCTAGGTATAACATTGAGATGAAAAACACCGCATGCGTGGAAGGAAGAGAGTCACGACAGAGACTATCTATGTTGATAGCATTCCGGATTATATTTTGTCGGAAGTTCCTGCCAATGAGTGTTTAACCGTGATTTGAAGATGTTGACTGTAGGGGCTGTTACTACGGAGTCAGGAAGACCATTCCAAACATCAATCACACGAAGAGAGAAGTAGTTTCCTCTGATATTCAGTCTGTGATGAACTTTGGATAGTTTCAAGGAGTGTCCTCTGCTGTCCCTATTGGTAAACAGTTCAAACCGTGGTTTATCACTCCGGTAAATGCCATGTATAAACTTGTACAAGTCTATCATGCCACCCCTTTTTCTTCTGTGCTCAAGGCTTGGAAGTTTGAGAGTAGAAAGACGCTCAGGATATGGTTTATCTTTGAGAAATGCTAAAAGTTTAGTTGCTCTGCGCTGAACATCTTCTACATCCTGGCACAGTGTTTTGTAGTAGGGTTGCCAGACAGAATGTCCATACTCTAGTACTGGTCGTACAAGAGACTTGTACAGTTGTAGGAATGTATCTTCAGTCAGGAAGTCAAAGGAGCGACGGATGATACCAACAACTCTATTTGCTTTAGCAGTTGCCTTGGCCACATGTTCTCTGAAATTCAGTTTGTTGTCAATGTAAACCCCAAGGTCCTTCTCAACTTCGCTTTCAGACAGAGTTGTGGTACATGTCTCACCTTCGATGTTTACTTCGGTCATGTGGTACACAGCATCTGACTTCTTGTTCCCCAGTTTCAGGACATGGCATTTTTCAGGGTGGAACGATTAACTCTAGCATTTCATGCATTAGATACTGGTTGAAATTAACTCAGCTCGGGGAGCATATATCACTCTCCGAAGCTATAAAATGCTGTTAAACTTGGCCAACGGAGGCAAAATCAATAAGGCTTCAAAAGTTCGTCATGTTTTGAATAGTTATGCCCCCTGTTCTGCACGGGAATACCAAGGCGCATGGCGCATAAATTCCTTTATGAGGCTTTTTAAAGAAAGACAAATTGACTGCAAGTGGCAGAACTGGAATTATCATATGAATAACAGCAAAGACAGTAGGGCATGCTGTCTTTGATAACAGTGACAGATCCATCGACCACAGGAAATTCCAAGTTTGCTCATAGTGACAGTGCATGTATTTCTCTCTGTGATGCTGTTTATTCTGTTCACTTAAAATGGTCCAGACCAACAGTTATCGTACAGGCTGGAAAAGGCTAAATGTTTGCGTGTGTTCATTTCTTCTGTTCTTGTTGCTGTGTGCACTTGCTATCAGCTCAAGAGATACTGGATTTGTTTTAAAAGAAGCGTGTGTGTGTGTGTGTGTGTGTGTGTGTGTGTGTGTGTGTGTGTGTGTGTGTTCCTGAGCGCGCGCAGTGTGTTGTGTGTGTGTGTGTGTGTGTGTGTGTGTGTGTGTGTGTGTGTGTTCCTGAGCGCGCGCAGAGCCTGCACGTGTGTGTATGCTTGTTTGTTTGCATTTGTGCTAGGGGAGTTGGTGCCGCAAACAGTATATAATTTGAAGTCACAGGATTGCATTCGTATCACCACAGAGCCACGGTTTTCATTACAGTTTGACTGCTGACGACGTCCCGTTTCGTTTAAAACGTTCCCTTTGAAACTCGTTATGGAAATGGCTTTTCAGTGGATAAATCATTCAGATTCGTGATCTTATTTCTCCAATGCGTTTTTCCCCCCACTTGTCAAATACTCGTTACACCCTTGTTTAGGTCGCAGAGAGTGACAGAACCCAGACAGCAGGGGAGCGCGGTCGCTAATCCCGGGGATTTACGGGCCTAACGTGCTGTGCAGGGTTTTTGCCATGGGGTGTTCGCTCTGGCGCTGATCCCCCCCTCTCTCCTTAGTGGGGTACGTGTGTGTGTGTGTGTGTGTGTGTGTGTGTGTGTGTGTGTGTGTGTTGTGTGTGTGTCTATGTGTGTTTGCGTGTGTGTGTGTGTGTGTGTGTGTGAGTGTGTGTGTGTGTGTGTGTGTGTGTGTGTCTGTCTGTATGTGTGTGTGTGTGTGTGTGTGTGTGTGTGTGTTGTGTGTGTGTGTGCGTGCGTGCGTGCATGTGTGTAAAGGTGAAGGGGGTGGCCGGAGACCACGGGGCAGGAGAAAGGAAGGGGTGGGGCTTTCTGGGCCAGCTGTTTTTGTTTGGCTTTGTGTTGTTGACTTTTCATTTGGGCTGGGATTAGAGGATTTATCCACGTTTGTGTGTGTGTGTCAGTGGCATTTTGTAAGAAGTGGGAGGAACTGTGAGAAAAGTGGAGTGGGGATGATTGGGAGAGGTGGGGGTATGATTGTATGAAAGGGAAAGTGTGTGTGTGTGTGTGTGTGTGTGTGTGTGTGTGTTACGATGGTTCCCTCATGCAGCTAGTGAAGGGTTTTCATATTTATATTTTCTTAAAATTTTATGTTCCCATTTTCTTCATCTTCAGCCCCCCCCCCCCCCCCCTCCTTTTTTAATAATTTTTTTTAGTTCAAATCTTTGCCAAATCATAACTATGATGACAGAAGAATTGTTAGCCTGCACTTGTTTTCCCCCACTACTTAAATGTTCAGCATTTTATATAAAATATATACTACGCACAAAAAGTTAAGGATCGGTATGTGAAAACAGGTGCGTAATAAACTCAGTTCGCTACTGTTATTTATTTCTTAGTCCAGCCAAATTGTCATGAATTCTTGTTCAGCTGTAAGTGGGCGATGTTGTGTTAGTGCGAAAATTGCACGGGATTCTCTACTACTGAGCTGGGCCGTAAACGGAAAAGCGGAAACTTGCGAAAAATGACCTTGTTTTGGACCGTTCTGCCTGAACACATTGCACTTGCCAGATGGAAAAACCATTATGCACGTGCAAGCACTGCTGTTTATGTGTGAGATGCTGTCGCTCGCTTGGCTATATAAGAAGACATTCCACCAGTAGTAGGCCTGATCTGACAATGCCTCCACGACGAACCCTCCACGACGAAAATTAAGCGAGTTGGATAGGGGACGAGCTGTTGCATGGTTCCAAGATGGTGTTCCCAAGCGAGAAGTGGCCAGGCGACTTCATGTGTCCATCTCGGTCATTGTCCGACTGATTCAACGCTTCACAGCCACTGGGATTGTCCATGAAAGACGCAGATCTGGTCGACCGAAGAAGACAACCCCACGTGACGATCGTCTCATTGAACGACAAGCCCTGCAGACAAGAACAGCCTCTTCCAGCATAATTCAAAGGCAGTTCAGGGTGGCTACTAACATCAACATCAGCCAGCAGACCATACGGAACCGCCTACATGGGTTTAATCTCCGTTCTCGTCGCCCAGCAGTACGGCCACGCTTAACTCCAGCCCATAGGGCAGCACGCCGCGCCTTCTGCGCACGTCACGTGAGGTGGACACGTCAGCAATGGTCCCAGGTCCTGTTCAGTGATGAATCACGCTTCACCCTTCACCACAACGACGGCCGACTGAGGGTCTGGAGGCGCCCAGGGCAACGCTTTACTGACGCCACTGTCCAAGAAAAGGTGGCCTTTGGTGGAGGTTCTGTAATGGTCTGGGGGGCCTTCAGCCTTCACCACAGAACACCCTTGTATCATGTACAGGGTAACCTGACTGGCATCCGATACCGGGATGAGATCCTTCGACCGCTGGCTGTGCCTACACTGCAGCAGATGGGACCGAGGGCTGTCTACCAGGATGACAATGCTCGCCCCCACAGGGCAAGGGTGGTCAACGACTTCCTGCAGCAGTCTGGAGTCAACAGAATGGAGTGGCCAGCATGCAGTCTCGATCTCAACCCGATTGAGAACCTCTGGGATGAGCTGGATCGCAAAGTGAGGAGCCACCCCCCTCCCAGGGATGCCCAACACCTCTACCAGATGCTGCAGGCTGAGTGGCAGGCGCTTCCACAGAGGATCTTCACCAACCTGGTCAACTCGATGAGGACTCGCTGCGTCGAGTGCCAGAACAGCCATGGTGGTTACACGCATTACTGAGCTTTTGGGAGCATCAGTATGCCCTGTCTTGTGATTTCAATGACTTTGGGAAATCAAATTTGGATACGTACCCACTTTAATCAAATGTACACACCAAACGATTGCTCGAGATTGAAGGCAATTGTGTATCGTTATCACTAAAGAATGGAATTAAATGTTGGCCAAACTTCAACGCATTGACTTTATTTTGACAGTTATGAATGTTTGTGAAAGTGATCCTTAACTTTTTGTGTGTAGCTTATATACATATATACACACACACACACACACACACATAAATATATATGTGTGTGTGTGTGTGTGTATGCGTGTGTGTGTGTGGGAGAGAGAGAGAGAGAGAGAGAGAGAGAGAGAGAGAGAGAGAGAGAGAGAGAGAGAGAGAGAGATATACATGATTCGATGCCTTTTTATGAACCTGAGTGAGGATGATCAAGATGACGCCACGAATTTTCATTCTGGTCGCAGACTCCCTGACAGGGCTGTCCTCTTCGCTTCATGTCATAATACATCCTAACGTCAGCCAGGCTCCAGAGATAGGGATACCTGCAATACAGGTCAGGAAGTTTGAGCAATGTTTATAACAGGCAGATCCTTGAGGTGGATTAAAGATGGCAGTGTGGTTCTAGTCTGACCATCTGGGGCTGACCAGGGCCACAAAATCCTGCAAATAACTGCTTCTGATGGGACTCGAACCCATGATCCTTTCGGCCCTCTGCAATACTGTGGTTGGCTCAGTTTGACTTGCATACTGTTAGCAGTATAGGAAATGTAACAAATGACATCAAGGGGGGGAAATCGATCCAAAAAGTGCACAAGACAATGTTCACTTGTGAGTGTTTACACTGGTTTCATTTTGTAGTGCTTTTCATCATTCATTTTCTTTATTCATTTATTGCTGTCGTCGTTGTTGTTATTTTTTGTTACTATGACTTTTTTTGTATTTCATACATTGTTCGAGTAATAAGGAAGAAGGTACTTTGGAAAGAAAGGAATGAGAACAGCTTCACAATATTTAACACAGTACATACTGTGTGGAATCTGTATTGATACGCATAACTGCTAATACACGTAGAGAAACAGCAAGGGCATACACACAGTGAAGACTTGCACATTTGCATATATATGCATGCATGCACACACACACATGTACGCACGCACACGCACATACACACACTCACAGAGTGATCATGACACTGATGATGACCCTACTTGGCACTCACACAATTTTGATGTCAAACAACCCATGTTGTTTACCTACAAACAAACGCACCAAACAGAAAATGCCTGAAACAAATATCACAAGTAGTTTAATTCCTGTCAACAGTTTTTCAGTGCATCAATACTTGGTGTGCATGCATCGTGTCGTCATGTCATAACAATAAAATCCGTAAGAGCATGCACCATGTCCTAAATAATAATAAATTAACTGGTGAAGATGGTTTTAACCTTAAAACAGTGCATTACACACAAAACTTCACTTTATCTCACATCTCTGTACAATTTCTTCTTAACAATGAATTGGATGGAAGATAATCTCAGACTGGTATTGCTCACACAGCTGTCCCTTTGAAATATACCTGTACAGAAACATGACAACCATCAGGCGTGTCCCATGTATGTACTGTAATGATAAACCATACTCTAGGTGTGTACAGGGCGTGAAAATCAACATCTTGTACAGAACTGTGGATATTAATAGGTGTGTCCCACCTGTGTACAGAATTGTGAAAATCAACAGGTGTATCCCTTGTATGCCCAAAACTGTTGAAATCAACGGGTGTGCTTCTGGTGTGTACAGAATTGTGGAAATCAACAAGTGTGTATAGAATTGTAAAAAATCAACAGGTGTGTCCCTGGTGTGTACAGAACTGTGGAGATCAACAGGTGTGTTCTTGGTGTGTATACAGCTGTGGTAATCAATAGGTGTGAACAGAGCTGTGGAAAGCAACAGGTGTGTCCCTGTATGTAAAGAATTGTGGAAACTAACAGGTGAACACATAACTGTGGAAAATCAACAGGTGCGTCCCCTGTGTGTACTGAACTGTGGAAATCAACTAGTGTGTCCCTGATGTGTACTGAACTGTGGAAATCAACAGGTGTGTCCCTGCTATGTACTGAACTGCAGAAATCAGCAGGTGTATCTCCAGTGCATACTGAACTGTGGAAATTGACAGGTGTGTCTCAAGTGCATACTGAACTGTAAAAATCAACAGGTGTATCTCAAGTGCATACTGAACTGTGGAAATCGACAGGTGTATCCCTAGTGTGTACTGAACTGTGGAAATCGACAGGTATGCACTGAACTGTAGAAATCAACAGGTGTATCCCTAGTGTGTACTGAACTGTGGAAATAAACAGGTGTGTCCCCGCAGCATACTGAACTGTGGAAATCAATGGATGTATCCCTTGTGTGTACTGAACTGTGGAAATCGACAGGTATGCACTGAACTGTAGAAATCAACAGGTGTATCCCTAGTGTGTACTGAACTGTGGAAATCAACGGATGTATCCCTAGTGTGTACTGAACTGTGGAAATCAACAGGCATGTACAGAACTCTGGAAATCAAAAGATGTGTCCCAGGTGTGAAATGAACTATGGATATCAACAGGAGTGTCCTTGATGTGAACTAAAGTGTGGAAATCAACAGGTGCATCCCTCATGTGCACTTAACTGGGGGAATCAGAGGTGTTTACCAGGTCTGTACAGAACTGTGGGAATCAAAGGTGAGTTCCAGATGTGTACAGAACTTTGGGAATCGAAGGTGTTTTCCAGATGTGTACAGAACTGTAGGAATCAAAGGTGAGTTCCAGATGTGTACAGAACTGTGGGAATCAAAGGTGAGTTCCAGATGTGTACAGAACTGTGGGAATCAAAGGTGTTTACCTGGTCTGTACAGAACTGTGGAAATCAAAGGTGAGCTCCAGATGTGTACAGAACTGTGGGAATCAAAGGTGTTTACCTGGTCTGTACAGAACTGTGGGAATCAAAGTTGAGTTCCAGATGTGTACAGAACTTTGGGAATCGAAGGTGTTTTCCAGATGTGTACAGAACTGTGAGAATCAAAGGTGTTTACCTGGTCTGTACAGAACTGTGGGAATCAAAGGTGAGCTCCAGATGTGTACAGAACTGTGGGAATCAACGGTGTGTTCCAGATGTGTACAGAACTGCGGGAATCAACGGTATGTTGAAGATGTGTACAGAACTGTGGGAATTAACGGCTTGTTCCAGATGTGTACAGAACTGTGAGAATAAAAGGTGTATTTCAGACGTGTACTGAACTCTGGGAATCAAAAGTGTGTCCCAGATGTGTACTGAACTGAATAAATCAACAGTCGTGCTGCCCCATGTTTATCAACTCTAAACCTAGGAGATCTGAGCACACACAACAAGCCACTTCGGTCCTGTTAATCATTCTATGATCCCATAATCATAATGTGCTGAACCATCTCATCAACACCTGTATTACCCATGTGAATTTACCTCTGATGGCACCACCTCCATACCAGTATTAAGGATGAGTACACATATGTTACACCTGCTTTTGTTTTTTAAAAATAATACTTCACCTGGGAAGAATCCCATACTAGCACCCAGACATCGCCTCTTGTAAAATGCGCTGCATTCACTTGTACATGCAGATATTTCATAATTTAAGTATCAGTCACATGCTATATCATTTACCAAAAAGTGATATCCATATACACAAGTTTCAAGTTTTTATTACTACAGTTTCAACCAACCACACAGAGCTTTTCATGGCTGTTGAACTCATATTGTAAGGAAAAAACTCTCTCTCACACACACACTGGCAAAATGCAGCAGAACACATGTTAAAGGAACTCCAGCACATGATGAGATGATAAAACCTGTTCATCGTATATAATCCATGAAACAACACAATTTGTCCACTGTCGTAAGGGTTCACCATATTGTTTCAGACCTATACCAACGGACTTGCAGGCCTCGCAATGTCTTTCCCATGCCCAGGCCTGCCTGTAGCCGTGAGCTTTTGTCCAACAGCCTCTACTAGATTTACCTAGATGGGAAATGGGGAAGGGGATACTCTGACAGTTAGGACTATCAGAGCTGCTGAGGATAATGAAGATGATATTATAGAGGTCCGTGAAGGTCCATTATGGTCAGGCTACACTCTCTTGATAACCTCTTCAAGAGTTGACCAGTCCTGAGAGAAACAATACCTGCAGTGCTGGTCAGGAAATTTGAGCCATACGCTCGACGACATTGGGTGGATGAAACTTGACGGTGTACTTTCAGTATTCCCATAAGCCCACAGCACACTCTTGAGTAGAAGTTGCACAACGACCCAAAAATCCTAAAACTACACCTTTGATGGGACCTCGTTCATTGTGACAATGGTTTTCCTAAGGACCAAGATTTGGTGTAGTTTTGCAGTCCCACGAGACATTCTGTTCACCAATGTTTCCCCCCCTAGGATTGAGATTCAGTGTGGTTTGGGGGTCCCAAAAGACATTCCGTTCAACTGCTCCACATCCTCACCTCAGGCTTGAAGTCAAACAGCCATGGCAGGTCTACACAAGTTGTACACATATCAACTCACATGCAGTTCTCAATTCTCTTATGACAAATCAGCACAAAATGCTTCTACGACATTCTCTAAAAGCTTAAATGGAAAATGCCTACTAAAGACATGGAAATGACTTTTTCAAAAATACATTTTCTTTTGAAATGTACAACAAATTTTCAGTACATCAGTGTAGTAAACGAGCCTGAAATTAAAAGTGGCCTGATGAAAAAGAGTCAGCAGGTTTGCAAGGATGTTAACCGATTCCTCAATCCAGATCAACAATACGTAAATGGCCTAACAGAATATTTTACAATGACTGTAATAACTCTCCATGAAAACAACACCAAGAAAAGTACACAGCATGCAACATACAACGGTTTTTAAAATGTTTCCACTGCACTGTGCTTTTTCAATCTTTTTTTTTCTTTTCTTTTTTTGGTCATCAATAGATTTCAACATCAAAGGCAATGTCTTTAAATTATCATTTATGATACAGCATCACCTTCCATTTTCAAACAAAAACAAACCACAGCATAAAGTTCCATTTTCAAATGAAAACGATGCATATGTCATCCATGTTTTCCTTCTTTCACTTTGCAGTCTTTCAAAAGTCTATAGTTGATCATCATTCAAAAATAAAATTTCAGTCTTAAGACAGGCCTTCAGTCTCCAGTGTTTATCACTGTAGTGGGCTCTAATCATCCAGACTTTGAACAGCCAGACAACATAAACCTCAGAATGCTATCTTAAAGAGTGACAACATTGGATTTCCTTCAGTTACCGGATTTTTTTTCCTTTTTTTCCTGGCCTAGCTGATCACAAAGAGCCTGGTGATACTTTTGTTGTTGTTTGTTTGGGGGTTTTTTTTTTTGCCTTTCAACAGCACACCCAAAATAAAACAGTTTTCAAATTAAAACATACATTTTAATTCATTCAAATGATAAAAAAAACTAAAAAAAAACCCTTGTCATGTTCATTCTGCACCAAAGAAACATTCAGCTTCCACAGACTACGACTAATGATGATAACTTTAAAATCACACAAATTATTTTACTTCACCGATAAGGTCATGATTGTAAAAACTTTGTTGTATTCTCCTCCTGAAGCAGGTAAAAAATCTTTAGAAAATATTTTTTACATGAAATATATCAGTAGGTTAAAAAAAAATTCTAGTAAACAATGAAAGCAAACAATTACGCTAAACAAGTAAGTGAAAAAATAAACGGGACACTTGAAGATCAAAGAAAGAAAAAAAAAAAAAAGAGTTACAGAAAAATGCAGAAAGAAAAGAATGGGAAAAAGGATAAAACCAACTAAAAAGGAATGAAATTAATAAAACAATTTCATGACAGTATCTACCATATCCTCATCCATACAGACTTTGCCTCTCTTGCTTGCTCTCTCTAACTCTCTCTCTCGCTCCAGACCTCCAGACAGAGCACCAGTGAGCCAAACAACCAGGGTGATGCCCAGCTAGTAACTGAAACCAAATGGATCTTTTGTTTAAAGTTAATGCTTTTCAATTTAAAAACAAACGAGAACATGTTTCATTCAACATCTAGAACTAAAAATCAAGACTTGTTGATGTGAAGAACAAAAAAAAAAAAAAAAAAATGTATGTCGAGAGAAACATTTTCCAAGACCCATCACAGCAACAACTGCATTGAGAACACCTCCATTTGAGCAGCATGACGCAGAAATCTCACGAAGATACAACCATGAACATGAGCGTACATATCCAAGCTAAAGTCACATGCACAATAACCAAGCACCTGTCAACACTAGCATATTAAAAGGAATGTGTAAGTGTATGGCTCTCTGAAAGCTATGATGGTTCACTGTCAAACATTTACTTAAGGCTTCTACCGTAAGAGCAATGCATTAAATGAGCAAGACCAGGATTACTTTGAGCATCCATCACACCCCGCCCCCAATAACTGACACAACTTGGTCCCACCAGGGTATGGTTTACCATACTGCACAGATCCATCTCCTCCATCGGAAAATGGATTGGTCTGGGTAAGTTTAAACATCCCCCAACTGGACACCCAACATACCTCCAAAATATATGGACTTGTCTCCCCCCTTACACACATGGATCATTCCATGAAATGACATACAGAATTGTCTTCCCCAGGGACAGATATGGCTTGGTCCAAGCCAGACTGACACACAGACATATCCCTTGACAGACTGTGGATCGGTCCGAGCTAAACTGACACAGAGACAGGTCTGTCTACCCCCATGGTAAACATGGATCAGTCAGACTGATGTATACAAACTTATTTTCACCTACGACAGAAATGAATGAGCCCCAGCGAGACTGACACATAGACCTACCTCCTCCATGACATGGAACAGCCCAGACCAAAGCACTTTGCTATATGAAACGATAACATTGGTCATTCCCAGCTAAAGTATGATTCAGCATGCAGGCCTATCTCCCCTATGATATTCATGGACCAGTCCAATCGACTTGATCTCAAAAACAATGGGAAGTTTCCATTCATCTGGCCATTTACTCACTCGATTTAATATTGGCTGGAACTCCCCCTTTGCAATCAGGAATCTTTTGAACTTGGCAGTCTAAGCCTCTTTAGTACAGACCTCACCCCCTCCCCATGAATGGAACAGCCCCATCTATGTTTATCTTCCTATACTGCCATAAACAGACATAAATCAGTCCTAGGGGAGGGGGGGGTGCACTAAGCACAGCAGCCATGCACAGGCAACGATATCATAGGTATTGCAAAAGGCAAGTTCTAAGTCTAGGTGAAGCCCGAGTGTGAAGAGGATCAAGATGGATCAGATCACACAGAGTCCAGTTTAGTCATGCCCACAAGGATCAGATTGAAGCAGTCTGCGGCAGTTCACCATACAGACCAACCTCCTCCATGATAAGACTTGGACTGGCGTGTTCTGCCCTGCGACAAATCCACCCCAATGGACATGGGACAATCCTGACAAGGGCATAGTTTAAAAAACAGAAAATAACCCTCCCCCCATGATACAATTAATACAAATGACCAGTCCAAGCCACTTTATCTTATAAACCTACTCTCCTCTTTGTTGGACAAGGAGCAATTCCAGTCAGTTACAAGTGGTTTCTCTTTGAAACCTACCTCCTCCATGGAATCTTGGTCATTGCCAGCCAGAATATGGTTTGCCCTACAATGGACATGGGCATGGGTCTGTTCAATCCGGCTCTGATTTACCTCACCTGAGCCTCAGATTGGTCTGAGGTACCAGGGGTCAAATGACCTGTGGATGGTAAATTGTATGAGGGGTCAATTTCAAAACTTCATGGGCCATGTTTTGAGAGGGGGTAGAGGGAGGGGGAGGTGATGTTGGGGTAAGGCCTACTGAAGAACCCCAATTTCATTTCCATAAGGTATGATTTTTCAAATCTGAAGAAGCTGACTCGAGAACTGCCCACTGATGTCATAATAACTGCATCGGTCAATCATGACAGATGCATTAGGACATAGATGACTGAAATATCTAAAACTGTAAAGAACTTAAAAACACATGCTCAACAACTGCATCCTTGTTTGAAAGAACCAATTATCATTCATTAACAAGAAAAAGCTAAAGCAAACTAATCAAGCAGTGCACGCAGTTGAAAAGTTTATAATTGTGTAGCATGACCTCTGACTGTTGGCCTATAACATGCTGACAGTGGCTCATCATAATGTGTGACACTGGCTGATGGATACACGTCGGAGGGGCACAGCTGGTCAAAGGACCAAGTGCCATCTACAAATTTTTGCTCCAGTAACATGGGTACTCTACCAATCTGAAACTGTGCCTTACCACTTCCTCCAAACCCCCAATCACTTCCCAAAACTTCTTTTTCCTATAGAATATCCCATCAAGGAAGAGTTTACAGAGCTATTACCCCCCCCCCACACACACACACACATAACACACAAGGATCAGACCCACTCTGTATACACTTGTCTTTCCTAGTCTGGACAAGTTGACAAAACCACCAGTCTGCCACCTGACAGGCATGGGCTAGTCCCCTCCAGAGTGTGGGTTATCACACAGCAGACCTTTCCCTCCCCCCACGCCCTCCATGAGGTCAGTTCCGGCCAGGGAATGTTTTACTATACAGGGATATCTCCAGATTTTGCCAAGACACATTTCACTTCACCTTCTATGAGTATCCTTCTTTGGAAATATCTCTGACGATAGTACACTGATCAAACTCTTTCCGTCGGTAAATTCATCCACATCACATCCTAGTATCTTCAATAAATTATACCAATCTTTCTGTGCGCCTACTTTATCACCACACTCTCCTTTTCACCGTTGCTGTCAGCAATTTATCACACATGACATCCACAGCCAACCCTTCATTACAAGTCATGTGGGATGGCTGCACATGGACAAGCAGATGCCCCTTGACACCGAGTGACCAGCAGCAGGCTCAAAAGAATCGTGGACAATGTGAACCTCTCTGCTCCACACCAGCAGACCAGAGGGGCAGCAGGATCAACCACGGCGTCAGCTTCCCTCCCTCTGCACTGGCCAACTCCACCAAGGCTTTTTACTGGCTATCCAATTAATCAGAAAACTTGATGCCCTTCTGTCGATCAATGGATGCAGTTTTCAACAAACTGGATAACTTCATCTGCTCATTGGCCAGTCTGTACCTTGTTTTCAAACCATTCAAATAAGAGGCCACCTTGTTGCTAACCAATCATATTTTCTCCTACTCCTCAGTCAGTCAAACAACCTCGTCACCAACCAATCAGACATGCTTGAACTTTACTTCCTCAGCCAGTCAAACTCACTTGTTTTCCAACCAATCATAAATATCTTTCTTGCTCTTCAGCCAGTCAAACCACTTTGTTTTCCAAGTAATTGGACAACTTTTAAAGTCCCAACCAATTTCCACTCCTCAACCAATCAAACTGTGTTGTTTTATTTTTCTCTTCAGAATAAGATTTTACTTTCAAGACTTCATAAAGTTCAGTGAGTGAAAAAATAATTTGGTACAAATTTTAAAAAGAAGTGTTAGTGGGTCCACCAAACAGCAGGGACAAATGCAAAATGTCTTTGAGGATGCTTAGAAGATTTTGAAACTGAAAAAAAAAAAAAAAAAAAAAAAAAAAAACCCAGAACAAAAATCTCTAACATTTCGGTCATAGACCGTCTTCAGGACTTTTGACATAAAACGAAAAACAAAAAGAAAAACAAAACAAAAAGAAAAACAAATAAATACGTTCAGGCATTCAGGACAATGAAAACAAAGAACGAGCAGTCCCTTATTTTCTCATATTCATTTCCATTGTCCTTTTCCATTGTCCTGAATGTTGTTTATCTTGCCTGAAGAAGACCTAAGAGGTTGAAACGCGTCGTGTTTTGTCTTGCAATTTTTTGTCCCTGTTGTTTGGCAGACTCACAAACAATTCTTTTTCAAATCTGTTTCAATTTCCGCCGGCAGCCACCTCACTTCAAAACTAATTTGGTACAGCAAACAAAGGTTGCAGCAGATTAGACGAGAGCAGAAATCACAGAATAGGATGTTCATAAGAGTAGTGACCTAATTTTGCCCTGATGGTCAGTGACATGTTCCACTTCAGGTTAACCAAAGCAAGCATGACTATAAAAAAAAAACAAACAACATTCCGCAGATCCTATTTATCACAATGGAAATGACTGAGCCTCAGGACAAAGACGCTGGGACAGTTCCCGCTGCAGCCTTGTCACCGGATCTCAGCTGACATTCACCAGGAGATGGGAAAGACGAAGCAGACTTACAAGCACAGACACAATTTCAGTTCAGCGTTTCCAGCACACGCACAAAACCTTCATAATTCCTCCACGCCACAATGCACAATGCTGTCTCAGTCAATGCTCTTGAGAGGAACACTGAACAGGTATACAGTTAGAACTTTTCTTGTGGATGCCTGCATATGACAGACAGTACAGAGTGTGAAGGTGAGTCCAGCCAGACCCTACAAACACAAACCTGGTCCCCACTTCACAGGGTGATCGTGCCACTATGGGGGAAGGGGGAGGACTTAGGGAGCTGACTTAGGACTCCTCCCCCTGGGGCACAATCCCAGTTCAAAGGTCAATGCTTCATTCCACACTCGCCACTTGGTGGCACCGGCGTCTGCTGCACCGTCAAAACGAAGTCTGTTCTTTGTTAAGGAAATTGCCAGTAACTCGTTGCACAACTAGCTAAAACAACACGCACTCTCAGACACATTTTCTGTTGGCAACGGCTCCACTGGACGTCGATCAGGTCCCGCTTTCACACAAGATCAGATCAGTTCATGGCATCAATGACTACAGCACGCAGGTTTTAAAAACATTATCTGTGACTACAGAACACCATCAATTTCCTACCATAAAAATGTTTTGGGCTGACAACAGAAACTAGAAGCAAATTTACCAGTTCTCTGCCATTCCAAAAAGATTTGTGGCATCGTCACAAGAACAACACACAGACGTCTGTTCTTTGCCAGCTGACTAAAGCATCTGGTAGGACAACAGCAGGTCGGTTATCACTTAGCTACCACTCCCAATACATTCTGGTTCAACAACAGCAGCCTGTGACCAGTTCTCCACCACTTAAATTTCAAATAAGTCCGTAGTCATCCTTGTATCAGTTAAACATAAATCTACACTTCACATGCATGCCAGCGGACAGCACAGTTGAAACATTCCACCACGTCCTCCGAGTTATGGCTTCATGCAAGCGCACATGTCATGACCTAGGCTGACACGGGGCAGAACAGTCATTGTCTCCCACTGTCTGAAGGGCAAGGGAGAGTGGATGGTGCTTACATCCCCTACCACTCTCCTCTCCCTTAAACCCCGTTGTGTGAAGTGCGGTGCAGGAGGAACAACAGGACTAACGTGGTGTTTATCTCCAACAACCCCTTTATGCAGTGACTAAGAACACAGGGCAGAGTGTCGGGGTGCGTCTCCCAAAGCCAGCCCTCTGCGACAGGTGGGCAAGCCAGGAGGGAGCTCAGAGAGTCCGATTGCACAGAAAGAACAGCCCCTGAAAAAAAAGGACTATAATGACCAACACAACTAGCGGGCCATATAGTCAGTCAAACGTCTCCCACGCCCGTGCAGGAGGGGGCTTGGGCTGGCTTGGGGCCTGGGACTGGCGGGCCGCACTGGCGGGGGAAATCCCGTCACCAAACCCCGAGAACTGGAGTTTCCGCTGCGACACGCTCGTATGACCTCCCGTCTTGAGGCCAGCAGAGGTCACACCATGAGAGGCCTGGGCACTGGGTGGGGGCCATGCCATGAAGGAGGTGCCAGTAGGGGCGGGAGCTGGCTGGGAGGATTTGGTGAGCTGATATATGGGGTTGGATCGGTTGATGGCACCCCCCGTGGGCATCATCGGGGACCCAGCCACAGGCTGGTAGAGCGGGTTGGAATGGGTGCCGGAGCTGGAGGTTGGGGCGACGTAGAGAGGGTTGGAGATCATGGGGGAAACAGGGCGGGGAAAGGAGGGCACGGCAGTGGCAGGACAGGTGAGGGTGCCCCCTGAGGGAACTCTGGAGAAGCCAGCACTGGTGGAGGACACCCGGTTGAAGGGAGCGCCAGTGGCTGGTGCTGCAGACAGCCCGCTCCCTGTGGACAGATGATCCAGAGTCCAGTCGTGCATCAACGATCCTGAACCTTCCCCACTGACCCCTCCTCCTTCCTGTGAGAGTGTGGAGGGGGTCTGGTCGCTCGGTTTGCTGCCCGATGTTGTGGAAGGTGACGACTGACTGACCAGGGGGTCAAACAGGTCGGTCAAGTTATCGCTTGACCCCTTGTCGTCGCGGTAACCCGAGCGCACAGGAGCATCGTTAGGAGCTCTGCGGAAGGCAGCGGTGCGCATGAGGGAACTTCGGGAACTCTGCTTGCGGTCCAGTCCCCGTACAGAGACTGGGGGCGAGTCGTCCGCCGCTGGGCTGCCAGACTGGGCACTCTTCCTGGATGGGGGCTTGCTGTGCAGAGGATCAAACTGCTCCACGCCATCGGCCTCGCTCTCACTAGACTCAAAATGGATCAGAGGTTTCTCCGTCCCCTGCTTCTCCGGCCCCTGGGGTTTGCCTGGCTGTGGTCTGGGCATGGTCTGCAAATGGGCAGTGTCCCCTGGGGTGATGCCCACCTTCTCCTGGGAAATCCTCCTGGGTCTGGCGCTGGGTGGTCGTGATAGCTGGGGGGAAGGCTGAGGTGAGGAGCCAGTGGATCTGGAATCCGCTGTTCTTCTATTTGCCCTAGGAGGCGCTATAGGGGCGGGGTCAGAGGGTTTAGGGATAATGAGACGATCTGTTGGGACAAGGCGATCGGCTGCTACGCTGGTGTCCTTGGCAGGCAAGGGTGGAGGTCGTACGGGGTCGGAGGTAGGTCGATTGAGAT
Source organism: Conus canariensis (assembly GCA_033310375.1). Taxonomy (NCBI): domain Eukaryota; kingdom Metazoa; phylum Mollusca; class Gastropoda; order Neogastropoda; family Conidae; genus Conus; species Conus canariensis. The sequence continues at coordinate 27,744,094 of CM065735.1, read as the reverse complement.
CCTCTTCACTAGAGCTGGTGGGGGTGAAGGGGGGGACACTGCTGCGCGAGGTGGAGGCCATGTCCAGGTAGGGAATGTCTGTCAGGTTGTCGTCTGATGGGGACAGGGCTTCACTGGATGGGGTGGAGGAAATGTCCCCCTCACTGGCACTCTGCACACAGCACACACCTCACCGTTACTAACCACAGAATCAGGTTTATTAGTCAGGCTTCATCACCACTGTCACTTCCATCATTATTCTATCCGCATCTACTGATCGTTTGGTCTGTTGGCAATATCGTGCAAAACCGACAAAGTGACTTTGAGGAAATGCAGTGGAAAGAATGGCCGTGGGCCAGAGACCTTCCCACTAAAAGCTGGTGCGAATCTCTAGTCCTGATTCTAATCATAGAACCGACATAAAATCTGTCCAACTTCTGCAGGCCTGCACTCTCTTAAACGCCCTTCAAATTTAACTAAGGATACTGATGCCATATGTGGTGCCAACAGCAGTGTTGGGTTTATCGTTCACACTTTATCACTACTTCCACTGTTTGCGGGGGTTGTCCTTCTGGATACTAACAGTAGTATCACATTTATCAATAATGCTTTATCACTGATTTTATTGTTACTAGTCTAGAGCACAAGTGTCCCTAGTTACAGCATAAATAATGCTTCATCATCACTTTTATGGCTACGAACGTAACTGTCCTTTGTTGTACTAACAGCAACATCAGGTTTCTCTGTAATCCTTTACCACTACTTCTACTGTTACTAGTGTTCTCAGTTGTACTATCGGTAGTATTTATTTTATAAGTCAACCTTAATTACCACTCAACGTTAATATTGTTTTCCTTAGCGATCCTTACAGCAGTATGCTTAATCATAACATCAAGCTTATGTACTTGCTTTAACTTGTACCCCTCAAAGCAGATAAGACCAGGCAAGGTTAAAACCGGGCATTCCACTTCATTTTTCACCGTCAAGTTAGAGGTCTAACAAACAGTGCAAGACATTCAAATGTAAAAACGAAGAAACCTTTAACCACATGGCCAAGCAGACAGCTAGTTTATCTGCACGGCGTATAGTCTCAAAGCCTAGTTGCCAGACTACACCGGAAAAAGAACAAAAGCTGGCATATCATGAACTACTGACCAGAGAAAGTCATGAGCACAGACCACAAACTTAGAAGTAACAGAAAGACCATTTAGGAAAGAAAAGGCAGATTCAAGAAGGTGACAATCCAGTTTGTACTGAAAGAGTTCCCAGCATCATCCTTAGGGGGGCAGAGACATGGAGCTGGTGACACCATTTCTCCTGAAGAACATAAACATCCCAACACTGGCACAGCGTTGTTGTCAAGGGTTATGGTTTATCATCACTCACTCTTTTCATTAACGAAAGATTGTTTTCTTCAGTGTTTTTATTCGCCACACTTTTCTTCAATCTTTGCACAGAAGAGCACATACCAGCTATGTTTTAAAGAGCAGAAAGAAATCATCTATCATGGGCGTCCGCGTCACACAATGGCACATGCGCACATATGTGGACATGCATGCACCCACACTCCCACACAAAATTAAACATACATACACACACACACATGCATTTACGATCTAAAATGGGAAGCATCATTCAAACCATGCGTACATGAGGTGAGGGTTTCTTTTGTTCTTAAGGTCAGCATATAGCTAGAAGAGCACATATTTCATTTTGTTCCAACACTTGCAATCTGTTGCAGTCAATGAGCTACAAAAAAAATGTTCTACAAGTTTTAAAAACAATGTAGTGATTTACAGGAACTGGGTAAGGTTGAAACACAGTCTGGCTGGCTCTTGCTCAGCTAATCAAATGAAATGCCACCAAATCTGAGTGCCACAGTTTATAAGTTCCCTTTAAACATGTCTTCTTATAGGGTGATTAACAGAGAAGCTTAGCACTGAATTGAGTGGAAGCCAGCAAGTGACTGTGGATGCAGATAGCTGAGTGTGAAGTGTGGACAACTGTAAGTGAACTGTATAGGAATTATGTGTGTGTACTGATTATACCGATACTGGAGCAATACGTGAACTATTGCATGCATAATTTCAGGAACGCCTTTTCATAGTTTTCAGGTGTCAAAGAGTGGGCTGGCAAAATTTCGCTCCAATTTTTCATTTTTTGCTCCCCTTTAGGGAATCTGACCTCTGCAGTTGCTTCACTCATGCGATTTTAAACACATACACATGAACAAATTAACAACAACAACAAAAAACTACACAAATAGACACACACTGGCAAAACACCCATGCATACACTTGCACACACCACACACACAAATAGACACACACTGGCAAAACACCCATGCATACACTTGCACACACTCACACAAGTAAATACTTACAAAGAAAACACACACACACTCACAAACACACACACACCTATATATACATACATACAAACCACACATACCTATATATACATACAAACCACACACACACACATTATTGTATTGTAAAGATGCCTTTTTTAATAACTGCAAGATAACCCAACCACCCACACCCTCTTTATGCTCCCCCTCTTCACACCCTTTCTCTTCGTCTAATATCACTGAAATGTGGAAAGATGTTAAATTGAAGACAACAAGAAGAACAACAACAACACACACACACACACTAATTCACACACAAACACACACACACACATACACACACACACAAAACACACACACACACACACACACACACACACACACAACACACACACACACACAACACACACCAACACACACACACACACACACACAACACACACACACAACACACACACACACAAAACACACACACACACACACACACACACACACACACACACACACACACCTGTGGAGATGAATTGTCCCGGTCCGGCACAGGCAGCTGTTCAGCGCTGGCAGACCTCATCATGGCATTCTGTATGTCGGCATCAGTCATCAGGCTGACATCAATGCTGTGATAACTCAACCGCAGGTGACTGTCGTCATAGCTACCAGATCCATCATCCTCCACACTCAACTGGCTCCTGTAACCTTGGCCCCTGTCAACCAACACAACATGGAGTGAACACAGCACCTGTTTTACACAGTGCACAACCATCAAAGACAATCAGCCACAAAAAACATGAGCTACGCATCCTAGACCACATTAAGCAGTTTAACAAAAAACATTCCACAGAACTACAAGAAGTATAACCAATTAGCTCCTATAGTTCAGGCCTCTGACAAGACTTCCACCACTGTTTTCTGTCTACACTGCTGCAGTGTTTCAGAACAATCACTGTTCTTAAAATGCATAACCAGTATCCAGTAACGTCAAGCATACCAGTTATTCATCCCTCCTTATCTCTCTGTCTTAACCGCATATGCATCCACACAACATACCACCACTACAAACAATAACACCACGCAAACAACACACACAACTATACACAATACACACACCATCACACAACACACAGAAAGCTCACTACCTGTCATCTCGGACATGCCACAGTGTTGACGCAGTAACCTAGCTGTCACCATCAGAACATACACCACAGTATATAACAACAACCTACTGTCACCATCAGAACATACCACCACAGTATTAACAATAACCTATTGTCACCATCAGAACATACCACCACAGTATTAACAATAACCTATTGTCACCATCAGAACATACCACCACAGTATTAACAATAACCTATGTCACCATCAGAACATACCACACAGTATTAACAACAATAACCTATGTCACCATCAGAACATACCACCACAGTATTAACAATAACCTATTGTCACCATCAGAACATACCACACAGTATTAACAATAACCTATTGTCACCATCAGAACATACCACCACAGTATTAACAATAACCTATTGTCACCATCAGAACATACCACCACAGTATTAACAACAATAACCTATTGTCACCATCAGAACATACCACCACAGTATTAACACTAATACCTACTGTCATCATCAGAACATATCACACAGTATTAACAACATAACTACTGTCACCATCAGAACATACCATCACAGTATTAACAATAACCTATTGTCACCATCAGAACATACCACCACAGTATTAACAATAACCTATTGTCATCATCAGAACATACCACCACAGTATTAACAATAACCTATTGTCATCATCAGAACATACCACCGTAGTATTAACAATAACCTATTGTCACCATCAGAACATACCACCACAGTATTAACAATAACCTACTGTCATCATCAGAACATACCCCACAGTATTAACAATAACCTACTGTCATCATCGGAACATACCACCGTAGTATTAACAACAATAAGCTACTGTCATCATCAGAACATACCACCACAGTTTTAACAACAACCTACTGCCGTCATTAGAACATACCACCACAGTATCAACAACAATAACCTGTCACCATCAGAACATACCACCACAGTTTTAACAACAACAACCACCTACTGCCATCATTAGAACATACCACCACAGTATCAACAATAACCTGTCACCATCAGAACATACCACCACAGTTTTAACAACAACCACCTACTGCCATCATTAGAACATACCACCACAGTGTTAAAACAAGAACCAGAAAAATAACTGATGATGGTCAACATACATCCACCATAACAACAAAAACAATCTATCCTATTCAACATCCATCCAATGAATATGAATAATAATCACAGGCTGCCACATTCATGATACAGTTGCTGTCCGTATGATTCACAATACTAATCATACTGAAGCATTCTCTCAGTTTGACATGGAGTCACCTCTGCATCAGAGGAACAATCCAATCAGTCAATAGGAATAGTGGTCAACCTCTATACAGCAGACAGTACTGACCCTGGTAGTGGCCAGGTGAGAGCCCGCGATGGTGGAGGGACGTAGTCGGTCGTGATGGCGTGTGTGTACGATTCCCCCCGTTACTTTGCGACTGCTCATCTTGTGCTCATTGATCTACACACACACACACACACACACACACACACACACACACACGCACATCGTTTTACACACACACATACACACACATTTTACACACACACACACACACACCACACACACACACACACGTCGTTATACACATACACACACACACACACACACACACACTTACAAAGGTGCATACACAAACATGCACAGATTAATATGTAAACATACCTTTGCCAGAAGTGATGAGTGAATAGCAACATAACACCAACAAGATAACAGTAGTAAAACTGTATGTGTTCACTACTCTTCAGTACACTTCTAAAATACCGGGTAACATTTTATTTGTGTATGCATAATTAAGAGAGAGAAAGAGAGCGAGAGACACAGAGACAGAGACAAGGAGAAGAAGGAACTGAGAACAGTTGCTTCAAATGATGGACAGACGTAAGCATTGACAAATGAAGATGGTACAGGACAGGATCTTGAACACAGGCATGACCGCAACAGCCACACCCAGAAAGCCTTCACTATGGTAACACTGACATACTTTGCAAGCATACACAATATGATGCTTTCGCACAGATTTCCATGGCAGTTCTGCACCATGACACAGGCTTTGCTATTGTGAACTGAGATGCAACAAGGGAATAAAACATGCATACACATTTACTCAACATCTCTCTCTCAACAAAGGTACAAAATCAAATATTCTCACTGACTGAATAACTAGATCCCACCTGTACTGCAGCTGTACCATATAAATGATATGATTGCCAGCAGTACACACTTTGATCCGACAATACTCATATGGTCATTGTCAAGTTGACACTTTCACACTGCCATGGTCATTTGCACACACGGTCATTCTCTCTGTCATACACTGTCACAGTGCCACTCTCACTCTACAGCGATCAGACTCTCTCTCACACTGTCACCGACACTGCCACTGTCACCCTCACACTTCCATGATCACACTGTCTCACTCACACTGCCACTGTCAGGCACACAGTGCTACTGACCTCTTTCATCTTGGACATGACCTTCTTGCCCTGATTTTTCATCTGAAATGAAAAACCATTGGTGACTGTACACATGCTGTGTTTTTTGGTCGAACACAATGTGTAAAGCCATCAGTGACCGTACATGTGGTGTGTGTCTGTCAATTGAAATGTGTGAAATCACCAGTGACTGCGCATGTGTTGTGTGTCTGTCAGTCACAATGTGTAAAATGACCAGTGGCTTCACACATGCTGTGTGTCTGTTACAATGTGTAGAACAATCCCTGGCTGTACACATGTTGTGTGTCTGTCAGTTACAATGTGTAAAACAGCCAGTGGCTGTACATGTGGTGTGTGTCTGTCAGTTACAATGTGTAAAACAACCAGTGGCTGTACACGTGTTGTGTGTCTGTCAATGACCAGTAGCTGTATACGTGTCGTGTGTCTGTCAGTTACAACATGTAAAACAACCAGTGGCTGTACATGCCTTGTGTGTCTGTCAGTTACAACTGTAAAATGACCAGTGACTGTATATGTGTTGTGTGTCTGTCAGTTACAATGTGTAAAACAACCAGTGGCTGTACATGTATTGTGTGTTTGTCAGTTACAATGTGTAAAATGACCAGTGACTGTACATGTGTTGTGTGTCTGTCAGTTACAATGTGTAAAACAACCAGTGGCTGTACATGTGTTGTTCTCTGTCAGTTACAATGTGTAACATGACCAGTGACTGTACATGTGTCATGTGTCTGTCAGTTACAATGTGTAAAATGACCAGTGACTGTACATGTGACATGTGTCTGTCAGTTACAACATGTAAAACCACCAGTGACTGTACATGGGTTGTGTGTCTGTCAGTTACAATGTGTAAAATGACCAGTGACTGTACATGTGACGTGTGTCTGTCAGTTACAACATGTAAAACAACCAGTGACTGTACATGGGTTGTGTGTCTGTCAGTTACAATGTGTGAAACAACCAATGGCCTTACACATGTTGTGTGTCTGTCAGTTACAATGTGTGAAACAACCAATGGCCTTACACATGTGTGTCTGTCAACCAATGGCCTTACACATGTGTAAAATGACAGTGGCTGCACACATGTTTTGTGTCTGTCAGTTACAATGTTTAAAACGACCAATGGCCTTACACATGTTGTGTGTCTGTCAGTTACAATGTGTAAAACGACCAGTGGCCGAACATGTGTTTTGTGTCTGTCAATTACAATGTGTAAAACAGCTAGTGGCTGTACACGTGTTGTGTGTCTGTCAGTTACAATGCATAAAACGATCAAAGGCTGTACATGTGACGTCTGTCTGGTGTATCACACTGTACAATCACACTGGTGATGCTACTCAAATGTAAATGATATTTTGGGGGAAGATAATCTGTTCTGTCTTGCTATCATCATCATCATCATCATCATCATCACCACCACCACCACCACCACCACCACCATCATCTTCACCATCATCATCACCACCATCATTGTCGTTATGATCATCATTTTTCCCCAACATCCAATCTAATGTGCACTTTACATGGCTTCAACATGGACCTACAGTGAAACCTGTAGATGACACAGCCTGTCACCGAGGCTACCCATGATCTATGATACAGACACAAGCACCAACCGTCCTCAGCATGCAAGAAATGCATGGCATCAAGAGCCAGGGACTTTCATTCAACATCTCTAAAACAAATCACACTCTGGAAAAGTGGCCACAGACTTTCATTCAACATCTCTAAAACAAATCACACTCTGGAAAAGTGGCCACAGACTTTCATTCAACATCTCTAAAACAAATCACACTCTGGAAAAGTGGCCACAGACATTCGTTCAACATCTCTAAACAATCACACTCTGGAAAAGTGCCACAGACTTTCGTTCACATCTCTAAACAAATCACACTCTGGAAAAGTGGCCACAGACTTTCATTCAACATCTCTAAAACAAATCACACTCTGGAAAAGTGGCCACAGACTTTCATTCAACATCTCTAAAACAAATCACACTCTGGAAAAGTGGGCACAGACTTTCGTTCAACATCTCTAAACAAATCACACTCTGGAAAAGTGGCCACAGACTTTCTTCAACATCTCTAAAACAAATCACACTTGGAAAAGTGGCCACAGACTTTCATTCAACATCTCTAAAACAAATCACACTCTGGAAAAGTGGCCACAGACTTTCATTCAACATCTCTAAAACAAATCACACTCTGGAAAAGTGGGCACACATTGGATGGAGCCAGTCACAAAAGAATCTGGGCCAATGGAACTAAAAAAAAAAGCAAAAATAATGCAATCCTGAACTAAGTTACTTACCTATTTTAAAGCACCTTCAAAAAAGAAGGGAAAATGAGGGTGGAAATTCAAAAGGAAAACAGCGTTCAGACAACATGCTCTTAACATCCATTACACCACAAGACAAACTGGGAAGAGAGGGCTCCAAAAACTGTTTCAATCTCCTAAGATTTGCTAACTCACATCATTCAGCCAATAAATTCCATAAATAAGTCCACATCAAACAAAAGAAAATCTAGAGTCAAAATCAATGCATTCTAGCAAACATGAACATTTAGATTTGAAGAAAAGGAAAACAAAAAAAAAATGAACAAACAAAAAGAATTGAAAAAACTCAAGCCAATCCCAATGAAACAGATAAAAAAACAATTTCTCATCATGAAAACTTGCAGCATGATTTCCAAAGGACTGACAAACACAAAAGGGTGGAAGTGGACACCTGTGAATGATGTATGCTGATGTGTCAAACAACGCTATGTCACAAGTTCATGCCCCTGGGCAGACAACCATGGAGCAGAGAGTGTAAGCGAGAAAGTGACTGCCCTTAGGTCAGGGGGCTGTGAGCAGACCGAGCCACTGTGTCAGATGTGCACTTAGAGAATCTGGCCATACCAAGTACAGGGAAGAGACAAAAACAAAGACAGAGATGATCTAAGCTTGACCGTGCTGTCAGTTTCTGTTATAGGCTGTCTGACGGCATGTACACAACAACATTACAAACAAAAGCCTAGCTATCTCATAAGGAGTAGGATGTAATCCAAACAAACAGGTCTTTATCAAACAAACAAACGAAATTTTTTTCAAGAAGATGAAGAAGAAATTATCTCAACAAATAACACAGATCATTTCACATTGCTACTGGAGTAGATTAGATCTTTTAACATTATTCATGTGCCGTGAGTAATTTTAAGTGTAATGTGAATAAGATATGCGATACAAATGCAACAAGTCAAATACTGAAAATTACGGGTTTGAAACCCTTCCAAAGTTTACACACCTTCCCAAAACATATTTTCGTTTATCTATAATAAATCTCTCCACAAGCTTTTAAGTGGATAATATCCTGGCACACAAATATGTCCAGTCAGTTGGCATTAACACAACAAAGATGCATGCCTCATCCAATAGCACACCGCGCCCATTCTCTGCTTGTGGACAGGTGGGTGGATGCATGGGTCAACAGGCACGACTCCTGCACAGCAGCTGGATGGGTTAAGAGGGGAGTTTGGAGGTTAAGGAAAGAAGAGTGGGAAGAGGCACCGATCAGCATCTGTGAATAACACACAGGAGCGATGGGAAGAGGGCTGGGAGAAAGCGAAAGAGAACAGAAGGCAGGGAGTGCAATGGGGGAGGGGGAAGGGATCACAACATAAACAGGGAGTGCAATGGGGGAGGGGGAAGGGATCACAACATAAACAGGGAGCGCAATGGGGGAGGGGAAGGTCACAACATAAACAGGGAGCGCAATGGGGGCGGTGGAAGGGATCACAACATAAACAGGGAGCGCAATGGGGGCGGTGGAAGGGATCACAACATAAACAGGGAGCGCAATGGGGGCGGTGGAAGGGATCACAACATAAACAGGGAGCGCAAGGGGGGCGGTGGAAGGAATCACAACATAAACAGGGAGCGCAAGGGGGGGAGGGGGAAGGGATCATTACATACACAATCAATCAATAATACCAACAGCCAGACCATGGTATAGGACGCTTCCCTGCTTGAAAACAAGTCTGAGGAAATTCGCATGATGAAGATATGCGGCCCTAAACGTATCAAATATAACAGATAACACAGTGTACATTCTTTCATGCAGTTTTCTTGGCATATGTGTGTATGTGTGTGTGTGTGGTTGTGTGTGTGTGTGTGTGTGTGTGTGTATGAAGAGAAAACGAACATGCAGACGACACCTCTGTTCTTGCAAAACCTCTACTAGCTGTGTGGAGTCCTGCTGTATGACAATGTATGAACTAAACACAACCACCACCACAGCCCACCTGTAGAACTGCAGTGTACAGAGGAACCTCCCGCACTACCCCTCTGTACACTAACTCCCACCTCACAGCTCCAAAAATTCCTTGACAGATCACTGATCTCATACTGGGACACAACTTTGAACCTCTGTAGAATCTATCCCTATTCCAGTCTGTTGTAACTTATTGTTGTTGTTGTTCAATTGTTGAAAATAGAATTGCCCGAACCAGTCTCTTATTAACAACATTCTTCACCTACTGAACCACCTCCCACCCCCACCCCACCCCACTCCCTTTGACTTTCAACACTTACTGTGTGGTGTGATTAATATGAGTCAGTTTGGCCATTTTTGTTTGTTTGTTTTTCTTTGTTTCTGAATGTGATTTCACAAATTATGCAAAAGCTTTCTTTTGTTGTATGCCACATGACACCTGACCCTAGTAGGGGTGGTCTGCATGGGCATTCTATAGTACCATGCATAAACATGACCATGACATTACAAAGAGTTTGGGGAACTTTCACATTTCCTCCACGACGACTAGTGGACGGACTGCATACTGAAAGGTCTTCATTCCGACTGATACCCTAAAGCATTACCTTGTGACTGCCGAAGTCTGACTGTCCCCCATGGGAAATACTGATACCTACAGGTTCCGTGTGTGCTGGAAGCATTATGCTATATCCAGGTATGGCTAGCAACCCTGTCAACACTGATATCAAATTGTTTCGTTGTTTTGTGCTTGACGCTCTATTTTCTATCCAGGTACATATAGCAACCCCATCAACATTGATATCAAACTGTTTTGCTGTTTTGTGCTTGATGCTTTTTTTCTATCCAGGTACAGATGGAAACCCCATCAACATTAGTATAAAGATGTTCTGCTATTTTGCACTTGAAGCACACTAATGTATCCTGGTACAGATGGCAACCCCATCAACATTAGTATAAAACTGTTCTGCTATTTTGCACTTGAAGCACACTAATGTATCCTGGTACAGATGGCAACCCCATCAACATTTGTATAAAACTGTTCTGATATTTTGCACTTGAAGCACACTAATGTATCCTGGTATAGGTAGCAACCCCATCAACACTGATCTCAAATTATTTTGCTATTTTGTGCTCGACGCTTTATAGTGCTTCCTGATTGGTTAGCAATCCTGTCAACATTGTGTCACATCATTTTGCTCTCTTACACAAGTACAGAAGATGAAAGGGCATTACAACGCTCCACATCCTGTTTCACAAAAACATGGCAAACTGTGATTACTCACTCTGCCACCTGCAGCTAATAACAAGATCAACATATCAACAAAGTCATCAAATGGTTCTATGGCCTCTGTTGCCCTAACGGGTGAAGTATTAATCTCGTGATCCAAGGAAGGTGGGTTTAATCCCTGCTTTCAAACAGCAGCCAGGGTGGAAGAGATTTTCCCTTCAGAATCAGCACCTGTACCGACTCCCATCCCCTCTAAGGATTTCTTTTTTTCCAATGAGACTTGAAACCCAGGCCCAGAATGTGAACACATGCATGAAATGCACACTTAAAGACAAACAAACAAAAACTTACATACATCTTAACTGCCATTCTATCATTCACAGAACAGTAGGACACCATGTGCCCCAGAGATGGATGACACGTGCACAACAACAAATAAATTAATGAAAATAAAAATGAAAAACGAAAGTGCACTCTGATGATACCAAGATCTCTCCAAAGGTGGACCTGACGGATCTTGCCAAGGAAGAAAGAAGACAAACGAAAGAGGAAATGATTCTACTCTGCGACAGCTTTGGCCAACATCCACAAGAACACCGATACCAAAGTGATTCACCATCCTCCACAAGACATATTAGTGTCACGATGCTCCCCTTGTGCCTGATGCATTAGGGTTCTATAATGTATTCTGGGTTTACTATGAATCCAGTTATAGAAAACATACATATCAACCCAAACTAAACAAATGCATCATATGATTCTATGAAGACCTAGTATCACCAATTGTCAGCTTATGAGCTAACACCAACATCAACATGCGGCCTTCCGATGATTCTACAAAGACTTTGTGTCAGCTATGACCAACATCCGCACTTACACAAACATCCAACGATTCTACAAAGACTTTGTGTCAGCTATGAGTCGACTAACATCCACACTTACGCAAACATCCGCAGATTCTACAAAGACTTTGTGTCAGCTATGACTAATATCCACAGTGACACAAACATCAAACGATTCTACAAAGACTTTGTGTCAGCTATAACTAACATCCACAGTGACGCAAACATCCAATGATTCTACAAAGACGTTGTGTCAGCTATGAGTCAACTAACATCCACACTTACACAAACATCCAAAGATTCTACAAAGACTTTGTGTCAGCCTTGACTAACATCCACACTAACACAAACATCCAAAGATTCTACAAAGACTTTGTGTCAGCCTTGACTAACATCCACACTTACACAAACATCCAAAGATTCTACAAAGACTTTGTGTCTGCTATAACTAACATCCACACTAACACAAACATCCAAAGATTCTACAAAGACTTTGTGTCTGCTATAACTAACATCTACACTAACACAAACATCCAATGATTCTACAAAGACTTTGTGTCAGCTATAACTAACATCCACAGTGACACAAACATCCAACGATTCTACAAAGACTTTGTGTCAGCTATAACTAACATACACAGTGACACAAACATCCAACAATTCTACAAAGACTTTGTGTCAGCTATAACTAACATACACAGTGACACAAACATCAAACGATTCTACAAAGGCTTTGTGTCAGCTATAACTAACATCCACAGTGACACAAACATCCAACGATTCTACAAAGACTTTGTGTCAGCTATGACTAACATCCACACAGACATCCAGTGATTCTATGAAGACTTTGTGTCAGCTATGACTAACATCCACACAGACATCCAGTGATTCTATGAAGACTTTGTGTCAGCTATGACTAACATCCACAATGACACAAACATCCAACGATTCTACAAAGACTATGTGTCAGCTATAACCAACATCCACACACAGCTATACCTGTGTTCTATGCCCTATGTAATTATCAGTCGTGCAACACATGACCTACAGGCCGGTGACCTCTTTACACACACGCCATGTTCTGAACACAATATGGAAACACAAGGATGAGGATGGAGGTGCTGTGTACTCAGTGCTGTCTACAATTCCCTGGTTAGTTATTGTACATAAGTGTCTTCAAAGACATGTGTGGTCCAGTGGTCTGGTCCATGGGAATTGAACAATCGTCAGCATCATTGGTTACCTTGGATGAGTCTTACGTGTCTACAATTGTACATACATGTCACATGTATATTTGAAATAACATAGGCCAGAACAAGAATACACGTCATTTGTTGTGAGACAATATTGCATATTCATCATACATTAATGATATTAATAGTACAGTCAGGATGACTACACAGTCACAGAGCTGTAACATTCAAGTACGATACATCTTTACTTATTAACAGTCCTCTACATCTGAGTAATACAGGGCTGTCACAGCAGTGCTCTTGTGTGTGTGTGTGTGTGTGTGTGTGTGTGTGTGTGTATGTGTGTGTGTGTGTGTGTGTGTGTGTGTGTGTGTGTATGTGTGTGTGTGTGTATGTGTGTGTGTATGTGTGCCTGTGTGTGTGTGTGCACGCATGTGTGTATGCGCACGAATGTGTGTATGTGTGTGCGTGTGTGTGTGTGTGTGTGTGTGTGTGTGTGTGTGTGAGAGAGAGAGAGAGAGTGTGTGTGTGTTCTACAACATACAACAGGTGACTTAGTCAAGTTAAACTTTCACTCAATAGTCTGTAACTAATACTACCCACATCACACCCCCCCCCCCCCCACCCCCACCTCACCCTCCTAGCCAACTCCTGTGTGTTTGAAATGTCTCAAACTATTCAGCACACAGTTTGTAGAAAATCTGTATCATTTATCAGGTCAATTTTTCACAAGGTCATGCAATTCAGGAGGACTGTTTTTCACAGGGTCAAACCATTGAAGGGGACAGTTTTTCACAGTCATACCAACCAAGAAAGAAGTTTCACAGGGAGGGTCACACCTTTCAGGGGACAATTTTTTACAGTCATACTGTTCAGGGCAGTTTTCACTGGGTCCACATCATCCACAGGCAATTTTTCACAGGTGACAGGGTCTGTACACTCAGGGGACAGCGTTTCACGGTCTTTACAACTAAGAAGACCCTATTTTGTAGGAGCCATGACAGGACAGCATTCTGAGAACGATGCTCCGAAGGGCTGACAGCTTTCAAGATAAACTCCTGTCTTACAAAAGTCCTGTCTGCTCTGTTTATGCTCGTCTCTCAAGACTGACAAAGGCTCTTCACTTGACCGAAATATTGGGCAATTGTGTTCTGTGGTTGCGGGTTCTATTTTGTTCGCTGACTATTCCTGCCAATACTCCACTTTCTTCAACAGCTTTTTCCAATTTGCCTGCCATGGAACATAATTCAACACAGCTTTGAGGACTGACCAAGGAGATGAGTGCAATGGCAAGTACATAGGTCAGCAACATGCTGCTTGTGTGTTCTGATTCACTGGATCAGGTTAGTTCACATAGGATGATCTGCCCAAGCGAGCTGTGACAGGCTGTATCCAAGGTGACAAGATACATACAACAGCAATGCATGCTGGGAGAAAAGAGCATGGTGTAGGGGTATACATGCAGTTATGCAGACGACTACACTGACGAAAACAAGCACGAGGTACAACACACACAGACCAACACATCAACCGCCTGCTATCACGGCCAGCAGCCGTACAGACGGACAGACACACTGACTTACAGACTGTACAGCCGTGTTCATCATCGGCGCAGCCTGCGGCAACAGAAATGACACTGTCAACATGGTCACATGACACTCTGCCCTCTCACACATTCACATCACATCCGGTGCACTGAAGCTAAGATTTTTGAACATGGTCCCCATAGCTTTCTGATCATGAGAACTTTAATGAACTAGCTCAGACTTACAAGCATTTATATGGACAAACTAAGGCATCTCTACTGCAAATGTAAGCCACACGTACACAAGAAGAGCACATCCTACAGCATCACTTCTTAGTGATGTTTATTTCACTTTCACATAAGACTAAAGTTCTATTCTCATCAAAATAATTCTATTTGCAGAACTATTCTGGGCAGATCTTTCCACAGCCAGGTTATAATACAACTCCAATGTTCCAATAAACACCTATGGGCACCTGCATAGGTATGCCAAGACCTGCTTTCAACATACAAGGACTTTCAACCTAATCTGAGGACCCACAAGGTCTCATTCACTCTGGTGTCAAATCCCCAAAACTATAAGCATCTGCAAAGAATGTGGGTCAGAAGATGAATTAAGATCTTAGTATGTACCAATCAAGAAGCTTAAAGAACATGAGCACCCAATACGTACAAAGTTTACGACAATACAATATGACAAATGGCAACAGAACACTCACAGAAACACAAATCAGAGATAGCCACAAAATCCATGAGTATATCCGAGAGAGAGCCACAACATCCATGTGTATATCAGACAACCTGATAGAGAATATTATTTTATCATATAGGTGATGATAGCAGAACACAAGCATACACAAAGTTTAACACATCCAGCAAGGCAAAACAAACATTCACATTATCATGTCAAAGGCAGTCAAACATTGCTGAGAACCACTGATGGGCAAATAATAAACATTTCGACAAGAGTAATAAAGAAGATACAAGACCACTCATACACATACAGTGCATCCCATCCACAAATATTCAACAGAAAATTATAAAAGCATTTAACAAAAACCTAAAGAACAATCCTACTACCGGTTAAAGAACAACCCTATAAGTTGTAGGATTTTTCTGCAAGAAATTGAAGAGGTACCGTAAAGTTCGGTCTATTGAGCGCACCTGTATATAAGCCGCACCCACTAAATTTTTTTTTAATCTGAACTTTTTTCACAAATAAGCCGCACTGGTTTATAAGCCACACAGTCCGATGTGCCGCAGGCGGGCAGCTGGCCGAGCGTTGAGTTAACATAGTGTCGAAAATCAACACATACAATGTGTTCATTGCATTCATTGGCGTTCAAATAGGTCAGAATACAAGAGCATGTTTCCAGCTTTACTTCAGTCTTTTTTTTTTTTTTTTAGTACGATGTGTTTTAAATCAATTAGAATCGAAGTTTTTATGACGCTTCTTACAAGTGTTGTCTTTCCAACATCATTGCTAAAAAAAAAATACCGAAAAAAAACAACACATTAACGATGCGCTTGAAAGGCAGTTCTCTCCTGCATTCATTGGTGTATCAAGCTAAGCGATTGGTTGAGTACTCGAAAGCGCAAGCCAATCAACGCGAAGGTATCAAATGCAAACCTTCACACCCTGTCCACGATTTCAACAATGGCGGATCGAAGCCAAGGTCTGACAATGACCGAGTCGAATGCGCTAATCGTTTTTGAATTGCAAGACGCACTTGGTAAGATAACGCATATAATAACAAACCAGAACATTAATGAAACGATTCGATTGTTTTATTTCGCTTAATACCGTGCCAATGCTTAGTTATTTTGTTCGTAATTCAGCTAGTGTCAGTCAAGATTAAACAGGTCGGAAACGGCCCACACATTGCGCCATTCGAAACGATCGTATTTTTGTAGAAGACAAACTGATGAAAAAAGATATCAGTAATGGGCTTTACTTATGTCGATTCCTGTATTTCTGAACGGGTTACTGATTCCATTACACGATTACAGAGAAAATCGTAGTTAAAAGCATCATAAAAATTCATGAACAGTAAACACGATATGGTGAGTTACAGAGAAGCTAAGAATAGACGAGGGTGTGATGCTTCTGAAATTGGAAAAATCCGCAAATAAGCCGCATCGTTGTTTAAGCCGCAGGGTTTAAAGCTGGGGAAAAAAGTCGCGGCTTATAGTCCGAACTTTACGGTATTCTGCAAAGAGTTGAAGAAATTATTTTGCAAAGCTGAAGCAAAGATCTGAAGTAATATTCTGCCTCCAGCAGAAAAGGCTGAAGAAAGTATTCTGCAAACAACTGAAAAAATATTCTGCATGGAGTTGAAGAAGTATGCGCAAAAGAGCTGACATTACTCTGTAAGAAGCTTAACAAGTGTTCCACAGGGTGATGAAGAGGTATTTTGCAGGAAAGACAAGACAGTATGGAAGGTCAGTGTGGATGCGACTGCACTGCTTTTCATTCTCTACACCGGTTGAAGGGAAAATGCTGAAGTGACTGACAATTATCTTTTTTTCGACTTTAAAAGGCCTTACCCTTTTTTTCTGTCCTTACTGTCATATCTCTTCAGGCTGCCATTAGATCATCTTCAAGGATGCCATCTCCGTGAAATACAACCACTGGGAAATCTGATGAAATGTGATGCCAATACCAAAAGCAGCACAGGACAAATCTCAGTGGGTTTCACAGTGTAAAGACTGCACACGGAAGTTCAAACCTCGAGAGATTATCTCAATGCTGTTGTGCTAAAGCTAAAATCTCCAACACTGTTATGATGATTTGTGGGCGAGAGGAGCATCAGAAAAAGAAAAGGAAGAGGACGGGACAGCGAAGAAGGCTGACGGGCAGTAGAAATAACCGGTCATCCAAAACACCTTGTGCAGTGAGAACTTCGTTGTCATCCGTTACTTCAGCGAAGCATTACCATCATATACTTTTTTCTGCAACTCCTCAGCTGTATCACCAGCAACTGTTCTGATAATGAGACTGGTTCAGCCAGAGACACCAACATGCTAGTGCACACATGCTACTGTATTTTTTTTGTCAGCCTCTCTCTCTTTTTTTTTTTTCCCAAGATCATCGCCGACAAGTATTATGTTACCTTGACAGCTGGAGTTTGATGGTCCAACAGGGGAAGAAGACACTGTTATCAGTGGAGCTGAACCTACAAGCTTCTTTCCTTCCCCACCTGTCCCACCCACAATTTGTCATCCATCAAACTCCTGAGCACGCCTCACATGGGAGTCAAATAGTCCTTGCTTCTTTTGTTTTCATTGTTATTTGTTTTTTCACCAATGGGGAAAAGTATGGATTTTTTTTTCCCACGGATATTCAAGAAGGGCAACAACAACAACAAAAAAAAGGTGACAATTCCTTAAAGAGTAAATTCTATATGTGCACAATGACCCGAGTTACCTGACCTTTATACAAACCTAAACTAAGTTCCGAGGTCATCTCCATGATCACACAAGTTCTCTCCCCCTGACAGGGTCAGTACAATTCCCGACCAGTCACCAGAGATTCACAGTATATGGCCGGCTAAGCCTGACACATCTTTAAATAAATGAGCGTAGTGCAGCTAATTAGAATAACTGGATAATTCCAGGAACACTGGGAACCATTAAGTATCACAGCCAAGCGAAACGTGTGGAATGTTCAAGTTCAAGGACCATGACACAGCATGACCAATCGAAATGCATGGGATGTTCTAGAAACAATTCTAAAATATTCTAACATTTTCAAGATGATTTTAGGACTAGATTACACTTTTGGAATCACTACAGTGCCTCAATGTAAGTCATCTAGTAAATAAACGTCACCTTTAACTTACCACACCTAGGAAAAACCCCGAATGTAGAGATTTGAACCAATAACTAATGTACGGCAAACATAACTATCGTGGTCACACAAGTTCTTTGTGGTGTTGTACCTGGTCTAAACATCACCATCGATTCCAGTTATCACACGTACATATCATCGTCGGTATGATCGCACGAGTCTGTTTTCATCTTCTGTCTCATCTCATGCATTTTCACGGCATTTATCAATTTTCTCTTTAAACATCACTAACGCTGTCTCCAGTAAAATCATTGCTGTCACACTCATCCTTAGGGACCATCCCAAGCCAATGGAAACAAACAGAATACAACCAACAATATTTCAACAGGAACTGGAGTTAAATCTGACAAGGCATAGTTATGTCCAAGACGCCTTGCAGCTGACAAATTTCATGGTGTTTGGTGGCGTTGTGTGGGCGGTGTGATAACCGGCCCACGGCACACGAGACCCCGTCGTTTGCCCCGCGCTTAGTGTGAGCGAGACTTTGCCATTTTACTGGCCGTCAGCTAAATAAAGCGGCCAGCTATTAACCAATCAGCGTGAACGCGCGCACTGCGATCAGCTTCAGCTGCAGGAAAGAAGAAAGATGCTACCCGCCATAGTTGCGCGTGGTGTTCTCTGTGGCGAATTTGTGCAAAAAGTGCGAATTTCGGTGTGTTTTGGATACTGCAGTTCATCATCTTCGTTTGTTTCAGTGTTCATATAGTCTTAGCTCTGTAAAGAAGTAGACAGGATATCACTTTTGTCCAAATCTTCAAAACGCCATCTCCGTCAGTGTGAGCAACGGGAAAACGTTTCCTTCTTTGAGATAAGTAAAATTCGTGCATTTTGGGGTTTGTTGACAATATCAAAACTTAAATTCAGGTCTTTTGGGGGGTTGGTGTCCGCTCTTACAATTGTTCACTGGAAAGTTTTTAGTTTCAAGTACTAAGTTATCTAAGTCATTTACTAGTTACAGGCCGGTGGAAGGCTATATGTGGGGTGTAAAACCGTCTTTGTTCCCAGCTCAGTAAGCCTCTCCGTGTCTGACATCACTGTCTGTGTGTTCATTTAACACGCCCTGCATGCTCCCTACAAGCTGACAACAGGCCACGTGCTGTTTCTCTGTCTCTCTCACTCTCTCTCTCTCTGTCTCTCTCTCTCTCTGTATCTGTCTCCCCCCCCCCCCCCCCCCTCTCTCTCTCTCTCTATCTCTGCATGCTTCTGACTTACGTCATTGCAGAAATCATCAATTTTCCCCAGTGTTTTCTTCACTTAAGAACTCGGCGGCTTTTCCCCGTGTTAATTTCCTCACAACTTCCGTCCCCCACCCCTATACTTTCACTTACTAACTGATTTATTCTTTTCCCCGTCTGCAGTGTGTGTGGGGGTGCGCGCGTGCATGCGCACGTGCGGTCGTGTGTACGTGCGTGCGTGCGTGCGTGCGTGCGTGCGTGCGTGCGTGCGTGCGTAGCGTGCGAGCGTGCGTGCGTGCATGCGTGTGTGTGAGAGAGAGAGAGAGAGAGAGAGAGAGAGAGAGTGTGTGTGTGTGTGTGTGTGTGTGTGTGTGTGTGTGTGTGCGTTTCACCAGATAACTGCACGCCCATTGTAGTCATCATGAATGCACAGCTGCATATGCTTATAAATGCATTTTCTCAGGTGCCAACTTACACAGTCATCATGTTTCCTGTTCTCTATGTTGTATATAGTCTAGTGTCGTTTTTTTTGTCCGTGTCCATTAGCTTTTAAAGCTTTTTTGTTATTTAATTTGTTTTCTTTGTTAGTTTGGATGGTTGGGTTGGCTGACTGGTTGTTGTTGTTCTTGTTGTTGTTGTTGCTTTACTGTATGAAAATCGCAGCTTTTGGTTTGGTATGTCAGTAAGTCCAAGTTTGTTTTGTTCTTTGCAACTGAGCCCTGTGTTATTCATTCATTGCACTGCACCCATATAGACTGCTTTCTTTTAAGAGTAAAGACCGTTCTTTTTTTTTTTTTTTTGCATGTTACATTTACTTTACTGTAGACATAACTCAGGTTTAATGCCCCACCCCCACCCCACCCCACCCCACCCTCCCTGCTCCCCCATGAGTCGAGTACTTGCTGGCTGGCAACCAACGCGACAATTTCCAAATCAATTCACAGGAAAGTGATAAAGAGAATCAGTCTGTGAGACTTCTTAGTTGTTTGCATACAAAGGAAAACAGCAATACTGTATTATCATCTTCCATTTAACGGGACAGTCCGTGATAAGTAACATGTTGAGCTGAATTTTAACAATGATGGATACATCCTACATCGACTACGCTGCACAACCGTGAGTACAAAATCTCTCTGTCTTCCTCTGTCCTGTCTTGCATTGCCCCCCCCCCCCCCCTCTCTCTCTCCTCTCTCTTCTTCTTTCGCCCCTCTCTCGCGTTGCTTTGATTCTCTATCTCCCTCTTTCTCTCTCTCTCCCCCACAGACATGCTCGTGTGTGTGTGTGTGTGTGTGTGTGGTGTGTGTGTGTAAAAACTCAGCATGTTACAACGTAGCGTAAAAAAACAACTCAGCATGTTACAAACGTAGCGTAAAAGAGCATGAAACATGCACACCAAAATCTGTTCATGTTTATGTGGAAATTAAGCATGTTACACTCACAGCAAAAAAAAAAAAAAAAATGCATGAAACACGCAAAACAAATTGTGTTGGCTAGTAGTGTGTGTTTACGTCTGCGTCTGGTGAATGGCTTGACGTTTTGAGGCAGCAAACAGTGAACGGTTAGAATATTAAATTTTCTCTCTCTCTCTCTCTCTCTCTCAACTCTTCTCTCTTCTCTCGTGTGTGTGTGTGTTGTTGTTCTTCAGTTTAACGTCTTCCCACTCAAAGTGATTTCAGACGGATGTGTGTGTGTGTGTGTGTGTGTGTGTGTGTGTGTGTGTGTGTAACGTAATGTA
>CM065735.1:27687354-27719854 GCA_033310375.1 Conus canariensis | reverse complement strand
TGGCCACATGGTTGACTTTCGTATGGAAACTTGAGTCTGGAATGGGTTCAGGAGCTCAAAGAGAGCTTGCACTTTTGAAATCCACAGAATACTGGGCAACACTGATAAGACTGCGGTCTTCAAGACCTCCACAGCAATGTCCTTTGCTGGAAAACAAACGGTTGGTGAAAAAGAAGTGGGCAAAAAAAAACCGACGTCAGTCAGTTGACAGAGATCTGCAGATGAAGGACCCGAACCATCTGAGTGGCTGTTGCGCTGAAAGAAAATGCCAGCTGCTTTGTCTGCCCCCAGTGTGGCACAACCAGGGAGAGTTAAAGACGAATACCACTCTAATGTTTCACTTGATCAACTTACATAAATATAGTTTCAAAGTGAGATGACTGCGTGTGGAACTGCAATAAAGAAAAAAGAAAAACTATTCCGCCAGGTGAATAGGACAAACAAATTACAAGACAGCTGGTTTGTAATTTGTCCCTTTCATCTGGCAGAATAGTTTGTTTTTTTTTTCTTTTCAGATAAATACATGTCAGATTTGTCACATTCTATTTGTGGATTCTGGCCGAATAAAGGTAAGTTGATGCATGCAAGTACGAACACATTTTGCACATTTTGACCAAACTTGATTTTTCAAGCACATGCATAATGGACATGTAGTTGCACACTCACTCACACACACACACACACACACACACACACACACACACACACACACCCAACACACACACACACACACACACACACATAGAGTACTCACTGAGACACGGGCAAGCCATTCTTTATACTTGGACTGGGTGTTGAGACTGTCGGCATACTTGACCGACTCGGTTTCAAACAACTCTGTCAGCCCTCCCCCATCATTCAGCAGTTCCAAACGACCGTTGATAAACTGCACACACACACACACACACACACACACACACACACACACACACACACAGTACAAAAATAAAACAATATCCTGAACTCACACTTCTTTTGTTGCTATTCTTCCACGTATACCTATTGATCAACACACTGCATGGGTCAAGGTGATAAACTGACCACTCTCTTTGTTCCCTGCCGGAATACTCTGTATCAGGGTCTGTTCCTACCCTTGTGTAAACCACAGTCACAAAGACGTGAAATTTTAAACATACACTGGAAAAAAAATGGGGAGTTTTAATTCATTTTCTGCGTGGCTAAGTACACTGACCATGTCCAACTCTTGTACAGAAGAGCTAGTTTACCACGTCAAACTGTTATAACAACCACCAGTTTGCCACCTGTGTTTAGTTACATTTTTGTAGTAGTCTCCTAATCAAATTTTCATGACTAATGAAGTACCAAAACACCCTGCAAAAGCATCTTCTGTTTCCATGTAGAGCACAAACACATACCTACTTCCTTCAATCAAAAATTTTGCTTAGACTCGCCTACAACCTTCTTGGTCTTCACAACATTTGCTGAACGTTATCTTCCAACATCGTGGCTTAAACTTACCCCCTCTTTAGTGTTTCTAATTTAAAAAAAAAAAGAAAAAAAAAAGTGTTAAAAAGATAAAGCTTGGATGACTGACCTGCTGGAAGATCTGCAACTGCAACATGCTCTCCAGGAAAACCTGCATGGACTGCGAAGACCTTGACTGCACAAAGAGGTCACGGTCAAAGGTGATGGGTTCACCGTCACGAATCCTGAGAGCGTCCCGATAGCCCCCTGAAATGGATCAGCAGTCTGTCAAAACATGACAGTTTTCTGACAGTCTTCAATGAAACAATTCTAGATTCACACACCCTTCCCTAATTTTCCTTGACTAAAATCTCACTTTAATTCAAAATAGCACAGAAAGATGGAAAAAAAAAATCTTGCGAATGCATCCCTGAAATCATGATATTTCCCAAAAGCACACACACACACAAAACACACACACACACACACACACACACACACACACACACACACACCTATCAGGCGGACGAGGGCCTGCAGAAAAGCTCTGGAGATGGCGTCCCCACAGTCCATCATGGAGGTCTGCACCCGCTGTGTCTTCAGGTGACGCTTCAGGTAGGATGACTGCAACATCACCATCACACGTCACTCACCCCTCCACTGTCTATGGGGTGAACTCGCAGATCACTCGCAACTCTTCTTCTGGGCTTATGGGGTGAATTAATGGATCATTCATGCCACTCTTGCTGAGTCTATGGGGTGAATTCATAAATCACTAATCTCTCTTGTGCTGTAATACCGGATACATATATATATATATATATTATTTTTTTTCTGTCCCAACCTCTGCGCCACCTCAGAGGCACTGCACACACGCTGCTCATTCCGACACCCTGTCCACAGCCATATCCCAGTCGGTCCCGCCGCAGCCCCGGCACCGGCAATCCACAGGGAGCAGTCAATGTCAAGTCATCAAGAGGCAACCCACAGGAGACATGCACTGCTGCCGAGTCACTTCTGGGGTGTTCAGTGGCACCTGTTCTGATCTAACATACGCAGGACACCACCTACGAAGCCCCCTACTGACGACAATAATTGCTTAGTCGCAGAGCTGGCATGAGTGAGCTCTCCCTCAGGAGGGCGCCACCACGTCCGTCCAACGACAGCCCCCATGGACTCGCCGATACCGGTGACCCCGACGGAACCAAACCAAGGCCACAGACGTGGAGAGGACATCGAAACTGAGGTCACCATGAGAGCTGGGCATGAAGGGCCACAGAATTTGAAACATTTTTTTTTAATGCTGATCAATCAGAATGAGGATGATTAAGATGATGCTACAGATTTCCATTTCAGTCTGAGACTACATGACAGGGCTGTACTCTCGAAATTGAGGTCACCATGAGCGCAGGGCATGAAGGGCCACAGAATTTGAGACATTTTTTTTAATGCTGATCGATGAGAATGAGGATGATTAAGATGATGCTACGGATTTCCATTTCTGTCTGAGACTACATGACAGGGCTGTACTCTACGCTTCCTTTCATAATGTATCCTGGCGTCAACCAGGCCTGAGAGATACAGGCACCTGCAGTGTTGGTCAGGAAATTTGAGCAACACCCTCAGAAACGCATCGATTAAGTGGATGAAACTCAACTGTGTGGTCCTAGTCTTCCCAACTGAGATCGCTGCAAACTCAACTCTGGGTAGGAGCCGGTCGGGGCTGAAATATCCCACATGACTCTGATGGGAATCGAACCCGCGACCTCCCAGCCAGGAGTCCACAAATTACCAGATATATTAATTCATCACCCAAATCTTGACTGCTGGGATACGGGGTGTATTCATTCATCAACCACCAGCTAGATGTCCCACTGGGGTGCTTTCAAATCCTAACCATCCCCCTCCTGATGTAGCACGAGGGTGGATTCATACATCAATCAGCCCTCTACTGCTATGATGAGGTGTGCATGGTTTTATGCATCACCAACCTCTCTACAGCTGTGATGTGGGGAGATTTACTCATCACCCATCCCCCTACAGCTGTGATGTGGGGAGATTTACTCATCACCCATCCCCCTACAGCTGTGATGTGGGGAGATTTACTCATCACCCATCCCCCTACAGCTGTGATGTGGGGAGATTTACTCATCACCCATCCCCCTACAGCTGTGATGTGGGGAGATTTACTCATCACCCATCCCCCTACAGCTGTGATGTGGGGAGATTTACTCATCACCCATCCCCCTACAGCTGTGATGTGGGGAGATTTACTCATCACCCATCCCCCTACAGCTGTGATGTGGGGAGATTTACTCATCACCCATCCCCCTACAGCTGTGATGTGGGGAGATTTACTCATCACCCATCCCCCTACAGCTGTGATGTGGGGAGATTTACTCATCACCCATCCCCCTACAGCTGTGATGTGGGGTTAATTCATCCATAAAGGATGCATTCACAAACAGCCCACCCCTCTAACACTGCATTGCTGGGGTGAATTAGTGCATCACACACCCCATACTACTGGCTGACAGGGTGAATTCATACACCCCCAAGATGAGGATGAATATGGGGAGTTTGTATTATACTCCCTGTTTGGCTAGTATACTTACCATGTCAGACCATAGCATTCACGGCAGTTAGTCAGCTCTGTCAGGCCGAAGATTTTGTGTGGCTAATGCAGTAATAAGACAGTCACGTGACACCCACCCTACTTCCGCCGAAGGAAGAAGCCGGTGTAAACTTCCTGTACCTCATTCGTCGAGGCCTGCATCGCCAGGTAACCCCAAGGACCTTGGCGCTAGTGGGGAAGGTAGGGCGGGCATTAGAGTCTGACATGGTAAGTATACTAGCCAAACAGGGAGTATAATACAAACTCCCCATTTTGGCGTCATATACTGTACCATGTCAGACCATAGCAGAATTTATCGTAAAAGGAGGAGGGCGAGTGCCCTAGTGGTTCTTGGGGTTAACCGATATGGCTGCATTAGCCGCCACAAAGGATATCCCTTCAGAACCGTCAGCCCTGGTCATGCGGATGTCCCTTAAATAAAAGTTTATAAAGGGATTCTCCGAACGCCAGTAGGCTGCTTCCAGGAGATGGCGCCGGGGGACAGAGTGCTGGAAAGCTGCAGAAGCGGCCAGTGCTCTGACCTCATGGGCCCGGGGGGACAAGACGGGGAGGACCTTGGACGTCTGGGCATAGGCCGATTTGACCGTCTTAGACAGCCACCTAGAGATAGTGCCAGCTGAGATGTCTTTCTTATTCTTGGGGTTGATGGAAATAAAGAGACGTCTCTGAGAAGCGCGCCTGGGGCAGTAGTGTCTTAGACACCTGGAAGGACACAGAGTCCTGTCACCACCGCTCTCTCCACCTAGGATATCCGCCAATGGGCGGATGACGAGGTAGGGGGAGGGGCTACCGGGTTCCTGGTTTTTAGCCAGGAATTCGGGAAGGAACTTAAGGGAGACAGAGCCGTCCGTGTGGAAGGCAATGTCTCTGGGGTCCCCGCTGAGAGCGTGGATCTCGCTCCGCCTTCTGGCCGAGGCCAAAGCGAGGAGAAAGGTGGTCTTCATAGAAAGAAGGTCGAAGGGGAGGGAGGAGATAGGCTCGAAAGGAGGTTTCCTGAGGGCATCGAGTACAGTGAAAAGATCCCAAAGGGGAACGCGCCTTGGGGATCGGGCCTCACGAAGGGCCACTCCTCTAGAGATCTCTCTGAGAAGGAAGTCATTCTCAAAGGACGGTCCGCCCAGTTGGCGGATGGTCGTGCAGATGGCCGACCTGTAGCCCCGTATGGAGCTAGCTGATAGTTTTAGGTGGGACAGAAAATTTCCTATCTGGATATTTGAGGGGCGATTGTGTGGGACAGAGTTGTCTTTGCACCATGAGACCCATTTCCTCCACCTGTAATCGTAAAGGGACTCAGTGCCAGCTCTGCGAGAGGCCATTGCTAGGTCTCGGAGGTCCTGAGAGGCCCCAGCGTCGGAGAGAATGTTACGGACGGACTGGGACCCGTCCGCTTGGGAGGGGGGGTTAGATGCTCGCACTCCGGCTGGCACAGAAGCCAGGCATGGAGGCGAAGCGCCTGGGGATTGGAGTGGGGGCGACCCGAGCGGGGTTGCCTGAGCATGTCCCACCGGGCGTCCAACTGGAGAGGGGGAACGTGAGTGAGGGACTTGAGGTCTGGAAACCAGGACTGAGTGGGCCACCATGGGGCTATGAGAATGAGCCTGGGTCCCTCGAGTCTCGCCTTCCTGATCACCTTGTGAAGGATCGGGAAGGGAGGAAAGGCGTAAGCTATGAGGCCGGACCAGGGAAGGGATAGGGCATCGATCGCGTACGCCTGAGGGTCCGGGACGGGAGACACATACACTGGCAGACGATGATTGAATCGGGTGGCGAACAGGTCGATCATGGGTGTGAGCCAATGTTCCCACACCGAGGTTAGCGTGTGCCTGCTGAGGGTCCATTCGGTGTGGAGGACGGACCCGGAGCGGCTGAGAGAGTCTGCCAGGATGTTGTGCGTCCCTGCTATGTGTCTCGCGCGAAGGGTGATTCCTTGCGTGTGACACCAGCGGAGGAGGGCCTCTGCCCGGAGGGAGAGACTGATGGAGCGTGCCCCCCCCCCCCCCCCCCCCCCCTTTGTTGATGTAACAGGCTACCGAGGTGTTGTCCGTGAGAAGGAGAACAAATCGGTGCGAGACCAGTGTCTGGAAGTGGAGGAGGGCTAGTCGGACCGCCTCCAGTTCCAGGATGTTGATGTGAAGACGGGCAGTCAATGGGTCCCACACCCCCGAGGCATGACTGCTCTCCAAATGGGCCCCCCAACCCGAGTTGGAGGCGTCTGTGTAAAGATCTAGGGCCTGGGATGGGAGGGAGATGGGAACCCCGGGGCTCAGGGTGGAGGGGCTGAGCCACTCCTCCGTGGCCCAAAAGAACCAAGGCCCGAGGGGAATGGTCTGGTCCCAGCGGTCGGCGGTCTGCGACCAACGACGTCGGAACTCCCTTTGAAGCTGTCGCTTGGGGACCCTGCCTAGGGGAATGAGAGGCGACAGGGACTCCATCATCCCCAGAAGGGAGGACAGTGTCCTTGCCGACACTAGGGGAGAGAGGCGGAGGTGGGAGATGAGGTCCATCAGGCGGGTGGACCTCTCCGGGGTTGGGGAGACTAGCATGGAGGTGGTGTCGAAACTCATGCCCAGGAAGGAGAACCTCTGACTGGGCGAGAGCTCGCATTTTTCGGGGTTGGTGACGAACCCTAACCTCCAGCCCCCCGAGGACTTGGGGACCACAAAAAGGTGGGAGTAAAACCCGGGGTTTGGGTGGGGTATATGGGTGATGGCGTCTTTCCGAAGAAGGTCCTCGACTTCCAGGCGAAGAGCCTCCGCCTGGGCCAGGGGGGGATCGCCGGGGGAAGGAGGAGGAGAGGATAGCAGAGGGGGGCGATCGTGTGCCCAGGGCAGACGGAACCCCTCTTGTAACACTGACACTATCCAAGGGTTGAGTCCCATACGCCGCCACTGGTGGGCATGTCGGGACAGGCTGCCTGCCAAAGGGGCCGCGGGGCCGGGGAGGGGCAAGAAGTCTGCCAGTTCTCGCTCCTCCGAAGGTGAGTCTACTAGTCACCTCCGAGGCCGGGCCTGTTGGCCGAACCGAAAATTCTGATGGGGGTTTTTCGGTTTTGATCTAGCAACGGCAGAAGAAGGTCGTCTGGCGGGCCTTGAGGTGCGAGGGGGGGCCTGTTTGGGGTAGGGCTGGGGTCTGGGGGCCGGACGGGAGTAGGGTCCAGGGGGGCGATGCTGGCGAGGACGATGCTGGGGAGGAGGCTTGGCCGCAAAAGACGCCGCCTGTTTGCGTTCCTCGACTGCATGAGTGATGACAGCAGTGGAATAGTCACCGAAGAGCGACTGTTCCTGACCCGGGATGCACCGTAAGGCCGCCTTGAGCGCCGGGGAGAGATTGGCCTGGGATAGCACAGCATCTCTCACTGCTAACAGGCAGTTAAAGTGGCACCTGGCCGCGCTGTCCGCCGCAGCCCAAAGGTGATGCGAAATCTTGTTGACCAGGAAACGCATGAGGGGGTTGCCGAATAGGCTAGGATCTGCCTCAGAGTCGTCGGGGTCCGAAGCCACCGAGGCAGTGATGCCCTCCTTTGCCCAGAGCTCCTCCGCTCGCTGCAGGAACATGTCCATGAATGCATGTCCCGTGGTGGTGTGGAGAATGCCAGTCCTGGCAATTCTATCCCACTCCATCAAGTTCTTGATGAGAACAGGGGTGGATGTGGGGGGGCGAGGTTGGGCGTGAGCCTGAGGTCGGCAGAGGAAATGGCCATGTCCCTGGTGGCCGGATTGGCAGAGAAGAGGGAAAAGACATGGGGGCCATGACGCGGGTCTTTGAGGAAAGCTCCTACTGGAGCCGCGTTAGGGGCTGACAAAAAGTCAATCCCCGGTGGGGGAATGGCATGTGCACCCCTGGCGAAAGAAGCCGGTCTGTCCCACAAGGGAGGGAGGGTCTGGGGGGCGACTATCCTTGGCCGTGATCGCTGGGCAGGGGGCTCCCCAGTGAAATGGCTAAAGGAGAAGATGTTGTCAGAGGGAGGGGATTCCCTCACAACAAGATCTGGACGCCAGCTCTCCAGGATGGAGAGGTCACCAGACTGGGGGAGGAAGTCCTCGACCCCGTCCTCGAGTTGAGGGTCAGAGTAATCCAGAAGGGGATGATCAGATCCACCTTCGGAGGGCCAGGGCAGGGGTGCGTGGGAGTCCATTCCTTGGGAGGACGGGTCCCTGGTTGCTCCATACTCGGCGGGCAGACTGGGGGATCGCCGATCGGACAGCGCCCGAGAGGAAGGGGGCCCCAGGTCGATCCAGCTCCGGGAGGCAGGATGCCACATGCGACCGGAGGAGGAGTCTGGAAGAGTGTCAGCCCTAAGCCACTGATTCCTCTCGGGGGAATAGAGCCACCGGTCCCCGGAGAGTACGACGGGCTGTGGCGGCCCTGGGGCAGAGTCTCCCCGGGGACCCGGGTAACCTTGGGCACCAAGGGGAGGGTAGCGAGAAGGCGAGCTGTCTCGCACCCGCCCCAGGGAGAGCACTGCCTCCTGCATCTCCCGGGTGCGGTCCGTGCCGGCCCCCTGCATGGCAAGGTGGCCGGTGGGTGGTGCGGTAGCCGAGCCTCCTGGCCGTGTGGGAGCGGACTGGGATGGCTGCGGCGACGGGTCCACCTCAGAGGACTTAGGGAGGTTACCCTTGGTCCCGCTGGTCGATCCTCCCCCCGGAGGAACGGGACCGCGGACGATGCCCAACCGGGGAGCGAAAGAAGTCCGCTCCCCAACGTCCTGTACCCCTAGGGGAAAGTTCAACGGTCGATCGGGGTGGTTCGACCGTTGGGGGTGAGGGCGCAGATCCGACCTGGTCGATGCCTGCGTCCCTGACCCGGGGTTGTGGTCAGTGGGGAAGTCACACCAAAGACTGCCCACAGCCCCTCCACCGGAGTGATGACGCTCCTCGTGTCCGAGTAGTGGCTGACCCCGGACACGGTTGGGGAGAGCGTGATTCGACTGCGTGGCGTTAGTGGGGGGGGTAGCTAGCGTCACGAGTCTCATCTGATCGGGTGACGAGCAGTGATTCCGGCCGCGAGTCGTCACCCGTGCTGGTCCGTGTCTCGGCAATGGTCCCCAGGGGCCGACGATCGCCGGACGCAGCATGATAGAGAGTCTCCTTGTGCGATGGAAACTGAGCAGGCGATTTGGCCGAAGAACGGGAAGATTTTGGAGAACGGGAAGATTTTGAACGGGCAGGTCCTTTCATGGGGGCCTTGCCCTTGGATTTCGATTTAGAGTCAGAATAGAACGAAAAACAGTCGGCAATGACGGCCGATTGCAAGTTCGATTCGGCCAAATGCCTGTTTGACTTCGATCGCAACGATCGTGTGTCCGCCGATCGTGAAGAGGAGGAATAGCAAAGCTGGTCGCGCGTCCCCTGCGCGGAACCCTCCTCCACACTGACCGTACGCTCAGAGGTGTGAGCGGTTTGTCCCCTGGAATCGATACTCGGGTCCTCCGGGGCAGAGCGCGACTCGCGAACAAAGGAGCGGCTCGACCCGTTAGTATCCTTCACCATGTTGGGCACTGGTGGCGAGACAAACACGGAAAACACGATCGCAAAGGGGAGACAAAGAGGTGGATCGAGGGATAGGAAGAGCTCGACCAACCTCGGAAGGGGCACTGATAGTGCTGGAAATGCGCAGAAGTCGCGCTGTTCGAGTAAGACAGTGCGATCGTATGTGTGCCGGTATGGCCGGTCGACACAAAATGGCGGAACGACCGACACAAAATGGCGGAACGACCGGCGCAAGTAATGGAAAGCGAGTGAACGACGAGGAAGGTCGTCGAATAGGAATCCAAATGGAAGTGAAATGGGACTCGCAGACAAAGGCCGTAAGGCTAAGTAAAGCGAGGAGATGGAAATCGGCGTGTAGCTCGGAATTCAGAATGCGAGATGCACGGAAGGCAAGTCGCGAACAAGGCACGAACGCGAGAAGCGTGGCAAGTCGCGAATGTCGAGAACAAGGCACGAATGCGAGAAGCGTGGCAAGTCGCGAGTGTCGAGAACAAAGCACAAACGCGAGAAGCGTGTATGATAAAATCAGTAAAATCAATAAAGCACGCCAAACCAAAGCCTCACCGGCAAGGGTACAAGGGTTCAGCGCGCAAGCCACAACAAAACAATCAAGGAGCAAACACAAGGCTATCTTAACACAACGGCAAAGAAAGGCGAGACAGAGCACAAGACTTATCTTGCTTGGACGGCAGGCCCAGAGAGAATGAGGTACAGGAAGTTTACACCAGCTTCTTCCTTCGGCGGAAGTAGGGTGGGCGTCACGTGACTGTCTTATTACTGCATTAGCCACACAAAATCTTCGGCCTGACAGAGCTGACTAACTGCAGTGAATGCTATGGTCTGACATGGTACAGTATATGACGCCAAACAATACATTGCATTTCCTTACTGTCAACTGGGGGGAATTCAAATGCAGTATGACTGAATTCATACTGTAGAATGGGTCAAAACCGTATGTCACTCTCACCTGCACACTGTGGCAAGACGCGAGTTAACTCAGCAATATGGAGTATACTCACACTATGACATGGGGTTCAAATCCATGCTTTACTTTACCCTGCTTTGAAGCAATGTAGGTATAGAGTATATTCATACTGCGAAGTCTGGTGAGAATACAGACATAACTTTACCCTGCTGAGGCACAGGATGAATTAATACATCAGATTTTTCACTGCTGTGATGAGGATGAATTCATATATGCAAGCCATCTTTTCGAATGAAATTTGAGGCGAGTTAATTTCACAACAGTTCTTCTATTGTGAGACGGGGTAAAGTCAAAACTTCCCCCGTCTGCAATATGGGGTGAATATATGCTAGCCTCTACTTTGAACATATGTGGTAAGTTTGAATTTGTCACAGTTCTGCTGTCATATGGGGTGAATACATGCTATTCACACTACTATATTGTGATTTCAATCAGCTACACTTTTACTGCAATCATATGGCTTCAGTTCAATCAGCTACACTTCTGCTGTTATATTAGGTGAATTCATGTTGGCCACACCTTACTGCCACAGTATGGGGTGAATTCAAGCTCACCGTATTTCTATTGCTGCCATTGTGTGGGCAGATGAACAACACCTCTTGTCCCATGGTAAGGGGTTAATTCATACTAGCAACACCTCCACGGCTGTTACATAGGGTAAATACACCTACGTCATACTTCTAGTGCCTTGGTATTGAGCGAGTCCACTCATATCACCCACACTTCTATTGTTGCACCATGGGGTGCATCCACAAACCCTCACCTCCACTGATGTGGAGTGGAGTCATCTCACACATTAACTTTCTCCTTGACAAAGTGGGTCTAACTAAGCCCAAGGTCCATGACTATAGGGATACGCAGCGTTCTCAGTGCTGCCGTCAATACAAGTGATGCAATCACCTTTATAAGCAGTACATCAACATGGTATTATCAGTATCACACTCAGTTCCTGCTTCATTACAAAGGTGTCGCTGTGTGCAGACTAGACCATAAACGCTACACCACATCTGCTAAGCCCTGATGTCATAACGTTCTGGAGTCGGAGCTGTGCGAGTCTGAATAAGGAAAGGCTAGGGAAGAAGTGCTCATGGACCAGATGTAACATGTCCAAGTCTGACCTTGTACTAACCTCACATGCTGGTCAAACCTTGAGAACGTCATCATCACACTGTCAACATTGCCTTATGTAATAAAATAGCAGGCCATCACTGATGACTTTTTGAAAAGCTCTCTTCATCTAGACCACTTGTACCACTTCATCTTTCTATTTTTGACTATGAACAGGAGGTCTTTGCTCCTTTGTAAATTGCTGTCTAACTCACTATGTGTACATTGCTAACTCACCATGAGCACAATTCATCTATGCGATTGTAAAAGAACAGTCAGTATGGCAATGTGTTCAAAACGCTGTGCAGACAGACAGACAGACAGACAGAGTGCTGACCACATCTTCAGGCAGGGCCTCCAGGTCTTCGTACTCAGTGGTGACCTCGTTCTTGTCTGCGTTCACAATCACCGCATCCCCAATCTCCATGCGGCGTGCCACGATTTTCTGTTCAACACGTCATGAGATGTCGAGTAAGAGTATGTTCTGATAGTCCTCTTACACACACACACATGCACACACACACACACACACACGCACACACACAAAGACACACACACACACACACACAAAACACGTCATGAGATGTCGAGTAAGAGTATGTTCTGATCAGTCCTCTTACACATACACACACACACACACACACACACACACACACACACACGCACACACACACACGCACACACTTGCTAGCACTCAGACACAGAAAATTCAAACACATCAATCTTCCTTAAAACTGTGAACAGTACCCACAATTTCAGCATCTACATCTTTCTCTAGTCAACTGATTATTCCCCCGATTAAAACACTGATATTACTTCAACTTCTGTCCCCTAAACTAAATTCTAACTGTAAATTATTTCACCGAATTATGTAGTCCAGTAAATCGCAGAATTTTCTTCTTTTTCGTTTCTGGAGACAAGAGGCAAATGTTCTCACTGCTCTGCACACTGGAACCCTTTTTCCTCTGGACTTAAAGAAAAAAAATTTAGAAAGAGAGGGGGTTAGTTACCGCCAAAGACATAGACAAACAAAGTACAGGACAAGACACAACTCCGGACTTTGTTGGCAACAGAGTGCACAGCCATTCCCCCATACTTTCTTTCATCCATCCGTCCACTTTACCTGGCACTTTTGTGCTTTCATCCTTCAGCTTTTCCATCAATTTTCTCTTCACACAACTACCATGTTCTAACAAAAATTCCATAGCTGATCGCATCTTCATTTTGGTTTATAGAATTTGGACAAAATGCAATGATGAATGCACCGGATCCATGAAGTTTGCAGAGTAAATAACTCCTGCTGGTTGTAGCCCTTTCGTCATGATAATCATGTTTGAGTCAGAGCATCAACAGTTGATAAGCAACATTGTGTGAATTCTGTACATCTGACCAAGTAAAGTCCACTGTACATTTGACGAAGTAAAGTCCACTGTACATTTGACGAAGTAAAGTCCAAACTTAATTAACTTTGTGAAAGTTTGATTGTGGTAGTCATGCACACAAAAAAATCATCCAACAGTGCATGTTCTTCCAATAGACTAGTGCTGGCGCTGTTACAAAACAAAAACAAAACACACACACATACACCTGGCTTGTGGCATACCCATATACATCAATGGCTCAGACTCCAATCTATACACAGCCAGCCATGTATTTTGCATGCAGTATACTGTTGTACAAGCTCAGCATAATACACACAATGGAACCACTCACCTCCATCAACGTTGTGTGCACACCAATCAGGTAGGGCATTGGAGCACTGCACACACACACACACACACCAGACAGGTGTAAAGTCTGAAAAGAATATCATACAAAGCAGCAAATGTTGAAATCAATTTTGGAAAAGTTTACCACAAAGAAGACGGACAAAATTGGAAGAAGAAAAAAAACCCCACAATTTCTGACCCGACTACAGGTGTGTCTGTGTTTCTTAAGTATTGCTGACACCTGGCTTATTACAAAAGACACAAAGAGCACAGCCTGATCATACTGTCTCAGAAAAATGGAAGTCCGCATCACCATCATTATCATCATCATCGTCATCCTCATCATTATCATTCTCACCAACCATCACAAAAAAAAGACTCTCAGATGCTGTGGGCCTTCATGCTAAACCCTCAGTTTGCTCTCCGTGTCCACGTCCGCACCAACTTCATGTCAAGGTCATCAGTATGAGCTACTTTATGAAGACGATCACTGGCTGGACACCATGGAGCCAACTGCCGAGGCGTTGCACCTATGCCACAGTTGTTGTCAAGGGCTTTCTAAGTGGTGTCCTGTGCGCGTTGGATCGGGACAGGCACCACTGGACAACAGTGTGCAGTTGTGCAGCGTGTCCTCTGGTAAGTGGCCTCGTGTCAATCAGATATTGACTGCTCCCTAAAGACTGCAGAGCTTGGGCTATGACAGGATAGTCTGGACTGACAGCGAAAAAAAAAAAAAAAAATGAGAACAGATCCACATAAAGCATATGCTGCATATCTCAGGAAAAAAACAAAGCAAAAACATGTAAACATCTGCAGTTATCCAACATGCAGACACCAGAATACTAAAATTTAAATTTTTTTTGTGTGTGTGAAATTGTAATCACATGCGTCTACACACAGAGCACTTACCCCCAAAAATTGAATATCTGTCAACAATGACAACTGATAAACACAAGGACACTAGAATAGAAAAAAAAACATGATTCTTCAACTCATAAAAGACATAGACATGAGAAAAAGAAAACTAACATGAACCAAGCGTTAATACACACGAATACTTCTAAAAGGGGTAACCTTAGCCTCAGAAGGAAGGAAGAAAGCAGCAGCTTGCTGTTTGACCGATAAAGTTGATAGAGAGACAAAAGCAGCATCTTGATCTGGTTACGAAAATAAGGGCATGGGTATGCAAGTACGCGTTAGACCAGAAGTGTGGTGATGGTCTGTGGTGCCTCTTACTACTGCTTTTGTGACAAATTTCAGTCAACACAGCTTACAAACTGACTACAGATTGCGTTCAGTTTGATGTGGCATAGTCTTTGATGCCAAAGCTCTACTTACGTGACGTAGTCTATGAGGTGTTCTGGTAACACTGGAATGTACAGGTGTTGCCTGCACAGACAATCAACAATCAACACACTCTGTACATGAGATTGTAACAATCAACACTCAGACAATGTACATGACATAGTTCTCAGGGATCAAGTCAACAACAGCAATAATCAGATGTTCAGCACTTGGACATCAGTCCAGAAAACAAAATGAACTTTTTTCACAGCCTTCAGAACAACTTGACAATCACTAACAATGACCTACTGCCACCTCTCTACAACAAACACAAGCCACACACACACACACACACACACGCCTGTATGATATCACACATTTTACCACACTGCCAAGAAATCTTTATTTTCACTTCCAAACGTGACCCGTGTCATATGCTTTACTTTGCAAACATTCCATCTGTTGAACTACTGATGAATAATTTCTTATCGCCCCACCTTTAAAATGGATCCTCATTACGACAACCTCGAAAATGTCATGAAATTTTAGTCTTTGTAGACAGGGATGTTTACAGGGATGTTCACCGACTGACAGTTCACAAGACTGGGAAGTATGCAGAACTTGTAATGTCTCAGTCGTATACGGATGAGTAAATAGCTGTTCAGACTACCACTCACTATGGGTCAAAGGTCATGCTGCTTACAATAACAGAAAAGCTGTCACTAGTGTCCTGAGATCACGTCTGGCAGAAGCAAAACAGTGGCTGAGTGACTGTTTGTTGGAACATGAGGTGGGAGCTATAGTGGGGGCAACTAAATCTTTGTTCAACAACTTACCACACAGAAAAAAGTCATTAAGGGCTACGAATACATTGGTCACTCATCAGAATGGGAAGATGTCACTTTAAAGAGGTCAAAAATAATCCACAGTTTAAGAGAAAAGATACCTGACAAAATTTTTAGTCAAGAATCATTGTGCACAGGTGTCATTCAAAGCTTACTGACCCTCCTCTCACCTCTCAACGAAGTACCTGGAGGCATCTGCGACACTGAAAGACAAGTTTTGAAGAAACAAGGGCCTTTGTCAATCCAATCCCAGAATCTATATGGTCTTGATCAAGGATTCTGTGTTTGTTTTCTCTCTGCATGGCATAAGGTACCTCAATTATTGGGCAAAATCGATCAGCCCATTAATGCCAGACATATGTAAAACACATACGTACAGACTCAGACACACACACACACACTCAGAGAAACACACATACACATGCTATACACATTCTCACACACACACACACACACACACACACACACACACACACACACACACAGATAGACACAAACATACGCAGGCAGGCTCACACACACACACACACACACACACACACACACACACACACACACACACACTGACCAATGCATAGGATAGAGCAGGGCCTCAGCGGCATGAATACAGGCAGTGACCCGACTCAGTTTTTTGGATGTGATGATGATTCGACGCTCATGCAGCATACTGGAACATTCATCGTCACCCTCATCATCATCATCATCACAAACATTGTCCTCCGACTGCACATTTTCATCACAAACAGCATGCTAATGCATATATTCCTTCTCTCTATCTCTCTCTCTCCACACCCAACCCCTCCCCGCCTCTGACTCCATGAAGGACCACCCTGAAGAACTGGTTCCTTCAGCTGTGTCAAAACTTGGATCTTGCAAATGGTTTCCCTGTCCATTCTGCAATGTTTTCATACCTTTTTTTTTTGTTGGTGGTGGTGATTTTTCCCCTCCACCTCCCTCCCTAAGGATTATTTCAGCATGGCAACTGGATCTTGTCACACGTCCACACCTATATACTGTTTCCTTTTCTTAACTGTTATCAGCAAATCTTCCTAAGGTCACTGGTGTTAAGATCAGTATATCTTATATTCCATATTTTGTAATTACACTGACAAGGTAAATTACAAACAATCTGTAGGCTCCTATATTAAATTTTGTTACAGCAATAATCTGATCTCCATCAACAAGTCTGACCCACCACATCCGGGCCATGCTCAGGGTCTGTGACCTGAGAAAGGAGACTGCCCATTGTGGGAGGTGTCCGCCTTGACCTGTTTCAGTGTCGGCTTTAATTTCATTATAGTTAGGCTGACCATCATACAGCCCCTTTCAGTGTTCTCATTATACACAGGGGTAAAAAGTTCTGCCCAGCAACAAAAATAACATATCTATCTACAACAAACATAACTGTTTCATAGCATGACGAGTTGACTGACATCCCCCAGGAAGTTAAGACCTGGCTTGCTTAGAGCATCAGCTATTCCAAGCAGTTTATCACTAGCAGATTAAAAAGATGGATACAAGTTATGGGAAAAAGAACACACAAGATAACATAAACAATATGTCAGAGATGGCCACATGGGAAAATATGATAACTGCAGACAGACAACTAGTGTTTGCTCTGACAGTAAGTACAGTCTTACTACCCCATCATACTTAAAAGTTGGCATACTATGAATTGTAACAAGAGAAAAAAAAAGTAAAGACCAAAACCAAATGAAAGGGCCGTTGGATCAGCAGTAGATAGCAAAGAAAGATAAAAATCGTAGAGTTCCATGTCAAATACAAGGAGAGAGAAGCGGACACTCGTAGCATCAAACTCCCAGAAGCCAGGGACACAAACCTACACCGTAAGAGCCCCAGGCATCCCCATGGGGCAACCAGCCCTTACCTGGTGCTGGCATCACAGCGGGGAGAACCTGGGCATCATCTCTACACAGGGGTGTGACATGAACCTGGTGACTCTCATCATGCCATTAAACAAAACACAAGAGACAGGAAAAAACAAAAACCATTCAGAGGACCACGCAGGAGAGCACAGACTTCCGTCACGGTGAACCGGATCCTGGATCCACCCTCTAAACCTGCATCTGCACCACGGATCTGCACCGCAACTTAATGTCTTCATCCTCGGGCTACGTTCCACATTTCCACCCAGTTTTGTGAGCAGTGCTTGCAAAAAATCTTGCTAAACCGTTGCTAGGTCTCCCCCTTCTTTCAGATCAGAGCTACAGATCCAAATCACAATTTAAAGTGTTCGTCCTTGGGCCACATCATCTTTTTGCCATGTTTTGCTGAAATCGATTCAGCGGTTGCTTATGTAATACTGTTAACCGGCAGACCAACCTTTAAGTTAACAGATGCAGGTGAAATACATGAGTAACCAATGGAACGAAAGTAAGTATACTGACCTGGCGAAGATTCTCATCATGTTGTTGGTGTCCACGGCGTTGTAATACTCTGTCAGGTTCCTCTGTGACATCACAGACAATCAACACAGCTGACATCATCACATCACAGTCAACGACCATGGCTTCATTGTAGCTCACTGTCAGGTTCGTCTTCTACAGAGACATTCAACATCTGCCATGAACAATTCAATGATTCTGATTTGTAACTGAGGATGGAGGTAGGAGTCGACGGTGGGGGGGGGGGGGGGGGGGGGGGTATTCCGACTGTTACCTGGACGTGGAAGATCCCTGGATGATCAGCTCTATTGGTCAGGGAAGGGGGTAAAAAAGGAAATGGAAGGGGAAGGGGGCCACTGGACTGGGAAGGACTTGGGACGGGTGAAGGGCAAAGGGGAGGGGGTGTTTGATCTTAGATTTGAACTTTGAAGTCTTCCACAGAGGTTGATGAAACTGCCTTAGGTCAAAGACAGTTCAAGTCACACACAGGAAAAAAAAAGAAAAGTTCCTGTTGCTAAATTCCTCTGTGACACCACAATCGACCAACACAAGTCACATCACAGTCAACAACCATGACTTCATAACACTCTGTCAGATTTCTCTGTGGCAACACATGAACAATTCAAAACCAAAAAAAAAAAAAATGCCTTGTTATTTTCCCTGCGATACAAAATACAAAAATTGATATCTAGCCTTCTGAATGAAACAAGAATTCGCACAGAACATAACCATCCCTCCAAAAATTCAGTGCCCAGAAACTGCGCTCATAGTGTGTCCATTTGTCTCTTCATGAAACTAGAGGGGCACTTGGGGCACTTGGGGAAGTTCTACCCTGGCCAATGTTAAATGGATCCTCAGTCTACCTTTGATTGAGACCTATATCAAGAAGTAAAGGTTCGTGCTTGGACCACTTTCCATCTCTCCATTAGTTTTACAAGAACTGGTTCTTCAGTTACTGTGTAATCTTGCTGACAGACGGAACGAACCAACCAATCAAGATGCCAATGAAAATGTAACCTAAGTTCTCTCTCTGACGACACAAACAATATCTGGCACAACAGTCAACAACAATGGAGTTGTATACTCTATCAGGTTCCATTGTGACAGCGCAAAAGTAACAATCAATCAACATAACTGAAACACTGGTCAACAACCATGGCGTTACTTTAGAACGCAGTCAGGTTTCTCTATGACGGCACAAAAATCAACATGTCTGACATCACCGTCAAGAGCCCTGATGTAATGCTCATACAGTTTCTCTTCTCTCTGACACAAGCAGTCAGCGTACCACAGTGCAGATCTTACCTTACACGACCACAAAGAGCATGGCTCAACAGTATCTTAGTCTGAAGCTTTTTATAGACAGGCAACACAACTTTTAGCCCTATGGGTGGAATGTTCAGGAGTTCAAACCGACACACAAAATAAGATACAAAGAAACGCTTATTTATAAAGCACAGTTCAACACAGATAAGCAAATTTTCACCAAAAATGTCTTCTTCCAACATCACACCTGACAGACCTGAAAAAAAAAGGCAACAAACAAACTCCCCACATGGCTGTGGGTCGGAGAGAGGCTCAGTAATAAAAGCAAACTGTGGACACCCACACCTCACTCCTCCATCTTCCCCCTCCCCCCCCCCCCCCCCCCTTTTTTTTTTTCAGTCTCCTTCTGACAGTTATCTGGGGAGGATTGCTGTGTTCTGTTTGGTACTGTGTATTAAACGAACAGCACTTTGCACTCTGCTTTTGTGTGCTTATTGTATCTGTGTTATTTTCAGTCATGTCTGTCTTGTTTTATTTTTTGCCTCTTTTTGTGTGCTGACTTGCATTTTGCTTATTTTCAGTATATTTGCTCGTTTTTAATTGCTGTTTTGTGTCTTTCATGCATTTTGCTTATTTCAGTTATATTTGCTCGTTTTTAATTTGCTGTTTTGTGTGCTTTCATGCATTTTGCTTATTTTCAGTTATATTTTGTTCGTTTTTAATTTGCTGTTTTGTGTGCTTTCATGTATTTTGCTTATTTTCAGTTATATTTTGTTTTTACTTTGCTGTTTTGTGTGCTTTCATGTATTTTGCTTATTTTCAGTTATATTTTGTTTTTACTTTGCTGTTTGTGTGCTTTCATGTATTTTGCTTATTTTCAGTTATATTTTGTTTTTACTTTGCTGTTTTGTGTGCTTTCATGTATTTTGCTTATTTTCAGTTATATTTGTTTTTACTTTGCTGTTTTGTGTGCTTACATGTATTTTGCTTATTTTCAGTTATATTTGTTTTTACTTTGCTGTTTTGTGTGCTTTCATGTATTTTGCTTATTTTCAGTTATATTTGTTTTTACTTTGCTGTTTTGTGTGCTTACATGTATTTTGCTTATTTTCAGTTATACTTTGTTTTTACTTTGCTGTTTTGTGTGCTTACACGTATTTTGCTTATTTTCAGTTATACTTTGTTTTTACTTTGCTGTTCTGTGTGCTTACATGTATTTTGCTTATTTTCAGTTATACTTTGTTTTTACTTTGCTGTTCTGTGTGCTTACATGTATTTTGCTTATTTTCAGTTATACTTTGTTTTTACTTTGCTGTTCTGTGTGCTTTCATGTATTTTGCTTATTTTCAGTTATATTTTGCTGTTTTAATTTGCTGTTTTGTGTGCTTCATGTATTTTGCTT
Source organism: Conus canariensis (assembly GCA_033310375.1). Lineage (NCBI taxonomy): Eukaryota > Metazoa > Mollusca > Gastropoda > Neogastropoda > Conidae > Conus > Conus canariensis. Next base: position 27,699,302 of record CM065735.1, on the reverse strand, counting down.
ATTTTCAGTTATATTTTGTTTTTACTTTGCTGTTCTGTGTGCTTCATGTATTTTGCTTATTTTCAGTTATATTTTGCTCGTTTTTAATTTGCTGTTTTGTGTGCTTTCATGTATTTTGCTTATTTTCAGTTATATTTTGTTTTTACTTTGCTGTTCTGTGTGCTTTCATGTATTTTGCTTATTTTCAGTTATATTTGCTCGTTTTTAATTTGCTGTTTTGTGTGCTTTCATGTATTTTGCTTATTTTCAGTTATATTTTGTTTTTACTTTGCTGTTCTGTGTGCTTTCATGTATTTTGCTTATTTTCAGTTATATTTGTTTTTACTTTGCTGTTTTGTGTGCTTACATGTATTTTGCTTATTTTCAGTTATACTTTGTTTTTACTTTGCTGTTCTGTGTGCTTACATGTATTTTGCTTATTTTCAGTTATACTTTGTTTTTACTTTGCTGTTTTGTGTGCTTACATGTATTTTGCTTATTTTCAGTTATATTTTGCTCGTTTTAATTTGCTGTTTTGTGTGCTTTCATGTATTTTGCTTATTTTCAGTTATATTTTGTTTTTACTTTGCTGTTTTGTGTGCTTACATGTATTTTGCTTATTTTCAGTTATACTTTGTTTTTACTTTGCTGTTCTGTGTGCTTACATGTATTTTGCTTATTTTCAGTTATACTTTGTTTTTACTTTGCTGTTTTGTGTGCTTACATGTATTTTGCTTATTTTCAGTTATACTTTGTTTTTACTTTGCTCTTTTGTGTGCTTACATGTATTTTGCTTATTTTCAGTTATACTTTGTTTTTACTTTGCTTGTGTGTTTACATGTATTTTGCTTATTTTCAGTTATACTCTGTTTTTACTTTGGTCTTGTTTTGTGTGCTTACAGGTATTTTGCTTATTTTCAGTTATATTTGTTTTTACTTTGCTGTTTGTGTGCTTACATGTATTTTGCTTATTTTCAGTTATACTTTGTTTTTACTTTGCTCTTTTGTGTGCTTACATGTATTTTGCTTATTTTCAGTTATACTTTGTTTTTACTTTGCTTGTGTGCTTACATGTATTTTGCTTATTTTCAGTTATATTTTGTTTTTACTTTGCTGTTTTGTGTGCTTACATGTATTTTGCTTATTTTCAGTTATACTTTGTTTTTACTTTGCTGTTTTGTGTGCTTACATGTATTTTGCTTATTTTCAGTTATACTTTGTTTTTACTTTGCTGTTTTGTGTGCTTACATGTATTTTGCTTATTTTCAGTTATACTTTGTTTTTACTTTGCTCTCTGTTTTGTGTGCTTACTTGTATTCTGGTTTCCATTCAGTCATGCTGCTGTCTGTTTCTGTCCATTGCTCTCTGTTTTGTTGTTTACATGTATTTTGGCTTAGTTTCAGAGTGGCTGCCATCTGTTTTATTTTACGGTATGTTATATGTTTACTGATTTTGGCTTGTTTTCAGCTGTGCTGAAGTCTGTTTTTAACCTTACACTCTGTTTTGTATGTTTATTGTATTTTGGCTTGTTTTCGAGCATACTGCAGTCTGCTTTCATTTTATTCTCTGTTCTGTATGTTTGCTTGCATTTTGGCTTGTTTTCGAGCATACTGCAGTCTGCTTTCATTTTATTCTCTGTTCTGTATGTTTGCTTGCATTTTGGCTTGTTTTCAAGCATACTGCAGTCTATTTCTATTCCCACATTCTGTTTCGTGTATTTGTTTGTATTGAATTTTATCACGCTGTGGTCTGTTTTCCCTTTACACTGTTTCGTGTGTTTCCTTGTCTTTTGGCTGGTCATTGTGCACTATGCTTCCCCCTTTCTGAAAATTCTGCAGTATGTGCACTTAAATAAAAAGAAAAAGAAGGAAACCTCAGCCTTAAATGGCAAATGGTTTTATCCCTGACTGTTCAAAACTGTCAACTTAGGACTCAAAAAGAAACTGTATCTTCCACACATATGCAGCTGATGGCATTTACACAGCATCCCCCACCCCAGCCTAGGACAATACAGGGTAACCAGTCACACAGTCAACTCACACTAGCAGGTATGCTGGGTAGACAGGAAGTGGCCGGTGCTGTAAAATTGAACATCTGTAACACAAAGCATCGGCATGTTTAAGGCCACTGATAATCAATTATTACATAGCTTGCTACACCTTCGTTACTGAAGTAAACTGAACACTTACAGCAGGTAGGATCAATTTATCAGTATCTACACAGCTCGCTGTGTTTTAATACCAGATGAACAGCTATAATCACAAAACTTTTTATTTATTTAGTGCTGCAATAGGCTAATAACCATAAAATATATTACATGTTACGCACAGAAAACAGAAAATTAAAACGACACTAATTAGAAAAAAATTCACGCTGACTGGGAAAAAAAAGCAAAAAATTCACAGAAATAGGTATAACTATCTCTCTCACCAACGGATGGGTTTTTGGATGTATTTTAAAGAATTGTGTGAATGAATGACTTGTGAGTTGATTTTAACGTGGTGACAGCCCTGATGTGGCCCTTTTGCGGTCAGCTGGGCTATAAGCAACATTATCTTATCTCCTAACAATCATCAGGCAGATTTATCACACCAATAAACAGATGATACAAATTATTCTAATCAAATGCTAAAATCATCGCACAAAGAAATACCATGAAATCAGCCAGCAAACAGACATGCACATCACACAAACAGAGCAATTAGTTTCAGTTCCACTTTCAAGCAGGTGTTACCACATGCAAACTGATTCCAGACCCATTTACCTTAAAAATCCTATTGATGTACTTTGCTACAAAAATCTGTGTATTTTTCAAAAAGCTTGTGTACTTTCACAGGGAGAGAGGGGACAACATACTTCATTTAATAACAGCAGGTGATGTCAAATTACCTAAAATGGGCAATGCTGATGTCAATCTTACCATTACTGCAGTGAACGTTGGTTTTTCAACAAACAATTCTTAACACCTGGCTCATCGACATACTTTGGGAGGAATTCCCACACTCTAGCCAGTGTTTTCATTATTTAAGGCCTAGACCCCAACTGTTTTTTGTACCTTTCGGCACCTTGTTGAAGACTCACACTGAACAAGATGAGATTTCCCATGCAAGAATTAGCAACTGTCATCATTCACAGGCCAAAGCACTCAAACTGGTACACTGAGAAAAATGGTATGAACATACACAATTATTTTAACACCTGGTTTAGTGCTTTTATTGCACTACACAGACGTAATTACCACTCATGAACTTTTGTGTCTAGATTTTTTTTTTTCCTGTATTTCTTTTACGCTCATCGTATTTGGCATATTTTCACACAAAACGTGTACAATTTGCGCTGAAATTGTCAGGTCGGTGCTACACATCTGCAGAGCTGTGAGGTCACCAAGCGCAGACATAACAGCTAAGTATATGATCAGGGAAAAAAAACGGGAAAACGGCTCATGAACTACACTTCGAAGACACAACCACCTCCCTAACAGACAGATCAGATCCTGAAGCCATCTTACATCTTGATCAGCAACGATGGTGACCGGCTCTTCAGCCAGTGGGATGCTCTGCTCGTAGGCCACCTTGAGGAATGGAAGCAGGTCATTGTTCTCCGAGCGGTTGATGATCTCTGCCAGGAAGTTGAGCATCTTGTAGAAGACCTCGTACCAAGGGAGATGACTGTCACAGAGAAAACGGCAAAAATGGTATGAACATACACAATTATTTTAACACCTGGTTTAGTGCTTTTTTTAAAAAATGACATAAATTCAACAAACTTAAAACTATAATAAAAAAAAACCCAAAAAATAAGACTCAATTCAACTGAATTTCCAAACTTACAATGTACCAAAACTGCCTATCAGTCACACTGAAACCGAACACTTGAGTACAACCCCCCTTTATTTCAGAGTAAAGGCTATCCACTGCCATCACTAAAAGCGGAATTCATTTATCAGGATGTAGTTGCTGGTAGGATCCAATTTTCTAAGTATCACCATTTTACCTTAAACTTCAAGTAGCTCATCTTAAACTCCATGCTGGAAACTGAATTCACCTGCCACAACCACCAAATCATTTTTTCTTCCTTTTTCTATAGATTTTCAGGCCTTACAAAGTGTACCTCAGTGTCTACATACTTTTCCAAATATGTATGGGCTGTATGAACCCTGAACATGCGGCTCTACATGTAGAGACCGGCATTGATAACAATGTTCATCAGCAGTGCATGTTACTGACGGATAAGAAAAGGGTTTGAGCCCCATCAGAGCGATATGATTAAGGGATTAAGGCGCCCAGCCAACTTCAAAGAACTGTTGGGAGTGCTATGGGTTCAAATGGGAAGACTTGAACCACAAAGTCATCTTCATCCATTAGACGGTTGTGTCTCTGCGTTTGTTGGATCAGGACAGGCACCACTGAACACCACCGAAAAGTTTTTTCACAACGATGCTGAGCCTTCTCCAGTGGGTTGCTTCGTGGCATGACACTGCTTGCTCCCAGTGGACTGCTAATGCTGTGGGGCTGTGACAGAACATAACAGGGAGTGGCTGTGTAAGAGACAGAATGATTGGGGGCAAAAGATTAGTGTACATCTTTTCCTTCTGTCATGATGTAATACTTGTGGAACAACACATGGAATTCTTTCACTGGGATAACAGGCAACATTTGTTTCTTTGTCCACTTTCACATCTTTTCATTTAGTCAGCTCCTACCTTCCCATTCCTTTCCACCTGGCCAACTCTTATTTTTCATCTGCTTCCTTTTTCTATGTCTAACTTCTTTCCATATATCCAAATAATTTCTTTCCGTAAGTCCAACTGTTTTCATGACGGCTTTCCATGTACTTCCTTTCTTGGAAACAGCAACCATGCCATAATATGCTGTTGTCAATGCTCTTGCATGATGATTCACGGACAACATTCCACAGTTTTTGGGATTTCTCAGATCATAACTTTTTTTTTACTTTTTTCTTTTTTTCTTTTTTTTTAATTTCCAGTGGATGGCACCAAAAGAGAGAAAAACAATGGCAGATTTTCAGTGGATTTCTGCTTAAAGTGGGATTAATTTCACGCCTGTTTCTATCCATATGTCCACATATTTCTTTTTCCTATTTGAACCTTCACCTTCATTTTCTTTACTTTCCATGTGTCTTTTTGTTTCTTAGTCCAACACTTATTTCAAATTCTATCAGCAGTCCAACGTAATTTGTTCTGTTTTCCATGTGCCTGATTTTCTTTTCTGCTTCAACAAATAAACAAAACAAAGGTTGTTGGTGATTAATATGGGAAGTTTTTCGTTCACTCCCTCTTTGGATAAACATATTTACCTTGTTAACCTCTTGCAAGACACAGCAGCTAGTTAGCTCCGTAAGGTCACATTTTCACAGGCAACATACCAAGCAGACACTCTTCTCTCTGATTTCTGTCTGCAGCAGACAGCGCTGAGTCGTTTCTGTTTCCCTGTCATTCTACAGCCAAACCAAAGTTCTCCCTGGGACCCTAGCAATACTAGAGGGGCAGGATGAGAGGGATCTTGGCACAGCAAGTGTATTTAGGCAAACAGGTAGTACTGAAGAAACTCTCAATTATGGCATTATATTTCATATACTGTGATATGTCAACCCCTTGTAGAATTTAAAGAAACAGGGGAGGGCAAATTGCTCTTATGGTTCAAGGGACCAGAGGTAAGGGTTGATACGGCCGAGTTAACACAATGAAACAGACTCCCTTGGAACTATCAGTCTTGCACATGCACAAATACCGTGATGAATATTCTCCATGATGATTTTTCTCTTCTTCTTCTTCAGAACCCACCTGTTTTATAGCTCTTACCTGATCTTCCACTTTTCCCTGCCATGGGCACCCTGGACTTACCCTTCCCTCACAATTAACCCCTTGTCTCGCACCCTCACCCCCCACCCCTCCAACTAACTGACCTGATGATGCACAAACAGGTCTGTGCTCCAGTGCCATGGCGACAGAAACCAAAACGGTACAAACTCTCGAGATCGGTCAGGACAAAGGCAAACTGGTCCACCTGAGGTCTGTAACACACAACACTTACACTAGCAGGTGTTATATAAGACTTGTGAATGGACACAAACACACTCAGACACACTTGTGCATCCTTGCACATGCGTACATATTTATACATGTAGACACTCTTAGATGCAAAATGAACACCCATGCAGGCATATACACATATCAAGAATGCACTATTAGACACACACATACACAGAGGCACACGCTGAACTTGCCTTCAGAAACTGAGCCTTTCTGTTCATCATTTGCAATAAATAAATAAGTAAATAAATGAACAAATAAACAAATGAAAAAAACAGTAGAGTGTGTGTGTGTGTGTGTGTGTGTGTGTGTGTGTGTGTGTGTGTGTGTGTGTGTGTGTGTTGTGTGTTTGTGTGTGTATGAGTGTGTTCCCAATGTAAAAAAAAAATGCTTGAAACTGTTTAACTGGTCAGGAGTTTACTTGGACAATACTTTTTTTTCTCTCTCTTGGAGAAAATATGTAAATCAGATTGTTCACTTTTAACATTTCCTTTTCTTCCATTTTTATTCTTGCAGCTTCTGCTTGGTATTTCTATTATACAGGATTACCACCGAGGAAAAGCAAGACTCTCTTAAATTTAGGGGAGGGGTAGAGGATGGGGGAGGTTCCACTTTTATTTTTGTAGCATTTGGCCGACACACAATGTTAACGTGTAACATTGTTTTGTCTTCAAGCGGGTAGACAAAACATCAACTGCCAGCTTATGTGTTAAGTTTACACCAGATTCTGTGACATCAGTGTTCTCTGCCAGCATACCAAACATGCAAACAGCACTCCGCAAAGTTGATTGTTACTTGTTCTCTTCTCCCATGATTTCTTTTTTTTTTTTTTTAATACATTCTTATTTTCATATTTTGCTGAAATCGGCAGTTTCACAGACAAGTGGGAGCCCTAGTTGTAAGTGGTCTAAAAACAAAAATCATACACACACACACACACACAATGCACGTATGCTCACACACAAGCGCACACACACTGATCCATAATTCTATCTATTGTATATCTGGTGCTGAACCAGCTCAATCCATCCAGGACCTCTGCCCTGATTACTTCACTTTCTATTCACCAGTGTCCCGTCCAGATACACTGTTTACAGTCTAGCCGACCACTGTGGCCATATCATCATAGCGAATCTCCTTTCCTCTTCCTCTTCATTCCAAAATTCACCAATGTTGATATTTTTTTGCGCAAGTGAAATTAAGCCTGCACAGACCATTTCTGAACATGACAGGATCGTGCATGTGGTGTATTTTTGTTGGTGTTGTTGTTGTTGTATGCATTCTCCGTTGTACATGAAGGCCTCCTCTTTTCCCAGGATGGAATAGGCTTTAACGTGTGTGCATCTTTTTTTTTTTTTTTTTTAAGTAATGCATGCATTCACAGACCAGACAGTGGTTATAACATTTCATCCAAAGGACTAAGATTGTTTCAGTGTCTACACAGATGCTTACTCCCATGAGACAATCTCCTCTAACCTGACTTATATGGGGACTGAACCCTGGACCTTTGGATTATGAGAACAATGATTTAACCACTAGACCAACATGGCCCTCTAAACTTTAAGAATAAATAACAGTATCTACTGAAAATCACAAAGGCAAAACATATGTCATTTCTGGGCAATATCCACATCTATGGCCATGTAATTTTCTGCCTGAAATACAGAAAAGCAAATTTCTTAAAACAGTATTCCCCATAGGTGTCTGAAAGTTTGAGACAGTTACTTTCTGCGTTTTATCCACAGAAGAGTACACGGGGATAAATGTGGATATTGCCCATTTCTTTCAGCAGCCAAATGCCACATTTACAGCAGAACAGACAGAGGTCTGACTTTAATACTCACGTATTGATTCTACATGGGAATGAAAACTTTGGAATGTTGTTCAGCACATCCTGAAAACACACACACACACACACACACACACACACACACCACACATACACACACACACACACAGATACACGGATTAACTAACAGATACAAGGATTAACTAGAAAAAAAAAAATTAGATTCAACACAATAAAAACGCAACACCGAGCACAGTTCGTTACATTTCAACCGAAAAAAGATATTTCTTACTTTCTGCCAGACTGCCTTCAACCGTCTCATACATATGCCTCTTATGCAGTTTTCTTTGGAAGAGGTATTTCCCAACTATGGACACTTTCTACCATACCCCAAACCACTGGGACATGCTGATCTTTCAACAACATTAAAATTCCAAACATTTTCAGCCTCATTTGGTTAACCCAAGTTGAATAACATGCAAAAAAAAAAAAGAAAAAAAAAAAAAACAGACAAGAAGAAACTGTATGCCCCTATACTCAGCTGCAAATGGTAAAGTAGACTACTGGCCGTAGGGACAGTGATGTTTGAGATTCACTAGGGGATGCAATATCACGAGAGGCAGAGTCCACCCCACTCCCTCACCTCAATTTTCCCTGCAATTACATAAGTGACTTCCGGGCAGACAGAGGTGGTTTTAAAGCCAGCAAAAAAACTGTACCCACGAATGGTTCAAAAGTCACAACTACCATATGCGCATGTGAATGCTCTGCCCATCTGACAGCCTGCCTCAACGACATGCACACTCAAGTGATCAATGAACCACATGTCTACCTGTGCTGACAAACATCAGCCGACGCTTGTGCACAAGACGCACCATGAATGCAGACCTGGAAGGAAGAGAGAGAGAGAGCGAGCGAGTGAGAGAGAGAGAGACAGTGAGTGCATGCGTGTGTGTGTGTGTGTGTGTGTGTGTGGTGTGTGTGTGTGTGTGTGTGTGTGCACACGCATGTGTGCACAGGTACTAGGTGTGTAAGAAGAGTACTTCTGACAGTCGAACTTCGGTTACCCATTTGAAACTGTTAGGAGCCCGAGATGGCAAGATACCAATGAAGAATGATCTACCCATCAATTTTCCCAGCACAATACCCATGACTTTGATATCAACTAACTACTGCTTGGGCCTATTCATCATAGGCAAAAGGCACTTCATAATACATAATTATATTACCATCACATTCTTACCTGTTCATCGTAATCTGGAGGATACTTCTGCAGGATGAAAGGATCTGTTGAACAGAAAGACAGAAGCTACTTACAAAGTTCCTCTACATTGCTTAAAACCATCCACTCTTCTTAGAGCCCCCACAAAACAGAGTAAATAAAATAACATACACAAAACCATATTTTGTATAACATACACTTGTCTTAAATATACTCCCTAAAACTCTTAGTCATTTCACAGGAGTTTCCATATACAACATGCCCAAGATGAATGAAATGTTTCCTGATATTGACATTTATGAGTCAATGAACAGCCCAGCTGGCTGACATTAGACTATGCCTCATCTCGCAATCAAATAACATCGGCACACCACAACTGTAAGACAGAACGTTTTCAAAAATGTTGATGGTATAAACGCTTCACTTCCAATGAAGGCCAGTTTACACACGACAGAAGACCACAGAAATTGGGGACCAAAAATGAAGCAGCTAGGTCTCATTACAATTTTGGCCAGCCAGCAATTTTGTACACTGCACAAGCCTGGCAATCTACTCTGGGTCTTTTATCTTGTATCATACATTACACATACAGTCAATCAGCTTTCCAACTGTAGTCACTGCTCCAATGTAAGTCTCCAAAGATGTCTCAGAAAACTGTTTTGCCTGAAACTTTTTTGTGTTACATTCTTATAGTAAGAGCAAAAATTTTCTTTTTCTTTTTTTTCCCCTTAAGTGAGCATCAAAGTTCAAAGCAGCAAAGTTATTCAAGGTAATTAGATGATTCTAACTCGATTCAATATCACACTTAGTCACAGCAGTCAGTCACATCATTTCTTCAAAAATCAGATCTATCTACATCTGACATATTACATTAGCAATGAGTTCACAAACCTAATCGAAACCTCTTAAATTCACCAGATGCACAAGATAACAGCAGCTATACTATACAGAAAAACAGTACTCACAAAAAAATTTGAATGTTCTCATTCACCATCAAACCACTAATGAACTCTGTGCGTGTGTGTGTGTGTGTGTGTGTGTGTGTGTGTGTGTGTGTGTGTGTGTGTGTGTGTGTGTGTGTGCATGTGTATGTGTGTGTGTGTGTGTGCATGCATGCATGCGTGCAAGTGTGTGTGCGTACATGTGTGTTGTCTGACTATCTGTCACTCTTCAATATTCAATTCAAACAACTTTATTATCACAAAACATGAAATTTAATGTGGCAACATCTTCTGATTTTTACAACATAACACAATCAATTAAAAAAAAAACCAAACAAGTACAAATTACATATCCAATAAATTAGCATTCTATTTATGCCATTTTACATTATGCACTTTAATTATATATCTGGGAGTACTGTGTGTACCTTCACCCTCTTGCTCTGATCGTCCAACTTCAGCAAACACCTCAAACAGCTTATCTGGATTCAATCTGAAACATCAGGTACATTTTGTCAGGTACTGTCATGGTCACTAATTTATTAAGAAACATCATGACATCCTGTCAGATAATCAGGGTTTCCACTGACAAGCACTTTCCACTTCATGATGCATGAAATTCATTCTTAAAATATCATTCAGGCATCAAAAATCTGACTCACGCATCAGTCAACTCTTTAAAGTTAAGCAGTCACAAGAGTGAACCCTGTACAATTCTGCAGTGAGCACAACCTCTTGATCACAGTGTGTGCTGCACGAGCCCCCAGCTTACGGGTTTTCACCATCACCAAGTCAGTGTAAGATCAAAAGAGATCTGAATTGTTTCTTAACAAAGCCAAACACTGAAAATGTACCTAAGCACAGTGCATCTCAACCGAGGTAAGTTAAGAACACAGGCGCAAGCCAGGTGATGAACAAGACACTGATGCACAAAATGACAACGGACAAACAATTCAGATGCTAATAATAGTGGTAGCACTTCAGAATTCTATTTGGGGGCGAAGGGGAGGGGGTGACTGAACAGGGGGGGGGGGGGGGGGAAGGTGACAGTGTAAAAACAAAAACCAGCGGCTGTCCTGAAAATTGTCTTGGCTATCCTCTAGATCCATTTTCATAACCCGACATTAACATTATTCACTAATTCTGTGACATCTACTGAGTAAGTCCAGGATATCAATAGAAAAATGATACGTATCATTTTTTTTTTTTTTTTTTAAACTATCAATCACAGTACATTTTGTCAGATAGATAATAGCCATGGAAATTTCCACGTAAAAAAAAAACACATTTAGTACATTTCGTTCCCACCTTTCACATTCATTACATGACGTACATATAGAATCAGCATGTCAAGAGTTTGACAATACCGTTTTATGCGTAAAGCACACAGTGTCACTGTCAGTATATCAAAATAATCTATAATAACCAACTACAGCCAACAACCAGCAAGGTACCATTTCAAAAGGTTCCATTCCAAAGAACCAATAAAATCAAACTGTCATTATGATAACCAGTTTTGTTCTCACGTTTAAAGCATTTTCCCCCCAGGATGTGACTGATAAACTGATATTGGTGCAATTAAACAGCTATCATTAACACTGTTATCAATCCTAGTTTTTCCTGTCTCCTGTAGACGTTGATTGTGTGTGTGTGTGTGTGTGTGTGTGTGTGTGTGTGTGTGTGTGTGTGTGTGTGTGTGCGAGTGTTTGTGTGTGTGTTTTGTGTGTGTACATGCGCATGTGTGTGTTTCGGGACCAGGCATTCCTAGTCCTACGCTGGGACAGGCAAGTAGACGTATGCAGATCTATTGCACGCTTTTAGTTTTACATCTTAAAATTTGAATACACAGTTAATCTTCAGTGCTGGGGTTTTGCCTATGATTTGATTATCCTAATATCTTAAGTCGAGATGGGTCATGAACCCTTTAATTTTATGTCATCATGAGCTTTCCATACATTTCTATTT
>CM065735.1:27674854-27677354 GCA_033310375.1 Conus canariensis | reverse complement strand
TAAGACAGCTGATTTCGACCTGAAATACCACGTTACTTTCATTCACGGTGGGGCTTTTTTTTTTTTTTTTTTTTTTTTTTTTTTTTACTGGTGTTAAATAGAACAGTCGGTATTGTCCTGAATGCTCTATGAAACTTTCGTTCAAGGTGGGGGCATTTCTTCTGCTGTTGTCAAATAGAACAGTCGGTTATTGCCCTAAAATGCTCTGTAAAAATCCCGTTGAAGGTGTCCCTGAAATGCCGTGTGAAAATTTTGTTCAGGATAGGGAATTTTTCTGCCGGTGTTAAATAGGACACCTAGATATTCGCCTAAAATGCCCCTTGAAACTTTCTTTCAGGATAGGGTATTTTTCTGCTGGTGTTAAATAGAAAACCTGGATATTGCCCTAAAATGCCCGTCAAAACGTTCTTTCAGGGTGGGGTATTTTTCTGCTGGTGTTCAATAGGACACCTGAATATTGCCCTCAAATGCTCCGTGAAACTGTCTTTCAGGATGGGGCATTTTTCTGCTGGTGTTCAATAGGACACCTGGATGTTCCAGAGATGTGCCATGAACTGGCTTTCATCAAAGAGTCTGCCGTATTTAGTCTCTTTGATTTCATTCACGGTGGAGCATTACCAGACTGCCGTATTTAGTCTCTTTCATTTAATTTAGGGTGGGGTATTACCAGACTGCCGTATTTAGTCTCTTTGATTTCATTCAGGGTGGGGTATTACCAGACTGCCGCATTTAGTCTCTTTCATTTTATTCAGGGTAGGGTATTACCGGTCTGCCGTATTTAGTCTCTTTCATTTCATTCAGGGTGGGATATTACCGGTCTTCCACAGGACAAACCAAATGACCATGGAATGCTCTGAGAAAACTTTCGCTTAGGTTGAGATCTTTTTCTACAGTTGTAAATAAGATAGCTGGATACTGAAATGCGTTGTGAATGATGCCCCTGAAGAGAGAGAGAGAGAGAGAGAGAGAGAGAGAGAGAGAGAGAGAGAGAGGAGAGGAGAGAGAGAGACAGACAGACAGACAGACAGACAGACAGACAGACAGAGACAGACAGACAGGACAGACAGAGACAAAGAGACAGACAGACAGACAGAGACACAGAGACAGACAGACAGACGCTTTGACACTTTAACGTTCCATTTCCTTCAGCTAAGCAAGCCACTGAAGCAAGGCAGATACACACGTGACTCGATACATTGTATCATCAGCTGATGACATAAATCACACCGACAACAGAATGTCATAGACTGGAATATCACTCTCATCATTTCGGCCCATAGCCCACGTGGCTAATGATCTAATCCACTTCGAATACTTCCCTTCTACACATTCCCTCCCACCCTACCACTCCCATCACCCTCAGGCCTAACAGACAGCTCCTGTTCTTTTATCACATCTCATAGCGAATTGGATATCAACAGGAAGCGAGTCCCACATGCAAACATTTCCGAATATCCTGCCCCCCCCCCCTCCCCACACACACACACACACTTCTCCCTTCTGCAAACTCTTATCTTGAATGATCACCTACTGCCCTTCCACCCTCTTCTGCACACACACACACACACACACACACACACACACACACACATACACACACACATGCACACACACATGCACACACACATATACACACACACAGCCACAGACAGAGGCACGCATGCACGCACGCGTGCGCGCGCTCACACACACACACACACACACACACACACACACACAACACACTTCATGACCATTCATGGAGTACAAACTGATATGATGATATGATATTATCAAACAGGGGGAAATTAGATTATAACATCAATGTCATTTGCCAGATGGTGTGTGTATGCGTAAGACAGAGAGAGAGAGAGAGAGAGTGGGGGGGGGGGGGGGGGGGGGGAGCGGACAGTGCTGTAGTACAGGACAACAGAGCATGTAACGTAGGCTAACCCGCTGTCAGCGGCTTAATCGCCTGTTCTGTGGCTACTCTACGTGGTTGCCAAGTGCCAGTCAGGCTACTTCCTAGCCCCTGACAGAGCTTCTGACTCACAAAACAGAATGGCAGTTACTCTGGCACAGGTCTGGCCAGCCGTGAGAACAAAGCTCCAGACTTTGGCTGCCCTGCATGTCGCCACCCAAGCCTTTGTTTGGCTCGCTAGTTTGAATTTCCATCTCTTCGGTTCAGTCCGCTGTCACTTAGCTTGCTCTAGCTCTTGCGTGCACACGACTCTGCCAAAGCCTCGTCCAGTTTCAAATCATCGACACGATGAAAAGACTTTGAAATAAAATAACTAAACTAACTAAGCCTCGTCCAGTGAAAATGTGGGGCATTGTTCCAACAGCCAGTCTGACCCCGAGCCACAGACGTCGCCATTTCGCTTTGTGAGGGGCTAGCGAGCACACTGAGCGGCTTTGGATGAGCGCTGTCTAAGACAGCCACAAGTGATCAAACCTCTGACAGCGAGCGACCCGACCTGTGGCAGACGTCCCTGGCGCACAACCAGCGAGCTCAGCTACA
>CM065735.1:27596460-27674754 GCA_033310375.1 Conus canariensis | reverse complement strand
CAAAAGGGGTTTTGTTTTGGGGAAAAAAAAGGGAAAAAAAATTTTTTTTTTTTAAAATTTTTGAAAAATTGGGGAAAAATTTTTAAAAAGGGCCCGGGGGTTTTTTTTTCCCCCGTTTTTGGGGAAGGGGGGGGTTTTTTTTAAGGGGGGGGGGGGGGGGGGCCCCGGGGGGGGGGGGTTGGGGGAAAGGGGGGGTTTTAAAAAAAGGGGGGGAAAAAATTCGGGGGGGAAAAAACCCCCTTTTGGGGGGGGGGGGAAGGGAAGGGGGCCCCCCCCTTTTTTTTTTTAAAAAGGGGGGGGGAAAAAAAAAAAAGGGGGGAAAAATGCCCCGGCTTTTTAAAAAATTCCTTTTTAAATTTTTTTTTCCCCCTTCCACCCTTTGAAAAAAAATTTTTTTGGGGGTTTTTTTTTTTAAATTTTTAAAACCCCTTTTTTTTTTAAAAAAAAATTAAATTTTTTTTTGAAAATTTTTTGGGGGGTTTTTTTAAAAAACCCGGCCCCCCCCCCCCCCAAAAAAAAAAAAAAAAAACCCAAAAAAAAAAAAGGAAATTTTTTTAAAAAGGGGAAAATTCCCCCCCCCCCCCCAAAAAATTTTTTTTTTTGGGGGGGGGGTTTTTTTTTAAAAAAAGGGCCCCGGTTTTGGTTTTTTAAAATTTTTGTTTTTTTTTGGGGTTTTTTTTTCCCGGGGTTTGAAAAAGGGGGGAAAAGGTAAAGGTTTAAAAAAACCATTTTGAAGTGAAACCAAAATTTTTAAAAAAAAATTTTTTTAAAAAAAATTTTTTTCCAAAATAAAAAAAAATTTTTTTTAAAAAGGGGGGGGGAAAAAAAAAAAAAAAGGGGGGGTTTTTTTTTTAAAAAAAGAAAATTTTTTTTTTTTTTAAAAGGGCCAAAACCCCCCCCCTTTTTTCCCTTTTTTAAACCCCCCCCCTTCCCCTTCCCCCGGGGTTTTTTTTTTTCCCCCCCCCCCTTTTTTTAAAAAAACCCCCCCCCCCAAAACCCCCCCCCCCCCCAAAAACCCCCCTTTCCCCCGGGGGCCCAAAAACCCCCAAAAAAAATTTTTTTAAAAAGGGGTTTTTGGGGGCCCCCCCTTTTTTGGGTTTTTTTAAAAAAAACCCGGTTTTAAAAAAAAATTTATTTTTTTCCCCCTTTTTAAAAAAAATTTCCCGGGGGGTTTAAAAAATTTTTTTTTAAAAAAAAGAAAAAGGGCATTTGGGAAAAAAAAATTTTTCCAAAAAAAAAGGGGAAAAAAAAAAAAAACCCCCCCCCAAAACCCCCCGGCCCCTTTTGAAAAAAAGGGGTTTTTAAAACAAAAAAAAAGGGGTTTAAACCAAAAATTTAAAAAAGGAAAAAAAAACCCCAAAAAAAAAAAACCCCCAAAAAATTTTGGGGGGGGGGGGGAAAACCAAAAAAAAAAAAAGGGGGGGGAAAAAATTTCCCCCCCTTTTTTTTTTTTTACCCTTTTTTTTTTCCCCCCCTTTTTTAAAAAAACCCCCCAAAACCCTTTTTTAAAAAAAAAAGGGGGGCCCAAAAAATTTTTTTAAAAAAAAAAATTTTTTTCCCTTTTTTTTTTTTTTAAAAAAATTTTGGGTTAAAAAAAAATTTAAATTTTTTAAAAATTTTTTTAAAAAAAAAATTTTTTTTTTTTTTAAAAAAAAAAAAAAAATTTTTGGGGGTTTTAAATTTTTTTTAATTTGTTTTAAAACCAAAAATTTTTGGGGGGGGGGGCCCAAAAAATTTTTCCCCCTTTTTTAAATTTTTTTTGGGTTTTTTTTTCCCCCGGAAAAATTTGGGGGGGAAAAAAAAATTTTTTGGGGGGGAATTTTTTTTTTTTTTTTTTTTTTCCCCAAAAAATTTTTTTTTTTTTTTTAAAAAAAATTTGGTTTTTTTTAAAAAAAAAAAAAAAAAGGGGGGGGGGGGTTTTTTTTTTTTTTTTTTTTGGGGGGGGGGGGAAAAAAAAAAAAGGGAATCCCCCGGGGGGGGGGGCCCCCCCCAAAAAACCCCCCCCTTTTTTCCCAAGGTAACTTTCCCCTTTTAAGGGAAAATTTTTTCCCCGGGGGGTTTTTTAAAATTTTAAAAAAAAAAAAAAGGGGGGGGGGGAAAAAAAAATTTTTTCCTTTTCCTTTTTTTTTTAAAAGGGGCCAAAAAAAGGAAAGGGGGAAAAAAAAATTTTTTTTTTCCCCCCCCCCAAAACCCCTTTTTTTTTTTAAAAAATTAAAAACCCCCCAAAAGGGCCCCCCCCTTTTTCCCCAACCCCCCCCCCCCCCCCCAAAAACCCAAACCCCCCCAAAAAAACCCCAAAAAGGGGGTTTTTTAAAATTTAAACAAAAAAAAACCCCAAAAAAACCCACACATAAAAACCCCCCCCAAAAAAAATACAAAAAAAAAAAAAATTGAAACACCAAAAAAAAAAACCCCCCCCAAAAAAAAAAAACCCCCCCCCCAAAAAAAAAAAAAAAACCCCCCCAAAAAATTTTTTAAAAAAAAAAAAAAAACCCCCCCAAAGGGGAAAAAAAACAACTTTTTCTTTGTTGTTGCGATATTTAGGTCGTGTTGTTGCACTTTCTTGTTTCATTTTTTTGTCTGGGATATCTTGGTACTGATACACTGGTTTTCTTTTTTTTTCACCTCAACCATTGGTGAGGCTGACATTATCTTAAAAAAAAAAATCAACCATTGAAATTGAAGCTGTTATTCAATATGTAAACAACATTCCTGCGTTCAGGCATTGCGGAAAAAAAGGGAAAGAAAGAAAAAGAGAAAGAGATAGAGCGAGAGATGAGAGAGAGGAGAAAGAAAACCACACTCTGGGCTTCTGATCCCTCCCTGATGATAACCTATCTATAGGTAAGTTCTATTACAACATACATAAGGCTGACATTGATTGTGGCTTGATCAATTTGCTCTCTTCATATACACTACGCACAGAGAGAGAGATGAGAGAGAGAGGACGAGAGAGAGAGAGAAGAGATGCCCGAGTTACTGTGTCATGATACCGTGTTTGAGTTATTTATCAGTCGTATGCAGACATCCATTCAGATTAGAAGTCATGCACAAACACGTATTTGTTTCTGGGTTCGGCATGCGGAAATACGCGGCTAGGGATTTGGTATGATCTCCACACACACACATCACACTGCGGCGCGCGCGCGCGCAGCGCGCGCACTCTCTCTCATCTCACACAAACCACTACAACAAATATCACACACTCACACACACACACACACACACAGGTCAAGCTGGAGCGGAAAGATTGCGGCAGGCTTCATCTTCAGGCTTTTATGCATGAGTGATAACTCACACCTAACTAACATCTCACACATCAACACACTCTAACTCTCTCTAATACAACACATCCGTCTAGTATCACTTAAGGGTGAATACAGCCAGAAGTCAACTAATGAACGAACACACACACACACCACACAAATACCCCACCACACACACAAACACTCACACACACACACTTACACACACACACAATATATATATATCACACCAACCACACATCACACACACCGTAGAGAGAGAGAGAAGGGAAGAGAGAGTGTGAGAGAGATGAGAGAGAGAGAGTGTGAGCACGCCCACACAGTTGTGAACAAAATGTTATGGCGGAGTGTTGTTTGTGTTTCTATCGGGTGATTATTTCATTCATGGATCAGAAGTTTGTTTTTTAAGCTACTCCAGTTCGTTTGTTTCAATGTGATTTGTTTTGTTGTAAAATCGATGTGATCGGAATTATTGTCTGGACGTCAATAAATCATAGTTTCTGGCTGATTTTGACACGTCTTCTCCATGATGACGAGTTCGTTATGCGTAAAACTATTATCTCCTTTATTCAGAATAACATGGAGTTTGCAGTGAAGGTTAAATGATTTTATCAATATTTGAGGTGAGTGTATACAGTATACCAGAAAACACAGCAACTGCAAGGTCTTCCTAACAATTTGGTGGGTGACCATAATTGTTTAATTTACTTTTTAAACTGCCCAAACAACAACAAACAACAAAATCACAATGCCTTCATTCTTTTTTACGTCCATTTTTTTTATACCCCATCCCTCGCTATTTGTCAGTTTTCTTTCCGCTGCACTTCGCACCCATCCCCTCACGGTTCCTAATTTACACTTTCCTCAGGCATTTACCATTTTGGTTAACTCCACCATAGGGGCACCAAACTTTGTCTCGCCCCCAGGGCAAGAGTGTTCACACACATGTTGTTAATACCCCCTTGTTGTTATTTCCTGCACAGACATGAGCAGGGTATTGCATCCCAGACCGTTCAGGGAGAGACCTCCATTGGTAGAAAGGAAAGCTGTCAGGAATGAGAAAAATCTTTTCGTTTTTGGTTATCGCAATCATTCAAGGGGCCATCGGACATAGGGCTGTCTGTCCCTCAGGCAGTGTAGTTGGAGCTTGTTCTGTGGAAAAAATATGCGTTATAGATAAGCTGTAGTGACTAATAACGCATACAGAGCCGGGGGGGAAACACCATTTTTCGGACCTTGGAAACCCATCAGTCAATATTCTTATTGAAAGCAATGAAAATTTACTGGAGGAATAAAAAATCGGACAATAATAAAATGATTGTATGCACAGAGAGGCAGCGTTGAGTCTTGGCTCGATGTAAGTCCAGTTCGAGGCGGATTTCCAGGGGTGAAAATAAGTCCTTGGTGGCATCTACAAAGAAAATTAGGACCGAATCACATAACGGACTCCGAGGTTACTGTTGATTGTCAAATGTTCACTTGAGGTAGAATACGAATTCCCGAATGGCAGAATGGAAACTGGGCAGATTCTTCAAATTTCTTCAGGAACTTTGGGCAAAAAATTACAGGTCTTTGTGCATGGATTCTGGGGGTCCAGGGAATGAGGTTTTTCAGTTATAGTTCTCAAATAGATAATTTCAAGCCGACGGTTTTTTTTTTATATAGGTAAATTAAGATTATACGGTCCTCCGCAATCCAGCAAACAGACTTTGAATAGGCAACGTGGGGTGTGGTAATGCACCAAGAATGGGAGGATGAAGGATGTGGTTAGGGGTGGTTGTTTCCACCCAGGCAGCCGCAGTAGCGCTTCCGAAAGCCAGCAGCTAGAACTTTTTCTTTTTGACTACTGGATGACGGAGACTCGGGGAAGGGGAGGGGGGCAGTGGGTTTTTTGCCTAAGCGAGGGTGGTTTTAATTCATCAGGATGAATAGCAGATCTTCCTTAATACAAGTTTTATCTCTTTTACTTTTCATTTTTCTCCATCGAATGCGATTTTGAAAATTAGAACAGCAGGCCATCGGTTAGGTGACAGGCACTCTGTTTCTCAACTTTTTTCATGCTGCAGAGTAAACGAATTTGCATGATTTGAGGCACTGTTGACTGCCCCAATTTTCTTGTTATTTTTTTTTTTTTTTTTTTTGGTGTTGTTCGTTAGGTTGTTGGTTTCTTAGTGTTGTTGTTGGTGTTTTGTGGTGCTGGTTTGTGCCGCTCGTGGCGATTAAGTTTCTTTGATTTTCATTTATTGTTTTCACTTTTGGTTGTGACTGTTACCTGTTTGCAATCTGGCAGGTTGTACCGGAGAGGAAATAAAGTAAGGGTGGCTATCCACCTACCCGCTGGCCTCAAAAGGCTCCGGTCCCTTACAAGGCTTTCTTTGCGTATGATTTGCAGCAACAGACCTTCAAATCTCCTTCCCCAGCACGTATCTGTCGGCAAAACGTGGCCCAAAATTTCTGACAGAAGAAGCACGTTAATTGCGTGACAGACGTAAGAAGCAGGTCTACCTCTGAAACATTTAGATGGCAACGCCCAAATAAGATGGTAGGGTGGCACTCGTGAATAGCGTTCATATTTGTCTTTTAGATTGATGCATCCGTGAGTGGTTTGGTGAACGATCTCACGATACCACCCCTCCGCCCCCGTTTGTGAATGGGTCCTATGGTCACTCGAGTGATCTTAGATCAATACACGGCTGGCACCTATAAATTATGCTATTGAATCTTACTGCCTCTGAAACGACTTTAAGCATCCAGGATCAAGGATACCAATAGGTGAATCTTCCTTTGGTTAAGTTCAGATGCTTGTGTGGAGTCAACCACTGATACTCCCCTCACCCCTGTCCAACCCCCTCCAGTTATGACCCCCCCTTTTTCCCCCCCCCCCATTAGTGCATTTCAGAGCTGTTGCTGACTGGGCCACGTTTTGGAATGGAATATCCAATGTAGAAGAAAAGAGTCATTTGTGATGAACGTTTTGATGGATTGTCGGTAGCCTGCCCCTTAATCCCCCTATCACCCACCAACCCCACCCAGGTGTGACTCACTTTTATTCTTTGAATTACAGTGTGAGGCACGATGACTCCCGTTCTTTTCGCTGTCTTGTTTTTTCTTCTCTTCCTGATCATCCCACCCACGATAATTTGAAGCCCCAATGACATGTCACTGTTTACTTGTTTCAGTTCGTGTTTGAGTGAATAATTTTCTGCACACTATGGAGTAATCAATACAGCAGGCCTTATTTTGCGTTTTGCAAAATCCAGCGTCCCCCACCAAGTATTCACCAGTAATTCCTAACCCATGCCATACACACCACAGGTTTCTTTCGGCATGCCTATATGCATAATTATAGAAATGATGTCGTTTCTGAGCCTTTATCCGGTCTTTTACGTAATTTTATCATTACACCCCTGCCATTGTGTGTTGATAATATTACGTGGAGTTTTCGTGAAGCCCTTTTGTGATGGAATTTACGATCGCCCACCTGCAGTTGTTCTTTGTATAAAACTTCCCCTTGGTTCTGCAAGTCTTATGTTTTTTTTTTCTTCTTCAGTACGACTCTCTACCAAACTCGTCCATGAAGCCCCACAATGCAGGTCTTTTTATTGTATCACGGTTCATATAGTGCTTAGTGATTTCATTCAGATACCTTGGCTTATTACAGGACAAACCATTTAAAGGCCGTTTTGCAATAGCACAGAGTACACATCTAATGGTCATTCATGACTACCGGTCAGAAACGCCCCGGACTCAAAGTAACCACATTATATCCCCTTTTGCATTCCAGACCTACAGGTAATGTCTCCATTTCCACGGGATGATTGCCTTCTTGAATCTAGTAACGATGTACCTTTCTGTGCTTGTCAAGCGGTTATTGCCCCCCCACCCCCCCCCAACCCCCCCCCCCCCCCCCCCCCCCGACCCCACCCCCCCCCCCCCCCACTTTACATATATGTGTTTGTGCCTTGAAAACATTCTCGCAGCGTTATTAAAACAAGGGACCACCGTTCATCAGTTACGTTTACTAAACCCCTCCCCCCCCCCCCCCCCCCACCACCCCCCCCCCCCCCCCCACCCACCCCCCACCCCCCCGCCCCCCCCCCACCGCCCCCCCCCCCCCACCCCCCCCCCCCCCCCCCCCCCCCCCCCCCCCCCCCACCCCCCCCCCCCCCACCCCCCACCCCCACCCCCCCCCCCCCCCCCCCCCCCCCACCCCCCGCACTCGTTCAACTTGACTTCTTGGTTCTTCCCTACTACCGTTCCTTTTCACTATGCAGGTCTGTTTCTGTTCCGCCAGCGTCTTAAAGACCGGGTACAGCATTCCATCGCACTACATGTTTTCGCACCTCTCACATTCTGTCTGCGGGACTGGCGCTTGTGCCCATGCACCTAGTCAACAGCAGGTGGTATTTTTGATAATGGGCGATCTTTGCTGTGCAGACTGCAAGGTGGAAGGTTCTCGGTGGACTGGCACCACTCCTGCAGGAGGGAAAGTTGTTGAGGACGATACTTCACCACCAACTCCCCATAAGCACATTGTTTTCTATATATCTTGGTTGCGACTTTATAGTTGTGTCGGGCGGAGCCCGCATCACTGAACTTGCTCCTCCGGTACTTCTGTTATGTAGGTTAGTCTGTTGGACGGGGTTTCAAGCAAGTGTCAGTACACATGATCATGTGCTGGTTGCGGGTTTTTTATCATGCGTAGAAGAAATGGTTTTTTATGAAGGTTCGAGGAATAACGTATGAGTTGGTGTTCTGAGCATGGATGGCGCGCGCTGCTAGCGACAGAGAGGCGGGGAATACACTCACTGTCCGTTGTTAGTCTGTCTAGCAGTCCGCGAGAGCGCAGATGATTCTGCCCACTAACATGAAATTCATTAGAGTAACGAAGAATTTAAACGTTTTTTATTGCGATCAAGGATTAATCACGCTTCATGTATTCTCATTTTGGTATGATTTCATTGATTTACACTGTCTTCTTTCCTTTTTTAGTCCTAATATCATAACCACATAATCAAATGGTATCTATTAAATGTGTTGTGGTTTTAATGAGTGGGTCGGGGGTGTCGTCCTATTCAAGTAACTTGGCCTGGCAGGCTATCTACACTTGGAGCCCCCGGAAATCCCACCTTATAGCTATGTTTCATCTTACTGGTGCTGATAAACATGCACGCACCTTGTGTGTTGCGTGCGTGTATCGCTTTAACGCGTAGTCGGCACATTTCATGACATGCACTTACGTGAATAGGATAGTGTTGGATGAAACAAATGATAGTCTAGTGAACGATCCCATTTAGTATCGATCTGATGAACTTGTTTCCTGTTTATAACCTGCGTAATTTTCAACACAAACAAGATATGTAAATGTCTTTAACGCTTATAAGCTCAGAAAGGACATCTTTTCTAATCATGTAGGCTATCATCCGTGGATTGAGACATTACCTTGGTCGGAAGGCTTATGTGGTATATTGGTTTCTTGGGCCGTGCTGACGGGAGCATGAATACTTAGATGGAACGCTGGCTTTGCAAAACGCTTTAATGTCTGTATAGCCAAGTTGCTGATTTCACTAAGCACGACCGAAACAAGGAAAAAGACACGCTTTGGGGCTTCATGGTCAGTGGTGAATCGATCTGAAGAAGAAAAACTTATGACTGCAACCAAGGAAGGTTTCTAAGATACTGCAGGCGATCGTAAATCCATCAAAAGGGCTTCACAATAATCCACGTAATTTTCAACACAAATAAGGTATGTAAATGTCTTTAACGGTTAAAGCTCAGAAACGACATCTTTTCTAATTATGTATGCTACCTTACCGTGGTGGAGGGCTTGGGTGGTATACTGAATACTTGGATGGGACGCTGGTTTTGCAAAACGCTTTAAGGCCCGTATAGTCAAGTTGCTGATTTCACCAAACACGACTGAAACAAGGAAAAAGACAGTCTTTGGGGCTTCATGGTTCGTGGTGGAGGGATCGGAGAAGAAAAACATGTCTGCAACCAAGAAAGGTTTTCAAGATACTGCAGGCGACCGTCAATCCATCAAAACGGCTTCACAATGACTCTTTCTTCATTGGATGCCAGTCAAAACGCCCGTCAGAACAGCTCTGAAATGCTACAAACTTGGTTGACAGGGGGATCAGGGTGACTCCACACAAGCAGCTGAACTTATCCAAAGGAGTCACCAGGTATCCTGATCTTAAAGGCGTTTCAGAGGCAGAAATCAAGAGCAATTTAGGGCCACAAGGAGTGATCGATGTGCACCGAGTGACCATTCACAAAGGGGCGGATCGAGTCGCAACAAACACGCTCTTTTTTGACATTTTGTACGCTATCACTTCCACAGACAATCGGAGTTGGCTGCCTCAGTGTCAGAGGAGACCTCTACGTCCTGTCTCCAATGACGTGCTCTTGCTGTCAGAAATTTGGCCACGTTGGCGACAGATACGCGGGGAAGGAGATTTGAGGTCTGTGCTGCAAAGCAGTCCATGAAAGGCCTTGTAAGGGACCAGCCTTTTGAGCCAGCGGTGGTGGTAGCCACCCTTCTTCCTCTCGGGACTTCCTGCAGTGGCAACTGGAACAGTCCATCCAAAAAGTGAAAACATTGAAAATAAAAGTAACTTTCCACGAAGCAAACAACAACAACAACATCAACAACAACAAAACAACCAAAACAACACCAAAAAAAAAAAAAAAGAAAAAGAAAAAAAAAGTGCTTGGCCATCAGCCTCAATCAGGCAATTCGTACTCTGCAGCAGGAAAGAAAGTTGAGAAACAGAGCCTGTCTCCTATCAGATGGACGCTTTCTAATTTTCAAAATCCATTCAGGAGAAAAATGAAATGTAAGAGATAAATCTGTTTAAGAGATCTGCTATTCTTCCTGTGAAGTTTACCACCCTCGGCGGAGGCATAAAACCCACTGCCCCCCCCCCCCCCCCCTCCCCATCGTCTCTCCAGTAGTCACGAAAAAGTCTGCTGCTGCGCTGCCTGGGAAACAAACCCCTACCACATCCTTTCATCGCTCAATCTTGGTGCATTCCACACCACTCCTATTCAAAGTCTGTTTGCTGAGGCGGGAGGACCGTTAATCTTTAACCGTCGGCTGAAATTTTCTTTGAACTATAACTGAACCTCTTTCCTGGTCCCCCAAATCCTGCACATAACTGTATTTTTGACCCAAAGTTCCTGAAGAAATTTGAAGATCTGCCCAGTTCCATTCTGCCTTCGGGAATTCGTATTCTTCCCCAATTGAACAGTGCAATCACAGACCTCGGAGTCGTTTGTGATTCGTCCTAAGTTTCTTTTGATCCACCATGGACTTATTTCACCCCGGAAATCCGCCTCGATCTGGACTTACATCGCAAAGACTCAACCTGCTCTCTGGCATACAAGTCATTTTTTGTCCGATTTTTTTTTCTCCAGATTTTCATGCTTTCAAAGAATATTTACTGATGGTTCCAAGTCCGAAAAGGGGGTTTCCTCTGTTGCGTTTTGCACAACAGCTGTTCTAAACGCATTTCCACTGACAGCTCCATCTACACTGCTGAGCTGACAGCCTAGGTCCTGGCCCTTGAAAGATTGTCTGAACCAAAACGTAAAGAATTTCTCATTCTGACAGACTTCCTTTCTACTATGGAGGCTCTCCGTTCGGGCTGGATGCAATACCTGCTCTGCGTGCAGGATATACAAAAGGGGTGATACTGAACTCCCCGAGACAAAGTTGGTGCCCCTGATGGTGATTTACCAAAATGGGAATGCCTGAGATAGTGTAAATTAGGAACCTGAGGGGAGGGGTGCGAAGTGAACGGAAAGAACTGACAATGTGCGAGGATGGGTAGAAAAAAAAGGAATAAAAAATGAAGCTTTGTGTTGTTGTTGTTGTTGTTGTTGCAGTTTAAAAAGAAAATTAAACAATTTGCACCCTCCATATTGTTTGAAGACCTGCAGATGATGGTGTTCTGGTATACTGTATACACTCAAAGCAATTTTGATAATCATTTACTTCACTGCAAACTCCTTTTTTTTCTGAATAATGGATAATAGTTTTACCATAACACCTCGTCACATGGAGAAACGGTGTCAAAATCAGCCAAAACGATGATTTTGACGTCAGAATTTAATTCGTCTCTCCGATGACAATTATTCATATCACAGGGAAACTTAAGTTTATGGTGTAGCGTTACTCTGTGCATGAATGAAATAATACCCTGTGAAACTCAAACTCCGCCATACATTTGTTCACTCTCTCTCTCTCTCTCTCTCTCTCTCTTCTCTCTCTCTCTCTCTTGTGTGTGTGTGGTGTCGTGTGTGTGTGTGTGTGTGTGTGTGTGTGTGTGTGTGTGTGTGTGTGTGTGTGTGTGTGTGTGTGTGTGTTCGTTCTTTAGTTGTACGTCTGTTCACCCTTAAGTGATACTAGACGGATGTGTGTGTGTGTGTGTGTGTGTGTGTGTGTGTGTGTGTGTGTGTGTGTGTGTGTATCACTCTTGCATAAAGCCTGAAGTGATGCCGCCGCTATCTTCCGCTTCCAGCTTGACTGTGTGTGTGTGTGTGTGTGTGTGTGTGTGTGTGTGTGTGTGTGTGTGTGAGGAGAGGAGTGCGCGCGCGCGCGCGCGCGCGCGCGTGTGTGTGTGTGTGTGGAGATCATACCAAGCATGACGAACCCAGAAAACAAATTACGTGTTTGCAGGACTTCTATCTGAATGGATGTCTCATTCGACTGGATAAATCACTCAAACACGTTCATACACATAACTCGCTCTCTCTCTCTCTCTCTCTCTCTCTCTCTCTCTCTCTCTGTGCGTGTGTATATGAGAGAGCATATGTTCAAGCACTTGCATGTCAGCAGGATGTGTGTAATAGCCTGACCTATAGAGAGGTTTCATCAGGGGGTCAGAAGCCCAGAGTGTGGGTTTTTCTTTCTCTCTCTCTCTCTCTCTCTCTCTCTCTTTCTCCTTTTCTTTCTTTCCCTTTTTTTCCCAATGCCTGAACGCAGTATGTTTTCATATTGATAACAGCTCAATTTCAATGTTGATTTTTTTTTTTAAAGATAATGTCAGCCTCACAAATGGTTGAGGTAAAAAAATAAAACGTCAGTGTTTCAGACCTAGATTTCCAAGACAAAAAAAGAAAAAAGTTTGCTAAATCAGACCTAAATTTCCAACAACAAAAAAAGTTGTTTTTTTTTAAACCAGACCCATATTTCCAAGAATAAAGGAGGTTGTTCAAATCAGACCTAAATTTCCAACAACAACAAAAAAAGTTTTTTTTTAAACCAGACCCATATTTCCAAGAATTAAGGAGGTTGTTCAAATCAGACCTAAATTTCGAAGGAAAAAAAAAGGTTGTTAAAATATATTTTGATTTCACTTAAATGAAGGGCTTTTCTATCAAAATTGAATGTATAACTGTTGTACTTTGTTTATAGATCTTAGTGTTGTCAAAAATGCCTTTCAAGATTCACTGAACCAGGTTCCGCTCGTTTGTAAAAAGTGCCTGTGTAGACATCACATGCATCTGCACTCAAGTGAACGCTGTGTGTGTGTGCGTGTGTGTGTGTGTGTGTGCACGAGAGAGAGAGAGAGAGAGAGAGAGAGAGAGAGAGAGAGAGGTGGGGGGTTGGACAGGGAAGGGAGGATATTTGTATGCTGGCTACAAGCATGTGAGCATTGCGTTTCCTCCGTTACATGTGCATGCACACATGCTTCATGTGTATGTACGCGATGCACACATGCTTCGTGTGTATGTTCGTGATGCACACATGCTTCGTGTGTATGTACTTGATGCACACATGCTTCATGTATATGTACTGGATGCACACATGCTTCATGTGTATGTACGTGATGCGCACATGCTTCGTGTGTATGTACTTGATGCACACATGCTTCATTGTGTATGTACGTGATGCACACATGCTTCGTGTGTATGTACGTGATGCACACATGCTTCATGTGTATGTACATGATGCACACATGCTTTGTGTACATGTACTTGATGCACACATGCTTCATGTGTATGTATGTGATGCACACATGCTTCGTGTGTATGTACGTGATGCACACATGCTTCGTGTGTATGTTCGTGATGCACACATGCTTCATGTGTATGTACGTGAGCACCATTGTGTGTACATGTGTCAACAAAACAGACCTTAGCAGCACGTACATGCTGACAGTTTCCTGAATAGTAAATGATGGGGCCAAGGGCCGCTGAGGTCCCGTTGGGTGAAGGGCGAACAACTTAGGGGACCTGGGGCTCTCCCCTCCTCCAGAAACTGAAGAAAAACATATTTGAAATACACTGACGCCCTCTGATGACATCAAAATGTAGGCTCTTCTGTATAGTGTAAGGTACAAGGACTTGACCATGAAAGCTATATTTAGAAAGAGAGGGGGTTAGTTACCGCCAAGGAGACAGACAAAGCAAGCACAGGATAAGACTATGTCTATATCCTTGGCGGTAACTAACCTCCTCTCTTTCTAAATTTTGCTTCATTTTCCGCACCCTCGGTCACTCCATTTTGAAACATGAAAGCCATGTTTTTGTTTTTGAGTATGTTCATATTACAATAAATTATTGAAACCGCACTGAAATCAAATAACGGTAACAAAGTCAGTAGCATCATCCTTCACATTTCTTTTGCTGAATCCTTGGTCGATGTCTCATTGGTATCAAACACACGCCAACAGAAACGTAAACAGAAGAAAATAGAAAAACAACAAAAGCCTGAAACATACAAAAACCAGAGATATTCTTTTTCAGAAACGTCTAAGAATTCCTTCTGACATTTTCCAAATTGCTGATTTCCACTTCCAGATGGGATTGTCACCCTTGTACGCATGCGAGTGCGTCTCTTTGTATTGTATCTCTGTGCATTCATGCGCATGGTGTGTGCAAACATGTACACATGCATGTTTGTGGAAGCACGAGTATTTGTCGTACCCTTGCACATGTTTAGGGTGTATCAGAGTGTGGCACTGTTTGCATCATGTGCATGCATGTGTGCAGTGCACAAACATGCAGCACTTCCAAGCACAGGCAACACAACAATACAGTTGTCAAGGATAAAATTTATTCTTCATAATGCATGGTATACTGATCACTTCCCCCCAGTACATGCAACTGAAAGGTACATATCTACAGACTGCAGCGATGTTAGTGCATATTGTACGTACATCCACACCAGTTCATATACTTGCTTTCCCTCTCTCTCTCACAATCAAATGACCTGAATCACAAGAGAAGGCAAACCCCTCATCCTTCTCTCTCCTGACCCCCCCTCCCCCATTCCCCTCGCCCCTGACTTCCCCTCCCTTCCTGTCCCATTCCCTCATCCCCCTCCCTCCTGAACCCCCCTCCCCAATTCCCCTCGCCCCTGACCTCCCCTCCCTTCCCGTCCCATCCCTACAACCCCACCCTAGCCCTTTCTCCCTTAAAAGCAGGCAGCAGATGTGAAGAATGTGGTCCACAGAACCAATATTGCTGATGACACGCACTCACGTTACTCTGATCTTCACATAACCAGTATTGCTGAAATGATGACATACACACATTATTCTATTCTGTCATGTTTATCCACAGAGCACTATCTTAACCGGGACAAGCAGGGACTCTTGAGAGGGCTAGGTGTTCTAACCATAAATACCGAGCAGGCAGGTATGGCGCATGCAGACAGGCACAGGCGCATGCACTTGTAGACCGGACACATGCACGCACCATGGAAAGAAAACTTCTCTTAGATTTCAAATTGCACCCACCACCACCACCATACCCCTTTCCTCGCTACACACATTTTGACACAATGCAAGGAAAGAGTAATTATTAAAACATAAAAAAACAGGGTAAATTCCAACTGACAAATGTGATTCATGGAATTCATGACCAGCTGACATGGGAGTGGCAAATTAAACAATCAGAATCACAGCCCAGAAAAGCATGACCTTACTCATCAAACTAAGCATACACATGTTGGGGTACGCAACTCCGCAGTGATCAATACATTTTGGTGTGTTTTGATCATGGATAACATATACTTCACTGGACTTTTTCTTCATCCTTTTCTTATAAATCTTTAACCTTAAACCTGTTCTTCCTTACAGAATCCAATTCTGACTTATCCACAAATATACTGTTGTTAAAAAAAAAATCATTCCCCTTTTTTTCTTGCAAACTGAAATTTACCAGATTTGGGGTGAATTAAAAGCATTGTATTTTCTTCAACCCTTTGGCATTAAACCACATACACTTTGCGTCGAGAGCAACTGTGCTGGACTAAAAAAAAAAAAAAAGCATGTGCTTCAATATCCATTTTGAAGTTCGATGTAAACATATCCAATGCATTTAAGCTTTTTGGGGGTGGTGCCTTCGAGAGCGGTTGCTCACCAACACTGGCTCCACAACTTAACTGTCGTCAGTATGGAGCTTTGCAGGCATGTCCAGCCCTAGTTGAATCAGAATGGGTGCCAACACACAAGTGACTGGGCAGCAGTGTCCCCTCTGATGGATTGCCCGATGTCAACCTAGTAATGATTGCTTCCTATGGACCGATGGCATTGGGCCTGCCATAAAACGAACAAAGGTGTAGCTGGGTATGGATGGCTGGGATGAGTGGCATGGAAGCAATGCCCCTGAACAGACAGGGGGGGGGCAGTTCAGTCTTGTTTGATACTTAAATTCCATCCACAACTTTTGGGCTGCGACCTTAAAAAATTCCGGATGCCGCTACATGGTGTTCTGCATCTGAGCCTGTTTCTGATCTACACCAACACTACTACCCCCCACTTCTTCCCACTGCTGATGACAGTAACCGTGCTGTCATGGAGCCAGAGTGAACACTCCCCTCTGAGGGACTGTCACCATGTCTATGCAACATACTGATGACTCTTTCGGTGTTATGTTGTTTACTTTGTGACTGTATCATGGTGAAATCATTTACCAATTCAATTAGGTGTAGGAGTATCATCTGGTGATCCTCAAAATGGCAAAGATGGTCACGATATACATAGAATCCACAAACATATGCCCCTCAAAATGTGCATATATTTTTTTTTCAGCTTCATGAATAGTGTGAATTCATTTGGATTAATCTATTTAAGATACTGTACAACATGTGCTTGCCTCAACCCCCCCCCCCCCCCCCCCCATTCGGACAATTTCCAAATTCACTCTTGTTTTAATCATATCCTTATCAAGCTTTGTGGGGCATATACCAACCAATACATACACCAAGACATCTAGATACAAATACACCAAACACACATACACATACAAACACAAAAAGACATACATAAATAAAACAGATGAAAGAACAACACTTGCACACACACATGCACCTATAACATGCACCAACACAAACACATGAAAGACCAACCCACACCTATGAGAATCAAACACACAAACACGGAAAGCTGCATAGATTTTGGTTGAGGCAAATCAAAAAAAATGCAAGTGTTCCCACAGCTACCACTTTAAGACTCGCCTACAGACCTTGAACAACCCCATCAGCACATGCTTGTGCAACCACACTGGTTTGGAAAGCACCTAACATCAGGAGAAAGCTAAAATGCCAGACTATTCATCAAAGGAAAGTTAAAGGGAGCAGTCAGCACAATTCTCTGATTGGTGCCAAATCTATTGCCATGATCTTTACCACTCCATTTCCAAAATCTGCTCTATGTGAAAGATACAAAATAAGGGTTGATCTTGCAAGTCACACATGATCAGGTGCAAGTAGTGAGTCACGCATATACTCACGCCAAATTGTAGGGACTGTCCCGGGATTTCAGAAAACAAAGAGCTCTGCGGTCTTGTTTCACACGTGATTCATCGTGTCTGCTCTTTTACCGACGAATTTCAGCGCACAAAGGTCGAGCTTTCTGTCAACAATGCTAGTTATCCTATGCCTTTTGTATGTCATTCAAGAGCCTACTGTAAATGAAAACTAGCTACACAACTTGGCTGTAAGAGTGAATGGGGATCTTTATTTTACGTGGCCACAACATCCTGACCAATGAACCAAATGTCACCTATGCATTATTTACAGGAAAAACAAAGATATGTTGTCCATTTTGACATGCTCCTGTTCCCTTGTTCCAGGTGGTTCAAGAGTAATGTTACTAAATCAAATCACTTATAAGATCACTGCCACCTGGCCTGAATTTGCTTTCAGTGGCTACATCATTTTTTCAACAGTTGTCGATTAAACTTGCAACCTGGTGTCCTGTTGATTGAGACCTGGAACGAAAGCACTGGTCAAATCTTGACCTACCTGCCAGCACTCAAGGTTTGAACAATGCGATCAAAACTGACTGAAAAATATACGTCACTTCAATGAGGGAATGTAACTTTTGTACATGTGCCAGGAAGTCAAGCTCTGTGGTGATAATCTCCAAAAAGTTTGGCTAGTTCATCAAATTTTAAGTGCTTGATATGCTGATAGGCACCTTCAGTAGTGTCACAGAAAGTCGCTAATTTATGCTCACAGCATCTTATCCTGTAAGTTGCCACATAGTACAGTTAGCAATCAAAGGGTCAATGAATCATATAGAAAAAAAATTCTGAACAAGTCAAATGTTTGTTCACTCTAGTGAGCTGAGTTTCTTACAGCTAAACAGAACTGCAGAGGACAAAACCAAGATGAAGGAAATGCTGACCAATCAATCAGAGAATTGCGGGACAGCTCCATTCAGCTTCGTGTCTATTCACCTTGCTTTGGCTCTTCTCAGTTCAACATAGCAAACGAAAGAAAACGTTGAGAAGAATCCATGCTAGTGTAGCAGGAACCAGAAAAAGACCAGGAAAACACATCCGACAGTCTGTAATGCTATCTCTCCTCAAAGGGAGGAAAGATGGAACGAGCTGTATCACAGATGACCTTATAGCACACTTCTTTCACCACCCCTCTGTACAAACACTGACCTTCTTTTGTATACGCACACACGCAATCACCACTGTTCTTTGTATATATGCACCATCTTCAATGCACATACCATAATAACAGTCTTTTCATACACATTCTCTCACCGCTGTCCTTCATGTAAGTGGTCAGTTTCATCCTCTATACATAGTGTACATCACTGTATGCAGTGACTATTCCTCCTCAAGCCCTCCCCTATCTCCCCCATCCCTAACCTCTTCCAGTGGAGTTTCATAACTGTGATCCAGAACCTCCTGAGGACTGTCAACCAATCAGTGAAGCAGAGAGAAGAGGGCAGAGGTCAAGGACCATAGCTGACCTGCTGCAGCCAAGGTGACATCACTTACAATTCCCCTCCCCCACCCCCTTTTTGTTCTTTGTTATTGTTCCAAGAGGAAGAGAAGTGGTTACTTGACTATGTGCATGTCCAGCGGTCTCTGTAAAGGAATAAAACAACGGCTCACACCTCAAGGCCTTTTGAAGACTACATTTATGTCTGGCATTTTCCTCACACCTAGCCAACGAAACAAATGCCCTTCTTCAGCGACTTGGCGTGGACAATACCCTCGACTATTTGGACGCTCACAAAGAAAAGAGACAAGGGAGCTATGTCCTCATACTCACGTGACTCAATTCCCCAATCCTCCAGAGCAGTCTCTAAGACGGCCAATTTCCTCAGCATGACAGTGCATCTATTCTGACCTTTTCCAACGAGCAGGCAGGCAGGAAGCAATCTTACAGTTTATATCGCCAAGTATATCTGAAATCTTTTTGTGGGAAAACTCCTTTATCCCCTCTTCCTCCTTTCTGTTTCACCTCATTAGATGGTCCTCCGGCGTCCCAGATGGACACTGCCATCCTGTTTCTTTTCCTCATATTCACTGACCTGAACAAGACGCCCCCAAAGGATACAGGTGAGTGCTCATCTTAAGACCCAGTTTGATGGCAGCAACGCTCTACACCATCATGAACCATCCTAACCCCAAATGGGCCACAGACAGCATATACCCAAACAGTGGTGATAAGCTGAGAGATGGTCAAGTAAAAGGGTACGTCCTGCTCTGCCTCATTAGATGCCTGAGTCAATTTGATGCTGGAGTCAATGTATAGTATGCTTTTTCCCTCATATACTTCTCACACATCATCTGTTCGGACGGGTATGTATATCGCAGATTTTTACTTGAACATTCCATTTCTTCCAAGCAGTTCACTCTGACCCCTTCTCTCTTCCATCCACAGATGGTGTATAAACTCGACCCTCATTATCATCATCTGGGTATGTACATGCAAGGCATACATACAATGAGAGAGAGAGAGAGCATTACAAGCTGACAATCGATCCAGGTGTTTCAAAACAATAGACTGCCTCACACTCAGCAGACAGAACAAGCAGTCGCTGAATATCAACACCTTATCATAAATGTATCATCTACACATCCTGAAGACATGTCCACATTGCTACTTAAGGCCCCCAATATATATTTAAAAAGCCTTCAATAAATACATTTTGTCTGAGTGACATTTCACACTGGGAAAAAAAAACAAAAAAAGGAAAAAAAAAACTGAATCACCATCGCAACAATCTTTTCTCAAGCACCACACACACACACACACACACACACACACACACATCAACAGAGCAACAAGGATTACAAACCATGCACTGAAGACCTTGCATGTGCTCAGGCCATCACATGGGACTGAAAGTTATACAATTACATGTATTCCGGAACCAGAGATCCCACCAGAGGGCAGCCCCATAATGCCTCAGTCATCCTGAGGAGACTGCAAAAATCGTTGCAGCCAAGGTCAAAGCCAATAGTCTACCAGATGGGAAAAAAAAAGAAAGAACAAAAAAAAAAAAAAAAAAGAAAAAAAAAAGATGAGAGGCCAGAACCGGCCGTTGTTCATGAAACCTGGTCCAAGTTAGGTGATGTGATGTCAATGACAATGTCGATGCCGTTCTTTCACACAGGGGAAGTCACTGTCTTCACTGCCACAATTCCATCTAGGTGACATCATTATCTTTCCTTTAATACCACTTTGTTCGGCAGTTGACACTCACAATGTCACTGCTGTCCCTTCACACAGGGGAAGTCACCATCTTCACTGCCGTAATTCAATTTAGGTGATATCACTTCCTTTTCTTAGCAAGTTGTTTAGTGGACGACACTCATAATGTCACCGAGATGTGTGATAGACCGCACCAAACCAATGTCACCCTGGAACAACTTGTATCCAGGCTTGCTAACCCTGCTCCCAAACTGGCACTGACATGGTGTGCTTCCACTATGGAGAACCAAAACAGAGCACTTTTATGGAGTTCTTTGCCTTATCCCGTTTGTTGTTGTTGTTGTTTTGTTATGTCAAAGAGCCGACATTTAAAAAAAAAAGTTTTCATTCAAATTCCTTGGTTTGAGCCGACAGAAAGACTGACTACAAGTAAGCAGCTGAACAGAATGATGTGAACAGACAGGGAGATGAAGCTGACATCTGAACAGAATGATGATTTTGATAATGGACAGTGAGATGGAATTGACAGCTGAATAGAATGAGAACAGACAGTGAGACAGAGCTGACAGCTGAATAGAATGAGAACAGACAGTGAGACCGAGCTGGCATCTGAATAGATTGATGACACTGACAAGAGACAGTGAGACAGAGCTGACAGCTGAACAGAATGATGACAACAGAAAGCGAAATGGAACTGACATCTGAATAGAACGACGACGCTGACAACAGACAGTGAGATGGGGCTGACAGCTGAACAGAATGATGACAACAGACTATGAGACGGAACTGACAGCTAGTCAGAATAAGAACAACAATGCAGAAGACTCTTCTTTCTTTCGTCATTTGACAACATCAGCTCTCTCTCTCTCTCTTTTTCTCTTCACCCTAGGCCTCCCATCTCGAACTCCACCTCCCCTCTCTCTCCCTTTTTTATGATTCCTTCATCGTGAGAAGTACTACGCGCTACCCTGGGGCAGACCACATATGATTACAACAATTTTAAGCATCCTCCAGACGGGGACGCTCACGCATGCTGGATCCAAGCTAAGCAGTTATTGTCATC
Source organism: Conus canariensis (assembly GCA_033310375.1). Taxonomy (NCBI): domain Eukaryota; kingdom Metazoa; phylum Mollusca; class Gastropoda; order Neogastropoda; family Conidae; genus Conus; species Conus canariensis. Next base: position 27,653,504 of record CM065735.1, on the reverse strand, counting down.
AGCAGGGAGTGAAGCAGATTGCGTCCAGGGAATGCTGGATCAGTACAGGCACCGCTAGCTGAACACCGCTGATGTGATCCAGCATCAGTGCAAGGCCTCCTTTGGCTGAGTGCCTTCAGACAACCTGCTGCAGACTGGTCCCTTTCGACCATGGGAGTGGGCTGCGAAACACTGAATCTGGACATGACTGTGGGTAAAAGTGGATCTTAAATGAGCAACATGGGAATGACGCAACTGGGTCAGCACTTAAACATGACAGACACCCTTCCCCCCACCTCAACCCCCCCACCCCCCCCCCCACAAAAAAAACCCAAACCCACAACCAGCATCTAAATTATCCATTCCAAATATGGCCTCTAGCGTCTTTTGACTCGGGCATCAATGCAGAATATGAAACCAACTTGAGCCTCTTTTGATATCTACAGGTGTTGATCAAACTAACTTGGGCATTATCCCAACACCAGTGTATGTGTGATGCCTACCACCACTCAATATCATATGCATTCTCATTTTCAATTTTGACGACAGTGAGCTCTGCTTTGACCTAACAGTGCCAAGCGCGCACGCACACATGCATGCACACACACACATACACACACTCTCACTCTTGAACACACACCTATAGTTGATGTGAGAAGCGAATGTCACCCCTTTCTCAAAGAGAAGTGGAGAAGAAGGGTATGAAGGAAAGGAGGCAGAGGAGGAAGACTAGGTGCATGGACATACGATACGCGCTGTATGCTGTATCGAATGGTCGTTCCCAACATGTCATGATGATTTCCCACCCCACCGCTCCTCGTGGTCCCTCTGGGGGAGTGTATAGTCCTCACAGTCAGGCTGGTCTGTCCTTTGGCTTGTACAGCTACACACTAGTCTTCAAACTCCAGTCTCTGCCCGCCGCTACACTGCTGTCATTCATTTTGAATGCAAACAGCCCATTAAAGTGTGGAGGCTATAACAAAATAACATCTGTACCACAAGCCAGGCGATTCAAGGCTGGTCCATCTCTGCTTGTGTGAGGAGATGAAATACTACGGTTTGTGCTGTGTCATGTTGCACTCTCTCTGCCTACATTTCAAGATTAAATACAAAGTCTGTGTCTGCATTTTGACGTTTAATACAAAGTTTCTGCCTGTGTGTGAAGATGACATCCTACAGTGTCTCCAATGTGTCTGGAGGTAAAATACATCGCCTTTGCCTATATTGTCTCTTTGCATGCGTCTGAAGATTACATACTACAATGACACTACATGAGTCTGGAGATTACCTATACTGTGTCTGTGTCTTGTTTACGCATACTACAATGACACTACATGTGTCTGGAGATTACCTATACTGTGTCTGTGTCTTGTTTACGCAACCAGTTCCGTCACCCCACCGTACACTATCCCTCCCCGTCCCTACCCCCCCCTCAACCTCTGACCCTGGGGGCGCTAGATGACCTGCACAGCCCCCTTGCAGTATTTACACGGGAGGAAGTTGCGTTCACTGAACGACAGTTTGTTGACCAGGTTGGAATGACCGATCTCCGACAGCAGGTTGAGGATGCGGTGAGCCGTTTCATCATCCTCCTGCATGGCCGACCCCGCCCTGTGAGAGCCCGCGGAATGCGTGGAATGTGTGCGCTGTCGCCCTGGATGATGATGATGGCCGTGGGCGTGATGGGGGTGGTGGGGGTGGTGGACAGAAGGGTCAGCAGAGTTCTGCACAAGGCTGGGAGGGGTGGAGGAATCCGACGAGGGAGAAGGAGGGATCTCGGTGCCCCCTACGATCGGCTCCACCTCGCTGTCTGCATCCGAGTCGGAACTGGTGTAATCAGGCCATTCTGAGGACAAAAGGGAATTCAGAAGTTAATACTGGATAGAGATGGCAGGATGCAATCTGAATGCCCCCTCTTGTATTAAAAAAAACAGAACAGCAACTGCAAAGGATGGGGGAAAAGATGGGGACAGGGGAAACTTCCACACCTGATCTACTGATTTAGCAAGTAGTGGATATCCAGAGGGTTGTTAAGCCAGATGTTAACAAAGAAGGGAAGCTAGATCATTACATCTTTCATCATCAGATAAGTGTCTCAATTAATCGATACATTTTCAATCAGTACCTTCCTTAACTGACAAATCTTTGGGTCAATACCTTCATCAACTGACAAATCTCCTGTTAGTACTTTTTGTACTAATGTAAATCAAAGTATCAAGTAATATGTTGTCCATTTTCAATCAAACCAGGTCCACTTAGTTGTAATGCTTTTGTCGTTGTTTTCACTTTTGCAGCGTTTTGCAGACACAGGACATCGAAGCATGACATTACTTAGCCTTCAATAGGACAGACAACATGATGGCAGTCAGCTCTCGCAAAAAAGTCTAAATGAGATTTCATAGTATAAGTGTCATCTACCTGCTAGCATGCTGAAAAAAAACATGACAGCACTACCAAGGATTCCACCATCAACTTTTTTTTTCTTCACCCCTGAATATTTTCTTCTCTAGTTTTTTCTTTCTTTTCTTTCTAAAATTTTTTTTTTTGCAGGAGAGAGGACTACGAAGGAGGGGATGTCTTAGTTTCACATTTCACTGGAATCTGTAAATTTGCAAAACATAGGGTGTCCTGAAACAGATGTTTCAGGGTTATCACCAAACACTGACCAGAGTAGTTGTTATCCACAGGGCCATTGGCCAGTGGCTGGGACAGGTCTGCAGCTGTCTGGGGGTGGATGTGGGGCTGGAGGGGATGAGGAAGAGATGGAGAAGCGGAGGCCTCCTGGTGGTAGCTGTGCAGCATGTGACGCTCCCCCAATAACTGCATCACCAGGGCCTGCAACTCTCCTAGCTTGTCCTGGGGAACACACACACACACCCATGAAGACACAGAAACACACACACGTACAGACACACAGAGACATACACACACAAACTCTCATGCACACGCATGTGCGAACATTTACGTTTGTATGTGCATGCATGTACACACACACACACACACACAGATGCATGCATGCACACACACACACACACACACACATACACACACACACACACACACGCACACACACGCACGCAAACACACACACTTGAATCAAATCCTTTCACCCCTTTCCTGGCAAGGACGATAGAGAATAAACAAACAAGTATATCAACAACATAAACATTTCTTACTTCATACAAAATACACAAAACCATACATCTGTCAAAAAGATTGTTCCTTATGAATACAAAAAAGAGAAAAAAAGATAACCAACATTCCCACTTTACAGAAACGGTGCAACTTTCAGATGCACTTTTTTTTCCTCCCAGCATCATTTTTCAGACGTAATAAATAGATCTCCCATTGCAATAATAAGCACGTAAATAATATTTTCATAAAATACTGTAGTATTATGGCATTCAGTCATAAAATGACTTTCATTATCAATAACCTGCTTGTTACACTCTTTACATAGCTGTTCATCCTGTTCAATCCCATATTTTCTTCCCATCTCAATAGGAAGTTTGTGACTACTACATATACATTTTCAAAAAAAAATTTGATACCATATTTATACCAGAAAAAGTATTTATACTTTATACCAAAAAAGTATCTCTACAAGGTCACCTTTGAATGAAACTTTTCTACTGCCTGTAATAACATTTACAACTGTCTAGAAAGACTTCCCACCTTAACCATTTGCAGTTGTAATGATTCTTGAATATTCTGACATAGTTATCTTGTAATGATTCTTGAATATTCAGACAAAGTGCTTGGCCGGCTAGATGAATCTTTGTGATACACTAGTCAGACTGGCTTGTGAACATTTTCAAGCCTCTACAGCCCTGTCCGTGGAGCTTGTCTTTGAACAGTCGCAGAGACAACTATGGCTGCCACTTTACTAACAGCATATCGTACAAACCGTGTTTCAGAATCAGTTTGCCTGATATTCCAATGACATGGTAAAATCCACCTGGTTTTCAATCCAAGTGGTGTAGAATAAAGGCATGATTGTGAGGCAACAGGGCATCAGTGGTTGGGGACGAAGGAGAAAACTGTGGAAGGCTGAGGCCGGGTGTGGCTATGAATGGGAGAGATGGATTGTGAAACATGGGACTACTGCCACTGAGGGGGCAAAGAAACCAAGACTGTAATAGGCAGAGAAACAAACAAAAACACAGAGTTATTATTACCAAATTCAAACATGACAGATGAACGCACCCTAACATCTCATGCAACACACATTCACCTACTCCAGACCTGTTTACCCCAAATTTATGTACCTGTAATATCTCAGACAAAAGCCTGTAATTTGAAAAAAAAACCCACAAAAAAACGCAATCTTCATAATACTTTCACAACTTTTGAAGATTTAGAAGATCCGGCCGTTGGCGCGCAAGACTGCTTCGTCGCCATCTTTGACACGGTAAAAGACGCAAGGCACGCTGGGAAATATCTTCTTACTGCTTTTGACCGAAATGGTAGCAGACGAAACTTCACCTTTAACAATTATCTTTCTTTGATTTTTTCCCTGTGATTTTGGGGGTGGGGTGGGGGTGCAGGCATAATTTCAAATTTTTTTTCCGAAAAAATTAAGGCAAAATCGTAAGGGTAAACAGGTCTGCCTACTCAGAGACAGACAGAGAGTGAAAGAGAGAGAGAAGAGAGTGCGACAAACAGACCTGCAGCTGTTCCCGATCCCTGGCCAGTTGAGCAATGTATTCGTTTTTGTGCAACTCTCGCTGCTGCAGCAAGGCCCTCTGGTGGTGGTACAGGGAAATGTACTCTCCTGAAACCCCACAAGTGTGACATTCTCAAGTAGTTTTCAGACATTAAAAAAAACAGCAGAGGAGGAAAAAGGAGGATCATTTGTTTTAGCAGCAATGTCTTTCTCCGTTTCAGACATCATCATACAAGCTTGAAATGCCTGAGAATTGAAAGGATAGAGAAACACTATATATTACAGTCCTGACATTCTCATCGTACACAGAAATGACCTACACGTCATGGTTATTTGTACCTCATAAGGAATGAGGAACACTACATATTACAGCCTTGAGCTCTTGTGAAACACCATATATTTTTGTCTTGATGTTCTTATTTTACACAGAAATGACCTGTACATCATGTATGTTTGTACACAAGGAAAAACGAACACTATATATTATAGTCTCGGTACTGTAATCTTATAGAGAAATCATAGTTTTGATCCACCCTACGCAAGACACTATCTGCAAAGCCCCATGCTGACAATACTTGTTAATTTATTGAACCAGCATGAGTAATTGCCCCTCTCCAGTGGGCACCATCACATTAAATGACCAACAGTTTCCATGAACTTACTGACACCAAAGCCTCCAACATTAATTCACCATTAGCATGGATATGGAGAAAAATAAAAACAGAGGTTGCCAGAAAGAGCATGGCATGAAGAGCCACAGAACTGAATTTTTTTTTAAAATTCTGATTGATAATGATGAAGATATGCTGTGGTGTTTAATTATTCTGGTCAGGCTATATGCATTCTACACTTCTTTCATCATAATTATATACCTGTGTCAACCAGGCCCATGAAATACAGACACCTGCAGTTTTGGTTAGGAAATTTGAGCACCACTCTCAGACACGCATCCATTCAGCATATAAACCTTGACTGTATGGTGCTAGCTGACTCAACAGTTCTGTTCCAAATGACCATGAAAATGTCTACAATGACCATCCAGAACAATAACCTTTAAGATGACAGCCTGACAAAAGACAAGACAATCTGGTTTGGCTTTCAGTGTAATGCTTCTCTGGTTTCATCTAGCATTTACATCAGTGTGTGTAAAAGATACTGCATTTCTTCCACCAAAGAGACCCATGAAACAATTTTGTTGCTACAATGCCTTCACTGGAGAGAACAGAGGAGGAAAAAAGGACAGAAAACTGAGAGAGCGAGAGAGATAAGAGTCGCAGATTAAGAAGAGTGAAGGCAGATGGTACCAATGGTGTCCGTCTCTCCTTGCAGTTGAACCACCAGATGTTCCAGTTGATCAGCCTTGTCTGTCAGTTCAGCTTTGTCCCGCATCACACGCGTGTACTTCTCCTGCGTTACACACATTACCATACATACTTGAAACAAGGCCACTCACATAACACATCATCTACTGAAAGCTCTGCATCATACCACATCACCTGTTCTACTGGGTTTCCATCCTGTATCACCCTTGTCACATACATAACATACAGCCACACACCTCACACATCAGCTATGACAAGAATAAATCAGTTATCATCACTGCCTCTCTGTTTTTCTCTCCCCTCATGAGGTTCAGCATTGGTGAGATTTTGGAATATGTGACTATTTTGTATCCGACTACTGAGGTAGCTACATTCTGTCTTTGTGAATTATGTCTCTACATGACATCAATGTGCACACATTTTATTTTTGTGTCACACATCCAAGCACACAATGGTCTATTCTTTGAAAAGTGGATCGAGATTTCATGGATCTGCAAATTTTTTCATGCGTATGCGTTCATATATGGGCTCTTGGTTTAAAGTCTCAACCTAACAATCAGAAGGGGATTGGACTCTGCACAGATGTTCTCTCTGAAGACAAAAACCTCTTCCAACCTGGCTGTATCCTATGGGAATTGGACCCCAGACACTGACACCACAGTCCGACACCTTTCCTGCTAGGCCACCCAGGCTCTATTATCATTCTCGTTCTCATTATGAAAGCAGCTGACTTCGTATCCTATCTACAACATTATCGCTGAAAATATGATTAAACACAAAAATATATCATTGTTATATGTGAAGCCTTTTCTGTAAAACATTAGCTGACCAACCTGGATCATCTCCATTGCCGTCTTCATCTGTTCATATTCCGAGCGACTGATCTTGTCAGAGTCGACATAGTCTGCAGCTAAACATACACACACACACACACACACACCATAAATGATCTTCCAACTGTCTATGACAAGAAACAATACTGCTACACCCTTCATTCTGTATTCTTTACCATTACAGCACAGTCGACCCCACATAACTTTTTCAGGGTTGTCACTTTATATGGAAAAGAAGTTCTGTCCTGCAAACCACATCAGTTCAAAAAAAAATAAATAAATAAAAACCAGCTATGTACATATTCACATGAAATCCATGGTACAATAACTATCGACTGATATTCCCAAGGCTAATAAAACTAGGCTGTGCTAAAGAAGGCAGCCATTCCCCTTAATTTTTCACCTCCAGTGTACAACAATGGTAATGCTATCAAAACCAATTTTCAGGCAATATAAATGATCTGCACACATACAGTTTTTTTTTTTTTCAATTGTTATTATTTTTAGACAGTTCTCTACAAAGGCAGAAAATCTGCAAACGGTGAAAAAAAAGACAGGAAAAAAAGACAGTCTAGGGAAATGACAGAAATAAGAACATCATTAGCACAGAATTTACAGAAGTGTGAGTGTGTGTGTGTGTGTAAGGGGGGGGGGGGGTGTGGAGGGTGAAGCTATTTCTATTGAAAGAGCCCTTGGCAGCCTAACAGGGACCCCAAGACACACTGTTGCTACATTCTTTCTGTGCTACATAAACAATCCGCCTAAGAGTTGTGATTACATCATCGTTGCTGACCTTTTCTGATGACTTCCTCCTGAAGGTCGGCCACCTTGACACTCAGGTTGTCCGACAGGTGGCGCTGCTCCTTGAGGCTTTCGTACAGCTGACCCCGCTCCAACTCCAGCTGTTTGATGGTGGCTGTCAGACTGTCAATCTGAAAACATCATCATCATCATCATCATCATACAGGTCTCCTTGTAAGAGCTGGAAGTAATGTGAAACATTGCTGTCCTCCTTGTCATTATCCTCATCATCATCACCATACAGCTCTCCTCATATCAGCTCATTATTATAAATATATATAACAAAAAAGTTTTTAAAAAAAAAATAAAAAAAAAGGACAGAAAAAGGGACCCAAACTTTACAAATCTTTAACAACCCAAGTCAGTTTTTACTGAATTTCAAAGTCTTAAAAAGAATCCATCACATTTCCCCCAAAATTCCAAACTTTAAAGGACAATATGAACCCTCGGTCACCAACAATGTGAGAACCAATGAGTGATGATCTGAACACATGAATGATGATGTGAACACACGACAGACATGACATGACGATCTGAACACATGGATGATGATGTGAACACACAACAGACACGACAGGTACAGCAACCATGATGACCAACGAACCCAGAGCTCACCAAATCATTGGTCTGGGACTTCTCTCCATTCGCGGTGTCTTCGCCCTCTAACCTTGGTTTGACCTCAGTGGCCTTGATAAGCATAGTGCGGAGTTCACTGTTCTGGGTCGTTAGGGCCTCCATCATGTCCTGAAGATGCACATGTCAAAACCTGGTCACACACATTATGCCCCACCATGTTCCGCCACATACACATCACGTCTTGGTAACACGGGCCAGGTACTGGCAATCTGTTGGCTACAAGTGCTAATGTATGTACCAGAGTCTGGTAATGCTAATCTTCTTAACTGGGCCAGGTAAAGATTATCCACATACCTGAACCTGATCATAGTGATCTACTGACAAGGGCCAAGTAGTGATTATCTATTGACCAGTACAAGTAATGACAATCTACTGACTATGGCTAAGTAGTCATCTACTGACATGGGACAAGTTGTGATGATCTCTTGATCTTGGCCATGTAATGATGGTCTATTGTCCTGGACTAAGTAGGGATGATCTATTAACCTGAGTGAAGTAGTGATGGTCTATTACCTGGGGCAATAACAGGTGATCTATTCACTATGGGCAAAGCAGAGATGGTCTATTCAGCTCAGCCTCATATATGTGATTGATTTCTATGGGCCCAGTAGTGGTGATGTATTTACATGGGCTAAACAATGGTGATGTACTGATGTTGGCCTTGTAGTGGTGATCTACTGACCTGGGCCATGTATTAGTATTCTATTTAAGTGGGCCTGATCATGCTGATTTATCAATACTAGGCCCTTGTACAGCTGACCTGTTCACCTTGGCCAGGTAAAATCATGATTTAGTTATTGGGTCTGCACTCGAAAAAGGTTAAAAAAAAAATGTACAAACCGTTCACAAACTTTTAAGACCTTGTTGGACTAAATTTCCATACTAATATAAACCCATCCTCTATTTTTCCCTTTGCCTGATAGCGGTGACTAATTCAACATGTGCTGGCAGTGGCAATTCCATGACTTGGCTTGCTCATGCTGACCTTCTGACCTGGACCGATCAGTATTTACCTGGGCGGCCGTCAGCTCATTCTGCAGCGTGTCCACAAGCTGGGCCTGGGCCTCGTAGTGGCGCAGTCTGTCCTGGATCTGGTCCTGCTGGTACTGCTGTTTCTGGGCGGCCTGTGTGGCCTCCTTCAGCCCCTGCACCTCTCCCTCCTTGCTGGCCAGCTGCAGAGGGCATAACGATCACTAATTTAAAAAATACGAAAAAAAAAAAAAAAAAAAAAAGGCAGCTTCCTGACATGGGCGTTTATAATGAAGGACATGATCTTCTGCTCAGTACCCTTATGATAACAAACAAAGAAAGAAGCAAACTAAATCGTTTTACCAGCTATCATGCGCATCCACAGGATGGCATTTTCTCAGCAAATTCGAATCATACTGTATACATCATAGTCAACCACAAGGGGCTATATCAGGGCTGGCATCTTATCAGTCAATTCCATAATGGTTGTTTAAAAAAAAACAACTATTAAACCAAATTTTTCTTAATGCGCAGAAACTGCTAAACAAAATTTCTTCCATAAAAAGTAGCTCACATGAAAAATATCCATCTCTTTCAGGAAGTCAAAGATTACATCTGGTGGAACATGTCCAGCCACGGTCCTCACAGAGCCTGTTGTAAAAACAGACCTCTTCATCCCCTCAGACCTTAGTGCGATATAGCAATCTGAGAAGTGTAAAACAGTCTTGAGCATGAAGATGTGGTTTCAGAGGATGCACCATGAAACATCCCTGTTTCTACACTTACAGCAACTCAACCAGGCATAAAAGCAATTGAAAAGAAGTGGGGAACTGGCAGGGAACTGGGGGCGGCCATAACCCTCCACTATGGTCGAAGGGCAAGGCCCTGGCAGGGGCCAAGGGGTAGAGTCCCACGAAGCTGAAGTTTTTTTTTTCTCTCAATTATGTAAGGTAAACAATTTTTAAAATTGTGTAAATGTGTGTGTAAGAGAGAGAGAGTGTGTGTGTGTGTGTGTGTGTGTGTGAGAGAGAGAGAGAGAGAGCGAGCGAGAGAAAGAAATGTGTGACAGCATCAGCACGAGCATACATGTATGTGTATGTGTGACTTAGAGAGAAAAAGAGAAATAGTGTGTGTGTGTGTGTGTGTGTGAGAGAGAGAGAGAGAGAGAGAGAGAGAGAGATAGAGAGAGAGACTGAATGTGTGTGTGTGTTATTATTATTTTGAATACTTATATTTTGCCTATCCTTGGCTGAGGCCAAACTCGAAGCGCTTTACAATCACACTCGTTTACACAATGGGCTGCCTACCTGGGTAGTGCCGACTTAAGAGCTGCCAGCTGGCGCTTCATTTAGTCGTTTCCCGTGTCATCTAATCAATATCGTTCACTCAATTTCCTTCCTTCAGTCATTCTTTCCATTTCTCACGCAGGCTGCATGCTATGTGTAATCAATACCAATGGCCAAACTGGCCTTCTCTTCCAAAAATTGGTGATGGGATTTTATGTGTGTGCAAGATGTTATGCGTGCATTCACACACAGAACCTCAGTTTATAGTCTCATTTGAAGGACTGTATGGGAAATGGAGTCAGAACCAATGTTAACTCCAAGGGAAAAATCCCCCTGTACCGAAATGGCCCGGTGGAGATTTGAACCCGCAACCTCAGGATCACCAAGATTATGAGTCTGGCGCTCTACCACTGAGCTATTCCAGCCCCTGTGTGTGGCAGAAAGAAGAGTCACGTGACAAACTATACTAACCAACATGCATAAAATAAGCCTAGGTGAATTTTTTTTATGCAGCCCTCACCCAAAAGTAACGACGACAACAACAAAAAAGCAAACATATGCAAAAATTTACTACACAAAAATGTGAAAATCAATACACGTGTGTTCTTCCATCTAAGACACAGATCCCACACAGACAGCCAAAGTGGCACAGAGCATGGGGAGGAGACCTGTTCTTTGAGGTCGGTGAGGTCGTCCTCCTGCTGAGCCAGACGGGCCGTCAGGTCATTGGTGCTGTGCTGAGATGTCTGTAGCTGGGTCACCAACTCCATGTTGTCGTTACTCTGTAACACACAGACACACATCACTGACATACACACCAGACACCCTGACACTGCAACCCTCAACCCTCTTCCTCTCAGCCACAAACTCAAACTCTTCGGAGCAGCATCTTTGTGGCAGAAGACCATATTTGATGATACTGAAAAAAAAAAAATTCTTTTTTGTTACCAACCGTGACCTACCCCTACTCTCAAGCTTCGATTTTATTAAAAATGAGCATTTGCTCCAAATGTAACAGGTACTGCAAGCTTAACTGAAAAAAAAAAACAACAGAACCACAATCATGCACCTTTGAAATGCTCACTCTCACCAAAAAAAGAACACTCACTTGTTTTAGCAAACTTCTTTGCTGGGGAAAAAAAAAAAAAAAAAGAAACTCGCCAGTTCACCTATTCTACAATGCTCAACGTCAGATGAAACTGAGCAGACTAAAAATGCTTATCAACTTTACTACACTATCCAGTCAAAGCTCATCAGTCTCGCAAAACTGACTGGTTTGACGATCAACTCTCCAGTTTCAAAGAAAATCACTAATTCATAAAAATCAACTCACCAGTTTAACAAACCCATTCTGCAGTTCGGCCAGCTGGCTCTTGAGCTCCTTGTTCTGGGTGAGGGCGCGGGACAGGGCCGTGCGATCACTCTGCACGCTCTCCAGGAGGGAGGTTCGATCCTCCACCTGCGACCCCATCTGTTCCACCTGCTGTTCCAGGGTCAGCACACGTGCCTCTCTCTCCTCCAGGAACCTGGAACACACACACACATACATGTACACACACACACACACACATATATATACACACAACTATTTCTCTTTATCTCTCTTAGTCACATACACATACAAGCACAACAATTTCTTTCAATATATGTATGCTTACAGGATAGCATCCCACATCAAAATTTACCAAAACTGATTTGGATTTGGCCTCAGGAAATTCTTTAACGCCCATCTCACTGGCAGTCTAACAGAAATTCCTGCTCTGTCATCGTTTAAAACATAATAACCCACTGCTGCTTGTATCTTTCAGTACGGTAATGAACAGTCAGACGGCACAAGAGGAGGCACTGCACGGGACAATCATAAATCATGCATCAAAGCACTTGTTTCCGCACAAAAAGACAACACCACAGTTAGATTCTGCAGACACTATTACAACAACAGAATGTCTACTTTCTTGTCTATGTTTACATTTCTAGTACATTCCTGTTCTACTTGATGAGAACATTTGCTGTAATAACCCAGTATCATTAAAAACAAGCAAACAAACAAACAAAAAAAGGGAGCTAAACCCGCTCCTCAGTATTACCTCAATAATGCTCAGACTTCTTGAGTAACTTTCCTTGATTTACATGTCACTTCAAATGAGTGGGTTAACAGTTTCCTTCCCTTCATCGGCACGGGAACATGCCCCTCTTTGGCTCTAATTTTTCATTTCAACTTTTCATTGTGATTTTCTATCATTACTTCAACATTCTGCAGATGAGTCATATTTTTGTAAAACATGTGAACACAATACCTTAAAATCATATATGCAAGCAGGTGTATACTGACAGACAGATAGTGATCATCAACAAAGGCGGACAGACCGACCCAAGGTGTGGACCCACCTGCTGAGCTGAGCATTGTCTCTGATCTGGGCGTCGTGACGTTGCTGCACGTCCTGCAGGTCCTGACGGAGCTGCTCCACCTCCTCTACTAGCTGTCTGTGCAAGGCGAGGTCCACGCCGCTCTCCTCTGTGCTCCCACTCTGCTGGACCACCGCTGTGGCTTCTGTCACACGATTCCATACAACACAACATGTGGACACACAGTCTGGGTACTCGCTCCCTCCAATTCTCTTCACATTCTCCTGGGCTGCAGTTCAAATTTCTAGATTGAAAGGCTTTTCTTCCCCTTGCCTCATGTATGTATTAAAAAAAAATCCTAAATTTTTCTTTTTCCTTCATTTTTTTTTTTCGTACGCAAGTAAGCTTCAAGCCTAAGTAAATGACAGGACTGCTAACCTGACCATTTAACCATATGCAGTTCTTTTCCCTAAACCAAAAGTGTAGTTTTTTTCTATTGCTAAACAATTCGTTGTTGACCAGTCTATTGTTCACAAGTCTATTCTCGACCAGTCCAGTGTATTGCTGATCAGTCTACTGTTGACCAGTCTATTGCTGACCAGTCTACTATTCTCCAGTCTATTGTTATCACAGTCTTGATAATCAGTCTCTTGTTAACCAGTCTACTGCAGTCCTGTTTATTGCTGACCAATCTGTTGTTCAGCAGTCTATTGCTGACTGGCCTTTTGTTCAGCAGTCTATTGATGACAAGTCTATTACTGACCAGACTACTCCTGACCAGTCTATCATTCACCAGTCTACTGCTGAGCAGTTTGCTGTTGACCAGTCTATTACCCAGTTTATTGTTCACATATCTTTTACTGGCCAGTCAATTGTTGACCAGTCTATCACAAACCAGTCAACTGTTGACCAGTCTATTACAAACCAGTCAATTGTTGACCAGTCTATTGTTAATCAATCTACTGCTGACCAGTCTACACCCCGTTTCTTTTTTTTCCACTCTTCTTCAGTGATCTTCCTAACCACCTGAAAACTGGTAGAACTCCCTCAAATCTACGCTGTCCTGGGCCTAAGCTCTGTCCTCTCCTTGTTCACAGTTCTAGGTTGCCCTGGTTCTTAACTCTAAGTTGTACAAGCCCTCAAATAGTAAGGAATTACTAACATACTGATGACCATCTTCTGACAGACACTTTCACTGTTCACAATGCACAATCCTCATAGCAAAATCTCTCTCTCTTGCGCGCATGCACATACATATTCACTCACACACACATACACACATGGAGAAAATATCCACACACATACACACTCATGCATGTGCAAGCGTGTACACACACATAAAGGCACGCACCCACCCACACAAGCATTTGCTCACACATAAGCTTGCACACACATACGTGGGTACACACACACACACACACACACACACACAGCATCAATATCAGGCACATAACCTACCTAATTTCCGTTGCAGTTCAAATAGAGACCCCTCCATATCATGCTGTCTTGACAGCAGTTGCTCTCTCTCTTCTGATAGAGACGAAATCTGTCAACACCACAACAGCAACACGATTTACAGCAAGACATCAAACGAACTTTAACAAATTTCATCAACCATTACATATCTAGTTTATCTGTTCCTTCTTTTTTTTCCCCCATCTCTAACCCTTCTTAAAGTCCTCCCATTATATCTCTCTCTTCTTAGAGTAGTCCTGCACTTTGCACTTTGCCATTATTCCATGTTTTGATTGCTGAAACATACACTGAAAAATAAAGCATGCAGAAAACCTCACCTAAATACTGGATTCTGAGTTTTCTACTCTTTGAGAATTACACAATGGAGGCTTTAGATGAGATACATTTTAGTTCCAAGGTTCACCAATCCTAGCAACAATGCCTTTTGTTGAAGAAAAAATGGGCAGAACCATTCAGCGTCCTTTTTCATTATTTTTTTTTTCAAAACTTAAAAACAAAGAAAATGACAGGCAAAAAAATTCCTCTAAGCAGACCAATTTCCTCCTTGATTTTGTATGTGCTTTTTGTTGGGTCATGAGTTTTCTGGACGGATCCCTAAAGACCTCCTCTATGGAGAACTTGTGCAGGGAAAACGTCCCACAGGCAGACCACAGCTGCGATTCAAAGACGTGTGCAAGAGGGACCTAAAGGCCTTGAACATCGACCAGAACAACTGGGAAGCAACAGCCCTCGAACAGTCAGCCTGGAGACAGACTGTGCAGAAAGGTCTCTCCAAGTTCGAAGAGACACTCACTCAGCAGCATGGGGAAAAGAGAATGAGGAAAAAGGCTGCAGCCCAGGCAGACAAACCAGCGTCAGACTTCATCTGTGCCCTCTGCCACAGGGACTGTCATTCCCGCGTCGGACTGGCCAGCCACACCCGTCGCTGTACCAGAATCGACACCTAGAGCGCAACTCCATAGTCTTCCGAAACTGAAGGATGCCTACCTAAGAGTTTTCTGGGCAAGCATGATATGGACTGACATGTTGAATCGGGGGGGGGGGGGGGTTGGAACAGGTGGGACAGTGCATACTAGCTAGGTCACAAGTATCCAGGTGTAGCAGGCACAAATCTGTTGGACAAGAAGTTTTAGAGTCAGGTGAGACAGTACTCACCTGCTGGGTCAGGAGTTTCCAGATCAAGTGTGAACAGGACTCATCTGTCGGGTCAGAAGTTTTTAGAACGGATGTGAGCAGTATACATCTGCAAAGTCTGGAGTTTTCAGAACAGATGTGAGCAGTATTTATCTGTAAAGTCAGAAGTTTTCATAACAGATGTGAGCAGTATTCATCTGTAAAATCTGGAGTTTTCAGAACAGATATGAGCAGTACTCATTTGTTTGGTCAGAAGTTTCAGAACAGATGTGAGCAGTATTCACCTGTAAAACCTGGAGTTTTCAGAACAGACGTGAGCAGTATTCATTTGTAAAGACTGGAGTTTTCAGAAAAGATGTGAGCAGTATTCATCTGTGAAGTCTGGAGTTTTCAGAACAGATGTGAGCAGTACTCATCTGTCTGGTCAGAAGTTTTCAGAACAGATGTGAGCAGTATTCATCTGTAGAGTCTGGAGTTTTCAGAACAGATGTGAGCAGTACTCAACTGTCTGGTCAGAAGTATTCAGAACAGATGTGAGCGGTACTCATCTGCAAAGTCAGAAGTTTTCAGAAAAGATGTGAGCAGTGCTCATCTGTAAAGTCAGAAGTTTTCAGAACAGATGGGAGCAGTGCTCATCTGTAAAGTCAGAAGTTTTCAGAACAGATGTGAGCAGTTCTCATCTGTAAGGTCAGGGGTTTGGAGGGCTGACTTGCTGGGTGAGGAGTTTCAAGGCAGGTGTGAGAAGACGCACTTTTTCATTAATAAGCCTTCAGGTCAGACATGACAAAAGCTCATCTGTTTGGTCAGGAGTTTTATGTACAGTCTTTAGAAGGGCTCATCTACCAGGTCAGATGTTTTCAGAACTTGTGCAAAAGGAAAAAAAGTTCTCAGGGCAGATGTGAGAGTATCTGACCTGTTGGGTGGAGATTTTCCTGGTCAGGTGTGACAGTGACTCGCCTGTTGGGGTGAGGATTTTCCTGGTCAGGTGTGACAGTGACTCACCTGTTGGGTGAGGTGCTGCACCTGGTCTGACAGCTGCTGGGAGTGGTGCTGGAAATGTTCGCTGACTTGGTCTCTCTCCTTCCTCACACCTTCCACCGCCTCCTCCAGCTGTACACACACACACACACACACACACACACACACACACACACACACACACACACACACAGGGTCACCATCAACAGAGCATACACCACACACATATGCATACCTTGAACATCACATGAACAAATACACACCTTAGGTGTCCCAATCATTTACAGGCTAGCTATCAAGCAATTGCGCCTAATCATCCTGTTAATCATCTGATAACTGTACAAATATCCACACTTCATTGCTACTTGCTTGGAATCAGTTCCACACTTGTCTAATACCTAAAGGAAGCTGGTACTGATTGATCCTTGCTGGCTGCTTTGAATTATACCTTTTCAGTCAGTTGGTTCCTAGATTGGGTAAAGACCGTCAGTGAGTCCTGGCGAGTGAGTGAAGGAAAAACAATGCAGGACGTGGATGGGAAACATACAGGTATATGGATGACATAAACAGAACAAATATGTATCTAATGGTATGTGTGTGTGTGTGTGTGTGTGTGTGTGTGTGTGTGTGTGTGTGTGTGTGTGCCTTCATGCATGCGCGCCTGTGTGCATGCGTGGGTGGGTGGCATGCATGCGTGTGTGTGCATATTTGTCAATCCTTCAAAGTTTAAAATCGAGTTAACAAAAAAACACACACACACACCTCGGGAACTGTCACAAAGGGAAGTGTTGACAGATAAGTACATATTATACAGCATGCTTAGGTTCAAAACTGCACCCAGCAGAGTCAGTAATGAGCACAATGGCCTTTCAGATAAGTACATATTATACAGCATGCTTAGGTTCAAAACTGCACCCAGCAGAGTCAGTAATGAGCACAATGGCCTTTCAACACTGGCCCTTCTCTTCTGTCTGTAACAGACTTGCATTATCCAGGTGTACTCAGCCCTTCTATCTCTTATGAGATTTGTATTATCCTGTATGTGTGCATGTGTGTGTGTGTGTGTGTGTGTGTGTGTGTGTGTGTGAGAGAGAGAGAGAGAGAGAGAGAGAGAGAGAGTGAGAGAGAGTGAGAGAGATAGAAAGAGAGCACACAAAAGCACAAGCATATCTGTGTTTGAGCATGTGGGGGGGGAGGGGGGGGGGGGTTTATGGTAGGCATGTACGAATGCATGCACATGCAGAGACCACCCACCTGCCTGACTTTGAGCATCAAGCTGTCTCTCTCTGTCTGCAGCTCAGTCATCATCTTCATGCTGCCTGATGAGCTCTCACTCTCACTGGACAACTGACAACATCACCAACATCCCTCACAATAAAATACTATCTTGGTGTCCTCAAGCAACCACCATTCAACATCACTTTCCACCACAGCAGACACAAGGTCTCAATCACAGCTAACAAAAATGTACCTTTATCACTTCATCTTTCAGATGAAGATTTCCTCTTCACTAGACCTAGATGATTTCCTATTCACCCCTGGGGACGCAGAGGGGTTCTTTCCATACAAACAATATACTCAAAACATATCCTCAAAATTCACCTGTCTCTTCTGTACAGTGTATTAAATAAGCAACACTTCATACTCTACTCTGAGTTCATTTGTATTTATGCATGCTATGAAGTAAAAGAGTAGACTGAAAACAGTCTTGGGTACTTGACATCAAACAAAGGCAATGCACACTGACTGAAAAAGAAATGAAGGTTAGATAACTTTGCTGTAACACAACATACACTTTGGCGTCATATACTTTACCATGTCAGACCATAGCATTCAACGGCAGTTAGCCAGCTCTGTCAGGCCGAATTTTTTCCGTGGCCAATGCAGTCATAAGACAGTCACGTGATGTCACCCCACTTCCGGCCCCGGAAGAAGCCAGTGTCAACTTCCTATAAGTCATTCATCTTCGGCCTGCCGTCAAAGCAAGATAAGTCTTGTGCTCTGTCTCGCCTATACTTGCCTTTGTGTTAACTTTGCTGTGTTTTGTTCTATACTTGATTCAGTTGTGGCTTACAAATGTGAGGCTCTTGGTGGGAGCGTATTTATCAAAAGATTTGTCTCTTTTACCGGCACTCTCGGGAGCGTATTTATTAAAAGATTTGTCTCTTTTACCGGCACTCCCGCGACTTTGTTACTCGCGATCGTCGGCACCGCTCGCCGGTCGTGTTCCCCCACCATATTGCCGAGCCTCGGGTTCAGCACGCATTTTGTGCTGGTTCCGGCTTGCACTAGACCCTGAGTATTTTTGCCGTGTGAGGCTCTTGGTGGGAGCGTATTTATTAAAAGATTTGTCTCTTTTACCGGCACTCTCGGGAGCGTATTTATTAAAGATTTGTCTCTTTTACCGGCACTCTCGCGACTTTGTTACTCGCGATCGTCGGCACCGCTCGCCGGTCGTGTTCCCCCACCATATTGCCGAGCCTCGGGTTCAGCACGCATTTTGTGCTGGTTCCGCTTATTAAGGTTTAGGGCTCAATAACTATCACACCTGTACTCTTTACCCTTCACAGGTAGAACGTGTTCGAGTAAGGGTGTGTGACACTGATCTGCTTATTAAGATTTAGTGCCCAAGAACTATCACACCTATACACAGTGATACTCCACGTGTAGAGATTGCTATTAATAGCCATACCAGTCACACGACCGGTGGCGTGTACGGGTAGTTCGAGTTTTCAGTCGATCTCTCGAGCACTTTGCACGACACCACACGGACGATCGAGATTAATTGATTTTCTCGATCGGCCACCTTGTCTCCTCTTTGCGGTCGTGTGTTCCGGGTTTGCTCTATCCACCTGTGCCCAACATGGTGAAGGAC
Organism: Conus canariensis; assembly: GCA_033310375.1. Classification (NCBI taxonomy): domain Eukaryota; kingdom Metazoa; phylum Mollusca; class Gastropoda; order Neogastropoda; family Conidae; genus Conus; species Conus canariensis. The sequence goes on along the minus strand of CM065735.1, from coordinate 27,634,203 downwards.
ACCGCCGGGTCGAGCCACTCCACTGCTCGGAGTTCGCTCAATTTCCCGGAGAACCCGCGGGTCGATTCCATCTCGGAGCAATCCGTTCGCACTGATGAACGTACGGTTCGGGTAGACAGAGACGACTTCTCCGCGGAAGGGACGCGTGATCTTCCTCGTCTACCAAACCGACGGACGCACGACCGCGGCGTCCCAAGGCTGATAGGCAAGCGGCCACCATTTCAAAATGCCTTTCATTTGATCTGCCTGCTAGTCTAAGGGCAAGGCTCCCCTCAAGGGGCCCGGCCGAGCAAAGACTAGCCAACGGAATTCGCCCTCCCCCACCCCTTCTCCATCGGCCAGCTTGCCCTCTAGCCTACGGACTCGCTCGGAGACTTCTAACTATCATGCTGAGTCACGCGAATCTCGGCCCCCGGGGCACCTTGCCGAGCCGCGGACCAGCACGGGTGACGGATCTGGGATGGAATCACCATCCGTCACTCGCCTTGATGAGTCACGTATCTCTTTTTCCCCCCAAATTGATACGTGCACTCATAGCGCTCGGCCCCACCGGGCACAGGTGCAGCCAACACCTGAGCTCGAGGAGCGCTTCGACTCCGGAAGCAGCCTTATGGTCACCCCGACGCACGACCTCGGTGGTGTCCATAATCCTGGGCGTGCGGGCACGCCGCGCCATGGGCCCGGCCGTGCCCATGCACAAGGACGGTCGACCTACCCCGATCGAACGTCACCTTCTTCCCTAGGGGTATTGGACGTTGGGGAACCGACCTTTCGGATCCCCATTTGGGCAACGTCCGCGGTCCCGCTCCTCCGGGGGGAGGATCTACCAGCGGGACCAAGGGTAACCTGACATATTCCTCCAGGGGGAGGAACACGGGACCGCATCCTGACCAATCCGCACTTTCGCGGGTTGGGGGCTCGACTTCCGCATCCTCCTCCATACCATTATGGCCCTCCCAGGCCCATTCCAAGGACGTGTATGGTGCAGTGCACGGACCTGGACGGGGACGACAGGCCACGGCCTCTCAAGCCCCCCCCAACAGTGATTCAGGTTACCCGGGTCCCCGGGGACTTTCTGCCTACAAGAAGAAGAGGGTCTCGTGGCTACGACTCGGCGGATGTCTGACCTACGCATTCGCCCAACGCGCTGGTCAGACCTTGAGTGCGGCCTACCTACCATGGTTTTTCCCCAGGGCCGCCACAGCCCGTTTACCTCCCCGGGGACCGGTGGCTCTATGCCCCCGAGAGAGACCAGTGGCTTAACGCCAACACCCAGCACGACCAGCTACATGGTCGAATGTGGCACCCGGCCTCACTTACCTGGGTCGACCTTGGTCTCCCTCCTCGGGCGCTGTCCTATCGGCAGGACGATGTCCCGGCCGCCGATTATAGGGCCACCGGGGACACACTACAGGCACCCCTCGACTTACCTCCTGAAGACGGGTGCTATGAACCCTCTCAGGACCAGTACCTCCCTGAGGCGGACGATGACGAGGAGCTAGCCCCCACCTCATTGTACGATGTCCGCACGATAGAACGGTGGCGACCAGACCTCGTTAGGAGGGAGGCCGCACCCGCTGACGAATTTCTCTCCCTCTCCCCCGGCCCAGAGATCTAGACCAATCTACCCATGAACCCCTCAGTCGCCTCCTTGTTTACGGACAATCCCGTGACCAGGGAGATGGGCATTTCCCAGTCGGACCGTCGGTTGATCCCCACCTGCCCCCCCCTACTTCCGGCGCCATCTCCTTTAAGAACCTAAAGGAATGGGTCCGAGTAGCCAGGATGGGCATCCTCCACACCACGGCGGGACACACCTACTTGGACATGCCCCTTCAGCGAGCGGAGGCTCTATGGCCGGAGGACGATGGTGCCATCCCAGTACCGGGGGACCCGGGCTCTGAGGCGCACCAAGAGCCTGACCCTCGCTTGTTCAGCGATCCTTTCATACGACACCTAGTTAACAGGATTTCGCATCACCTTTCGGCTGCGGCGGACAGCGCAGCCAGAAGCCACTTCAACTGCTTGTTGGTCGCGAGAGAGGCCGTGCTGGCGCGGACCTCTCTCTCCCCGACGCTTAAGGCAGCCCTGCGATGCATCCCGGGCCAGGTCCAGTCGCTCTTTGGCGACTACTCGGCTGACGTCATAGCACAAGCAGTTGAGGAACGCAAGCAGGCTGTGTCCTTTGCGCCCAGGCCACCGCCACGCCCTGCTAGACCCCCACTTCGTTCCTTCCCCAGGCACAGACCCTATCCCAGACAATCGCCTTCCCGCACCGCACGGCCCGCCAAGCGACCTAATCTTCTCCCAAGGCCTAAGCCAAAACCCCATCAGCAAAATTTTCGGTTAGGCCAACAGTCACGCTCCCGGAGCTGACTAGGGAGACAGCCCGAGGGGGACTTAGATCAGGTAGCACCCCCCCTCGCCCTATCCCCCACCCACCAGCCCAGACCCTCGCCCCCCCTGGCGGGCAGCCTCTCCCGGCATGCCCACCAGTGGAGACGCATACGCCTCACCCCTGGATAGTGGCGGTGCTACAGGAAGGGTTTCGCCTTCCTTGGGCCCACGAGCGTCCCCCCCCTCATGCTATCTCCCCCTCCCTCCCCCAACGAACCCTCCCCCGCCAAAGCAGAAGCTCTTCGCACGGAAGTCCAAGACCTCCTCAAAAGAGGGGCCATCTCGGAGATTTCCCACCCAAACCCCGGCTTCTACTCTTTGTGATCCCAAAAGCCTCGGGAGGATGGAGGCCCATTCTAGATCTTTCGCCCCTCAACAAGTTCCTCAGGCCCACCAAGTTCAAGATGGAGACCCCCACCCAGATCCGAGACTCCATCCATCATCGCGACTGGGCCACATCCGTAGACCTGAAGGACGCCTATTTTTCAGATCCTGATTCACCCGCCCACAGACGATTCCTACGGTTCGTCTGGCAGACCCCGGAGAGGCCTGCACGCATAGTGGACCTCATCTCCTGCCTGTCACAGGCACCCCACACCTCGGCCAGAACCCTGTCCTCCCTCCTAGGAATGATGGAGTCCCTGTCTCCCCTCATTCCCCTGCGGCGGGTCCCCAAACGCCAACTTCAGAGGGAGTTCCGCCGACGTTTGTCACAGACCTCCGACCGCTGGGACCAGGTCATTCCCCTCGGACACTGGTTCATTTCGGCGACGGAGGAGCGGCTCACTCCAGCCACTCTCTCCACCGGGGTCCCCATCTCCCTCCCAACCCAACCCAACCACTGGAACTTTATACAGACGCCTCCAACTTGGGGTGGGGGGCCCACGTGGAGGACAGTCACGCCTCGGGGAGTGGGAGCTGGAAGCGGTCAGGCTAGCCCTTCTCCAACTCCAGCACAAGGTCGCGCACCGACTTGTTCTCCTCCTCACGGACAATACGTCGGTAGCTTGCTATGTCAACAAAGGGGGAGAGGCCCGCTCCATAGGCCTCTCCCTCAGAACAGAGGCCCTCCTTCGCTGGTGTCGCGCAACCATTGGTTTGTGCCCATGATCGACCTGTTTGCCACCAGCTTCAACCATCACCTGCCCCTGTACGTCTCTCCCGTTCCAGATCCCCAGGCGGATGCAGTCGACGCACTATCCCTCCCCGGGACGGGCCTACTGGCGTATGCCTTTCCCCCCTTCCCCATCCTACACAAGGTGATCAGGAAGGCAAGGCTGGAAAGACCCAGGCTGATCCTCGTAACGCCATGGTGGCCGACCCAGTCTTGGTTCCCGGACCCCAAGTCCCTCACCCACGTTCCCCCCCTCCGGCTCAGCCCTCGCTGGGACATGCTGAGACAACCCCGGTCAGGTCTTCCTCACTCCAATCCCAAGATGCTTCGCCTAACACGCGTGGCTTCTATGCCAGCCCAACTGCGAACATCTGCATCTACCCCCCACTCGGAGAGACCCAGTCCGTCCTAGACACACTAGCCGGGCAGGGGCCTCTCAGGGATTACGGGACTTCGCCTCGGCATCTCGCAGAGCCAGCACCGAATCCCTCTACAACTACCGTTGGGAGAGATGGATAACCTGGTCTCAGATAACCTGTTCCCCATTACTGCCCCTCCAACATCCAAATAGGAAATTTCCTCTCCCACCTATCCTCTTCCCTTAAGCTGTCGGCTGGCTCCATTCGGGGCTACAGATCAGCTATCTGCACTACCATTCGTCAACTGGGGGCCCTTCTTTTGACAATGACTTTCTCCTCAGAGAGGTGTCTAGAGGATTTTGCTCTACGGGAAGCTCAGTCCCCTAGGCGCATTCCCCTCTGGGACCTTTTTACGGTCCTCGATGCCCTCAGAAAAACCCCTTTTGAACCCATTGCATTCTATTCCTTTTGACCTCCTCTCCTTTAAGACCACCTTTCTCCTCGCCCTGGCCTCGGCCAGAAGACGAAGTGAGATTCACGCCTCAGCGGTGACCCCACAGATATCGCCTTCCACAGGGACGGCTCAGTCTCTCTCAAGTTCCTTCCGGAGTTCTGACATCTTGGGAAAGGGAGAAAAAGATGGAGACATGGACCTTTGCCCCTCCAGGTGTCTCGGTACTACTGGGAACGCACACGCCCCAGGCGCTCCTCCCAGAGACGACTCCTTATCTCCCTCAACCCCAAACAATACTAGAGATATCTCGGCGGGAACTATCTCCAGGTGGCTCTCCAAGACGGTGAGATCTACCTACGCTCAGGCGTACAAGGATCTCCTGTCCTATCACCCAGGGCCCACGAGGTCAGAGCACTGGCCACTTCCACAGCGTTCCAGTACTCTGTCCCCGTGCGCCACCTGCTGGAGGCAGCCTACTGGCGTTCGGAAAATCCCTTCATTAATTTTTACCTGAGGGATATCCGCATGACCAGAGCTGATGGGTCTAAGGGGATTTCCTTTGTGGCGGCCAATGCAGCCATATCGGTCAACCCCAAGAAAACCCCTAGGGCGCGTCGCCCTCCTCCGATTCCTTTAAATTCTGCTATGGTCTGACATGGTAAAGTATATGACGCCAAAATGGGGAGTTTGTGTTATACTCCCTGTTTGGCTAGTATACTTACCATGTCAGACTCTAATTCCCTCCCTACCTTCCCCTCTGGCGCCAAGGTTCTCGGGGTCACCATACACCAGGCCTCGCTGAAAAGACTTATAGGAAGTTGACACTGGCTTCTTCCGGGGCCGGAAGTGGGGTGACATCACGTGACTGTCTTATGACTGCATTGGCCACGGAAAAAATTCGGCCTGACAGAGCTGGCTAACTGCCGTTGAATGCTATGGTCTGACATGGTAAGTATACTAGCCAAACAGGGAGTATAACACAAACTCCCCATTTTTACCACCGGGCACAGGTGCAGCCAACACCTGAGCTCGAGGAGCGCTTCGACTCCGGAAGCAGCCTTATGGTCACCCCGACGCACGACCTCGGTGGTGTCCATAATCCTGGGCGTGCGGGCACGCCGCGCCATGGGCCCGGCCGTGCCCATGCACAAGGACGGTCGACCTACCCCGATCGAACGTCACCTTCTTCCCTAGGGGTATTGGACGTTGGGGAACCGACCTTTCGGATCCCCATTTGGGCAACGTCCGCGGTCCCGCTCCTCCGGGGGGAGGATCTACCAGCGGGACCAAGGGTAACCTGACATATTCCTCCAGGGGGAGGAACACGGGACCGCATCCTGACCAATCCGCACTTTCGCGGGTTGGGGGCTCGACTTCCGCATCCTCCTCCATACCATTATGGCCCTCCCAGGCCCATTCCAAGGACGTGTATGGTGCAGTGCACGGACCTGGACGGGGACGACAGGCCACGGCCTCTCAAGCCCCCCCCCAACAGTGATTCAGGTTACCCGGGTCCCCGGGGACTTTCTGCCTACAAGAAGAAGAGGGTCTCGTGGCTACGACTCGGCGGATGTCTGACCTACGCATTCGCCCAACGCGCTGGTCAGACCTTGAGTGCGGCCTACCTACCATGGTTTTTCCCCAGGGCCGCCACAGCCCGTTTACCTCCCCGGGGACCGGTGGCTCTATGCCCCCGAGAGAGACCAGTGGCTTAACGCCAACACCCAGCACGACCAGCTACATGGTCGAATGTGGCACCCGGCCTCACTTACCTGGGTCGACCTTGGTCTCCCTCCTCGGGCGCTGTCCTATCGGCAGGACGATGTCCCGGCCGCCGATTATAGGGCCACCGGGGACACACTACAGGCACCCCTCGACTTACCTCCTGAAGACGGGTGCTATGAACCCTCTCAGGACCAGTACCTCCCTGAGGCGGACGATGACGAGGAGCTAGCCCCCACCTCATTGTACGATGTCCGCACGATAGAACGGTGGCGACCAGACCTCGTTAGGAGGGAGGCCGCACCCGCTGACGAATTTCTCTCCCTCTCCCCCGGCCCAGAGATCTAGACCAATCTACCCATGAACCCCTCAGTCGCCTCCTTGTTTACGGACAATCCCGTGACCAGGGAGATGGGCATTTCCCAGTCGGACCGTCGGTTGATCCCCCACCTGCCCCCCCCTACTTCCGGCGCCATCTCCTTTAAGAACCTAAAGGAATGGGTCCGAGTAGCCAGGATGGGCATCCTCCACACCACGGCGGGACACACCTACTTGGACATGCCCCTTCAGCGAGCGGAGGCTCTATGGCCGGAGGACGATGGTGCCATCCCAGTACCGGGGGACCCGGGCTCTGAGGCGCACCAAGAGCCTGACCCTCGCTTGTTCAGCGATCCTTTCATACGACACCTAGTTAACAGGATTTCGCATCACCTTTCGGCTGCGGCGGACAGCGCAGCCAGAAGCCACTTCAACTGCTTGTTGGTCGCGAGAGAGGCCGTGCTGGCGCGGACCTCTCTCTCCCCGACGCTTAAGGCAGCCCTGCGATGCATCCCGGGCCAGGTCCAGTCGCTCTTTGGCGACTACTCGGCTGACGTCATAGCACAAGCAGTTGAGGAACGCAAGCAGGCTGTGTCCTTTGCGCCCAGGCCACCGCCACGCCCTGCTAGACCCCCACTTCGTTCCTTCCCCAGGCACAGACCCTATCCCAGACAATCGCCTTCCCGCACCGCACGGCCCGCCAAGCGACCTAATCTTCTCCCAAGGCCTAAGCCAAAACCCCATCAGCAAAATTTTCGGTTAGGCCAACAGTCACGCTCCCGGAGCTGACTAGGGAGACAGCCCGAGGGGGACTTAGATCAGGTAGCACCCCCCCTCGCCCTATCCCCCACCCACCAGCCCAGACCCTCGCCCCCCCTGGCGGGCAGCCTCTCCCGGCATGCCCACCAGTGGAGACGCATACGCCTCACCCCTGGATAGTGGCGGTGCTACAGGAAGGGTTTCGCCTTCCTTGGGCCCACGAGCGTCCCCCCCCTCATGCTATCTCCCCCTCCCTCCCCCAACGAACCCTCCCCCGCCAAAGCAGAAGCTCTTCGCACGGAAGTCCAAGACCTCCTCAAAAGAGGGGCCATCTCGGAGATTTCCCACCCAAACCCCGGCTTCTACTCTTTGTGATCCCAAAAGCCTCGGGAGGATGGAGGCCCATTCTAGATCTTTCGCCCCTCAACAAGTTCCTCAGGCCCACCAAGTTCAAGATGGAGACCCCCACCCAGATCCGAGACTCCATCCATCATCGCGACTGGGCCACATCCGTAGACCTGAAGGACGCCTATTTTTCAGATCCTGATTCACCCGGCCCACAGACGATTCCTACGGTTCGTCTGGCAGACCCCGGAGAGGCCTGCACGCATAGTGGACCTCATCTCCTGCCTGTCACAGGCACCCCACACCTCGGCCAGAACCCTGTCCTCCCTCCTAGGAATGATGGAGTCCCTGTCTCCCCTCATTCCCCTGCGGCGGGTCCCCAAACGCCAACTTCAGAGGGAGTTCCGCCGACGTTTGTCACAGACCTCCGACCGCTGGGACCAGGTCATTCCCCTCGGACACTGGTTCATTTCGGCGACGGAGGAGCGGCTCACTCCAGCCACTCTCTCCACCGGGGTCCCCCTCTCCCTCCCAACCCAACCCAACCACTGGAACTTTATACAGACGCCTCCAACTTGGGCTGGGGGGCCCACGTGGAGGACAGTCACGCCTCGGGGAGTGGGAGCTGGAAGCGGTCAGGCTAGCCCTTCTCCAACTCCAGCACAAGGTCGCGCACCGACTTGTTCTCCTCCTCACGGACAATACGTCGGTAGCTTGCTATGTCAACAAAGGGGGAGAGGCCCGCTCCATAGGCCTCTCCCTCAGAACAGAGGCCCTCCTTCGCTGGTGTCGCGCAACCATTGGTTTGTGCCCATGATCGACCTGTTTGCCACCAGCTTCAACCATCACCTGCCCTGTACGTCTCTCCCGTTCCAGATCCCCAGGCGGATGCAGTCGACGCACTATCCCTCCCCGGGACGGGCCTACTGGCGTATGCCTTTCCCCCCTTCCCCATCCTACACAAGGTGATCAGGAAGGCAAGGCTGGAAAGACCCAGGCTGATCCTCGTAACGCCATGGTGGCCGACCCAGTCTTGGTTCCCGGACCCCAAGTCCCTCACCCACGTTCCCCCCCTCCGGCTCAGCCCTCGCTGGGACATGCTGAGACAACCCCGGTCAGGTCTTCCTCACTCCAATCCCAAGATGCTTCGCCTACACGCGTGGCTTCTATGCCAGCCCAACTGCGAACATCTGCATCTACCCCCCACTCGGAGAGACCCCAGTCCGTCCTAGACACACTAGCCGGGGCAGGGGCCTCTCAGGGATTACGGGACTTCGCCTCGGCATCTCGCAGAGCCAGCACCGAATCCCTCTACAACTACCGTTGGGAGAGATGGATAACCTGGTGCTCAGATAACTCTGTTCCCCATTACTGCCCCTCCAACATCCAAATAGGAAATTTCCTCTCCCACCTATCCTCTTCCCTTAAGCTGTCGGCTGGCTCCATTCGGGGCTACAGATCAGCTATCTGCACTACCATTCGTCAACTGGGGGGCCCTTCTTTTGACAATGACTTTCTCCTCAGAGAGGTGTCTAGAGGAGTTGCTCTACGGGAAGCTCAGTCCCCTAGGCGCATTCCCCTCTGGGACCTTTTTACGGTCCTCGATGCCCTCAGAAAAACCCCTTTTGAACCCATTGCTTCTATTCCTTTTGACCTCCTCTCCTTTAAGACCACCTTTCTCCTCGCCCTGGCCTCGGCCAGAAGACGAAGTGAGATTCACGCCCTCAGCGGTGACCCCACAGATATCGCCTTCCACAGGGACGGCTCAGTCTCTCTCAAGTTCCTTCCGGAGTTCTGACATCTTGGGAAAGGGAGAAAAAGATGGAGACATGGACCTTTGCCCCTCCAGGTGTCTCAGGTACTACTGGGAACGCACACGCCCCAGGCGCTCCTCCCAGAGACGACTCCTTATCTCCCTCAACCCCAACAATACTAGAGATATCTCGGCGGGAACTATCTCCAGGTGGCTCTCCAAGACGGTGAGATCTACCTACGCTCAGGCGTACAAGGATCTCCCTGTCCTATCACCCAGGGCCCACGAGGTCAGAGCACTGGCCACTTCCACAGCGTTCCAGTACTCTGTCCCCGTGCGCCACCTGCTGGAGGCAGCCTACTGGCGTTCGGAAAATCCCTTCATTAATTTTTACCTGAGGGATATCCGCATGACCAGAGCTGATGGGTCTAAGGGGATTTCCTTTGTGGCGGCCAATGCAGCCATATCGGTCAACCCCAAGAACCACTAGGGCGCTCGCCCTCCTCCGATTCCTTTAAATTCTGCTATGGTCTGACATGGTAAAGTATATGACGCCAAAATGGGGAGTTTGTGTTATACTCCCTGTTTGGCTAGTATACTTACCATGTCAGACTCTAATTCCCTCCCTACCTTCCCCTCTGGCGCCAAGGTTCTCGGGGTCACCATACACCAGGCCTCGCTGAATGACTTATAGGAAGTTGACACTGGCTTCTTCCGGGGCCGGAAGTGGGGTGACATCACGTGACTGTCTTATGACTGCATTGGCCACGGAAAAAATTCGGCCTGACAGAGCTGGCTAACTGCCGTTGAATGCTATGGTCTGACATGGTAAGTATACTAGCCAAACAGGGAGTATAACACAAACTCCCCATATTTTAGACCTGCCCAGGCCTAAAAATACCTCTGACTTGTATAACCCCAATTTTCAGAAATATGATAGATGTTTCCAGCAGTACGAACACTGTAGTATTTCCTCAAATGAACTCATCAGATCCTCATTTTCCTTGCACTAATATCCGGACAGGATTTGTGCTTAACTGACATTCTGTCTGAATATTTGCAAATTCCTATTTCTACAAAAATTAAGCCAAATAACAACTGACTCGATTACCTGTTTGTAAATGTGAACCGATCTGTTTTGTTCTGTGAATGTTATTATGAAAGACTTGAGCATGTTTAAAAAATGTAATGATTTGTAATTCAAAAGTAGTAAACCAAGATCGGTAAAAGGAGAAAAAAGACAATGAAGACTGACAAAAAACACCAATCTAAAATGCGTTTCATGGGGTTGCGGTCAGTAGGTACACGTTATCTGGGAAATTGACTTTTTGAACCTTAGATGTGAAACAATTTACACACACAACCCTCCCTCTTTCTTGATCAATTTCTGTCAACGACAGTTAACTTGTTCATCTTCAGCACATGTTTCTTCCTCAAGGTACCATAGCCAGTGCTGACTTTTTGACCCTCTTATTAGTAGAGTCAATGCCAGTGAGCTTTCCAACACCTTTCTTTTCTGTCACCAACTTCTGATTCAGAAACAGTTTCTTGCTGCTTCTATGAAGCCATTTTACTGCACAAGTGAAGACACTTTCGCTACCAACATCACATGATTGCTATTCCCGTAAGTCCCAGAGGTGGGCAAAAACACTTCAGGCAAACAACATAAACACAGCAAGAATAGAAATCAAAGGCTTAAAAGTAAAATATTAGTTGTTGTTGGTTTGTTTTTGATTTTTCTTTTTTTTTTTTACTTTCCTGCATAAATCTAGTCTGGTGGTTTGAAACATTGACACTACAGACAATTTGTAGCACTAGACAGGTCTGACGTGTACCCTCTCACTACCAAATACGACATGGAAATAGATGGGGTTAGGAAAGAGGTTGGGGGAGAGAAGCGAGTGGGAGGACAGATAAAGAGACAGAGAGGGAGAGAAAAAAAAGAGAAAGAGAGGGAGACACAGACAGAGAGAGAGAAAGACAGAGACAGAAACAGACAGACAGGGAGAGAGACAAAGAAAGGTAATAGCACAGAAATAAAAGAGGGATAGAAGAGAGAAGGAGAGCAGTCTGGAAGGACAGAGTGAGAAGAAAAAAGTACCTGCTGTGCGTAGATCTCCGCCATTTCTAATCTCTTTTTCAAATCCTCTACGCTGTCTTCCAGAGAAGCAGCTTCAGATGTCTGCAAACATTACACAACACACTGTTCAACACCACAGTAACAAACTGTGTGTGTGCGCGTGCGTGTGTGTGTGTGTGTGTGTGTGTGTGTGTGTGTGTGTGTGTGTGTGTGTGTGTGTGTGCGTGGTCAATGTGTCTGTGTAAGTATATAACCAAGTACATTATACAAGCGAGTCTGTGCCTATAAACTTTTGTGTTAAAATTCATATGCCTGAAAATTGGTACTTGAAAACACTAAGAATGTTACGCAGATTCATGTGTCAATGTGTCCAGCATGAGTGTGTATATGGAAACATCAATACATATGGATATGCAATCACATGCGACTAGCTTAGAATATGAATTACAAGAGAGAACAAATGAGAATGTGTGCTATGCATGTGTATGTTTTTTTTTTCTTTTTCTTTTTTTAAATCTTTTTGCACTGTCTCATCTTGCATGCTTCATTCATAGCATTCCTCCCATGCTGCTCCTTAAGGCCAACTACCACACAGCCACAGCCAAACTTTTGTTGATGCCTTTTACATGTAGAGCTATGGTCCAAAAAGTGCTATAATATAGGCTACAACTTCGCATCACACCATGATAAGCACCACTTTACGCCTACATCACTATTTTTAAGTCAAAATACACTACCAAGAGCAGATTGTAAGGCATTTGTACCAAAAAGAAAGAATTCATAAGCAAATATTCAAACACAAATAATTCTATCCAGGTGTGATTGGGATTCTTTCCATTTGACTTAAAAAAAGACATACAAAAAATCCAAATCCACAACCAAACTTATCCCACTGCAGTCCCAGTGCTAGCAATCCACAGGGAGCACTCACATCAAGGCATCATTGGGCAACCCACCCAAGGGAAACAGTGTAGTGCTGTTGAGTCAATTACAGGTTTTCAGTGGTACCTGTCCTGATCCAGCATGCACAGGACGCCACATACTGAGCTCCCCACCAATGATTAAAATTGTTTTAGTCGTGGAGCAAGTGCATGGGAATGTTCTCTCAAGAGGGTGCCATCAAGTTCATCAAGCAACACTCCACGTGAACTTGCCAACACCGACGACCCTGACACAAACTAATCACTGGCATGGACAGGACAGGCCAATCACTACCAAAGTTAAAAAAAAATCCCCCAGATGAATGCCTTTCTGTGACTGGAACCCACAACCCACTAACAACAGCCACTGTACTATAGCGGCTAGAGCATATTCATGTTCGAACATTTTTATGAGGATGAATCACGATGAACATACCCGACTCCATGAGTGCATGTGTATGTGCGTCTGAGTGCATGTGTGTGTGTGTGTGTGTGTGTGTGTGTGTGTGTGTGTGTGTGTGTGTGTCTGACCACTTATCCTGCAAAATGCCACTCACCTTTGAATTAAACTTTTCTGATAATTCAGAAATCTGTTGTACGTTTTCTTCGTTAGCTTTTCTGGAAACAAAACAGCCACATGATTCTTTTTCTCATACTTGATTGCCCAAAAAAGGTCTTATCCCCATTTGACATGGATAATCGCCATATCATCTAGATCCCCACTCTCAACCCTCCTCAAGAAAATATAAATGAATAAAATTCGGAGAGCATGGAGCTAACCTCACCTCCAATCCAAATTAGCCAGCAAGGGTGATCACCCTTTGTGAGTTCACCTCATCAAAACGCATCTGAGCTAGCTCAATCTTTGCACCTTTTCCCAACAAAACAGGGAGGTGGGAGGGCGTCCTAGTGTTTGAACAGGTAAGTATTTCATAAAACTACTTATGGTAGTTAAATTCCTTTTCCTCATACCTGCCTATCCCAACAAATGCCAGAATATCGAAAGGGATGGTGGGAAGCACCCTCACCTGATGAGGGAGACAATGAACCCACAAGAGAACGTCCCTGTACAGTTCCTCAAGTCTAGAGCACTTGTGTCAGTGGCCACTAGAAACCCTACACGATGGTCTCCGTGCTAAATCTGGAGGCGAAAAGGCTTAGTTCCTGCTCTCCCTCAAATAAAGGCACAAATACACACATGTCAAAGATAAACAATTTCACCCAGCATCTGGTAAGTATTTCAAAAAAGTTACTTTAAGCAGTAAACATTTTGTTTAAATAAAGAAGACAGAACAGAGACTACAGAGAGAGACAGACGGACAGACAGAGAGAGTATACTTCAAACGCATTTGTCATTTTGTGCACAATGTGTCCCTATCTAGCACTGATCATCTTCACTAAAAAAAAAAAAAAAAAAAAAAAAAATCATGACTGGCGTAAGGAAACAGACATAACTGACACACAGAAGGTCAAAGTAACATCAATGACAGGCAGAAATGCTCAGTGTATTACATCGATACTACAGACAGACTTAAAGACAGGGTAGAAAAGAGAAACAGTAATTGAGAGGGAGTGATGGCGAGTTGGTGGGGATATGAGGTTGGGGAATGGGTGAAAGAGAGTCACAGAGCGAGAGAAGGGAGGGAGAAAGAAGCAAGAGAGAGATTAGAAGGGGGGAGGGAGGGGACGAGGAAGGAGTGGGAGAGACAGCAGTGAAAGAAAGAGTGACAAACAGTGACAGATGGGGGGAGCAAGAGCAAGAGACAGAGAGAGGCAGCAGTAGCAAGATCGGAAAGAGACAAACAAGATGGAAGACAGACAAGACCAATGAAAAACAAGGATTTCCTGCAACAGAAGCTGACAAAGACACAGCAAAAAAGCCCCCCACACCTTTACAATTCTTCTTACAAAAGTAAGCTATCAACAGCATTACACATATATACTTACGAGATTTTGTATAGCTCAAGTTTTAACCGGTCAATCTCTTTGGTGTTTTCTTTGTTTGACTGAAAACGAACAAAAGAGCAAATTTCAGCTCACTCCAAAAAAAAAAAAAAAAAAAAATCACACCAAGAATTCCTCACCACCTAGAAAACAAAACCATGCTGAAAAATCATAATCTGAGCAGAAGGCTGACATTTGCCAAACAGTATCTATCTTCTTTGAGTTTTTTTCTCTCTTTCCACAAGGCACACACACTGAGATAAAGGCAACTACCAATGTAATAAAAATGTATAACAATTATTTCCCATCAGAAAAACAGACCAACTTTTAATTTTAAAGTCAGGCAGGCAGACAGACAGACAGACAGAGACGAGCCTGCAAACAGTGGAGATACAGACATACAGGCAGAAAGAAAAGAAGACAGACAGACAGACAGACATGCAGATAGACAAGCCAGATCTGCATATAGAGAAGACAAGACAAACTGGCACCTAGGGTAAGAAGAAAGAAAGAAAAAAAAAAACATGTTTGGAATTCAGTTTCATGTTCTGTCACATACCAGTAATTGTAGACAATGAAATAAAATCATTTTGACATTTATGTGGTATCAGTGATATAACATATACATAAAATAGATAGATATAAAATATATAGAGAATAAATACATATAAAACAAATATAAATTCAAAGAAAAAATATACATATATAACAAATAAATATATAAAATAAAAATAAAATTTAAAAACAAGAGAAAAAAAGGCACAGGATGATGTGGTAACACACAGAGACGATGAGCAGGAGACCGAAAGACACAGACTGACACTATGACTGGGGCATAAACAGTTGACATCAGAACAACATGGTTTCCACTCAATAAATTACATAAAAATCCGTAGGCTTAACTTGAAACATGTCTGCCAACTATGCTAAAATCTAACTGCTTCAGCACACATAGATATGTGCATCCCAATTAAAACCTTTCATCAATTCTTTTCTGGACGAATTACATATTTGATTCAAAGACAACAGGAAGCCAGAGTAGACACAGTGGATAGATACACTTAAAGACAGATAAGCAGACAACAGACAGACACTCCAAGGAGACAGACAGACATACAGAGGAGAAGTACTATGGAAACGGACCCACAGAGCACACAAACTGAGCAGTGAAGCCCTGTCATTTTCACCTTTTCAAGCTGCTGCCCTGATTGTGAGGAGGTGGACAGACTTCGCTCCAGGTCGGCCACACGTTGACGAGAGGCTTTCAACCGCCCGCTTAACTCCTCTATTTCCTCTGCACACAGGTGACACATAAACCCATCAATTCATTGCTCACTCCTTTAACTGCTCTGCAAACAGGTGGACACATAAACGCATCCCATCAATTCATTGCTCACTCCTTTAACCAGTAGAGTGCCTTTAAGCCGTCAGCTGACGCCGCATTGAAAATGCTTTCCCAGTGCCTATGGGCCGTCCACTGACGTCATGCATTTTTCTTGAATTTTCATTCGTTACTATTTCTATCAACGGACTTAAATAGAGTGTGCGTAGTAAGCCTTATATGTCTGTAGTATTAAAATGATATGTAAATGACCACACGTGAGGGGAAAGCCCATTTATTCTCATCACTGACTGGATGACCAGCCAGCACTTCGTCTCGCTTGCAAAGATGGCGGCGCAACCTTCGACAAGCGCAGCGACCAAATCAACGTATTTACACAGCTGAGCAGGCTCTGCTAATGATTTTTGACAAAGACAATAATCTTTTATTCAACGACTCACTCGAGCATGAAGGTGAGATGATGATAGTGATGGAATTGCCAACCGTATTCGTCAGTTATTGTGTCGGGCTGTGTGACCTCAATGTGTGTTCAGCTGACTGGTTTGCCAGCGTCGAACGAGCTCGCCTAGTGTGTACTCTGCACTGCGTGCCAGTGGTCAGTGACGTGGTAGTCAGCGTGAGAGGGGAGTGCGGCCTGCTCGCGGCGCGGCACAGGGCAGAGGGAAAGGTAGGGGAAGAGGAGCAGTGAAAGAGAGGGTTGAAGTCCAGCAAGGGGGCGTGGTGGGGAGAGGGGGGCGTGGTCGTGGACTGACCTGTCTGCATAGAGTGTGAGCGTCTTGATAGACTTCTAAACTGTTTTACTTTCATTTACAGGTGTAGTGTGACAATACAAACTTTATTTTCAACTTTTTTGCTTTGTGTTCTTGTTTGGATGTGAAGATGTAGTGGTAAATACATATGCTTTTGATCGTGCAAAAAAATCTATCCAAATCTAATTGTCTAAATACTTTTTTATTATCAAAATTAAAACAAAAGAAGCCCAGATTCAAAATCTTCATTCAATTTCCTTCAAAAATCATATATATTTCATTGTTATATCTTTTGTAGTTTCTGAGCTAGAATTTTTTGTTAATTATTACCCCCAAATCATTAGATTTCCCTGGCACTGGGAAAGCCTTTGTTTGTAACATTTTCAAGCAGCTTCAAGCAGCGAACGGGTTAATTGCTCTGCAAACAGGTGACACATAAACCCATCAATTCATTGCTCACTCCTTTAATTGCTCTGCAAACAGGTGACACATATTCCCATCAATTCATTTCTCACTCAACTCCTTTATTTGCCCTGGAAACAGGTGATGAACAAACACCTAAAATCATCACTCACTTAACTCCTCTCTTCGCTCCGGGAACAGGAGACAGAAAAAAAAAATCAAATGAAAACACCAAATTGCTGTTATTCTTTCCTTCCTTCCATAATTCACTTTCATCTTTCTCTCTCTCTTACTTTTCACTATCAATGAAATATGGGGAGTTTGTGTTATACTCCCTGTTTGGCTAGTATACTTACCATGTCAGACCATAGCATTCAACGGCAGTTAGCCAGCTCTGTCAGGCCGAATTTTTTCCGTGGCCAATGCAGTCATAAGACAGTCACGTGATGTCACCCCACTTCCGGCCCCGGAAGAAGCCAGTGTCAACTTCCTATAAGTCATTCAGCGAGGCCTGGTGTATGGTGACCCCGAGAACCTTGGCGCCAGAGGGGAAGGTAGGGAGGGAATTAGAGTCTGACATGGTAAGTATACTAGCCAAACAGGGAGTATAACACAAACTCCCCATTTTGGCGTCATATACTTTACCATGTCAGACCATAGCAGAATTTAAAGGAATCGGAGGAGGGCGAGCGCCCTAGTGGTTCTTGGGGTTGACCGATATGGCTGCATTGGCCGCCACAAAGGAAATCCCCTTAGACCCATCAGCTCTGGTCATGCGGATATCCCTCAGGTAAAAATTAATGAAGGGATTTTCCGAACGCCAGTAGGCTGCCTCCAGCAGGTGGCGCACGGGGACAGAGTACTGGAACGCTGTGGAAGTGGCCAGTGCTCTGACCTCGTGGGCCCTGGGTGATAGGACAGGGAGATCCTTGTACGCCTGAGCGTAGGTAGATCTCACCGTCTTGGAGAGCCACCTGGAGATAGTTCCCGCCGAGATATCTCTAGTATTGTTGGGGTTGAGGGAGATAAGGAGTCGTCTCTGGGAGGAGCGCCTGGGGCGTGTGCGTTCCCAGTAGTACCTGAGACACCTGGAGGGGCAAAGGTCCATGTCTCCATCTTTTTCTCCCTTTCCCAAGATGTCAGAACTCCGGAAGGAACTTGAGAGAGACTGAGCCGTCCCTGTGGAAGGCGATATCTGTGGGGTCACCGCTGAGGGCGTGAATCTCACTTCGTCTTCTGGCCGAGGCCAGGGCGAGGAGAAAGGTGGTCTTAAAGGAGAGGAGGTCAAAAGGAATAGAAGCAATGGGTTCAAAAGGGGTTTTTCTGAGGGCATCGAGGACCGTAAAAAGGTCCCAGAGGGGAATGCGCCTAGGGGACTGAGCTTCCCGTAGAGCAACTCCTCTAGACACCTCTCTGAGGAGAAAGTCATTGTCAAAAGAAGGGCCCCCCAGTTGACGAATGGTAGTGCAGATAGCTGATCTGTAGCCCCGAATGGAGCCAGCCGACAGCTTAAGGGAAGAGGATAGGTGGGAGAGGAAATTTCCTATTTGGATGTTGGAGGGGCAGTCATGGGGAACAGAGTTATCTGAGCACCAGGTTATCCATCTCTCCCAACGGTAGTTGTAGAGGGATTCGGTGCTGGCTCTGCGAGATGCCGAGGCGAAGTCCCGTAATCCCTGAGAGGCCCCTGCCCCGGCTAGTGTGTCTAGGACGGACTGGGGTCTCTCCGAGTGGGGGGTAGATGCAGATGTTCGCAGTTGGGCTGGCATAGAAGCCACGCGTGTAGGCGAAGCATCTTGGGATTGGAGTGAGGAAGACCTGACCGGGGTTGTCTCAGCATGTCCCAGCGAGGGCTGAGCCGGAGGGGGGGAACGTGGGTGAGGGACTTGGGGTCCGGGAACCAAGACTGGGTCGGCCACCATGGCGTTACGAGGATCAGCCTGGGTCTTTCCAGCCTTGCCTTCCTGATCACCTTGTGTAGGATGGGGAAGGGGGGAAAGGCATACGCCAGTAGGCCCGTCCCGGGGAGGGATAGTGCGTCGACTGCATCCGCCTGGGGATCTGGAACGGGAGAGACGTACAGGGGCAGGTGATGGTTGAAGCTGGTGGCAAACAGGTCGATCATGGGCACAAACCAATGGTTGCGCGACACCAGCGAAGGAGGGCCTCTGTTCTGAGGGAGAGGCCTATGGAGCGGGCCTCTCCCCCTTTGTTGACATAGCAAGCTACCGACGTATTGTCCGTGAGGAGGAGAACAAGTCGGTGCGCGACCTTGTGCTGGAGTTGGAGAAGGGCTAGCCTGACCGCTTCCAGCTCCCACTCCCCGAGGCGTGACTGTCCTCCACGTGGGCCCCCCAGCCCAAGTTGGAGGCGTCTGTATAAAGTTCCAGTGGTTGGGTTGGGTTGGGAGGGAGATGGGGACCCCGGTGGAGAGAGTGGCTGGAGTGAGCCGCTCCTCCGTCGCCGAAATGAACCAGTGTCCGAGGGGAATGACCTGGTCCCAGCGGTCGGAGGTCTGTGACAAACGTCGGCGGAACTCCCTCTGAAGTTGGCGTTTGGGGACCCGCCGCAGGGGAATGAGGGGAGACAGGGACTCCATCATTCCTAGGAGGGAGGACAGGGTTCTGGCCGAGGTGTGGGGTGCCTGTGACAGGCAGGAGATGAGGTCCACTATGCGTGCAGGCCTCTCCGGGGTCTGCCAGACGAACCGTAGGAATCGTCTGTGGGCCGGGTGAATCAGGATCTGAAAAATAGGCGTCCTTCAGGTCTACGGATGTGGCCCAGTCGCGATGATGGATGGAGTCTCGGATCTGGGTGGGGGTCTCCATCTTGAACTTGGTGGGCCTGAGGAACTTGTTGAGGGGCGAAAGATCTAGAATGGGCCTCCATCCTCCCGAGGCTTTTGGGATCACAAAGAGTAGAAGCCGGGGTTTGGGTGGGAAATCTCCGAGATGGCCCCTCTTTTGAGGAGGTCTTGGACTTCCGTGCGAAGAGCTTCTGCTTTGGCGGGGGAGGGTTCGTTGGGGGAGGGAGGGGGAGATAGCATGAGGGGGGGGACGCTCGTGGGCCCAAGGAAGGCGAAACCCTTCCTGTAGCACCGCCACTATCCAGGGGTGAGGCGTATGCGTCTCCACTGGTGGGCATGCCGGGAGAGGCTGCCCGCCAGGGGGGGCGAGGGTCTGGGCTGGTGGGTGGGGGATAGGGCGAGGGGGGGTGCTACCTGATCTAAGTCCCCTCGGGCTGTCTCCCTAGTCAGCTCCGGGAGCGTGACTGTTGGCCTAACCGAAAATTTTGCTGATGGGGTTTTGGCTTAGGCCTTGGGAGAAGATTAGGTCGCTTGGCGGGCCGTGCGGTGCGGGAAGGCGATTGTCTGGGATAGGGTCTGTGCCTGGGGAAGGAACGAAGTGGGGGTCTAGCAGGGCGTGGCGGTGGCCTGGGCGCAAAGGACACAGCCTGCTTGCGTTCCTCAACTGCTTGTGCTATGACGTCAGCCGAGTAGTCGCCAAAGAGCGACTGGACCTGGCCCGGGATGCATCGCAGGGCTGCCTTAAGCGTCGGGGAGAGAGAGGTCCGCGCCAGCACGGCCTCTCTCGCGACCAACAAGCAGTTGAAGTGGCTTCTGGCTGCGCTGTCCGCCGCAGCCGAAAGGTGATGCGAAATCCTGTTAACTAGGTGTCGCATGAAAGGATCGCTGAACAAGCGAGGGTCAGGCTCTTGGTGCGCCTCAGAGCCCGGGTCCCCCGGTACTGGGATGGCACCATCGTCCTCCGGCCATAGAGCCTCCGCTCGCTGAAGGGGCATGTCCAAGTAGGTGTGTCCCGCCGTGGTGTGGAGGATGCCCATCCTGGCTACTCGGACCCATTCCTTTAGGTTCTTAAAGGAGATGGCGCCGGAAGTAGGGGGGGGCAGGTGGGGGATCAACCGACGGTCCGACTGGGAAATGCCCATCTCCCTGGTCACGGGATTGTCCGTAAACAAGGAGGCGACTGAGGGGTTCTTGGGTAGATTGGTCTAGATCTCTGGGCCGGGGGAGAGGGAGAGAAATTCGTCAGCGGGTGCGGCCTCCCTCCTAACGAGGTCTGGTCGCCACCGTTCTATCGTGCGGACATCGTACAATGAGGTGGGGGCTAGCTCCTCGTCATCGTCCGCCTCAGGGAGGTACTGGTCCTGAGAGGGTTCATAGCACCCGTCTTCAGGAGGTAAGTCGAGGGGTGCCTGTAGTGTGTCCCCGGTGGCCCTATAATCGGCGGCCGGGACATCATCCTGCCGATAGGAAGCGCCCGAGGAGGGAGACCAAGGTCGACCCAGGTAAGTGAGGCCGGGTGCCACATTCGACCATGTAGCTGGTCGTGCTGGGTGTTGGCGTTAAGCCACTGGTCTCTCTCGGGGGCATAGAGCCACCGGTCCCCGGGGAGGTAAACGGGCTGTGGCGGCCCTGGGGAAAAACCATGGTAGGTAGGCCGCACTCAAGGTCTGACCAGCGCGTTGGGCGAATGCGTAGGTCAGACATCCGCCGAGTCGTAGCCACGAGACCCTCTTTTTCTTGTAGGCAGAAAGTCCCCGGGGACCCGGGTAACCTGAATCACTGTTGGGGGGGGGCTTGAGAGGCCGTGGCCTGTCGTCCCCGTCCAGGTCCGTGCACTGCACCATACACGTCCTTGGAATGGGCCTGGGAGGGCCATAATGGTATGGAGGAGGATGCGGAAGTCGAGCCCCCAACCCGCGAAAGTGCGGATTGGTCAGGATGCGGTCCCGTGTTCCTCCCCCTGGAGGAATATGTCAGGTTACCCTTGGTCCCGCTGGTAGATCCTCCCCCGGAGGAGCGGGACCGCGGACGTTGCCCAAATGGGGATCCGAAAGGTCGGTTCCCCAACGTCCAATACCCCTAGGGAAGAAGGTGACGTTCGATCGGGGTAGGTCGACCGTCCTTGTGCATGGGCACGGCCGGGCCCATGGCGCGGCGTGCCCGCACGCCCAGGATTATGGACACCACCGAGGTCGTGCGTCGGGGTGACCATAAGGCTGCTTCCGGAGTCGAAGCGCTCCTCGAGCTCAGGTGTTGGCTGCACCTGTGCCCGGTGGGGCCGAGCGCTATGAGTGCACGTATCAATTTGGGGGGAAAAAGAGATACGTGACTCATCAAGGCGAGTGACGGATGGTGATTCCATCCCAGATCCGTCACCCGTGCTGGTCCGCGGCTCGGCAAGGTGCCCCGGGGGCCGAGATTCGCGTGACTCAGCATGATAGTTAGAAGTCTCCGAGCGAGTCCGTAGGCTAGAGGGCAAGCTGGCCGATGGAGAAGGGGTGGGGGAGGGCGAATTCCGTTGGCTAGTCTTTGCTCGGCCGGGCCCCTTGAGGGGAGCCTTGCCATTAGACTTTCTGGGCAGCACCTTGAGGGGAGCTTTGCCCTTAGACTAGCAGGCAGATCAAATGAAAGGCATTTTGAAATGGTGGCCGCTTGCCTATCAGCCTTGGGACGCCGCGGTCGTGCGTCCGTCGGTTTGGTAGACGAGGAAGATCACGCGTCCCTTCCGCGGAGAAGTCGTCTCTGTCTACCCGAACCGTACGTTCATCAGTGCGAACGGATTGCTCCGAGATGGAATCGACCCGCGGGTTCTCCGGGAAATTGAGCGAACTCCGAGCAGTGGAGTGGCTCGACCCGGCGGTGTCCTTCACCATGTTGGGCACAGGTGGATAGAGCAAACCCGGAACACACGACCGCAAAGAGGAGACAAGGTGGCCGATCGAGAAAATCAATTAATCTCGATCGTCCGTGTGGTGTCGTGCAAAGTGCTCGAGAGATCGACTGAAAACTCGAACTACCCGTACACGCCACCGGTCGTGTGACTGGTATGGCTATTAATAGCAATCTCTACACGTGGAGTATCACTGTGTATAGGTGTGATAGTTCTTGGGCACTAAATCTTAATAAGCAGATCAGTGTCACACACCCTTACTCGAACACGTTCTACCTGTGAAGGGTAAAGAGTACAGGTGTGATAGTTATTGAGCCCTAAACCTTAATAAGCGGAACCAGCACAAAATGCGTGCTGAACCCGAGGCTCGGCAATATGGTGGGGGAACACGACCGGCGAGCGGTGCCGACGATCGCGAGTAACAAAGTCGCGAGAGTGCCGGTAAAAGAGACAAATCTTTAATAAATACGCTCCCGAGAGTGCCGGTAAAAGAGACAAATCTTTTAATAAATACGCTCCCACCAAGAGCCTCACACGGCAAAAATACTCAGGGTCTAGTGCAAGCCGGAACCAGCACAAAATGCGTGCTGAACCCGAGGCTCGGCAATATGGTGGGGGAACACGACCGGCGAGCGGTGCCGACGATCGCGAGTAACAAAGTCGCGGGAGTGCCGGTAAAAGAGACAAATCTTTTAATAAATACGCTCCCGAGAGTGCCGGTAAAAGAGACAAATCTTTTGATAAATACGCTCCCACCAAGAGCCTCACATTTGCAAGCCACAACTGAATCAAGTATAGAACAAAACACAGCAAAGTTAACACAAAGGCAAGTATAGGCGAGACAGAGCACAAGACTTATCTTGCTTTGACGGCAGGCCGAAGATGAATGACTTATAGGAAGTTGACACTGGCTTCTTCCGGGGCCGGAAGTGGGGTGACATCACGTGACTGTCTTATGACTGCATTGGCCACGGAAAAAATTCGGCCTGACAGAGCTGGCTAACTGCCGTTGAATGCTATGGTCTGACATGGTAAAGTATATGACGCCAAATATATTCTCTTTAAAGACCACAACTTACGCTGACTTTGTTTCATACTTTGAAACACATGAAATGCAACAATAAACTGTGGTATGTATGAAGTGAAAACTCACTGTCATCCCTTCTTCACACTCTCAAACACCCCCCTCTCCCATCCACCCAACCCTTGCTCTCCCCCTTTCTCCCTAATCATATACAGTTTCAAGTCACACACAGATACATGCATATAATCTCCTACAGCATTCCCTTCAACAATATTTAATCACTTCACTCATTCTCTCTTCTGTCATCAAATCATTATTCCCTCTTCTGTCTCTGCCATTTCTCCCTCCCTCTTTCCTCTGTGTGTGCGTGCGTGCATGCGTGTGTGTGCGTCTCCTACAGTATTCCCTTCAACAATATTTGATCACTTCACTCATTCTTTCTTATGTCATCAAATCATCTTGCCCTCTTCTGTCTCTGCCATTTCTCCCTCCCTCTCTCGTGCGTGTGTGTGTATGTGTGTTTGTGTGCATGTGTGTGTGTGTGTGTGTGTGTCTGGGTGTGCGTGCCTCTGTCTGTATGTCTCTTACCCAGCCTCTGGTCAGCTATTCGTTGTGACTGTCCCACTTGTGACTGAAGTTCTGTCTTCTCAGCGACCAATATGCCTATGGTCTGTATGTGAACCTGCACATCACACTACATCATTTCACTCCACCCACTGATTTGATGTCTGAATATCATTAGATACATACTAATCCATACTGACTTCAGTGATACTATGAACCATATTGAATAGGGAAAGAAACTTAAGAAGAGGGGAGAGGTAGGCGGGGGAGTGGGGGGGGGGGGGGGGGGGGGGGGGAGAATTGAATATGGGTTATATTGCAGAGCCAGTATGAGGAGGACCTTGCAAGTAATGAAGAATTCTGAACAGGGGTACTTTAACGTGTTTGATTTATATACAGGTTTGGTTTTATTTACATGTGTATTTGACTGGATATGCATACATGTATGTAATGCATGCGTAATTTACACATTTATCTTTGCTTGTACATGTATATAAGTATGCTGTGTTTCTACAATATTTCTTTTTTGTTTTATTTTATTTCAAAAACACAGACTAAGAAAAACAACTTTTAACAAGACCACAAGAGGCATGGATATGGCATAATAAACTGAAACAGAGGCCATCACTATAGCAAGGCAGGAAAGTTGGCCTACACATTTTAATATTAAGGATAATAGACAACAGCATCCCAGTATCTATACCCAAAGGTATATGTCCCCTGTGAAAGACCTTGGAATTTGAAATATTGGGAAAACTTTGAGTCTGTTGTTTTTATAACTACTTTAAGTGCATTTGGACCAATGGTACCAGATGGAGTTCAAATCAAGGCGATTTTATGCACATATAAAAGGCTGGAGTGGAACTAGAAATAGACAAAAAGATAATTTGGGAAAAGAAAAAAAAACGAAAGTGAGCTTAGATCTAACCTATTCCAGCAAGAGAGAATCCAGATGGAGATGGATGGGAAATATGCCAGTTGACCCAATTCACTGTCCAGAACAGCTCTACTATGGACACTTCACGGGAAAAGAAACCGAGGAAGATTCCACAACACAAGCGAATCAAAAACAAGCTAAAAGGCAAAGGACTAACTCTCAAGCTGGCTTTCAGAGCAGTAGCAGACACAGGAGATCCCTTGCCATCACCTGAAGCGATGGACATCACACAGAGAAATGAATCAACCATCTGACCAGCTTCCAAAGAGCAGAAGGCAAGATAAATGCCTTGGGTGGAGCTACACCTAAAGTCCTACACAGCACGAACGTGTGTCCAACGTTTCTAAACACCTTATAGATGGATGGCAGTTCTCTCAATAATTAAGGGGCAGCCTATGGTCCAATTGGCTCAGTGGAGACAGCTCTGTTCTCTTGATCCAAGGATCGTGGGCTTAATCCCTATGTCAGACAGGCAAGTGGAGAAGATTATCTTCTCACATCACCTATATGGAAACTCCAGCACGCTCCATGCGCTTCCAATGGGACTCTATGCCCATGTCCCAAGTGTCAATGCATACATTCAAAAAGAACACCAATGGAAAAAAAATTCACATTCATTTAGCCCATCTAACATTTATGGCAGAGTAGGATATTGCATGCCAGTGGGATGGTTCACACACACACACACACAAACAATCACACACAAACATACACACAAACACATGTGTTATATTGTAACTGCTTGCTCAAAAATGAATTTGGCCATCTTAATGGTGGGATCAAAAACAATCACATATTATAAGCTTCTCACTTGTGGCTGACAGCGAGAGGGAGAACATGTCTACTATTGTGCTGTGAATATAATCTAATCCTCCATGATAAAATGTGACTATCTTAATGGTGGGATCAAAAACAATCACATATACACGTCTCACTGGTGGGTGGGTGAGAGACAGAGAGAGAGAGAGAGAGAGAGAGAGAGAGAGAGAGGGAGAGATTGAGAGGGAGAGAGACAGAGGAGATGAGAGAGAGAGAGAATATGTCTACTATTGTACTGTGAATATAATAATTTTCAGATCAACAGACATTCAAACACAGTGTGACGATGTGTGCTGCTGTACCTGAAGCTGTTCCTTCAGGGAGGCCACGTCCTTTTTGTATCTGTCGTTGAAACTGGTGCGCTCTGTTTGTAACTGGTCTTGCACACTCTGTACCTGCTCTCTCTGTACACATCATGCACTAGATCGATTTATCAGAAACTATATAACCACAAACTGTTAACTACATCAATGCACAGTGTTACAAAGTACATGCAGACACACCACCTCACACACATCATGTACTTCATCAATATATCATGTATCACATTGATGACACACATGACACAGCACATAACAAAATAATCACACAACACATCAATCAGCCTGTTCCACAGTGCATGTACTGAACTGAATGTACACATGACATTGTGCACACTCCACCACACTAACATCTTACACGTAACACATTGCACCATACCACACACATCAGGCACCACATAAACACATTGCTGCCACAACACATACCATGTACCACATCCAATGTGTAACAATTCATCTGAAAAAGGATACATATTTTACCACATTAACATATCATATGCATCCTGCACACTGCACATTATGCAACACAAGAGGTATCTGTACCATATTGTAAACATCATATACTGACCGCATACAATATATATCACAACATCAAACAAATCAGATGCCACATGAAACACATTATGTACCATAACACATGAAAAACCAACCTATTCTACCACATATCACACAAGCATCACACACCTTATCAAACACACACAGAGAACCTTATTACGTACAAGGAATTACATTGCATACAATATCTATACCATAACATATCAAGCTGTACCATTATCACACATCAAGCAAAATAATACACATCACATGTAGCTTATCAAACATAAACTGTGTATAACACAGTACATCATATCATGGATCACAAGTCTACGTTACACTGAACACATCAAATTATGCCCATTTCAACAGGACACACACACACACACACACACACACACACACACACACACACACACACACACACACAATTCCTGGTAAACATGTCCATCCAAACCCCAAGCAGAAGTAGCCAACTAAAAAACTACCCTCTAAACTGTGCATCAATCAAAACTTCAGACCTTAAAAACCCTAAACCCAAGATGAGTCTCTCTCTAAACATCAGCCCCTAAAACAGCCAGCCCTAGGCAAGTTTCTATCCAAACATCAATCCCTGAAACACTGCCCACATTATGTTTTCCTCTGACACACCACTCACTAAAATAGTGAAACATTAAATTCTTGCAGCTATATCTTGACATCGGTCCTTAAAACACTCATGCCCATATTGTATTATTATTCAGAGCAGCCAAGATCTCAAAAGCACAAAGTGTGCATTTTGACATTTTAAGTGTAACATTCCAAATTTAAGCCTATCACTTGTATACGATGCGACAAGTCAGACTCAATAGCACTTTCAATTACAAGATGGTGGACTAGGAAGACTGAAATCTTGCTGGTTATGGTCTGGTTCAGACATACAAAAAAAGAAAAAAATCAAAATGGCCAACAACCAAACTAATTGATATGGCAGCAAAATCACAATTACAATTATCTTTAGTGATTCTTCTTCAACTTTTTTCATCCCACTTTTACTGACAATGGGTTTTTTTTTGTTTGTTTTTTTTAAACCAAAATAAGTCTACAGTCTAAAGAGCTACATTTTCTTGGTTATGTTTAAGCTGCCACTGAGTCTGTGAAGCATTTTCTGTTTTGTTTTGTTTTGTGATTTTTTTGTTTTTGTTTTTTTAATTTAACATTTCATCAAATAGTATAGTAGCGTATCATTGTCAATGAAATCGTAGCATGCTACAGCGAAAATGTAGCACCAGGCAGTTCAGTTTCTCTGAACAGCAGTCCTTAGAATACTCATATTCTTGCATCTCTTTCCTAACCTCACTCCTTAAAACACTCAACCCATGTTCATGCTTTGCATTTACCAACAGATCAGGCGTTAAACCACTAAGCCCACATTATGTCTTCATCTCAAATCACTCAACCCAACTTGTCCTTCTACCTAAACATCAGTCCTTAAAACATTAAACCCTATGTGGTGTCTTTAGCTGAATATCAGTCCTTAAAACACTCAACCCATGTTCATACTGTGTGTCTATCAACACATCAGGCCTTAAAACACAAAGCCCACATCATGTCTTCATCTCAACATCAGTCCTTCAAGTATTCAGCCTGTATTGTTCTTTACCACAACATCGGTTCTTCAAACACTTAGTCTACACTGTGTTTTGTACAACACATCACTCCCCAAAACAGTCAGTCCACGGTCAGCTTACCAATTGCAGATTGTGCGTGTTGAGTTGTTCATTGGCTTGAGAATGCTTCTCTAATAGAGCTGCTAGATCAGTGTTTCGACTCTGAAAATCCATATAACAATGAATCAGTTGATCATAGGAAATACCCAAATTCATTACATTTGATGACTTATGTTGTTCAAAGAAATGGCTTGAAACGAACACTTCAATGAGCATGTAAATGCGATAGACAACAACACTGGACCAGCAAGTAGAGTGTGTGTGTGTGTGTGTGTGTGTGTGTGCAAGAATAACACATGTTTAATCGGACAAGTAAGTACAGCATAAGGTTAATTTAACAATAAACTGGTTTCAGTCGGTCAGGAAGAGGGAGAGAGAGAGAATGTGTGTGTGCACGCGTGTGCGCACATTTATGCATATGTATGCATACATCTGTGTGTGTCTGCATGCAAACCTGTTAATCTAATTTTGTATTTTCACCCTGAACTCTACTTTGCACATAACTGTTTTTAATTTACTTTCAGCCCCAATATGGCCTCAGCAGTTTGCAGGGCTTCAAACATCATAACCTAATGTGCTCCAAAACATGTCATGCTCTTCATCAGCCACCTGGGTATGATCAAGCTTTAAATCTTCCAATAGAAACATCAATCAACGCTCAGCATCCAAACATGTTTATGTCAACATGAGATACATTCCTAGTACATAAGAATCATCTTGGATGCACGTGAACTACCATACATATCCATGCTCTCCAAAGGAATCTTAGGAACTGAGATCCCAATTTACCACCACATCATATGATAAAGCTACATGCCAGGGACACACACACCCACACATAGACACAGACACAGACACACAGACACAGCAGACAGGAGATGGAGACAGTGATAAAGCTACCTGCCAGGAAGACACACATATATAGATACATGCATAGACAGGAAACAGTAAAAACGCAATAAACAGACAGGCAGAGAGAGAGAGAAACACAATAAACAAACAGGCACAGAGAAAGCGAGAGAGAGAGAGAGAGGGGGGGAGGGGGGGGGGGAGAGAGAGAGGGAGACAAAGGAAAGAACATGAGAAAGAGAAGAGAGAGAGACAGTGAGCGAGTTAGAGACAGAAATACGAGACAGAGAGATACAAACCTTTAATTCTTCCAATGTTGAATTCCCTGATTCATCAGCTATACTGGCGTAATCTGTTGACTGTTAACACAAACACACATGTAAAATACATGCACAAAGACATATCTACATAAACACAGCCACTCACAAACTTTGAAACACACATATAAACATACATACACAAAGACATAAAACCCACACCAACCAGTAAATCTGTTACCTGACAGTCACACTGTGGACATGCTGTGTGTGTGTGTGTGTGTGCGCGCTTTTTTTTTTTCCTTTTCCATTATTATTTCATTGACCTTAGAAAACATGAGAAAATTAAAAGTGCTTCCAGTGCTGCTATTTCCTTTTCTTTTGCACACCAAAAAAATGTGTGTGGTGTGTGTGGTGTGTGTGTGTGCGTGTGTGTGTGTGTGTGTGTGTGTGTGTGTGTGTGTGTGTGTGTGTGTGTGTGTGTGTGTGTGTGTGATGAGTGAGTGAGTGAGTGAGTGAGTGAGTGAGTGAGTGAGACTGTGTAGTGTTTAACATCCACACATTTTGCTGATCAGTATGTACTTAAATACACCTCTTGTTTACAACAAACTAGGAATGCACATCCAGACAGTAGGTCATTTTTTCTCACGGTGCATTATATACTGAACTCTTATCCACCCTGCCCACATCACACTGCCCCTCAATATGCACAGAACAGCCACGGTACTCACCTCAGCCAACAAACCGTTGAGCTGTCTGGACAGCTGCTGTAGACTTTCTGTGGAAGCTGTTGTTCTGGAAAGAGAAAGTAAACATGTTAAAACACTATGCTCAAATCACTGCATCATCATCATCATCAACATGAAGAATGTCACCCCCATCCCTCCCGCTGTCAATGGAAGATGACATGGCAAAAAACGACGATCAATCCAAAGGACTGTTCCTCTTGTTCCTCCACAGCTGACGAAGTCTCAAAAGTTCAAAATGTAGCATTCTGACATTTAAAGTGCAGCATTCCAAATTTAAGCACAGCATTCGTATGCGATGCAACAAGCCAGACTTAACAGCACTTTCAGATGCATATTGATTTGCACATGACATGACGGTGGACTAAGAAGATGGAAATCTTGCTAGTTATCACATGGTTTTGACTTGTGGGACTATGGAGATGGAAATCTTGCTAGTTATCACATGGTTTTGATTTGTGGGACTAGGCGGATGGGAATCTTGTTAGTTATCACATGGGACTTGTGGGACTATGGAGATGGAAGTATTGCTAGTTATCACATGGTTTTGACTTGTGGGACTATGGAGATGGAAATCTTGCTAGTTATCACATGGTTTTGATTTGTGGGACTAGGCGGATGGGAATCTTGTTAGTTATCACATGGGACTTGTGGGACTATGGAGATGGAAATCTTGCTAGTTATCACATGGTTTTGACTTGTGGGACTATGGAGATGGAAATCTTGCTAGTTATCACATGGTTTCGATTTGTGGGACTAGGAGGATGGGAATCTTGTTAGTTATCACATGGGACTTGTGGGACTATGGAGATGGGAATCTTGTTAGTTATCACATGGTTTTGACTTGTGGGACTATGGAGATGGAAATCTTGCTAGTTATCACATGGTTTTGATTTGTGGGACTATGGAGATGGAAATCTTGCTAGTTATCACTCTGGAGATGGAAATCTTGCTGGTTATCACATGGTTTTGACTTGACCCGCAGAAAAATCACAAGAAAACCTTCAGACCATCCAGACATTACCTCCACTCCACATGATCATTTGGCAGCTCTGCACTGGTATCATTCCTGGCACTCTCCAACACCTCCGACTTCCTGCTCAGAGTGCGCCCTCTGCTGGCTGCCTCTGGCGAGTTCTGCAGCAGGTCAATACGCACTTTTCACAATAAGCGCAGCTAATTCCCTCCCCTACCCCCCCCCCCCCCTTCCCCCCCCATCACAATTTCTGTGTCTCTCCCTCCTCTCCCCTCCCATCCCGACTGACACCACCACCACCACCACCCCTCCCTCCCAAAACTACTTATTCTGGTTCCACCGTAGTCTGCCACACCACAGTCTAAATGTACTTATCAAGTCATTATGACACAAGCCATCAGAGGGCTGAAGACAAGACATGTTCAGGTGTTCTAAGGTAAAACTGGATAATTTTCAAACACTGAAAGGCAGAGGTCCACACACTGCCAAGGCCCCTGGCAGGGTACAGGGGCAGCACCCCTGTTTGGGGGCTCAGGGGGTCTTTGCCCTTTTGAAGCTGGAAACAAATCTAATGAATGAAAGAGAAACCAGATTCATTTCAAAGCAAATACATGCAAACTTTAGGACAGACATTCGCCTCGGTGATGCTCGGTACAACTGAAATTTTAGCTTTTCATGAAATGAAGGAGAATTTTAATGAGAGCCATCACATGCAATCAATCCATATGAGAAACAGACAAGAAAGGGAAAATATTAAAAAAAAAAAAAAGAGGACATGGTAAAATCCTGTCTTTAACAGGATAACAGATAAACACTATCATGCTCTTTTTCATCTAGTTCCTGCCCCAAATAGCGTCACTTATAATTTAAAAAAATCAACAAACAAACAAAAACGCAGAAACACATGTAAAAGTATACGGTATATGAAGAGTTCAATGTGTTTGTGAGACAGAGACAGAGACAGAGAGAGACAGAGAGAGAGAGTGAAAAAGAGAGACAAAAAGACAGACAGAGAGACAGACAGAGACAGAGAGAGAAAGTGAGTGAGAGAAAAAGAGATAGAGACAGAAGAGAAGAGAGAGAGAGAGAGAGAGAGAGAGAGAGAGAAGAGAGAAAAAGAGAGAGAATGAGAAAACATTGAGAGAATGAGAAAACAGAGAGAGAGAGAGAGAGAGAGAGAGAGAGAGAGAAGAGAAAGAGAGAAGAGAGAGAGAGAGAGAGAGAGAGAGAGAGAGAGAATGTCTTGGAACAAACTGATGAATGCAAAAGTGTGCCTGGACATGATAATACGTTCCATGATACAAATGCAGTAGTGACCAAAAAAATCATAACAACTGAAAAAAAAAAAAAAAGAAAAAAAAATGGCCAGAGTACGGTAAGGAAAGGGGAATTGCACTGTCTGTAGTAAAGCTGACCAAGACAGCCATGTTAGGCTGAGTGGTAACTCATTTAACTTCATTTAAGTTGGTCAGGTACTTAAAGACGGAAGACCGATACAAACATCCACACCCTCAAAACAAAGAAAGAAAACACAAAAGATGTTTTCTTTTAAATCAACAATAAGAGAGACGGAAACAGACAGAGACAGAGAGATCAGAGAGAGAGCAAAAGTGAGAGTGAGAAAGTGAGAGAGGGAGGGGAAAAAGTATGAACCCCAAACACTTAAAAAAAGATTTTTCAGATGTTTAAGGTTCTGAGGTAACTCATTGTACCGTTTTTTCCCCATTTAATCCGTCCTTCAACTCTGCATTACGAGCCGAACACTGTGTGCTACCCTGTGGCTACACGGACACAAGCCAAGACAATTCAGCTTCTCACACCTCTGTGACCTGTCAGTGCTGAGTATTGTTGGCACCTTTGTCATTTGAATATACCCAACTCTTTGCACTCGCATCGGTCGCGGACACAGAGATGCCTTCCATTATTGCAGGCATGATTTACATAACAAACCAATTAACAACTGCATGTAAAACAAAGCACAGCTGTAATCTTGAATGGCCCTCTCAAGAGTGCTCGCTATAGGGTCCACAGAGGAATGGCGGAACTTCAATCACAGCTTTCCATTTTAGTTCTGGGTGCCAAGGCAATCCTACTAGGAGGCTTGAGCAATTAAAAAAAAAAACAACAAACAAACAAATTCAGCAAAAAACAGATTTTCCATCTAGACAAAATTCTATTAAAAAAAAAAAAAACCCTGATTCTGTCATCACGTAAGTTTCACCCATAATTTGAAAGTCATGATACCACACACACACACAAGCAGAAACACATGCACACAAGCACACTCATCCACCCATGCATGTATCCATTGTATACATGTATAAACGCACACACATCATCTCTCTCTTTTTCTGGATAGCCCCTTCATCCCATCTTACTCAAACACCCACACATACACACTGTCCCTCTATCTGCGCACGCACACTTACACACATACATACAAGCACATACACAGAGCCATGCATGCATGCATGAATACCTGCACAAGAACACAAACATACGTACGCTCTCATTGGCCTCTTCTTTCGAATTTTACATACACACGCACACACACACACACACACACACACACACACACACCCCTCTTTCTCTCTCTCAAAAGCTCCCTCCTTATTTTCCCCATTCTCACCTGTTCCGGCACAGGGGAGATACTGCGTCGAGACTTGTGCTCCACACCCTCGTCTTCCTCACCGTTGTCTGTGGCTGACTTGTTAGAGCGACCTGAGGGCGCTGGGGATCGACTGGGTGTCCGTCCTGACCGCTGCTGGAACTGCTTCAGCTGCAACATAGGACACGGTGTGGCAGACCCACTGAGGATGAGGTACACAGTCATTCAGAGCTGCTGCACAATGGGGCATGATGTGTCAGGACAAGAACGGAACACCACCACTAGCACTGTAGTAGCAGTTCCATGATGGTCAAGATCACTCAGTAAGCATTGCATATCGTGAGACAAAGGACAAACTTGAATGATTACAACACAGTGCTCTGATGGATAAATGAAGATCACAGGACAAGAATCATGCAAAGCAGACTCAAATTCAGTGCTCCTCATCATGTAAAATCAAAGGTATGGTACATCATACTGCCGAAAATCACATGCTGAAATCTTAAGCACAGAGGTGCAACATATTCCTTTTTTTTTTACACACTAAGAGTTCAACTTTACTAACAACATTTTACATTCAAATCACATGTACATGCAATGTCCCACTGTGCCTATCTCCCTCCCTCCTTCCCGGTCTCACAATGTCAAAACTGATTGAAATATATTTTCAAAGAACAGTTGAAGATGTACTGGAAACAAATGAGCAAAACCAAACAAACAAACAAAAATGCTGGTTGCTTTTTTTCTTTCCTTAAAAATTAAAGCTGGATATATATATGTACTACAGTAATGAAAACTTACATGCAGACATACTAAGCTATAAGTACTGACAGTGTATGCATAGGACCACTTTCCTGATGCAATAATCATAAAGACTAAAGGCAGAGATCAGAGACTGATGTGTATAGCAAACAACTCAAAGGTACAGTTCAGATATTCAATGTCTACCCCTGAACCCCACCCTCAACACTCATTATGATAACCCAGTTGACTGATCTTTAAATTCCCACCTACACTTTTTTCTTTAGTTTAAATCAACCAGCACTATTGCTTTTAACAAAAACTCCGTTTGGCATAGAATGATTGTTTACAGACCTTAACTAAAAAAAAAAAGAAAAAAAAAAGAAAGAAGAAAAACATGAACATGAACGCTACATTATAATGTTACGGCTTGCAAACTGAAAACCATTTATGAATTAGTTTCACTGAGATACTGAAACTGCCTAATGATATAACCAATTCAATTCTAAATTTTGGAAAATTTTTAACTATATTTAAAAAGAAAGGAAAAAGAACTTTAAAAAAACAACACACAGACGCACACACCCACGGGAAGGAACTCATCAAATTGACAATTTTGACACTTATTATATAACTTTCCCTTGCAATCATTTTCATTTGTGAACTGACTAGTCAAAAAAAATTCCAAGGGAGAGGAGGGAGGGGGAGAAGGCAAAAAGGAGGGGGGGGGGGGGGGGGGAGCAGCACAAGAAGCCTATTTAAAGCCCTTATTTTATTTCATTACAGTAAACACACACACACACAATACACACACACATACACACAAAGGACACGCAGAAAGGAGAGTGGGGAGAACGGAGGTGGGCTGATAGTAAGTAGAATGTTTGAGAGGGGGGTGAGGGTGGTTTTGAAAAGAAAACAAAACTAAGCACCTGTACTGAACAGCTGTGAGTCAAAGGAACTAACAGCTAAGCTTTGGTGAAAGCTAAAAAAAAAAAAAAAAAGCAAAGAAAAGATGGGACAGCAGGTTGTCTGTACTAGGTGGGGGGGAGGAGGGGAGAGTATGGGGCAGACAAGGGGGTGGAGAGGGGAAGACATGCACAGTTTGAAGGCAGTTCATAGGACCGACAGTTGAGCACTCAGGAGGCAAGCAACAGATCTTTCACATCATTTGTTAAACTGAAGGAATGAGCAGAACTTACTATAAGTCACAGCATAAACCACAAATAAATGCATCATCACCCTCACAACCATGCCATGATACTGATGGTCAAATTAAGGGAAAAGGCAGGATGGGTGGTGACAACAATCATGGTAATAACTTAGCAGAATGTAAAATTGTAAAGAAATGGGGGGAAAAAAAGGGGGGGGGGGGGAGGGGGGGGGGGGGGGGGGGGGGGGGGAATGACATCAGCCCTGAAAATGGCATGCATTTTACCCGCCACAATGAGCAGAAATAAAACTTTATTTGCCTAATATAATATATGAAAGTTGAAATGATGAAATAAATCACAAAACTTAACACTGAGATGAAATCTGTAGGACTGGAATCAGTCTGTTTGCATTGTTTGTTGGTTGTTTTTTTTTCCCTCAGGAGATAACTGCCTGAGAAAAGGTAAAAAAAAAAAAAAAAAAAAAGATGTAGCATGTTATACTTTCATCTTATCTTTAATTACTGAGAAGGCAGGGGTTGGGTGGGGGTTTTGTATCTTTTTATCTGTTTTTTTTTTTTTTTTAATCTTTATCCTTTGTCCCATTATAACTATATTATATAACCTGTATAATTCAAAGTATGAAACCGATTAATTCTAATATTTTGTATTGTTTGGCAAGTAAACTTTTTTTTTCCTGGGCTGATGAAGTATCTTGACCTGATCAGTAAAATTTTTAAGCACTACTCAAAGGCTAGTATAGAGAACCCCCAGCTTTCAGGGCTGGGTCTTCTCTCCACCATGATGCTCTGGTCAAGTATTCATGTACCTAATGAGAGGAAAGAAGTGGGAGAAAAGATATTTTTTCCATCCTTGCAAAAATCAGTATCCTAATAAATTTCACAACCTTTTCAGGGTTCAGATTATGAACTCATTGGGGTTTTGAAGAATAAATATTTCATCAGAGTTTACTTTAATTAATCAACTGCTCAGCAGGGTTCAATCCATCCTTAAAAATGTTGTGACTTCTTCATTATTTATTAATTTTCAGGAAATTGAAAAGACTCAATCACTCAATCAGTGAATGCCACACTATGCCTTGCATTTTGTTTAACTTGGTTTTTGTTACAGTTTGGACATACTCACAAGCCAGGAAGTAATGTACTTTTTGCAGACCTAAGCAAACAATGGCAATTACCAGCTAACAAACAACTGAAACTGACAACAATCTCAATGAAGACCACAATGCAACACAGTATTTAGGTGACCCAATCATGCAACACATACTTCACTACAAACAATGCATGACTCATGATTGTGAAAAAGTTGGAGGCATAAAATGATAAGTGGCATCTCAAATCAGCAGGACAGAACAAACAAGAACCATAAAGCCTGAATCACACAATTTCTAGCAGGGAGACTAGATGACATAGTGGAAAGCCCTAGTCAGCACAAAAAGAAGTGGCCATACCAACTGGCTAACAAAAATGGAGAAAATTACAGAAAGCAAAGCAAACCCCATGCACCACTCTTTTCTCTACTACATGGTGTATGAATATATCAGAGTAGTGCTCCAGTGCACAGCACCCTGCCGACAACAAGGCAGCAACGAGGAAGGATTTCCTATTTCATTTTCTCTCCTCTGCTCAAGATTTCATCCCCTCCCTGCAGGTGAAAATCAGCACATGCACATGCAGCATGACTGTGAAATGACCAACAGTCTTGTACAGAACATGTAACTGCTGCAAACTGAGTGAAAACTTGGCACTATCGGCAGCCCTTTATCATCTAGGCTGTAGTCTGTTCATGTTTACACAATATACACTGATCTATTCACAGCTAGGTTTCCTCATTTACCTTAACCCCAAAATAAATGATTTTATTTGCTGAAAGTTAAATCACTTAAAAGCACAAACGTACACTCATAAACTGACATAGAAACATACCCCAGACATAGAGCTTAATTATCTAATGTCCAACAGTGAGTGTGACACAGACAGTCTCAATGAATCACAATAATAACATGGTGTAACAAAAGGATCTAAAGCAAACTGTTAAAAAAAAAATCATTGTAATAATGAATGTGGACATTGATGGGGGCACACTGCCACCAAAAAGGCCTTTGACAGTGCAACCAGGAAAATGAGAGATGGG
>CM065735.1:27588960-27593960 GCA_033310375.1 Conus canariensis | reverse complement strand
AGCAGCGGGCCTAGAAGCACTGAAACTATGTATGAATCAAATAATATAGATTTATCACGCCCCAAACAATCTTCAACAAGAAGTCTGCTACGGAGGAAAGTTTTGGTACCGTATTTTACATTACTGTGACTATCTAAATACACTACTCCATTCAGATTTGATACACAATGAATAACATAGTCTTGGTTTATATGAGGCGATACTCTACAATTCTTGTGAATGGATAAATAAGTGTGCATACCCTCTTTTTTGCGGCTGCTATCTTATCCTTCTTCGTGGAGTCGGCCATTTTCGGCATCTATGCGTGCGCATATTGACACGCAAACGGAAGTAAGTCTGACACAAGTAGGACTAATAGTTTCGCATGAAGTCACTGTGAACTTGAACAGTATGCTAGTAACCAGGACAGTTTTACACAATTTCAATTCTTCTCATATTTGGACAAGAAAAATGTTCAGTTATCCGTGACTCCAGCTGATTAACGGTCAGGACAGGCTAAGCTACGTTGAGTGACACGTGTGACACCAAAGATAGTACCCTATTGAGGAATGTCTCCCAGGCCAAAAACAAATAGATAAAATAAAAAATAACAAAGAAAAAGATAAAAACACCACAAACACCACCACTGTTCCGACAGATGTCCAGGAAGCTACACCACATCCTCCCTCCCTCCCTCTCTCTCTCTCTCTCTCTCTCTCTCTCTCTCTCTCGCCCATTCTCGCATGAGATGCCCCTCGAGCTCGGCATTATGCCTCCTCAAATCAATTCTGGTTCGCCTCTGCTTCTACTGAGACAATCGAGCGCTCCTCTCTCTCTCTCTCTCTCTCTCTCTCTCTCTCTCTCTCTTACTGAATTAGAATAATGAACTTCCCTTACTTTGAAACAGCCCATCCAATGTAAGTGTTTAAGTGAAACGAGAGTAGCCTCTCGCATTAGATAATCTTATCAGCATTCTTGGCCACGACAGATATAGATAGTAACTAGCCCAAACGTACTGGACTTGCTGTATACAGTTGTCAATCACTGCTAACATTGCCCACCGCAGAACAGATCTTGGAAACTAACAATATTTAATGTGTCTGGGTTCGAATTTACAAAGAAACAAACAACAACGATGGAACAACTCACCGCCATCATCAAATGTGAAGACACTCCTCAAAAATCCAAACGCCAGCTACACATGGATAACACCCAGAAGAGAAAGAAGAACATCAAGAAACAGATGAAGGCTGCCTCAGGAGTTGAAAAGAAAGGGCTCTGGGAAGACCTGAAACCGCAACTCCGTGCTCTTAGCATAGCAGAATCAGCAAGGAGAAGAAGAAAAAAAAAAAAAAAAAAAAAAGAAACGACAACCAAGGTGGCTCCTTCAGAGACTCCTTCCAGTTTTCCAAGAAGGTATCTGAGCAGCCCAAATCAGGGACACTCGCAGTCCAGGGACAATTTGAAACTCTTGAACAGCGTCACAGAAAACCTACGCCAGCCTACTCAAGGAGTACCACTTAAGATCCAGGGCTGTGTACGACCTGCAGCACGAGAAAGAAAGTTCAGTGACAAGCCACCCGCACAAGATGCGGTAAAGACAGTGGTTACGAAAGCTGGAGCCACATTTTCGCCTTGATCTAATAGAATACCCTGCATGCTTTATGAATATTCAAATTACCACGAGTGGCTCCACAAACTGGTAAGATCAGTATGGGGGACACTGAAAATAAGTGATCGATTAATGATAGCAGATGGAGTGTGCATTCCCAAATAGTAAAACTCGAGTATATCGACCGGTTCAAACCAGTATCACTTCTGAACGTTAAGGGGAAAATCTTCTTCGATTGATGGCCAGGCTGATTAGATACTTGACAGAAAATGAGTACTTGGATTTATTAATCTAGAAAGAAAGCATCCCGTGAATGTCTGTCTGTTTAGAACATACTACTAGGCCTATGATTTGGAAAGCAATCTAATAACTAAGGCGGAAGGAATAGATTTCGACGTGGTGAGCTCGATCTTGCAAATGCGTATGGATTTGTGCCACACTGGTTGATTCAACTGGGCCTTGAAATTATTATATCCCAAAGAACATCCGTGAAATGCTGAAGAAGCATTTCCTTGGCTTCTCAATGAGGTTCTCTGGAATGTGCAACGGACTGGATCATTCTGGATGTTGGCAAAGCACTGAACTGTGAAATTTCTTCAATACTGTTTGTGTTTGTAATGGAGCTCATCTTCAAAGCAGCCATGAGCCGTACAGGTTCAGCAGACTTCGGAAAGGAATACCAATGCCTCCTCTAACTGCTTTCATGGACAGCGTAACAATTCTTTATACTAAGAAAGATGAAATAAAATACAAAAGCAATAAGACGAGTTAATAGCTTCATCCAGAATGAGTCTTAAAAAATCCATCCTCGATGAGTACAAAGCGGTAAAAGCAAGGTTACTCACCATGCTTAAGGATTCTGAAGACAAAATTGTGCGATCAGTCCACCCCAAGACAAAGACTGACAGAGAAGGGACAATTTGGAAGGTGGCAGACATGGAAAGGAAAATCTCAAGATCAGCAAAATAACCGGACACACACAAACCAACTGGCAGGAACTGGGATCAGCGGAAATAAAGTGGCAGTCAATGACAAAATAGAAAGTAAAGACAGACATGGTGATGAAGGAACTGAAGAAAGAAGACGTTGCCAGGAGAACCCCGGAGGCAGCCCAGCAAGGCCAACAAGGGTAGTGGACCACGTGAGAGAACACGCACCAAAGAAGTCCCATCTGAAATTATACATGGCGTATGGTTTCTCTTATGATCAGCTTCATCCTCAGATCTGTACATGACCTCTGCTGTTACCTTCAAACCTAGTGAAAAGGGAGGAAGCAGAAGACCCTGCATATTCGCTCAGTCAGGGCAAACAAACGGTGAAATATGTCCTGAGTTCATGCAAAGCAGCGCTGACCTAGGGAAGATAGACATGGAGACAGAACCAAGAGCTTGAAGAAATCTAAAATATGATTAGCACCACCAGAGGAAACAATAAGCCACCAGGAGCTCCAGCAACGACATTCTACATGGTAGGATGTCACAAGTCATGGTGAAATACAGATGTGACACCAAGACAATGGAAGCAGGGTTTACTGGGTGTTGTGGATGACTGGGAATGGGAAAAACATCCAGACATCACCAGGAACAGTGACATGAGAGCACACATAGTACTCCCACTCAGATTCATCAAAACAGTCTTGAGAGTGATTGAATTCACAGTGCCCTATGAAAAAAATGCAGAATGTAGGCAGCACACATCCACATATATGAAAATCATGCAAGTCTAGCCAGAAGCCTGCACTTGTTTTCCCCCACTACTTACTTGTTCAGCATTATATTGTTTGGTCAATCAGTGGGAGATTGCATCTCTTAGGAGATCCAAGTAAAGGTTGTTCTGTACAATTCTTAGCCACTGACAATGCTTGAGTTATTGAACAGCAGTGGTGACCACTCAGACTGTTCCATATCTTTTGATCTCCCTTGCATCCTTGGATGGATCCTCAAGCACAGGCTCAAAGATTGTCCCCTACATTTTATACTGTTTCCATAATGCTTTTAGTTTTTCAGCAACTTTTTTTCCTCTCCACACTTTCGTTTTATTCCATTTTACTATCCTTCGCTGGCTACTTTGGGGGTGCTTTTGGATTCTTTTTTGAACCCTTGGTGGTACGAACACCACAGAATTATGGACTGTGGTGTGTCTCTGTTTGACACCAGGAGAGCAGACACAATCAGCCGTGTCTCCCTGATGAATCCGATCCAGCGGACGAAAGGCCTAGGAGCAGGCAATACAAATAGATCTGCCTTCGAGAGGGTTTACGATAGTTCCCTCAGGCAGCTAGTGAAGGGTTTCTCATTATTTACTAGGAGCAGGCAATACAAATAGATCTGCCTTCGAGAGGGTTTACGATGGTTCCCTCAGACAGCTAGTGAAGGGTTTCTCATTACTTACAATATGTTCCCCCCATTTTCTTCATCTTCAAGTTGTTTTTTTTTTCTAAAAGTTCAAATCTTTGCCAAGTCATTACTATAATGACTGAAAAATTGTTAGCCTGCACTTGTTTTCCCCCACTACTTACTTGTCTAGCGAGAAGCTTGACAGAGTCCTAGCCATACATATTTCAGCAAGGGGAAGTGCAGGCTCATTAGCCTTAAATCTCATGGAACGATTTCTGTTAAGAAGGGGACTGTAACACTCGATGCAGTGACAGAGGTGGCTGAACAGAGCTCTAACGGATCTGCTTGAGGAGAGGCAAAAGTGAACATCATTTAACTGTTCTAAACTTAGAACAGGTGTGCTATAGCTATGCGGATAAGAAATACATCAAAGAGGTATACATGCTGCCGGCGGCTGCTGACAGAGATAGATGGAGAGGGGAGGTTGCGTCTGCGGCCCTCAGGTTTCCCCAACGACTACTTCTGTAGTTATGGGCCTGAGGTGAAGTGGAAGAATGACAAATAATGTTGAAAGCAGAAGGGCATTTAGAAGTTAAGACATGGGGTTTTCTGCCCTGAAGGGGGAAATCTCTTTCTTCTTCTTCTCCCTCTCTCTCTCTCTCTCTCTCTCTCTGTTCAGAATTATTGTTGTGATCTGGTGACTGAGTACTGGGAATGTAATCACCGGATGAGCATTGGCCATTCATTCTGATTTTTTTTAACCGCTTCTTTTATGTACTTCTTTTTGCTGCATCATGATTTTGAAATGAGTGGGAAAAAATGTAATCCGGTTGCAATGAAGCAAGCGTACAAAGCGGTGCACTTAGGACGACCTACCCAGCTTAAGGAGGTCAATATATGAACGAATGATGTAAATGGTTGCATACCTTGTTTAGGTTTTTCCATGACAGGAAAGTCCTCTTTCTCTGTCTGTCTCTGTCTGTCTGTCTGTCTGTCTGTCTCTCTCTCTCTCTGTCTGTCTGTCTGTCTGTCTCTCTCTGTCTCTGTCTCTCTCACTCTCTTTGTCACTGTCT
>CM065735.1:27483960-27583960 GCA_033310375.1 Conus canariensis | reverse complement strand
ACATAATGTGTAGGATTATCTGTTTTTAACACTAATTTAGAAAACTTTTGAGACTTAAGTTTTTGCTTAATCCTTCGTTTTTCTTGATCGTTTTCAATAACATCATTTTCACGCATACATTCATCAAATGCGTCTCTGTCTTTCATGTGAAATAAAACCACTGTCTTTAATTGTTCTCTAAAGTCTTTTAAAACTGAGTTATATTTTTGACATAAAATCCACACACTTATCCCAGCATGTCTTCCACTGAAAGCTAGTTTTGATAAAGTATTTCTTTTTTTGACTATATCCTTTTCTGCCGAACAATCATCTATAATAAATAATGTCTGCGTTCCCTCAAACAGTTTAAAAAAATGTTCTAAACACTCACTCAGTTTATTGCTAGGGTCAACTAAATAGATTTCATCATCCGTCCATATAAACCTTCTATCGTGATATGCTTTGTTCCATTTAAGTGTCGGACAGAAAATTACAATATGATCAAAATTATAACTATAAACTGTTTGTAATAGGTCGAGGACAAATATTGTTTTTCCACAACCAGTCTGTCCACAAATCAATGAACAATGAGGGGTTTTTGTCATAAAGTTTAACATCGGCATTGACACCAAAGTTGTCTGCTCCATAGTTTTAAAACAGAATTTAATCTAATCCAGTTATTGTTTTTATCATACTCTCTGTCAAAACTTGTTCAGTATAATAAAACCCTATAAGGCCCAAATGTGTAAGATTAATCCAGTTCAGTTCTGTAAGATCGTTTCTATTTAAACTAATATCAATTTTGTTGCTTGTTGTTATGACCTTAATATCCTCGCCATTGTAAAGAACAACGACAGTAACTTTAAGTTTGTCAACGTCTAAGTTTTGCCAGCTAATAAGAATTCCTTTCATAAGATTGTCACTGACGCCCAGAGCTCCATTTCTCGCCTCATCTTTTAAGACAGAAATTTTAAATATCATTGTGAACGTGTCTCCTAATTTTGTGCGTGGAATGAACTGTAATTTTGTAGAAGCTTTCTTTAAAACCGATTCTCTTCTGTGGAGGATGTACTGTTTGTCCCCAAACGGCTTTATTTCGATCTCTTTCCGACTGTTGTCCTCTGGCATAAGACTTACATGTAAAGGGCCAGAGTTCAATGCTTTTCTGAAACTTTTTTGACGGTCAAAAAATGTAAATGGGCTTAAGAATTCAAATTTTATGTCCCATTCTAAATATGGTTCTAAGTGCCATTTGTTGTCAGTTTTTCGAACTATTTTATATTCATACTGACCCGCATTATTTGCTTCTACATTGCGTAGTTGTTCTAGTTTAGGAAACCTTTTGTTGTCGTCAACCTCTTTGCGCTTATAATAACCATCTTTAGTGTACTCAAAACCATACAAAGTGCCTATCTCACCGTTTTGTTCAAAGTCCTCAACGTCTGCAAGGTCTTTTAATTCTAAAGTTACACACCTCTCAGGCGCTAATGTGACCCCCGAATCGTCTGGCCCACGCGACATGTTTTAGTACAACGTATTATTTTATTTCTAAAACAATGTGCAGGTTATCACATTTCACGACTTTCCCTGTTTTATCTGTGATCTTTATATTAAATGATCTGACCCTCCCACAAGCTAATCTTTTAAACTGTAAATTAGGGAATTGTATAATTTCATAATCGCAATATGCAGCTTTCCCTGATGGAAGAGCTCTTAAAACAGTTGAGGGCCTTCCATCATATAAGTTTTCATCAGTGCTCAGCTCGTCCAAATGAACATAGAGTAATGAATGTAATGCAAGATCGAGCGGGTTTTCTCCCTCATAAGTAGTTTTGTCTGATGTAACTCTAAAACCATGATTGTCAGTTGCAAAGCCTAACATTTTAGCTAGCTCTACATCAAAAAGGTAATGGTCTACTTCTTCTTCAGGTTTGAATGTCAACATTATTTTCAAATTTGCATTGTTAAGTTTGAGAGTAATGTCGAAGTTACTCATTGCTTCTTTTAGCGAGCAAAACCCGTAATAACCATCAGGTATGGTTAACTGGCTAACTAAGTTTCCTCTATTATCAAATTTTTTAATCTTATTATTCTCCTTGGATTCAGTTATATTAAACCA
The DNA here is from genome assembly GCA_033310375.1 of Conus canariensis. Classification (NCBI taxonomy): domain Eukaryota; kingdom Metazoa; phylum Mollusca; class Gastropoda; order Neogastropoda; family Conidae; genus Conus; species Conus canariensis. The sequence continues at coordinate 27,581,862 of CM065735.1, read as the reverse complement.
TACGACTTTGTAAAAAATTTCATGGAGTGCGACCCTTTGGGTTCCGCAGTTATTATCAATAGCATATTCTAAAAACGAAGGACTGTCTTGAGTTGTTATTGTTACAAACATTTTTAAAACAAATTTAAAAATGAGTGCATTCAAATATACTAATGCAAAATATTCTGTTGGACCGCACTACAGTCCTAAAGATATAACAACTGATACCCTCGACATTTCTGTGACTCAGACTGACGCCTTTCAAGTAAAGGTTAGTACTCCATTGGATCGTTATCTTAACCCTCCTATCAAAAACGACTACATCCCGAAAGTGTGGTTCAGTCATCCGATGCAGTTTTATCAGAACCAGTTAAACTTTGCTGTGTTTTGTGCATCAACTGGGTGTGGAGTGTCGTATGCTGATCATTTAAATTATCCTGATCCTTTGGTGAGGTCAGTGTATAGATTTCATTTTTATTACACCTTCAGACGTATTTTATCTGAACTGCAAGCACCATTACCAAATGACAAAACGTTTAATCCATTCAGCAACAGAATAGATTACAAGGCTTTTGAAAGGATCTGTAACGAATTTGATATTGACCCAAAGACAGACTTTAGACAAAAGTTGGATCTTAATCATGGTTTAGGCACTCTTTATTATTGGGGCGTGCACAGAAAGTATAACTATGACTGGAATCCTCCTTACACATCTTTCTCTTCAGGCACAACTGTTCACCTCGGGTCCATAGAGCAAGAGCATAAAACAGCATGGACAACATTTATTTTGGATACTTCTAAGGGTCTAACAAAAGCGGGAATAGAACGAATAAACGACTCTATTCGTACTTATGTTTGGTGTTTGCTAGGTTCGCAAGCACAAACGAGATCAAACATAATTGATCCTTCTACTGGCTTTGACGCCCAAAAACAGTTTTTAGCAAATTTAGAGGATTCTATTAATTCTGCAATTGATTTGCCTTCAAGTATTAAAAGGTACCAAAATGTTTTGCAATACGCAAGATCGAAAGTAGACTTTGCTGTTGGCACTGGTTTATACATGCTGCCTTCTGACCTCAGACTCCAGATAGGAACAATAATAAACTATAATAATGAAATCCTTGTGGCTGGTAAAGAAGAGAAGGTCGGAAAAAACGACATAAATTCTAAGCCAGCAATAGCAATAAAAAAAGAATCCCACCAATCCCCAAGGCCCCAAAACCCCATCCAATACTCCCCTCAAAACCCCACCCCCAACCAATCCCCATGGTGAATAAAAGTGACCCCCATGAATATGAAAAGACAGCACTTGTTATTGGATTAACTGCCCTAGGATTACTTGGTCTTTATCTTACTATAAAGTAACCCAACTATTAAGACAACTAATGACCATAAGTGCTCAGCCATAAAGCCAACTACTTTACTTGCGGCAGACAAAAGCCAGCTAACGATCCCCCCTAATATGCCAGGTAAAGAGTCTATTGCTTTACTGGCTAATTTTTTTAATAAACTTGCAAGATGATCAAGTTGTTTTTTTACCCATGATTTATCAGGTGGAGGAGATGGTGGTCCTGGTGGCACTGCTCCCCCACCACCGCCGCCTGTAATAGCCAACACCAGTGTACTTATTGCAAATCCTAAGGCTGTTATAACGCTCGCTAATGTGACACCTTGCTCTCTAAACAGTGTTCTTATTCGTTCTGCTAACGTTGTGTCTTCATATAAAATTCTTTGGATAGTTTCTCTTATTCTGCTCACTTGAGTTCGTAATTGTTCTCGGTTAGTAGACAACACTTCTAGTCTTGCTGATCTCTCTTGTTCAAGATCTTTTAGTCTTTGTGTTATTCTTTCTTTAACACCAGGTCCTAAGTTGTGGTCATCAGCCTCAACTAGTTTTTCTTTTTCTCTTTTTATATGCTCATCTAGTTCACCCAGTTTTGCTAAATTGTTTGTTAATTCGCCTCTGATGCTTCTCAAAGCATGATCAAGGGCCGTTATTTCTCTCATAGGTAGCGGCGGATCGTGCATAGTTTTTAATACTGTTTCTTCTGAAAAACTGGTTTCTGCTTGTATTATTTCGTCTGCTGTTGGGCTTAAATCTTTAAGTTCTATGTTTTGCATTTGGTTATCTGTTGGGAGTTCTTGTAGTGTGTTTTGAAGTTTAGCAACTGCCTCACTGTCTAATTTTGGTTTAGTAATGCCAAGGCGATTTTGATCGCGCACACTGAGTCTTTGTCTAATTGTACTCTTAGCTAAAAACTTTGATGGGTCTGGTTTAGATGTAAGCTGTACAGGTTGTCCTTGCTCGTTTTTAAAAATCAAATGGCCATCTTTTGTTTCAAAATCATTAGGGTCTATAAAATCAGGAGGTTCTTGACCTAAACTTTCGTAAAATGATCTGACCTTACTTTCTGTTAATTCATGTCGCAATGAGCGCGATGGTTGTGTCAAAGGAGTCATTTCACTCATGTCGTCTCCAGGATCAAAAACATCATAATCTTCTTCACCTGCCATGTTTTTAAATAATTAACTTTTTATTTTGTTTTATAAAAAAATGTCACAAGCATATGGCTCGATTCTTGACCCGCATAGAAGACTGAAAGAGCCCTTTGGCGTGAAGGGAAATAAACAGAATATTATTGTTCCAAATAATCCATCTACTATTGATTCAGATCAAATTCTTACTGTTAAATTTCCAGACCTAGGAGCAGATGAAGTGATTGTGCCGGGATCTGCACGACTTACTTTCAAAATAGAACTCGAATCAGCAACAGACGAAAACAGGACAGTAGTTCAGAATCTGGGACGGGCAATCGTTAAGAAAATTTCTATAAAACTTGAGGGGCAAGAAATATTTTCTTTACACAATGCAGACATATTTCTAATCTATTCTGATCTATGGCTAACCGATAATGAAAGGGCCGATCTTGCGTTTCAGGGAATCGAAAATAACGAAGCACTAAAACACAGAATAGACGCCGAAGACGCTAAAGCCGGCAAGTATGAAGCTGTAAGTTTTGCTTATGGAAATCGCTTTTCTATACCCTTAGATTTTGAGTTGTTAAAAGCGCATGCGCCATACTTTCAAGGAGCATTAAAAGACAGATTGTCATATGAACTAACTTTTAATGAATACAAACGTGTCATTAAATCTACAGACTCTAACGCAAAGTACAGCATTTTCAACATCTCGTTAGAGTTTGACATTGTTAGCAACCCTAACTTAGCAAGGCTGATTGAGCAACAATATCAGTCAAAATTAGCAATATATTACGAAAGAGTGATTCATCATACTAAATATCCTAAAAGCAGGGCAGACACAATATGGAACTTTAGTTTTAGTGCCACAGCAAGATCCCTTAAAGGTATTTTATTGCTGTGTGAAGATGAAGAACCATTCAAAAGACAAAGTGAAAAGTTTATCAATCCTAAAATAACGAAAGTACAATGTTCAATTGAGGGTAGTCCTAACCAAGTCTACGGTAGCGGGCTTAAACCTTATCATCATTTTGATGAAATAAGAAAATTGTTTGGAGGCGGGAGGTGTAGAAATCCAACAGTAGACCTTGTGTCTAAAGATCTACACCTTCACAGTGTTAGACTTGATGAATATTTAACAACGAAATACGGTTTATGGATTGACCTAAGGTCAACAGAAGATAATCAGTTGCATGGGAGTGGGAGAACAGTTAAAGACGTAATAAACATTCAAATTGATAAAGAAAAAGAGAGTGATAAACCACTTAATGTACATTTGTTTTTAATATATGATGCGCAGCTGAATATTCAAGATAACAGATTAAAAGATATCCAATACTAAATTATTTTTATTTTAAAAAAGCATGTCTGTTACGACTTATCCAAAAGTGCCCAAAGAAGAGATAGTAGGCAATTCTGTTGCTGTAGACATAAAAACTTTCAGATTAACAAACATAACACAAATGCAAACCCAACTAGAGCAGGACCTTTCAAAATACAGCAAAACCAAACGAAGGTATTCTGCTGTCTTTAATGCTGTTACATATGTTAATACTGGAGCATCGATCACTAGTGCTTTAACAGCAGGAACAAGTGTAGGTCTCTTAGCAACAGGCGTAGGTGCACCGGCAGCTATACCTCTAGGTGATTTGTCTTTAACTCTTGGCCTGTGTTCATTGGCTGTAAGTGCTGTCAGCAAAAAAATAAAAGCTAAACTCCAAAAGCACACAGCTATGGTTCAACTAATAACAGCTAAACTTAGTTCCTTCAAACTGATAATTGATAAAGCACTTGCTGACTCGAACATCACGGATGAAGAATTTAGTCGCCTACAGGCTGATTTTGAGGACTACAAAAGACAAAAGTTTGATCTTCAAAGAAAGGCAAGGGCAACTTTTTCTCAACAACCAGACACCGACCAGATAAAAAAAGAATGTTTAAAAAAAGTAAACGAAACATTAAACTCTGTTCTAAACAGCTCACATTAACAACCCCAAAGGGCGTTTATACTTTAGTTTATGAGTCCAAGCACAAAAAGACCGTTGATATTGATTCTGATTAAGTATTTTTTTTTTTAAATTTAAATAAATATTTTGAGTTAGAAAAGAAACTCAGCATGGATAAGATATATGAAGGTTCAGATGAATTGTTTGAAGCAATGCTCGAGGAAGAGCGTTTGTCAAGAGCACTAAATGAGATTGATTTAGAAGTTATTAATCCAAAAAACGTGCGGGAAAGCGTTGTACACGCTATTTCTCAAGTTCCAAGTAAACTAACAATAAACCCTCCAGTTAAAGTAAGGTTAGTTGTTTTAATCGACTATATAACAATAAATGAAGAAAATCTAGAAGTCTGGGTCTCAACTAAACAGCAGACTATTCTTTCCTCTAATGACTTAACACCTGGTTGGGCAGACCAGCTGCTTACACAGTTTGATGAAGCCTCTGAAGCAGCTAAAATGAGAGGCTCTGGTTGGTCAGAGGGCGAAGTCCTAGACATCAGATTAAAACAGGCTAAGTATGAGCCGATTGTAGGCAAGTCTTACATTCCACTGCCTCCAACATTAGTTGCAAAGAAAGCAGTTTTGAACATAAAAAATTCAGATGACAAATGTTTTATGTGGTGCGTTCTTGCTAGGCTGCATCACGTTGCCAAAAATGCAGAGAGAGTATCTAACTATTTACAGTGGGCCAATGATCTTAACTTTAATGGCCTTGAATTTCCTATGGCTGTAGACAAAATTGATCAGTTTGAAAAACAAAATCCACCAATAACTGTTAATGTCTACACATGGTCTGAAGAAACCAACCTTCTGCCAATTAGAGTGTCAAAGAACAGTCCAACAATAGGCGAACCAACCAAAACTCATGTAGACTTACTCCTGATGCAAAGCCTTAATGGGTTGCACTACACTCTAATACGCACAATGAGTAGATTACTAGTGCATACTACAAAACAACATAGCAAACAAGAATTCTGTAGAAAATGTTTAACAAGAATTCCATCTGTTAAAGCAGCAAGCGAACATGTAAAACATTGTATTAGCCCAGTTGACTGTGATACAGAACTAATTACGCCCGGAGAAGGCAGTAAAGTTAGTTTTAAGAACTGGAAACGGTTGCAAACTAGTCCATATGTTGTTTACGCAGACTTCGAATCACTCATTGTTCCTTATGAAGGACCAACCCCACAGAAACTTCCTAAAACAGTCTTAATGAGTAATCATCAGATTTGCTCATTTGCCTTCATCATTGTTAGGTCGGATGGCGCCCATTCAAAGCCAGAATTATACAGAGGACCAAATGCTGCAAAATACTTCTTAAAACGCATGCAGCAAGTGCGTAATGCCTGTTCTAATAATCTAAACTTATCTGAAATCATAATGACGCCTGAAGACCAACAACAGTATGACTCAGCCACTCACTGTTGGATTTGTGGGGCGGCCTTGGTTGCCACCGCAGAGAATCCAACAGTAAGAGACCATGATCACATTAGTGGAAAGTTTAGAGGAGCAGCACACAGTAAATGCAATCTTCAACTAAAGTTTGAACCAAAGACATGGAAGCTGCCTATATTCTTTCACAACTTGCGAGGTTACGACTCTCACCTTATAATGCAAGCAGTAACCAGCGACTTCAGGGTGTCATGCATTGCACAGTCATCAGAAAAGTACATGTGTTTCACTTTAAATAACATGTCTTTCTACGACTCTATGCAACACATGATGGGTTCATTAGAGTCACTGGCTATGTCCTTAAAGTCCTGCCCAATAACAGAAGAATATTTTGACCCAACTCTTGTTAGAAAGGGCGTTTACCCTTATGAGTACATGAACAGTTGGCAAAGGTTTGACGAAGATACACTTCCGCCTAAAGGCGCGTTCTTTTCTAGTCTCAGAGGAAAGGACATCAGTGATTCTGATTACCAGCATGCTCAAGATGCGTGGCAGAAGTTAGAGTGTAAAACAATGGGAGACTATCATGATTCCTATTTAATGGCGGATACCTGTTTGTTGGCGGACGTCTTTGAAAATTATAGGAAGACCTGCATGAAACATTACAGCCTGGATCCTGCGCATTACATTTCTGCGCCCGGGATGAGCTGGGACGCTTTCTTAAAATTTACTGGAGTACAAATTGATTTATTGTCTGACCTGCCAATGCTTCAGATGATTGAAAACGGATTGCGTGGGGGAATCAGTATGGCGTCGCACCATTACTGTAAAGCAAACAACAAATACTTGGACGACTATGATCCAAGTAAAAGGTCTAACTATCTCATGTATTTAGATGCAAACAATCTGTATGGATGGGCAATGGCGCAGTCACTACCGTTACGTAACTTTAAAATGTACACAGGACTCAAAGACACTCAAAAGTTTTTAAAATGGCTTCAGAGTCTAGAAGCTGATCGTAAAAGAGGTCTCATTCTAGAAGTTGATTTAGAATACCCCCATGAACTTCATGATTACCATAATGACTATCCATTAGCAGCAGAAAGTCTAAAGATGGCAAAAACAGAACCACCTAAACTTGTGCCTAATCTTCGAGGCAAAAAAAATTATGTCTGCCATTACAGGCTTCTACAATTTTATTTAAGACATGGTTTGAAGTTGACAGCTGTTCATCGTATAATTGCTTTTGATCAAGAACAGTTCATGAAACCATACATAATGAAGAACACTGATCTCAGAACTAAATCCACAGATGCTTCAGAAAAAGACTTTTTCAAGTTGATGAACAACAGCTGTTTTGGAAAGACTATGGAGAATCCGCACAAGCGTAAAGATGTTAGATTGGTCACCAGAGAAAACGATGCAATTAAGCTAACTTCTAAACCTAATTATCAGGACTTCAGAAGATTTCATGATCAGCTTTTTGGCATAATGATGAAAAAAAAGAAAGTCAAATTGGATAAGCCCGTTTTTATTGGGTTTACTGTTTTAGAGCTGTCGAAGCTTTTGATGTTAGAATTTCTTTATGACTACTTTAAACCCTTGTATCCTGAGTCCAAAGTACTTTACACAGATACAGATTCCTTTGTAATCGACATCCCTACTGAAGATATCTATAAAGACATGGAATTAGAAGTAGCTAAAGGGCATGCGGGATGGTACGACACATCTGATTATCCTAAAGATTCGCCTTTGCATTCAACTGTTAACAAGAAGGTTTTAGGTAAGATGAAGGATGAATTATCTGGAGGTGTGATCAAGGAGTTTGTTGGTTTGAGGTCGAAAATGTACAGTCTTTCAAGCCAAAAAAAGTTGTTAAGAAAGCAAAGGGAATATCTCGTAGTGTTGTGCAGTCAAACATATCCCATGACAATTACAAAGAAGCATTGTTTGGCAATAAGACTTTTCATCATGACAATTACAAGCTGCGATCTAATCTGCATGAGATTAACACAACAGTTGTAACAAAACGGTCTCTTGACCGCACTAACACAAAAAGAGTATTTGTTAATCCAGAGTTTTCATATGCAATTGGTCATTGGAGAATAGTATAATCATATGGGCGTATATTTTTCAGCAATCGCACGTTCAATTATATCATCATCTAATTTAGCAAAATTAATATTATTTATTAATGCTAGATGTGCTTTAATTTTTTTTGTCATTTCGCAATATTCATGTTCCCATACCCATAAATCAAAATAAAAGCTTTGGGGTTTAAAGCGATTGTCTGGCGATTGTTCTAGCCAGAGATTGTCAATCTTCTCAAATACTTCTTTAATGATATACTGATACTCAAATAAATCTTGCATTAATTTTAAAGACTTTCCCTTTGCCATTTCTGCCATTTCCCTTTGAGCTTCCATTTTAAACCCAAATGTATTTGCGTAGATTAAAACAGTTCTTTAAGCTTAAATATATCACCAACCAATTCAACCAAATTATTATCCATTACTGCTAAATGTGTTCGAATTTTTTTTATCTTTTTAATATATTCTTGCTCCCAATCAAAATTTGAGGTTTTGTCTAGCATAGCATGATCAATCTTCTTAAATATTAGTCTAATAGCAAGATTATAATCAAATATTTCTCGCATTATTTCTAAGGACTCTTCCTTCACCATTCTTGCTTCCAGTGCCATTTTACGTAAGGATTCTTCCTTTTCCATTCTTGCCGCCATTTTAATTTAAATTAAAAAATAATTAAGCGACTGGAACTGTGTCTGGAGGGATTATCTGCAGTTCTTCCTTCACAAAAGATCTTCGGGGGGCTGGTCGTTTTGTTGTGTCAGTTTCTCGTAAATAATACACGGGCGGATTCATTTTCACAATTTTTTTTATCTCATATGGATCAACACTCCAAACTGGATCTGTTGCCCTGATGCGAGTGTCCCCTTCCGCTTCTCCCGGCGAATAAAGGTACCTTACTTTCAAACCAAATGGCAATAGTTTGCTTGATGAAGACTCTCCTTCAACAACATTTATTGTTTGTTTTCTGATTGCTTGTACTGGTTTTAGCCCTTTAAATTCTTCATTATTCATTGCACGTAGAACTGAGGGCAGTCTTCTAACCCATTCTGTGTTGCGAGAATTGTCAATCAGCTCTCTGTGATACTGGTAGGAGAAAAGCCTTTCAGATAACTGTTTGTTAAAGTTTTCAACCAAACCCTGTGATCTGTGAACACCCGGAATGCCTCTTTTAATGGTAACTCTATGTTTTAACAATAATTGATTCACTTGACCTTTAAATTCTTTTCCATCATCGACTTGAATCATGCGAGGATAAGTTAAGGGTCCTCGTTGATATATCAGTTGTAAAGCGACAGCAACAGCAGAAGCACTCTTTTGTGTTAATGGTTCAGCATCTTTGTATCTTGAAGCTATGTCAATGACTGTAAGTGCGTACTTAAATCTTTTTCGTCTAATCGTATCATGGGGTAAATATAGAAGATCCATTTGATGGGTGTCGTTCGGTATTGTGTTGACAAAGTGTGGTCTTTGTATTCGTTTAGGCGCTGGTAAATAAATTTGCCAAATCGCTTGTTTAGATAACCATTCTTTTGCTGTTTGTTCACTGACTCCCGCTGCTTGGCTAAGCTTTTTAATTGCTGTTATTCCCTTCCAATATCCTTTTGGAGAATAATAGATTTTGTACATTTTTATTCAGCCAATACTTTGTGCAACAAAATACACAGCGGTCATGCCAAAGACAATAAACAATATTTCTTGCATCTTTTGTTTTTCTGATGGTTGATAAAAGTCGCTAAATTTTGGTGGGGGCAATGTTTCAACTTGTTTGCCTGTTACTAGAAAATATTCTTTTATTGCCTGGTCAACATCTTTAAATGTGTAAGCTGCATGTCCCTGTTGTTTAAGTCTGTCGTTAATAAAATCTAACTGCTCCATTCTTTGCTTTTCATAGGTGTCTTGTGCAGCGGCTAGTTGCTCCATAGCTCTGTTATGTCTTTTTCTCTCATCGTTATTTTGTAGTTTACTAAATGCGTAATTACTTCCGCTAAAAGCAAGCGCATTAACCACAGCGCCACCAATCATCATTACGAGTGAAGCCATTTTTATAAATGTATTTTTTTTTAATTTTACATATTGATACTGTCTGGAATTATTCCTTGCTTAACTAGAAAATCTTTCGTAGCAAATGAAGCTGTAATAACAGCAATCAGCTTTGCTGAGTCTTCAAAGTCTAGTTTGCCAAGATCTGCTGGTTTTATTTTTAACAGGCTTTTACCAAGCATTGTGTATCCTACACTTAGGCCTCCAATAACAGCAGAATGGTATACAAGGTTAGTAATAGTTTTTTCGGTGCTCATTTTTAAAAAATAAAATAATTATAATTAATAAAAAACATGAACAGCGATGATCTACTTCCTGAACTTATGATTACAAATGATCAAGTTGATGACCAAGCTATTATGCGCCAAAAGGAAAGGCTGTATTCTTTAGCAGCATGTGGAAAAACAAAACAGTACCTTGGAAATGAATTCAGCATAGAACAGATTCAACAAATGTCGCCACAAGACATTGTAAAGTATCACAACAGGTATGAAGCGCAACTGGGGTCAAGAATGGTAAAAAGTGTTGGGCAAACGGTTCTTAGTTTGTACACTAAACTAGTTAGTAGATTTGCTCCCATTGATTCTGAACAAGATTTTATGTATGATTTAACGCAGGATCCAGTTTTAACAAAGTCATTAGAGTCTCTAGGATGTGATCTATATTACAGATTTGGAACATTGTTATCGCCATTAATCATGGGATTAATTACTTTTAATCATATAGATTTTGTTTCCCTTCAAAATGACCGAGCCAGAAAATCAGCAGAATCAGAAAACATTGAATCAGGTGGAGAAAGTGACCAGTAAAAAGCCTCCTCATCCTGGGCGTGTTGCAGCAGGAAAAAAATTAGCAGAGTGGAACAAACAAAAAAAATTAATGTTCCAAGCACAGAATATAACTCATAATGAAAACATAACATCGCCAACGCCAACAGTTGTTTCAATGCCAGCTGTAAATACACAAGAACAAGTTGATTCAAGACCTACAACACCAAAGTCGTCATGGAATATTGAATTTAAAACAGTTGCCATTTTTGGCGTCATTGCTGCTGGGGGTGGTTATTACGGTTATAAAATATATAAACAACGCCAGCAAAAACCAAAGCAGTCCAAAAAATCTCAGCCACTAAATACAGAAGCCGAACAAAAAAGCATGCCAGAACTGCCAACAACAAAATCTCATTTTGATCCATTTGATATGCAATAATATGTTAAGAACTTAATAAATAATTATAAGTGACTTGAATAAGAACTTGATAACGACTTGATGACGACTTGATAAAACTTAAATAAGAACTTGATAAGAACTTAATAAGAACTTAATGACGACTTGATAAAAACTTAATGACGACTTGATGACGACTTGTTAAGAACTTGAATAAGTACTTGAATAAGTACTTGAATAAGAACTTGTTAAGAACTTGATGATGACTTGTTAAAAACTTGATGTTGACTTGTTAAGAACTTGAATAAAAACTTGTTAAGAACTTAAATAAGAACTTGAATAAGAACGTGATGCCGACTTGAATAAGAACCTAGAACGACTTAATGACGATTTTTTTTCACAATTAATTGTTACATTCTTTTCCGGGGAGACAACTCCCTTCTGCCTTTATGTAGTATCTAGGTCAGACATGTCTGGCCCCGGCTTACTCAACTGCACAATAGCCGAGTCGAAGCGCCGCACTGTTTGCTAGTTCGTGTCAAGTTACACATAAGGGCGTCAGGCCGCCACGCGGCATTGTATAAATTTAGACGGCGTCGTTCAGTACAGGCGTTAGACGTCATTGTATAAATTTAGGCGGCTAAATTTCTAAACATATCAAAACATGTTTCTTACCTTCCCCCAATCACAAGACTAGATAGAATCAGCTGATTAGTAACAGTGACGACATTTCCGCCCAGCACTTGTGTTGTTAGCAACTAAACCTAGCTGTCTTGTCATTTGCGGGTGTGCAGTGCAGTCGTGTTTTCAGTTAGAAAGTGTTGTGTTATGTCGCAAGACAGTATCTCTTCTGAATTAGAGATAGAACTTCTTGAATCACAAACCGTTCATCAAGAATTGCTATTTCATTGAAGTCTACTCCATGAGAAAAGAACTAAAAGCAATGTTTTCATATAGTGAGGAGATAAGGCAGTATTGGTCCACTCCCATTCAACTACCAATGCAGCTTGAAACACGATCTTCTCAAGAGCCACAGCAGGGAACGGCCGCGCTCTAGCTAGAGCGCGTGAAATGAATATTAAACAGGCACACGTCACAGCCTATAGCAGAAAGCCACGCTTTAACGGCCGCGGTCTAGGTGGACCGTCGCTTTGTCACGTCCTATTCAACAGGCTGCCTATTCAGGCGGCCGCCGGGTGTACTTTATACAATTGTCTTGTTTGTTGAATCAAGCTTTTAATAAGTGCACTTGGTGGCTGCTTAGAATAATCTTCAACAACGTGCCACGATTCTACGCTTGTGTGAACACACATCCCACCCCTTTCAGACACTCCCTATTCAGATAGCTTTCAATAGCCAGTCATTCCTCACAATAGAATGAAATCCCAACTTGGTTGACAAATAGCCCTCCTAAGAATAAAGGCATGGTTAACCAAGTCCCCATTGTTTTGTTTGTTTACTTCTTAACGGTCCAGTGACAGAGAACTATAAAACAGATAATCCTACACATTATGTATGTTTGATGTTTGATGAATGTATGCGTGAAAATGATGTTATTGAAAACGATCAAGAAAAACGAAGGATTAAGCAAAAACTTAAGTCTCAAAAGTTTTCTAAATTAGTGTTAAAAACAGATAATCCTACACATTATGTATGTTTGTAAAGTGTTTACTATTAGAGAACTATAAAATAGGCACTCTGGGTAAGCCGGCGGAGCAACAGCGAAACCGGCTTCAGCCGGTTGGAGCTGGCGGAGGTGGGTGAGCCAGAGTGCCTATTTTATAGTTCTCTAGGTTGCAGAGCGTGATCTTGGGAATCGTCACTAAGACAGTATGGGAAAATGTTATATACACACAAACGCTCAAAGATACCTTTGAGCACTTTTATGGAATGTGTGTGTGTGTGTGTGTGTGTGTGTGTGTGTACAAAATGACAGAACACAACACAGTCTGATTAAGTGTTATTCATAACTGCTCTCAATTAATGTTTGTGGTCTGCAATTCGTTGCAGCGCTTGCCTCCATTTCCATCACAGTCGGGTAATTTCTGCAAGAAGCTGGGAAACCCGCTCTTGTGCTGCACGCGGCAAAGAAAACGTTCATAGGCATTTCTGAGACCATAGTGACTGACTTGCAAAATTGTTCCTGGCCTCATGAATTTTTGGCCGATGAACGATGTTACGAAGGTATACGAACTCGTCATAGTCCCGAACCCATATTGGATGAGGTACATCAGCGCCAGACACCCCCCGCCCCGCCCTTCCCCCCTGTCAGCCCTCTCCTCCACAACGGGAAAAACCCAGACTACAGAACGGCACTCAGAAGCCACCGAGTATTGAAACTACGGGCTGAAACTATCGCATGTGGGGCTTGAAGCCCTAACGACCTGCTGCAGAGCTTGCCATAATGTTTCTTCCTACAATAACATCGTTTTTCAAGTGGTTGAGGCCAGAAGCAGAATCTGTTCGTGTTATGTATTGCTATAATTTTTCTTTTTTAATGTTTGTCTGTACCATCGTTGTAAGCAGCAATGCTTCAACTGAAAGAGAGATCTCCTGTCATAATTACCAACTGTCTTTTATCGTGCTGGTCGTCTCTCTTTACAGTTCTTTTGAACTCTCACTGTTGTAAACAACTATTACCTCTCTTATTGCAGGCCGTGAAGAAAATTAAACATAGGTTTCTATAGTCTGTAAGGTGTTCATTGTGAAGAAAGAAATAAATCACATATAAATAGTTCTGTCCTCGAAGTCAGAGCTGATAATGGGAAAAAATCTCCCTCTTACGATCACAATAGCAATGCTCCATGTGCTGTGAATACATCAACATTTCAGTTTAGAATGCAGTGATCTTGTAGAATGATGCATCCCGAAATGATCAGATGCTCCTGTCGTTCTTCTCATACCACTGGACACACAAACAGTTAGAGAGATGGTACTCGGAGGAAAAGAGTTTCAATTTATATAATTCACTTCTATTGTAATATTAATAATAATAATAATAATGAATACTTATATAGCGCCTATTCTCGGCTAGAGACCAAGCTCTAAGCGCTTTACAATCAACACTCATTTACACAACGGGCTGCCTACCTGGGTAGGCTGGATAGGATATTCCTGTTCCTGTATATGCGCATGTGTGTGTGTGTGTATGAATGTGTGTGTGTGTGTGTGTGTGTGTGTGTGTGCTTGCATGTGTAGGTTCACACATGCAGATGTGTTTGTCTGCACCAAGTCGGAGGCGAGAGGCAGCACGTGAGTGGAGTGGAGGGAGGCACAGGGGAGGAGGGTGTAGTAAAGGTGGGAATATCACGTTAGCATGTGTATGAATGTTTGTGTTGTATATTTTCCTTTTGTTGCCTTTCATGATTTCATGCACTTGATATGATTTTGAATTGCTTGCATGCATTCACACACACACACACACACACAAACACACAAGCTCATAAATTTCACACCTCCCACAGACAATACCATGTTTATTGTGAATGTTCACTGCTTACACAGTATACCATTGCCACAGAGTTAAAAATCCCGCTGACATGAAAGAGAGAGAAGCAGCACAAATTCACCACTAATGCCATCACTGAAGCTGGCACTCTCATTGTATCTGAACTAGTGCATCTGATATCAAACAGCGGACCACAGACAACTAATTACAATGGCTAACAAGAAAAAAAAAAAAAAGGAAGAAAAATAAAAAAAGAAAGAAAAAGCTCTCAATTCACCTACCACAAAATAAACATATCTGTTGCTGCTCTAACCTGAAACGATACAGATCCTGTGATGCACAGCTGTCCAACCCATGGAACATAAACTCCAGTTCCTGAACCAAATCCAAGATTATCATTGTCAGTTGCAATACCCACACTGATACAAAATTACAACTTATCAACAGATGTCTAGCATGACCGTCAACCAGATGCATATGTTTAACACAGAATGAGAATGTAGTTTCCACTCAAAAATTACATGCTGTACATATGTCCTCCTCACTCACACAAAAATATGCTAACAGTTCACACACAGACACATGTGCAATCATACATTTGAACACAAAAACACACACACCATTGAGATGACCATAATCACGTCTACAAGCTTTTGAACAATGAAGATAAGATTTCCTGTCCAGTCCTTAAAGTGATCACATCAGGGCTAAAAATAGGCTAAAAATTAAACTATCTGCAAACTAAAAACGAAGCCCAAACCAATCATACGATCCTGAATTAAGGAGACTGAATCACCATACTACCCTGTACATATGAAGAAAGAAGCCTTGACTAAAGTGTCTGTATGTGATGTTCAGGGACGTAACAGGAGTGTGGACAGAAAGTTCACTACGGCTGGGTATCAGGGGACATGGTAGTTCTCATTCCTCACAGATTGACAAGATATAGAGCATCCAGACTGGTCAAAGCCGACCAACCAAAACAAACCTTATCCCCTCAGCTCCCCTTTTGCAAAAGATAACACACACACACACACACACACACACATACACACATACACACACAAATATCACACACACAAATATCACACACATACACACACACACACACACACACAAATATCACACACACACACACACATACACACAAATATCACACACACACACACACATACACACACACACACACACACACACACACACACAAATCCAGCTAACCAAGGAAATGCAATATGCATGAGCTGCCATCCCCTCACATTCTTACAGAAACACATTCCATAGAAATGCAAAGCAGGAGTGTGTACATATGTATGTTTTCAGACACAAAAACACAGTTTACAGTTTCCGCATATTTTTCTCATCCCTGTGTTTCAGACTTAACATTTAAACAAAACAAAGCGACTTGAAAAAAAAAGAATTTTTTTTAAAAATCACAAAACTCATAAAATGTAACTAAACTAGGGCTGTGCTGGGTATGGCAATCGTTTCCCCAATGGCAGATTTACATTATATACAATTACAAGTACCTGATTCATCAAGTCGAAGCCTTTAAGATATCAAGTTTCTATACTGTGAAACCTGCCCCATCTTTAAGAGAATAAAGATTAAAAAAGAAACCAAAAAAAAAAGAATAAAAGTACTAGAAACGAGCTGCTTCACCTAATAAAGGAAGAATGAAAAACGAGCACAAAGGCAACCAACCATATAGACAGCTCTTTAAGAACAGCCCAGCCGATCCACAACACCAGACTCTTTCAGGACTGAAAACAAAGAAGTAAAAGAAGTACACAGCAGCTGTCATGGTGCAGCGGTTGACATCACGGGCTGTGAGGTTTGGGGTTTCAATCCCGTCAGCCGCATTTCTTTGTGGGACCTTTTGCCTCCTGCTGCTCCAATCCAAAGTCAAAATGTGCTGCGGGTTCAAATCGTGTTGGTTATTAATCCGCTGACTACGAGGGCCCATGAAGACTGGTACTACAGTCTTCATCCATGCAACATGTGGATGTGCCTCTGATGGTGTTGCTCAAATTTCCTTACCACCTCTGCAGGGTTGTTTTTTTTGGGCCTGGTTGATGTCAAGAGATGAAAGGAGGTGCAAAGTGCAGCTTTGTCATGCGGTCTTTGACCAGAATGGTGCTCCATAGAATTATCTTCACTAGAATAAACAAACACAGAGAAACACACACACACATGCACGCACACACACAAACACACACACCAGAAAAAAGTCCTGGTTTCTGGGGTCCTTTGTGCCTGCTTTCCCAGCGACTTCAGTTTTGATTTCCTCATCATCTTCACAGCCATGATGAATTCAAGTCAAAGTCATTTCGGTAAGTTCATGGGGACTATTGATGGAAAGACTTGGTGGTTTCTCCCCCACAAAGGAGGAGCACACTCACACTGGCTCCACGACTTTGCAGTCATTGTCATCAGTAGGGTGCTTAGCGAGTGGTGTCCTGCATATATCGAGTCATAACAGCCATCACTAAACACCACTGAAATGATTCAGCATCAGAGCAGTGCCTCCTCTGGTGGGTTGCTTTATGGATGTCCTGACTGTGATGTATGGATTGCGACACTGTGAAACAAGACATACCTGTGTATGGTGGAGGGAAAATGAGTAGTGTGAGTTAATACCACTGACGGGCCACAGAAGATGAGAGGATAAAGACACACACACACAGAATTGTAGAAAATCTAATGTGAAATAGCAGTGCCATGTGGGAATGATCTGAGAGGCAGGATAATTACCGAGAGGATTTAAAAAAATTTTTTTTTACAAAGGATTGAAAAGTCTTTGCAAGTTCTGGCAGATGTAAATGTTTGGTTAAGCAGTGACCGCAGCAATATCAGCACAAATTTCCCAGATAAAGACAATTAAGATATATTTGATTAGTGACAAACAGCTGAATTATTGTGAATTTCACAAAAAAGAACCCATTTTAACCAGACAAATTGGGAAACATTTGGTGAGTTCAAAAATCTGTCACTGCTGACTTTACATAGAATTACTATGAATTGCAGACTGACAAATTTTTTCTTCTTCTTTTTTTGCTGTCCCATCTTCTGTGCCACCTCAGTGGCAGTGCACCCACACCGCTCATTCCAACACTCCATCCACAGCCACAGCCCGGTCAGTCCCACCGCAGCTACGGCACTGGCAATCCACAGGGAGCAGGCAATATCAAGTCGTCAAGAGGCAACCCCCTGGAGAGACACTGCACTGTTGCCAAGTCTCTTCAGTGGTGTTCAGTGGCATCTGTTCTGATCCAATACACGTAGTACACTGCCCACTAACAACAATAACTGATTAGTCGTGGAGCCGACGTGAGTGAGCTCTCCCTCCGGGGGGTGCCACCATGTCCGTCCAATGACAGTCCCCATGGACTCTCCGATACCCGTGACCCCAATGGAATCAAACTAAGGCCACAGATGTGGAGAGGACATCGAAACTGAGGTCACCATGAGAGCAGGGCATGAAGGGCCACAGAATCTGAGACTTTTTTAATGCTGATTGATGAGAATGAGGATGATGAAGATGATGCTATGGATTTCCATTTCGGTCTGAGACTACATGACAGGGCTGTACTCTACGCTTCCTTTCATGATATATCCCAGTGTCAACTAGGCCTGAGAGATACAGACACCTGCAGTGTTGGTCAGGAAATTTGAGCAACACTCTCAGAGACATATCCATTAAGTGGATGAAACTCGATAGTGTGGTCCCATTCTTCCCAACTGAGCCCGTAGCAAACTCATCTCTGGGTAGGAGCTGGCTGGGGAATCAAAATCCCACATGACTCTGATGGGAATCGAACCCATGACCTTCTAGCCAGGAGTCCGTGATGCTAACCACTTCGCCATGGCAGCTGGTCAGATTAAAAAATTTTAAACAACAGTTAAAAAAAAAAAATCCATAAGGAGGCCACTAGCTGCTATAGAAGCAGCAGGGCAGAGTCTAGGAAGACAGTACCGACCAATAGCCCAGAAATGGCGGTCAGAGGATGACAGAAACATGAAAGGAGACTTAAACAGGTGTTTGTAGTGTACCTAAACCAGACAGATGCAACAGATGGACAGACTTTTCCATGACCATGATTGTTTACCTGTGAAATGTTCTGATCAATCAATCCACCAACATTTCTTATGACCATCATTATCTATCGGCGAGACACTAAAAGCAAGAAGGTAATGTTTTCACGACCATAATTTAAATGATCAAAGAGGTGAATCAGTGCTTTTACGATCATAACTAATGTGATCCCAAGCACACATCAGTGGTATTGTGCCAATGATTAATGTTATCAATGCAATAAATCAATGCTTTTATGATACGGTCTACGTGATAAAAAGGTCTGTTTTCAGGACCAGAGGTCAAAACGATGAATCCACATGCTTTCAGGACCATAATGAGGTCAAAACAATGAATCAACATGTTTGCAGGACTTTTAATTGCTAAAAGTGATGAATTCACATTTTCAGGAGCATAATGAGGACAAATTGATGAATCCATGTTTTTAGAACTTTAATAGGTCAAATTGGTGAATCGACACATCTTCAGGACCATAATGAGGTCAAACTGATGACACATCTTCAGGACCATAATGAGGTCAAACTGATGAATCAACATGTTTTCAGGACCATAACCCAGTTAAATCCACATAATTTCTCGACCGTAACACTAACAGGGTCAAAGCTATGAATCTACACGGTTTCTTGACCACAGCGTCAGAGTGATTAATCCACACGATCTGACTGCAATGACGACAGAGATACGAATCCACACATTTTTAGGTACCAAAGTAGGGACAAAATGACGCCTCCACACGTTCCCAAGCTGACACATTCTGGTCCTCCCAGAGGTCGTTCGTTTTCAACCATGTACACAGTCCTCACCACCACAGTTCTTATGGATGCCATCACATAGCTACTGAGCAGTCTGGGAGTCCAGTTCCCAGAAAGCGACATGTCATGATGGTCTCCTAGCGGCCTCCAAGCCATAACCGTGTCGGTGCCTCACCCTCGAAGCCGGCAGTGCATGGGTTGTCCACATCACTTGTTGTCCAAGGCTACACCAATTTTTTTGTTTGTTTCTCCTTCTCTTTTTGTTTGTTTGCCTGGTTTGTACGGAGCTCAGGGTCTGAAATATGTTATTTCTGTATTGGCTTTGATCATTCCATTTCTTACGGGGCGTGGTAAAACAGCTATCATTTCTCTACCCAAATGATGCTAAGTCCTTGACCGGCAATCGGGCACCTCCAGTAATGGCATACTGTCATCCTGTGTCCAATGATGGCAAAGTTCATCCCCAGTCCAGTAATGGCAAACATTATCTCTTGTCCAGTAATGGCAGTCTCCTAATTTCAAATAGTGGCATGAAATTATCTTATGTCTGGAAAATGCATACAATTATCTCACGTTTCATTACGGCATAAAGTCATATCATGTCCCAGTAATGGAAAAATGTCACTCCGTGTCCAATTATGGCATTACATTTCATCAACTCCAGTAACGGCATAATGTCACATTTAGTTTCTGGCATACAACAACGTATCATTTTTGGCACTGGGTTGATGCCATTTTAGATCCAGTAATGGCAAATTGTCATCTGGTGTCAAGTAATGGCATACCATCCTCTCATTTCTGGTAATGGTATGATGTCATCTCATTTCAAGTAATGCCATGTGACCTCCAGTCATGACATAATGTCATGTCACATCCGATTACGGCAAATGTCAGCTCATGTCCAATAATGGTATACGTTATCAAACGTTCAGTAAACTGTAACAACAGAATGTCATCTCGAACCCAGAAACGGCATGATAATGACATGTCAGAGCCACTATGATCGATGGTGTAATGTCATGTCATATCAAGTAACAGGAAAAGGTTGTCACGTGTCCACTCATGGCAAAATGTACCGTCATCCAAACACCACTGTCAACCTACCGACAATGCCAGTCGCACACTCATTTCATGGCACTCTTAATCTCAGTAAATGACTCTAATTCTCCCAGCATGTCACAATGGTATCATGTCTTGACCCAGATAACCCAGGGCGATTCAACACGTCTTGCCTGAACAGTGTTGCAATCCTGTACAAGAAATAAATGGTTGGGTAAACAGAACCACAATAATGAACAGAACCAAAATATTGTACAGTCCCCAGTAAAGTGATCATAAAGTACAGTTTTATGTCAACGCAGCCACAATCCGATACTGAAACTAAAATCTTCCACAGACCCACAATCATATGGTGAACTAAAATCTTACGTGAAGAGAACTAAAATGTGATGATGAAATATAACTCTTGTGTGAAAAGAGACCAATCTGTGTGTGAAAAGCGCTATAATGTGGCAATCAAAAAACAAAACAACAAACAAACAAAAAGCCTGAAAAACAAACCAAAAAAGCCAAAAAAAAAAAAAAACCCACCCAAACAAACAAACAAAAAATGATAAAACATATTCACAATTTGATGATTTGTATAGTGGCAGAGGTGAAGCAGCCAAACTTTGACTCCTGACCTGGGGGTGGGGGGGGGGGGGGGGGGATGGGGGAGCGTTGAGGGTCAGGAAGTGTGTGTGTGTGTCAGAGTTGCCGCAGTTCTGTCAATCCTTCCAGAGGGTGGAGGTGATGTGAGTAGGAAGAGGAGGAGGGGGGGAGAGGTGGCTTGGGAGGGGACAGGGTTGATGTGAAGGGTAAGGTGGTGGGCAGGGGGGGGAAGAGGGAGGTTCTGTGAAGGTCAAGCTGACATTGCCACTGCCGCTGTTCCAACTGTCAGTCTGGTGGTGGGACGAAGACTGGGGACGTGAAGTAGGACTAGGATGGGGACAGGGGTGGTGGTGGTAGTGGTTGGGGGGGAGGGGTGGGGGTAACTGGAGGGGTAGGTTGGGAGTGGAGCTCAGGACAGTCCTAACTGAAGCCTGTTCAATTATCGTGAGAACCCTGACGGATCTAACACACACTGAAGTACTGATCCACAGAACAAGAAGATCTCTGTGCTGCATTTGATGGCGTCCACACAAGTCCTTTCGGGAAGTTTTGTGGTGCAGAGGGTCAGGAGGACGTCGCATACAGGGAGGAGAAGGAGCATGGAGTAAGGATCAACACAACATAGAAGGATACCCTTCTGCCACCCCCCCCCCCCCCCCTCTCCATCCCAACCCATCTTCATGGTTAAGGCAGTCACCAGAAACGCATCCTGTGGACCCAAGATGTCATCTTCACGTTACGCATCAACTGTGCTTTCCACTGCACTTTTTTCTCTCCTCTATCACAAGGCTTTTCGGACAGTGGTCAGGGTTCCACGATTTTGGATGAGACTCCCTCACCCGCCATGTCTTAAGTGGAGCACACACACACATATACACAAAACCAGTCTGGGAAAAAAAAAGAAAAAAAAAAAGGAAAAAATTCTGGATACGTTCTGCAAAGAAATCCACTGGATAGATACGCAGGGTTGAAAAATAAACAGAAATAAACACACCACCCAAAATCTGGACCAAAACCCTGAAAAAAGGTTGGCGCCTGATAATTGTCACATATGCTCTACCTACAGAGGCCGGGAGAACCTCGCCAGTTTCGCGCCAAAAATCTGTTAGGACAGAGCACACTACAGAAAGACACAGTATATTCAGTCCCTGGGATAAACGTCACACGATGAGAAGAGGTCTGTTCAAGCTGGCAATCCACACCATAGTTCACAACAAGCCAGTTCACTTGAGAAAACAACTCGGGAGAGGGGGGGGGGGGGGGGGGGGGGGGGGGGGGGAAGGAGAGTAGGGAGGTGGGGAGAGGGGCAGCTATACCTGGGGAGAGGGGTCAGGCTGGCATCACAGTATAAGTTCACCACACGCCAGATCACTCCTGAGGCACTACACGGAGGCAGGCGAATAGGCAGCACTGCAGTCACTGGTGTTCCTCGAACTATTCCTGGACGAGGCTGAGCGAAGGATCAGACTGGCGTCGCAGTCACCGCAGTTGCAAGAAATGTCTCAGCAGATGGGGGGCGAGGTTCAATGGGGGTCCGTTTGGCGTTGCATTCGCTGCAGCTCCAACAGTCGTTCCAGGGGAGTCATGGAGGCAGCCTCCGTCCAAAAGGACTGCACAGAAAGACAGACAGTGATCATTCAGACATGCAGAGAAGCCACATGGCACACAGCAACAATCACATCGCTCTCTCTCTCTCATATATACAAAGACAAACACCTGTGCACAGCCACACAGTCTCTCTCTCTCTAAACAGACATGAAGTTTTCCCTGAAAATCAAGTTTCCTTTTCACAGCTTGTAAGTTCTGAAAACATTCTTTGTCATTTTGTTCACTCGAAATTGCCAGAGCATCACTAACCATTAAAAACAGTAAATCCTGTTTACGCTGATGATTGAAATGCACCTATCATTAATAACTGGCGCAAACAATGTATATTCGGCTTTGTTCTGCTTTATCCATTTAAGGGATCCTGGGATAGAATCCCACTTTAAATCCCCCCCCCCCCCCCCTCCTCTGCATACTTGGAGAGGAGACTGGTCTGCCAACTATCTCCATAATGTAGCAGTTTGGTGACAACACCTCTACCTTGCTGTACATGAATGAAGATAGAGGACTGCGGAGATCTCTGACCGCCAATGTCTGTCGCAGAATCCCTACAGCCTACCCTCATGTGATGACAATGAGGAGGATAATCCACTGATACACTCAGGCTTCCCATGGTACTTGTCACAGTACCATAAAAAAGACTTAAAAGGACGTCCTAATATTTTCAAAGCATCATAATGGAGCTGTTCATGCATTATGCGTAACTTCAGAGCTAAAAACTACATAAATTGTTCTTCTGAGTCTGATGAAATAATTTTTAATGACTCTGCACCTATGCCTTCAAGGGGTTTTTTTTTTTTTTAATATTCATGTCGCGTCATCTTCAACTTTTGCCCTTAGTGTTTTTACAGACTGCTAAAACACCAAGTAAATGATTTGTAGAATTTCTGATTATTATAATTGCAATCCACTTACTTGTACATTGCCAGGATGTGTCACATGACCTCTACCCTTTGGTTCCTCCTGGCCTTGACCTTGATTCATCCAGCCTTCACCCTGGATGGCCTTGTGGCGGGAAGCCATGTCGTACGGTCCCGTGGTCTGGGGTTCAAATCCCAGAACCGGGGAGTTCCTCATGCTGTTGTCCTGAGATGACAGCGGGGAGGAGGCCATGCCTGCAGGACAAAGACAGAACGCGGCATGAACCATCACACCCCGCACACCTGGCACACAGAGGGGGCACATGCTGCATACACTGCACTGCATTCACCTCTTGCCATCCCATCCACCCAGATCTGCCTGTCCCCCCCCCACTGCCAAACCTGCTGACAGGTCAGGCTGCTTTGTTTTACACTTACTTTTGGAGTCACTGCTGGCATTAAGAGGCATGGACCAAGGGGACGAACTGGCAAACAGAGAGTACTCTCCCCCTGGTTGTCCGACAGGCATCACCATCCGGTGTACCGCTGGCTCCACATCTCTAGCAAAAAAAAAAAAAGAAAAGACACTTGGAAAAGATTACACAATGAAACAGAAAAAAAACTTGAAATGTAAACCTCTGCTCATTGAATTGCCGTGAAATCACAGTAGGTGTCGAAACACTGACTTAAGCATTTAGTGGTAATAAACTTGTGGATTCCTTAAAGAACGTCTATTTCCTGCCTCAAATTCTGGGGTATCTATCTAATTCACTCAATGAAATGACATTCCTTCGTCACTCATCAGTTTTCAATTCATTTTTTCAAACCATGAGCGCTGCTAAGTACTTCGGAGGTTGACCAGCACTCTCGTTTCAGAACAATGATGCAACTGACAGTGACAGGAAAGAAGAGTTTGTGCCATACGGCAGTAACATCAAAACTGACAGTGATAGTGACTCTTGAACCGTCTGACAATTATAGCAAGTTGCAATGTGAGGCGACTGTGGGCGGAAACCTACCCAAATTTTGGAAAGTCTTTAAATGACTCCGCGGAACAACATGGACGGACGAATTACAAGATAAAACATGACACAACTTGACCTCTTAGGTGTTCTTCAGGCAAGATACACAACACTCAGGACAACAAAAATGAATGAGCAATCACTTATCTTTGTCAAATTTGGCGCAAGATGGGCGTTGAATTATAGCAAGTCTTGTGAACATGGGTATGGTCAAAACTGACAATACATGTGAAAAAAGTTCAAATTTTATACAAAATAAAACTATGTTTATTTCAGTTTGAAATATGGCATGGAACGGATGAAAACGACTGGTTCAGCAGTTAGGAAGCTACAGCCATGCAACACACGTACACCCAATTCAAACTTCCAGCTCTGCTGCATAGTTGGTTTTCAGCTGTGTATGGTCCTGACTGACCTAATTCAGTTTCTTGCTGCATGGGCATTGCTTGCCATGTAACAAGTAACAATTATGTCTCACTATGCTTAGTATCTTAGTAAATGGAGAATCTTGTTTAATAGTCTGTTATCCTCTGTGAAATGCAGACTATGACCTGATCAAATAACTCAGTTCCAGAATGCTCGATATTCCCTAGTCTATGAATGAAACCATATCTAATGTTGTATACTAAAGATTCTGCTTTGCTGTCTTTTTTTCTCTGTGTCTATATCAGCATCCCTCTTTCCTTTTTATTGCTTTAATAACTTTCTCTTAAATCCGAATGGTAAAAAAGTAGAAATAATATCAAAACGAAACAAAATCAAACTGCATCTGAACAGACATTCAGAATTAGGCTGACAGATAAATTCAATAGGAATATAGGGCAGGCAGAAGACAAGAAAGAGCTTTTAACGTACCCCCATGAAAAACCACTTGCCTATCAACAGGTGATAATTTCAAACTGTGTAAAATACTAAATGACAAAGAAACAGGAAAACCCAATTTTATCATCATTTGCCATTTTGTCAGTGAATAGATAACCAAGGCAATCAGTGTGTGCCATCCTGATTGGCCAGTGCCTTCTGATTAAGCTAATCATCTGACACCATACATAATTATGCTAATGTCAAAAACAGCAACATAAAATGCTACTTTTCAAGAAAGAAATTTTCGGCCATCATGATAATTATTCAACATCAGTAAAATTATGTCGAAGTTCCGTTTCTCTGCAACCAATGATTGAAAAGCACTGCTCTCACTCAGTGAGAAGATTGCAATATTCATTGCAGCATGCCCAGCTCAAGTGACTGCCTGCCCTGGGCACTTGAGCAGCCATTACTGTCCTGCAGTGAAACACCAGCTAAGACCTGCATGATCTCAGAAATCACTTCACTGACTTCGAAACAGCCTTTGCCTTTGGCACAGATTTGGGCAGGTCATGAGGCATTTCCATTTTCGCGAACACTCAAACCCATGTCAAGGCAGATCACTACCGAGATGGAAGCAGGGAAGTTTCTCAACAAACTAGCTTCAGACACTTCTTTCTATAACAGTGCAGGAGGATGCCAGGGGAGCCACTCCTTGCCTATTCTGTTCAACATCTGGAGGATCAAATGCAGAAAACTGCTCAGGACTACGACAATCTCTTCTTCACTCCAGGCCTTTTTGCGGACAAAACTTAAAGAACTCCTCACCAGGATATAAACAGCATAAAGAGTATAGAGAATCAGTTCACAGAAACAGGGTTTTCTTATTATTGTTATTCAATACTGCACGCAACCTTGGTTCACGCGAAACACCGGAAATTGTTACAATTACATGCAAATATTTAACAACACCTTTAAACATATGCATGGTGCACAATTTCAAATTTTTAAGTTGTGAAAAAATACCTTTTCTCTGGAGTTACAAGTTCCTGTTTGTCAGGTTTAGGGGTTCCCTGAAACACACAATATGACCTTATTAGAATGGGGTTCCTTAGGTCACCCTTCATCACTTTGGGGCTTACCTTATATTGTTACACTAAAACAGACAACATGTCATCTATCAGATACAGGTTTCTTTGAAATCTGCAACGTACCAAATGTTTCATCTGGGATTCCATAAAACAAACAACATAATATCAGTCAGATTCAGGATTACTTATAACACACAGATCAACATCAGTTAGACCCGCCATTACTTGAACTTAAGCGTAAAATATGAAATCTGATTTGTGGTTCTCTAAGGCACACAACATATTAGCCATTTGATTTGGGAATTCCCTAAAACACATGACAAATCTGTACAATCTAGTGTGTGTGTGTGTGTGTGTGTGTGTATGTGTGTGTGTGTGCGTGTGCGCATGCGTGCATGCGTGGATGCGCATGATGCGTGTGTGTGCGTGCATGTGCGTGCATGCGTGATATGCTGTGGTTTTGAGCATCAACATATCTGTGTCTTGCACAAAAATGTATCCCGTGACTTTACTTTCAGACATAAAAACAGTGATATGCTATGTGGTTTTGAACATAAATTATGTATGTCCTGTGGCTTTGAGTTGCTACTGAATTCTGGAAATGTGGTTCTCCATGTAGAGACACCTCACTATATCTTAGGTGGCTTGAACAAAGGGACAATTCACATGAAGATGTATTTCCCTGTACTGTGAGACCCTCAAGCTAAGAGTGGTTTTACTGGAACCAAGACTGGTTCTACACTGACAAGTCTAACTGTGCTGGCATGCTTGAAGTACGAGTGACTTTCCACGAAGACATAGCTAACCATGCTATGGGTGATCTGAACTAAGAATTTCCACAGAGACATATCTTATTGTGCTGGAACTAATCCATGGGCTTATCTTATTTGGTGGTATGCTTGAACTAATCTTGGATTTGCCCAAAGACAAATTTGGATGTGCTTGTGGGCTGCCTGAACTAGAGCTGACTTTACTTACAGTTATATATCACTGTGCTGTGGATGTTTTGAATTAAAATTGACTTTACATAAAGACACATCTTACTGTTCTATGGATGCTTCAACTAAAGCTGGCTTCACACACAGACATATCTTACAGTGCCAGGATGTTTGAACTAAAGCTGACTTTACACACAGACATATCTTGCTATGCAGTGATGCCTGAACTCAGGCAGGCTGAACACAAAAGATACATCTTACTGCGCTGTGCATGCTTGACGAAGACACATCTTTCTGTGTGGTGGAAGGCCTGAACTATGGTGGCCTAACATGCAGACATATTTTACCTTGCTGCAGATGTTTAAAGTATGGATGGGTTTACCCTATGACATATCTTATTGTATGATGGACTGACTGGACTGAGGCTGGATTTATACAAAAACACACCTTAATGTGTTGCCAGCCGATTTACAAGCAGACATACTCCACAGTGCTAGGTGTGGTCTGAATTAAGCTCTGCTGTACACTTAACATGAAACTGACCGTGCCGTGGGTGGCCGGAACTTCAGGCTGACTTTGCATGGAATCCACATTTTATTGAGCCCCGAGTTAGTCAGTTACCCAAACAAAAGGTGACTGTACACAAAGACATATCCTAAACTGCTCATGGATGGCCTAAACTTAGAGGGGCATTGGGGATGGAAGAGAGGAGGGGGGGGGGGAGTGTGAAGATGGAGGATAGGGGGCGTGGGCAGGGGTGGAGGGTGGGTTTTCATATCGACTCATACTGCTGTCCTGCCAGAGATTCTGGCTAGGGATAATTTTCCGTGCAGACATTTTCCTCTGCTGTAGCTGGTGTCGACTAGTGGAGTCACCACACACACGGCCTATCTGACGGTGTTACAGGTCACTGACCTCGGCATGACCTTGGAAGCTGGAGCTGATCCTGGTGTCAGGAGGAGAAGACTTGGGAGGCTGCACAACAACATCAACAACAACTGACGCAACATGAACTGAAACTGAACACGTGAAAATTTTCCCACAGCTACACCCCAGGCTATACTAAATTAGATTGTCTAGGCAATCTCAACGACCCTTGTCTTTGTTCTTAAATGTGTAGTCTTTAAACTTGTGTTCCATGATCATCGAATGAAACATAACTTGGCTATCCCTGCTCCATTGCAGCAAAAAAGATTAATCAACTTATTCTGGGAACTGTCTAGGTTCATACAAAAGGTGAGAAACCATATAAAAGCTCTTCTGTGCTGGAAATCAGTTTGTGACTGGCTGATTTAGATTTGCACTCTCAGTTCATACGGAAACATTTCATTTGGTCCAGATGTCATACTGAGGTTCACAGTGCCTTGGAAATAAATTAGTGAAATTTGAACAAAAAGGTCTCTAAAATCAATTTCACAGCCCATTCAACAGTTTCAACCTCAGCAGGCCAAACAACCTATCTCAGTCGACTACCAAATACCAGTATTTCCAAGAGCAAAAGATTATTTTAACTTTAAATAAAACAATGATCTGCAGATTGTCGCAACACGATGATCTGCATAAAAAAACCAAACAACTACAATCAAACATCCATGCCCCTCTCTATCCTTCTCCCATTTTCTCGTCCGATTTACACAGCTCTGAAAAAGGATCCTGGTGGCTACTTATCTGGGGGAAATCTGCTGAAATGCTTTCAACTGTCGTTCCTGATTACACACAGAATCAGACAGGTCCTCTGGAGAGTGCAGATCTCTGCAAGGTGGTACAGTCCTCTCGACTCAATCCAACCCTAACTCCTGTTACACCCCACCGCCTCCAACCCATTCCTGGATCTCACCTTTGATCCACAATCACACCAAAATTTAAAGGCTTCACCCTGAGATCACACTCTAACTTCCCACCAAGTTTCTGTAAAATCAGTCTGATAGTTTTTGTGTAATCATGCCGGCAGACAGACAAACACAACCAGTTAGCTAGTGCAAGTGAAAAAATAACTCCCCTTTGGCAGAGGTCATATTCACACGATCATCAGTAATATTCAAACTGAAGTAAAATGAATATTCATATGCTTAATTTTTCCTCTTGGATCCATCCATGTGAGAAACATTTTTCAACATCTTACCTTCTCATCACTTAAAAACGTGTATTGCCCAAATTGAGATTATTTCCATGACACAAAGATTTAGCCAACACCAGAATCAAGTCAAATGTACTATCTGCTGTGTAATGGTCGCCACACACAAACAATTCTATATTTCCTGTTAGTGACAAAAAAAACTACAGTATTTCCATTCTGTAAAAAACGAACAACACACCCCACTCACCTGTATAGTCAAGGGCGATAAGGCCTGATAACCGCTTCGCCCACCCCCTTCACTGTGCCCACTCCCTTCCTTGCCGAACAGGCCAGGCATCAGAGCAGGAAACGCTGACCTCTGACCCGACATAGGAACATGCTGAGCCGTCAGACGCGACGACGACCCCTCCCCAAGCCCCCCATCGTGACCCTGCGTCACCATAGGTCCGTGCATACGAGGGCGGGGGTGAGGATGGGGATGAGGGGCCGGGGTGAAGTGCATGGGAATGTCTCCTGCTGACGGCTGACCCAAGCCCATGCCCGGCAGGAAAGGGCGAGGCAGATGGGGCCCTGTGAACGGACCTGGACCCACAGGGGAGGCGGGGCCTCCCGCCCTGGGGGTGGGGCCATGAGCACTGATGGACGGGCGCTGAATCGGGGGTCGGAACATGGCTCGGGGCGGTGGCTGCTCCTGTGGTCTGGATTGCTGCTGTGAAACGAGTCCCACATTGCTACATGATCTAAATGAGATTTTTCATATACAGTTACAGCAACATTAACTCAAGTCAGACTCTTAATGCACTGTACACACACACACACACACACACACACACACACAGACACACACATATATATATACATATATATATTTCAGCAACATTAACTCAAGTCAGACTCTTAATGCACTGATACTGCAACAAAAGACCGAATCAGGACTCTTAAAACACTGTTGCGGCAACATTAGACCTAAACATACAAAGGAGGTATTTTATCTAAATTTGAATATCTCCAAAGGTGTTCGACAGTGAGTAACAATTTTATAGAGTCACTGCAAAATGACTGTGTGACAACATGCAAAAATTTCATGTAATATGATGTACTTTCTGACTTTTGATAGAAACCTTGACAGACTCAAACATAATTCCATTCTTTGCACAACTCTGGCTTTGCGTGTAAGCATTAAGCAAATTCCAATTATTCAAACGACTCTGTGGTATTTATCGACAAAGAAGGACATTCTGTGCAGGTTATCTCCCTTTCTCAGCAGTTTGATGATTCATAGCTGATTAACTGGTTTGAATAACAGGCTACTCTGCCTGAGCACTGTTCGGGTATGGGCTGAGAATGGCGTTCAGTGGTGACCAAACAGGTGTAGGACACAGGGTAAAACTAGTTAACACAGACACTATCAACACTAATCCTTAGGACACTCACACTGTAGTCACAGAGCAGTCATTCCCTAAAGACACCCAGTCCGGCCTTTTCAACAACTGATTTTTTTCGAAACTCTAATACTAACAGTGACTTTATTTCTGCAAAGTGATACCGAGTAATCTTTTTCATGATCTGTTTTTCAAAAGTCAAAATGATTATAGTATCACCATCAGCTGCCGTGGAGCAGTGGTTCTGTCACAGACTTGTGGGTTGGGAGGTCACGGGTTCGATTCACATCCAAGGCATTCACTCGGGGGAATTTTCCTACCCCAGCAGGTTCTGACCCCAAACTGAGTGTGCTTTAGGCTCAAATGGGTGGAATGGAGTCACATCAAGTTTCCTCCATGTCATGGATGCATGTCTGAGAGTTGCTCGAATTTCCTGACCGACACTGCAGGTATCTGTAGTTCTCAGACCTGGTTGATGCTGGGATGCGTTATGTAAGGAAACAGAGCACAGCACTGTCATGTAGCATCAGACCAGGACAGAACTCTACAGCATTTCTTTTCATTATCATCACCCCCCCCCCCCCCCCCCAAAATCATGTCTAAAAAGAAAAAAAAAATCCCATATTCAGTGGCTCTTCCAAGCTCTGTTCTCATGATGATCTCAGTCTCCGTATCCTCTCCAGATCCACTGTGAATTTGTATCCAAGGAGAATTTGTGGCCCAAGTCATTGGTAGTAGCAGGCTAATTGTGACTGGTTGGATGGACATTGCTGTGTGCCTTCAAGAGAGGGATGTTCACTCATGCTAAATCTACAACTAAGCAATTACTGTCGTAAGCATGGGACGTATTAGATGCGGGCATGAAAACACTTTATAAAAGAAAAAAAGACTTGACGGGGATCTTAGGGCCGCCATAAGCCCTCAGTGGGGTCCAGGGATGAGGCCCCAGTGGGGACCAGAGGGTGAAGTCCCATGTAGATTAATTTTTTTGCCCCCAGTCACTTGAAGTAGGAAATCTGAACAAAACTGCATGCGTGCGTGTGAGCATGCGTGTGTGTGTATGTGTGCAAACACTTGAATGCATGCACGTGCGTGTGCATGTGTGTATACTTGTTTATGAGGTGAAAGAAAGAGAGAGAGAGAGAGTGAGAAAGAGAGAGAGTGAGAGTGTGTGAGTGCGTTGTTAGTGTGGAGAGTGAGACCAAGAGAGCGGAGGGCTGAAGTCACAAGGATTGGTCGGTGTAGGCTAACCTTCCTGGGTAAGAATTTTACTCCAAGGCAGCAACAAAATCTATTTGATAATTGTGGGTTCTTATCACAACACTTTGTAATCTGGTGACTGGGACATTTGATGTGATCAACTGTGATGAATCAATGACTCAGACTGCTGAAGTTGAAAGCAAACATGCTTCTGAAAAGGTTTGCGAGATGCTTCCCATTAATTGTCAGTGCTGCCCGCCTTGGCTTAAGGCTGTGTCACGCCAATTGACATAGGCTAGAACACCAAGGCTACATCAAAATGTGGTTATGCTCTGCATAGTTATGCGGGGATTGTTTTCAGCCGTGACAAGCTCCTAGCATAACATTATCAGTCTCAAAAATCCCCCGAAGTCGGAGTGTGGCTGCCCATGTGGCGGGGTAATGAAAAACAGTCACACACGTAATGTTCTCATCCCCAGCTGATGCACTTGTACCATAGTGTTCAAATGCTTCAGCTGTTTGGATGATCTCTGGAGTCTTTTAGCCAGGGTACGACAACAACAACAACAACAACAACAACATGGGGAGTTTGTATTATACTCCCTGTTTGGCTAGTATACTTACCATGTCAGACCATAGCATTCACGGCAGTTAGTCAGCTCTGTCAGGCCGAAGATTTTGTGTGGCTAATGCAGTAATAAGACAGTCACGTGACGCCCACCCTACTTCCGCCGAAGGAAGAAGCCGGTGTAAACTTCCTGTACCTCATTCGTCGAGGCCTGCACGCCAGGTAACCCCAAGGACCTTGGCGCTAGTGGGGAAGGTAGGGCGGGCATTAGAGTCTGACATGGTAAGTATACTAGCCAAACAGGGAGTATAATACAAACTCCCCATTTTGGCGTCATATACTGTACCATGTCAGACCATAGCAGAATTTATCGTAAAAGGAGGAGGGCAAGTGCCCTAGTGGTTCTTGGGGTTAACCAATATGGCTGCATTAGCCGCCACAAAGGATATCCCTTCAGAACCGTCAGCCCTGGTCATGCGGATGTCCCTTAAATAAAAGTTTATAAAGGGATTCTCCGAACGCCAGT
This sequence comes from Conus canariensis, assembly GCA_033310375.1. Classification (NCBI taxonomy): domain Eukaryota; kingdom Metazoa; phylum Mollusca; class Gastropoda; order Neogastropoda; family Conidae; genus Conus; species Conus canariensis. The sequence goes on along the minus strand of CM065735.1, from coordinate 27,548,698 downwards.
AGGCTGCTTCCAGGAGATGGCGCAGGGGGACAGAGTGCTGGAAGGCTGCAGAAGCGGCCAATGCTCTGACCTCATGGGCCCGGGGGGACAAGACGGGGAGGGCCTTGGTCGTCTGGGCATAGGCCGATTTGACTGTCTTGGACAGCCACCTAGAGATAGTGCCAGCTGAGATGTCTTTCTTATTCTTGGGGTTGATGGAAATAAAGAGACGTCTCTGAGAAGCGCGCCTGGGGCGTGAATGTTCCCAGTAGTGTCTTAGACACCTGGAAGGACACAGAGTCCTGTCACCACCGCTCTCTCCACCTAGGATATCCGCCAATGGGCGGATGGCGAGGTAGGGGGAGGGGCTACCGGGTTCCTGGTTTTTAGCCAGGAATTCGGGAAGGAACTTAAGGGAGACAGAGCCGTCCGTGTGGAAGGCAATGTCTCTGGGGTCCCCGCTGAGAGCGTGGATCTCGCTCCGCCTTCTGGCCGAGGCCAAAGCGAGGAGAAAGGTGGTCTTCATAGAAAGAAGGTCGAAGGGGAGGGAGGAGATAGGCTCGAAAGGAGGTTTCCTGAGGGCATCGAGTACAGTGAAAAGATCCCAAAGGGGAACGCACCTTGGGGATCGGGCCTCACGAAGGGCCACTCCTCTAGAGATCTCTCTGAGAAGGAAGTCATTCTCAAAGGACGGTCCGCCCAGTTGGCGGATGGTCGTGCAGATGGCCGACCTGTAGCCCCGTATGGAGCTAGCTGATAGTTTTAGGTGGGACAGAAAATTTCCTATCTGGATATTTGAGGGGCGATTGTGTGGGACAGAGTTGTCTTTGCACCATGAGACCCATTTCCTCCACCTGTAATCGTAAAGGGACTCAGTGCCAGCTCTGCGAGAGGCCATTGCTAGGTCTCGGAGGTCCTGAGAGGCCCCGGCGTCGGAGAGAATGTTAAGGACGGACTGGGACCTGTCCGCTTGGGAGGTGGGGTTAGATGCTCGCACTCCGGCTGGCACAGAAGCCAGGCATGGAGGCGAAGCGCCTGGGGATTGGAGTGGGGGCGACCCGAGCGGGGTTGCCTGAGCATGTCCCACCGGGCGTCCAACTGGAGAGGGGGAAGGTGAGTGAGAGACTTGAGGTCCGGAAACCAGGACTGAGTGGGCCACCATGGGGCTATGAGAATGAGCCTGGGTCCCTCGAGTCTCGCCTTCCTGATCACCTTGTGAAGGATCGGGAAGGGAGGAAAGGCGTAAGCTATGAGGCCGGACCAGGGAAGGGATAGGGCATCGATGCGTACGCCTGAGGGTCCGGGACGGGAGACACATACACTGGCAGATGATGATTGAATCGGGTGGCGAACAGGTCGATCATGGGTGTGAACCAATGTTCCCACACCGAGGTTAGCGTGTGCCTGCTGAGGGTCCATTCGGTGTGGAGGACGGACCCGGAGCGGCTGAGAGAGTCTGCCAGGATGTTGTGCGTCCCTGCTATGTGTCTCGCGCGAAGGGTGATTCCTTGCGTGAGACACCAGCGGAGGAGGGCCTCTGCCCGGAGGGAGAGGCTGATGGAGCGTGCCCCCCCCCCCCCCCTTTGTTGATGTAACAGGCTACCGAGGTGTTGTCCGTGAGAAGGAGAACAAATCGGTGCGAGACCAGTGTCTGGAAGTGGAGGAGGGCTAGTCGGACCGCCTCCAGTTCCAGGATGTTGATGTGAAGACGGGCAGTCAATGGGTCCCACACCCCGAGGCATGACTGCTCTCCAAATGGGCCCCCCAGCCCGAGTTGGAGGCGTCTGTGTAAAGATCTAGGGCCTGGGATGGGAGGGAGATGGGAACCCCTGGGCTCAGGGTGGAGGGGCTGAGCCACTCCTCCGTGGCCCAAAAGAACCAAGGCCCGAGGGGAATGGTCTGGTCCCAGCGGTCGGCGGTCTGCGACCAACGACGTCGGAACTCCCTTTGAAGCTGTCGCTTGGGGACCCTGCCTAGGGGAATGAGAGGCGACAGGGACTCCATCATCCCCAGAAGGGAGGACAGTGTCCTTGCCGACGCGAGGGGAGAGAGGCGGAGGTGGGAGATGAGGTCCATCAGGCGGGTGGACCTCTCCGGGGTTGGGGAGACTAGCATGGAGGTGGTGTCGAAACTCATGCCCAGGAAGGAGAATCTCTGACTGGGCGAGAGCTTGCATTTTTCGGGGTTGGTGACGAACCCTAGCGAGGAGCAAAGGCGCAGAAGTTTGGATGTGTGGGCTTGACACAGGGCCTGAGTGGGAGCCAAGACGAGCCAGTCGTCGAGGTAAACCAAGAGGCGAATGTCCTCCTGTCTGGCAAGGGCGGCCATCTCCTTGACTACCTTCGTGAAAAGGAAGGGAGCCAGGGAGAGTCCGAAGGGGAGCGCCTTGAACTGATATACCCGTCCCCGCCAGACGAACCGAAGGTATCGTCTGTGGGAAGGATGAATGAGGATCTGAAAATACGCGTCCTTCAGATCTATAGAGGTGGCCCAGTCCAGATGGTGGATGGAATCTCTGATCTGGGCCGGGGTCTCCATCTTGAATTTGGTTGTTCTGAGGAATTTGTTGAGTGGAGAAAGGTCGAGGATGGGCCTCCAGCCCCCCGAGGACTTGGGGACCACAAAAAGGTGGGAGTAAAACCCGGGGTTTGGGTGGGGTATATGGGTGATGGCGTCTTTCCGAAGAAGGTCCTTGACTTCCAGGCGAAGAGCCTCCGCCTGGGCCAGGGGGGATCGCCGGGGGAAGGAGGAGGAGAGGATAGCAGAGGGGGGCGATCGTGTGCCCAGGGCAGACGGAACCCCTCTTGTAACACTGACACTATCCAAGGGTTGAGTCCCATACGCCGCCACTGGTGGGCATGTCGGGACAGACTGCCTGCCAAAGGGGCCGCGGGGCCGGGGAGGGGCAAGAAGTCTGCCAGTTCTCGCTCCTCCGAAGGTGAGTCTACTAGTCACCTCCGAGGCCGGGCCTGTTGGCCGAACCGAAAATTCTGATGGGTTTTTTTCGGTTTTGACCTAGCAACGGCGGAAGAAGGGCGTCTGGCGGGCCTTGAGGTGCGAGGGGGGGCCTGTTTGGGGTAGGGCTGGGGTCTGGGGGCCGGACGGGAGTAGGGTCCAGGAGGGCGATGCTGGCGAGGACGATGCTGGGGAGGGGGCTTGGCCGCAAAAGACGCCACCTGTTTGCGTTCCTCGACTGCATGAGTGATGACAGCAGTGGAATAGTCACCGAAGAGCGACTGTTCCTGACCCGGGATGCACCGTAAGGCCGCCTTGAGCGCCGGGGAGAGATTGGCCTGAGATAGCACAGCATCTCTCACTGCTAACAGGCAGTTAAAGTGACACCTGGCCGCGCTGTCCGCCGCAGCCCAAAGGTGATGCGAAATCTTGTTGACAAGGAAACGCATGAGGGGGTCGCCGAATAGGCTAGGATCTGCCTCAGAGTCGTCGGGGTCCGAAGCCACCGAGGCAGTGATGCCCTCCTTTGCCCAGAGCTCCTCCGCTCGCTGCAGGAACATGTCAATGAATGCATGTCCCGCAGTGGTGTGGAGAATGCCAGTCCTGGCAATTCTATCCCACTCCATCAAGTTCTTGATGAGAACAGGGGTGGATGTGGGGGGGGGCGAGGTTGGGCGTGAGCCTGAGGTCGGCAGAGGAAATGGCAATGTCCCTGGTGGCCGGATTGGCAGAGAAGAGGGAAAAGACATGGGGGCCATGACGCGGGTCTTTGAGGAAAGCTCCTACTGGAGCCGCGTTAGGGGCTGACAAGAAGTCAATCCCCGGTGGGGGAATGGCATGTGCACCTCTGGCGAAAGAAGCCGGTCTGTCCCACAAAGGAGGGAGGGTCTGGGGGGCGACTATCCTTGGCCGTGATCGCTGGGCAGGGGGCTCCCCAGTGAAACGGCTAAAGGAGAAGATGTTGTCAGAGGGAGGGGATTCCCTCACAACAAGATCTGGACGCCAGCTCTCCAGGATGGAGAGGTCACCAGACTGGGGGAGGGAGTCCTCGACCCCGTCCTCGAGTTGAGGGTCAGAGTAATCCAGAAGGGGATGATCAGATCCACCTTCGGAGGGCCAGGGCAGGGGTGCGTGGGAGTCCAGTCCTTGGGGGGTAATGGGGGAAAAGGAGGACGGGTCCCTGGTGGCTCCATACTCTGCGGGCAGACTGGGGGATCGCCGATCGGACAGTGCCCGAGAGGAAGGGGGCCCCAGGTCGATCCAGCTCCGGGAGGCAGGATGCCACATGCGACCGGAGGAGGAGTCGGGAAGAGTGTCAGCCCTAAGCCACTGATTCCTCTCGGGGGAATAGAGCCACCGGTCCCGGAGAGTACGACGGGCTGTGGCGGCCCTGGGGCAGAGACTCTCCGGGAACCCGGGTAACCTTGGGCACCAAGGGGAGGGTAGCGAGAAGGCGAGCTGTCTCGCACCCGCCCCAGGGAGAGCACTGCCTCCTGCATCTCCCAGGTGCGGTCCGTGCCGGCCCCCTGCATGGCAAGGTGGCGGTGGGTGGTGCGGTAGCCGAGCCTCCTGGCCGTGTGGGAGCGGACTGGGATGGCTGCGGCGACAGGTCCACCTCAGAGGACGAAGGGAGGTTACCCTTGGTCCCGCTGGTCGATCCTCCCCCCGGAGGAACGGGACCGCGGACGATGCCCAACCGGGGAGCGAAAGAAGTCCGCTCCCCAACGTCCTGTACCCCTAGGGGAAAGTTCAACGGTCGATCGGGGTGGTTCGACCGTTGGGGGTGAGGGCGCAGATCCGACCTGGTCGATGCCTGCGTCCCTGACCCGGGGTTGTGGTCAGTGGGGAAGTCACACCAAAGACTGCCCACAGCCCCTCCACCGGAGTGATGACGCTCCTCGTGTCCGAGTAGTGGCTGACCCCAGACACGGTTGGGGAGAGCGTGATTCGACTGCGTGGCGTTAGTGGGGGGGTAGCTAGCGTCACGAGTCTCATCTGATCAGGTGACGAGCGGTGATTCCGGCCGCGAGTCGTCAGCCGTGCTGGTCCGTGTCTCGGCAAGGGTCCCCAGGGGCCGACGATCGCCGGACGCAGCATGATAGAGAGTCTCCTTGTGCGATGGAAACTGAGCAGGCGATTTGGCCGAAGAACGGGAAGATTTTGGAGAACGGGAAGATTTTGAACGGGCAGGTCCTTTCATGGGGGCCTTGCCCTTGGATTTCGATTTAGAGTCAGAATAGAATGAAAAACAGTCGGCAATGACGGCCGATTGCAAGTTCGATTCGGCCAATTGCCTGTTTGACTTCGATCGCAACGATCGTGTGTCCGCCGATCGTGAAGAGGAGGAATAGCAAAGCTGGTCGCGCGTCCCCTGCGCGGAACCCTCCTCCACACTGACCGTACGCTCAGAGGTGTGAGCGGTTTGTCCCCTGGAATCGATACTCGGGTCCTCCGGGGCAGAGTGCGACTCGCGAACAAAGGAGTGGCTCGACCCGTTAGTATCCTTCACCATGTTGGGCACTGGTGGCGAGACAAACACGGAAAACACGATCGCAAAGGGGAGACAAAGAGGTGGATCGAGGGATAGGAAGAGCTCGACCAACCTCGGGAGGGGCACTGATAGTGCTGGAAATGCGCAGAAGTCGCGCTGTTCGAGTAAAACAGTGCGATCGTATGTGTGCCGGTATGGCCGGTCGACACAAAATGGCGGAACGGCCGGCGCAAGTAATGGAAACCGAGTGAACAACGAGGAAGGTCGTCGAATAGGAATCCAAATGGAAGTGAAATGGGACTCGCAGACAAAGGCCGTAAGGCTAAGTAAAGCGAGGAGATGGAAATCGGCGTGTAGCTCGGAATTCCGAATGCGAGATGCACGGAAGGCAAGTCGCGAACAAGGCACGAACGCGAGAAGCGTGGCAAGTCGCGAATGCCGAGAACAAGGCACGAACGCGAAAAGCATGGCAAGTCGCGAATGTCGAGAACAAGGCACAAACGCGAGAAGCGTGTATGATAGAATCAGTAAAATCAACAAAGCACGCCAAACCAAAGCCTCACTGGCAAGGGTACAAGGGTTCAGCGCGCAAGCCACAACAAAACAAGCAAGGAGCAAACACAAGGCTATCTTAACACAACGGCAAAGAAAGGCGAGACAGAGCACAAGACTTATCTTGCTTGGACGGCAGGCCGAGAGAGAATGAAGTACAGGAAGTTTACACCGGCTTCTTCCTTCGGCGGAAGTAGGGTGGGCGTCACGTGACTGTCTTATTACTGCATTAGCCACACAAAATCTTCGGCCTGACAGAGCTGACTAACTGCCGTGAATGCTATGGTCTGAAAAGGTACAGTATATGACGCCAAAGTCAGTACTGCTTTCACATCACATTACCAATCCTGCGCTCACATACCTCCTTTTGCAGTCCACTAGGCGTAAGTCTCTCTTCATGAATTTTTCTAAATTTTCTTTCATTTCATTGGCAGCAAACTCTCCCTGTAAATTTCACTCGATGCCATGTTGATGAAAGAGAGGGAGAAGAAGCAGAATGAGAATTATGCAGTATGCAAATATTCCTGACAGTGGACAAGTTTGTGATAAGGGCGTTTTCTAAACGACTCGTCAGTTAAACTGTTAGTGCTGAATCTGTGACAGCACAATCTGACTATGGTGTTTTCTGGGAAGCTGGAACGAAGAGCACTGATGTGATGCCACTGAGGGACCATGGGAGCTTGAGGCCACAAAAAAAAATTGTTTACAGTGTTTGCTTTACCTGGTTAAAAATCGAAGTATCTGGAAGTGAATTTGACTCACCACTATTGAATGTTTCATTTATATCATTTTCAAGAACATAGCCAACAAAATCCTCATCTTCAGAACTCTCATAGCCCAATTCTAAACTTCTGTCATTGGTGAGTCTTGTAAAAAAAAAAAAAAGCCATGTGGACAAATAGAAAGTAAAGAATGGACTGCTAGAGTCCACTCTGAGCAATGCATACAACTTTCACTACCTATGCGCTAGATCATAAGAAAAAAGCTGGCATGTCCAGAAAAAAAGTGTGAAAGAGTTTCCAAAACAGAAACTGGGGAATGGTTCACAATGGCTGAAAAACAAGACAGTAAAGAGAGACAAAAATAAAACAGGCACAGGCAAAGCGTGTGACAAAAAAGAGGAAGTAATTAACATGGAACAACCAGATGAAGGGGAAGCTATGTGTACTGAAGATTCCCCAGCATTCCCATGGGAACAAGCATGACTACCTCGTTTCAGCACAATGTAAACACCAACCAGTCAACAACAAACCAACAAACCGACCAACAGTGATTTTAGAAAAAGACAGAAATGAACCGATGAACAAAACAAGCATGCATTACCTGTGAAGCAGGAACAGGGAGACTGACCTCCCCTGGCCCCACAGCCGAGGAATGGGGGTGGGAGATCTGACTGGCCAGACGCAGCGCGGACAGCATCTCCTGATTCAGGGGATGGCTGCCAGAGGTAAGCCGGGGTCCCGACCCTCCCACAGGGTTCTGAGCAGAGTCATTCGACCCTGCCCCTTGTCCTGACGGGTAAGGTTGCATTCTGGGAAGGTCTGGCTGGGGCCCGGCATTTCCCTGCAGACCCGCGGGCGGTGTCATTCGAGGGCCATGAAACCTGTCCCCGGTAACGCCTGGGTATGGCAGAGGATACGGAGGGAACTGGGACGGTGCCCCTTGACCTGGCTTGGCCGACAGACCCTGCCTGGATGACATTGGCTGATCCTGGAAGCCATGACCCTGCACCATGTGCACCTGACCTGCCAGATGACCTTGATCAGGTCTGGGATGGCCTTGATTGACCGTGGGATGGCCTTGACTGGATGCCGGGTGGCCTTGAGCGGATGTGGGACTCAGTGGTGGTGTTGGCCCTTGAAAAGGGAGGTTAGCGAGATACGGGTGCTGGGGAAGCTGGCTTGGGCCGGACGGGGACGAAGGACGTGGTTGATAGCCCACATTTCCCGGGTGGGCGGACGAGGGAGCAACTGAGGGCTGGTAACCCATATTCCCTGCCTGACTGGTCGAGGATGGAAGCGACGGAGGGTAACCAGCGTTTCCGGGATGACTGGCAGCAACCATTGGCTGAGACTGTGGTACTGTATGCTCCTGCTGTGGTGGGGCGACTGGGGTGGACGCCACCTGCAGGGTTAGGCAAGTGTAATTACCCACCAAGAACCTCCTCTCAAGAATTTCTTTTTCACATATATCATTTTTTTTTTTAGTTCACTGAGTCCATCATATTTACACGAAACATGTGTACAAAATATGATAAAATTGCACGGATAAACAGGTCTGTTCTGACCAAAAGCAGAGCACACTTTGGCATGAAGGGGAAGACTGAAAGCATCTAGTCTGCTTTAATCTATTCAATGCATGAATCTGTGGGAGCAATGCTCAGGTTTGATGACTGACGCTAGACATGGCTGTCTTGCAGGCGTGGAGGGCGACTGGATACATTATGAAAGGAAAAGAAGAGTAGAGCTCTGTCATGGGGTCTCAGATCATAATGGAGAACTCCACAGCCTCATTTTTTGTCACCGTTGTGACCCGGGCAAGTCTGCAGTTCTCAGGTAGCCAGCCCTTCACATTTTCTCTCAAGGTGACCTCAGTTTTGATTTCCGCTCCATAGTCTTGTCTGTGGTGAGTTTATGTCGTTGCAGGTATTGGCAAGTACTGGCAACTGTTGCTGTAAGGATGTTGTGGTGTTCTTCAGAGGGGGAAAAATCCTTCCTGCTTGTGTGACATTACACAAGCAGTGCCATATGTAGGGAGTTTGATAGTGGTGTGACAGGCACCAATACTTGCTGCTCTCTCTCACAATAATTGACGTCTACACTCCGGAACAAACATACATCACCTCTCCTCTTTTGACTCATATTTGAAGTTTATAGTCTACACTAGACATACAACAGCTATTGCTACACAGCTGAGATTGACCAGCCAGACCAAGTTGAAGTAACCTGGCATTTCTTTCAGGTAACCTGACATGCTGCTCAGAAAGCACCATATCTGGCAGTGAAAATTGGGATGTACGATTCGAAACTAATCTTGTGTGACTCATCGTACAAACACAATTCCGGTGTTGAAAGATGGTGCCTAAAGCTGACCATAGCTCTCTTGCACATCAGAATCACTGTGTTCTGTACTGTGTGTTTCACAGTCTGTGTACAGTGTAGAAGATCACCAGAGCTCAAAGCATTTTCAGGTCCCCAATTCAGGTGAATGGAACCATAAACTGAATTCCGTCAATTTTTTTTTTCCATACAGTAAGCAAGTTTGTGTGTGTCAAATCTCAGCCCTGTTGCAGTTTTACCTGATGACACTTACAATTTATGGCTGGCATACATTAGCTGCTGCTATTCTCTTGATGACTAATGTTTCATTACCAGAAGCAAACATACATTACCTGTAGCTTCTTGACTGATATTCATTATCTGAAGTAGGAAAGCCTTACCTGTTGTTGAGAACTCCTCTGAGCAGCCAGCACTGTCGCCTGCTGCTGTGAAGCTGGCAGAGGGGAGGTCACTCTGTTACCGCCTGGTCGTGGGGAGGTCACTCTGGGAGAAGCGAATCCTTGCATAGGGGCGGAGGGGCTTCGGCTCTGCGGAGACTGGCCCCTGCGGGGAAAGCCCGGCGAGAGCTGTGGGGATGTCTGGAGCCGCCCGCTGGTCACGCCCCCGCCGTGCTTCATGAACTGGGGTTCACTGGTCACGGTGCCCAGCAGGTACTTGGGGGAACTCTGCTCAGAGCTGCTGCTGTTGCCTTCGTCCTTGCTGCCTGAGCGACCCTGCAGCAACAATGTCCACCAATCAATGGTTGCACTGTGAACTATTCATGGGGACTCTCATTGGATGGTTGGGCCCTGGGGAGGTGTGTGTGGGGGGGGGGGGGGGGGGGGAGGGCATGGACAGGGTGGGGGAGGATTGTTGGTGGTCACCCATGTCAGTAGCAAGCTGAGTAAATGGTGTCTCTGAATGTTGGATCAAAGAAGCACAGCTGAAATTTAATTCACCTTGTTTATTGTCCAGCTGATCAAGTTGTGCTGTATCAGGGATATTACCTCATGAAAGTCAATCCCTTTTATAGCAGTATGAATAAAAAAGAGTACATAAAAAAAAAACCTCATTACACTAATCTTTTTCAAAACACGTACAAAAAATTTCAAAACCTTTTTTCTATAAAATTAAATCAGATGAAAAACATTTCTCTCTTTCAAGAATTACAAAACCACATCTGGTGGAATAACATACTATAACAGTGTTCATTTCTGACAAGAAGTAAATCCAAACACTCTACAAAATCATAACTTATAGTGAGTGGTAGATCCCATGGAATGCATGGATGGGCCTTCTTTACCTTCTAAAAGAAATAAATAGGCATGAAAAAAAATGAGAGGCCTGTAAGTATTGGCACAAAGCCGTTTCTTCTTTATGTCCACCAAAGGCAGATGGTGGAACTCTTTAATGGTAAGACAGATTAAAAAAAAATTGTCATGTGTGTGTGTTCCAGTCCTCTTGCAAGCACTTTGACATAAGTCTGAACTGTGGGTTTCCCATCAGTGTCAAGGATTGAGACTGTTCGGATCTCTGTTTGTGGTACTGTTGGAAAATTGATCAGCCACCCTCATTTACTTGAATGTCATCAGATTTCAGAAGGGTACACTTGGAAAACATTCAGAAGTTCAGGGTGCTTGAGGCTATGGCCACCGATTGCCTCCAAAGCGGGAAAGATGTAAGAGTCTCAATGTTCTGATTTAGAGACCATTTCGAAAGCCAGAACCAATGCTGTCAGCCTCGAAGTGTAGATGGAACTCATCAAAGGCATTTGGCAGTCGCACAGTGTCTTCTCTGGAGGGTATTTATTCATGGTAACAATACTAATTACTCCCTGTGGACTGTTAATGCTGTGGCTATGGTGGGACGATTCTGGCTGTGGCTGGGAATAAGGTAACCAGAAAGAGCCGTGTGGGAGTAACGCTGCTGTGGAAGGTCGGGGTACACACAAGCAAACAAAACTGCACATAATTCTGTACTACGAAAAACTCTTGTCACAACAACGTCCCCTGTTCACTACTGATTACCTCCATCAAAAGGGTGATGTTTTTCTATCTTGGTAAGTTTGTGTATCAGCAGGGAAACATCACAACTACTGACTGATTTTAAACAGATTTTTGGGGGGGGGGGGGGGGGGGGGGGGGGAGATGAAATGTGGTCCAATGAGGAACCCATGCCATTTTGGTACAGATCCATGGAGCAGATCCACAAACAATGGACCCCGGATTAAAGATCATGACAAATTTTCTACTTAACATGAACAATGTGGTGTTACACATTGATAACTATCTAAGAAGCAATACATTTTCATGGAATATTGAAACTTGCTAGTGATAAGAACATTGACATACTGTATTTTCTACATCATATTACAAAAAAAACAAACAAAAAAAAACAACCAAGAAAACAAACAAACAAAACAGAAGCAAAAAAAAAAAAAACAACAACAACAAAAAAACACCACCACCAACAAGGAAAGCAACTATTTCAATTTCAGTCAATGACTATTATTACTTCCCCTGATGACAAACAATTCATTCACCCATGGGCTTACTCACAGGGCAGATCCAGAGTCCTTCAAGTTAACACTGTGAACTCTTCAGTTCTATGAATAGCTGCAGTGGTACCATAACCATTCAATACAAACATCACAAACTCTGTGATACTAATGTATATGAATAACCCTGCTACCACCACACAACCATTCAATATTAACACAGTCCAAGTGACTTTTCTCCATCTCTGTCACCACCATTCATTCAATAGCAAGAACTACAAAGTCAAATGACTTTTCTCCGTTTCCCTCATAGGTTTTCGTTCAATAACAAGAACTACAAAATCCAGTAACTTCCAAAATCCAACCTACAGTATACTGTTCAAAACATAACAACTCAGCCATAAACATCAGTGAAACCCAAGAGGAAAAGAGCGACAATCCATTGTTTTAGACAGTGGATTAATAACGATGACAGACTCGATACATCCCTTGGCTATTATTGTTGTCAACAGAGGGCTTAGTAGCAGGTGCCCTTTGTATAGTGGATCATAACAGGCACCATGTGCACACCACTAAAGTAGCTTGGTGGCAGTGCGATGTCTCCATCTCCATCTCTGTCACCACCATTCATTCAATAGCAAGAACTACAAAGTCAAATGACTTTTCTCCGTTTCCCTCATAGGTTTTCGTTCAATAACAAGAACTACAAAATCCAGTAACTTCCAAAATCCAACCTACAGTATACTGTTCAAAACATAACAACTCAGCCATAAACATCAGTGAAACCCAAGAGGAAAAGAGCGACAATCCATTGTTTTAGACAGTGGATTAATAACGATGACAGACTCGATACATCCCTTGGCTATTATTGTTGTCAACAGAGGGCTTAGTAGCAGGTGCCCTTTGTATAGTGGATCATAACAGGCACCATGTGCACACCACTAAAGTAGCTTGGTGGCAGTGCGATGTCTCCTCAGACGGGTTTCCTCGCAATGACCTGACACTGAATGATCCCTTTGGACTGCAGCGCTGGGACTGCAACGAGACAGGCCTGGGTGGAGCTGTGTGCAGGGGAGCCAGATTGAGCAACATGGATGTGCCATGAGAGGTTACAGAAGGTGACAACAACAACAACAAGACAATGATCAAAACAGTAGCATGCACTATGCATCAGAGGTCCTTTACCAACACTTTCAATGTATCTTTCCTGAAAAACAGTAGCATGCACCATGCATCAGAGGTCCTTTACCAACACTTTCAATGTATCTTTCCTGAAAAACAGTAGCATGCACCATGCATCAGAGGTCCTTTACCAACACTTTCAATGTATCTTTCCTGAAAACAGTAGCATGCACCATGCATCAGAGGTCCTTTACCAACACTTTCAATGTATCTTTCCTGAAAAACAGTAGCATGCACCATGCATCAGAGGTCCTTTACCAACACTTTCAATGTATCTTTCCTGAAGTATTATTAGTACAACCTGATTGCATGCAAGGACCTTATACTTTGAGTGCCAGACAAATACCGCAGTCTGGGTAAAAGAAGGGTCTAGAGTATCAAATGCTGTCAACAAATTCAGAAGAGAAAGAACAGAAATTTTAAATGTTTCAAGTAATGTGAAAAAAAAAAAAAATTGAGAACAATTTTCAAGACAGCGCTTTCTGTGCTCTGACCTACCACGTGAGCTGACAGAAGTGGATTGACAAAGGTACGCTCTTTCCAAGGACCGAAAAGGTGGGCAAGTTTTAGTCTTTCCATGAATTTGGATATGACTGAGTGAGAGACAAATCTATAAGTCTCCTGGGTTCTCCACAGCGGATGTACATAAGCAAAACCTCTTCTCAGTGAAACAGAATGATAAAGCATGATCATTTCCTAACCATGTTAAACAAAGACATGCTGTTTTCCACTGAATTTCATCCACATACACAATATGTAAAAAAAAAACTGTACAGAGATGCATATACACACAGAAAAAAAGGCAAACGCACAGCACAGATATCAGCAAGAACATGCCAAAGCCACACATTCACGTACTAAGACACAAGTCTAAATATACAGGTATATATACAAGTACAAACCCACACACAGTATGTGTGACTGCACACACAAGCTCAGATACACTCAAGAAAAAAAAAAACTCACACACTCCGGCTGTCCCACAAGACCATGTTTCATGATTGCCTGTAAGAAAAGTGGGCAGTTTGTCTTCACTCACTGTTTGGCAAATACACTTACCTGTCAAACTGATGCAAACCATGACCAATGCATTTGCTCTGCTGGACTTAATTTCTTGTTGACACAGTACTAAGACACTCAGGTCACTGGCCTAGTTACATGTCACTCCAGGCTCTTCCCTCCACTCACTGCGACCTGCTGAGTGAGGAATATTCCTGGCATCCCTTGTGCAGGGAGAGTGGTGTCCAGCCGTTTGGCTGAGAGCTCAAGTAACTCCTCCGCCTGGTAGATCTCAGTTTTCCTGACCTGAGTCCTTCAGGACCAACAAAGTCTCAGGGACTTGAGGACTCAGCGCAAAAGAATGAGAGGGGCTAAGGACTCCATCCTGTCTAGGTCCATCAGCTTGTCCAGTGTCTGGGGTCTGAGAGACTGTCATGGATAGTGTGTCGAACTTCATCCCAAAGAAGTCAAATGACTGGCCGGTGGAGAGATCGCACTCCTCCTGGTTGTTTACAAAACAGGATTGGGATCACAGTCTTTTGTGTCTATTACTGTTGTTGTTAACTGGGAGCATAGTTCCAGCAGTCTGGAGGTATTTCTCTTGACTACAGACCGGGACTTTGCCAGAATTAGCCGACAGTCAAGGAAAACCAGTAGATGGATGGGCTTGGACCAGGGATGCCAGCTCCAACACCACCTTGGTAAACAGAAACCAGGCCAGGGACAGCGCAAACAGAAGGGCAAGGAACTGGAAGACTCCGTCCCTCCATAAGAACCTCAAAAACCGGTGGTGTGAGGATGGGTACTGACTGAGAAATAGAAGTCCCTATGATGAAGGAAAGTGGCCAAGTACCAGGCTGGCTGATCTTCTGGATTCATGCTTGGAATTTTGAACTACGCTCTCTGGTGGTGGCAGCAGAGGGGAGCCCATGGCGGACTGTCTCCGTCCAGAGACCTCTGGAATGATGAACATCTGCGTGCAAAACCGCACACCTCACTTTCACAGCTCTGAGACCGCTCCTCTACTGTGGTCTTGTTCCTGCTCTTTCCTGCCTGGGGGAGGGACAAGGGGGCAAAGTATACCACTTGCCACGCTGAGGCAATTTAGTGGCTGATCTAGGTGTCTGGCCTGACAGAAGACCGACACCTCGAATGAATTCCCACTGGTCAGATAACCCAACTCTCTCTGTGACAAAATGTCAGAGAGGCATCGGCCTGACTGAAAGCCATGTAAGGGTCAGATCCTGAGCTTGCTGCACTCTGGAGTCCTCCCCTGGATTGGGGAGAAAAGAAGGAGCTGGCCACAGGGAAGGAAGTAAAGGCGTCTGTTCAGCTTTTAGAGGAAGGCAGATTGCCAGCTGGCTTTCAGGCAGGCGTGTGCCCTGAATACCTTAGCACCGTGCAAGATGCAAAATTCAGGCCATCAGAACAAACCTACAGGTCACAGATTGCGTTAGTCTGAAACAGTGCAGTGTTTGATGCCAAAAAACAAAGATTACACCATATCAAAGTTCTCCACTGCATATGATAAGAATACTGCCGCTTTGATGATCACGCTATATTAACGTCAGTGAGAATATTCACTCTAAGATGATCAACTATAAGAGAGTTTCTAACCGTTCCCAGTGGCTGACTGCATTTGCACAGCGACTACTCTACCTGTTTCAAAAATGCCTGTACTATCCTGCATGCTAGACGCATGGGCAATCACTTCTTTATGCTTCCTTCTCTGTTTACAAACTATGTTACTCTAAGAAACTGATTTTCAATTAAAACTTTTTTCCCCAAAGCTTTGATTTGATGAAACCATCGTTGTCAAACATAACACTTGAGTCCAAAACTTGCTTTCTGGGAAGCCATGACGAAAAAAATTTGGAGGCTTTATGCTCCTGGAAAAAGCAAAAAAAAAAGAAAATGAAATGATAGACGTTGACGACAGTTTTTGCAATGCGGGTTAGAACAGTTGAATTGTCGTTCCAATTCCGAACATGATGAGGAACATATTACCGATCCCACAATGAGGTCATATGATTCAGACTAAACAAAATAATTCTGAGAACGTATGTGAGCTGACTGATATGTTATCATCATACCATACACACATGAATATGTGGTATTTGGTCACTTTTCGATGAAGCAACTCTCAGCCCATTCATGACTGCTAAGAAACAAGTACTATGATTTTGTACTGACATTTTCAATGCTGAGAGATAATTTTTCAATTAACAAATAACATTTTCTTTCTTTTTTTTCCTCCAAAGCTTTGACTCAATGAAACTATGGATGCCAAAGCCAATACCTGGGCCAAAATCATGGTCATCATACATGCTGAAAAAAATTCGGAGGTTTCATGGTTGAAAAGACTGCCAAAATGATTAAAAAGAATAATGAATGATTTTGCCAACAGTCTGTGCCATGTGAAATAGAATTTTTTCCAAAATAAGTTGAACTGCAATTGGATTCCACGTAAGATGAGGAAGATATTACCAATTCTGCAGTCAATGCACATGATTGACACTGGACATAAACATTTTTGAAAAGGTGACTGGGCCAAATGAGATTTTACCAAACACAGATCAGTATAAAATGTTTCCTCATTTTTTGTTATGAAACAATCCTTGGCTTTAACTATGACTGACATGAGCAAGTACTAAGATTTTCTGCAGACAGGCACTAGATTCCCTAGAGACAATCTAAGTGCTGTTATGCACGTGTTTTATCATTTGTGTTCAACTGTCAGTCAGAACAGTATTCGAATTCAGCAATCATTTGGCTTTCTTTTCATCTTTATTTCACCTAAATTCTAGATAATTTGCATACAACATGGTCATTTTCCTACCATCTTACCCATCAACCATAATCATCACTACCACCACTACATCAAAACCACCGCTAGCCTTTTCACACTAAAACAAAAACCATGTTTAGACAAATCATTTCTATACATGTACATACATATACAAATATACTTTGATGTATTTGTTAAGGTATTTTGTGTTCAACGCTAATTTCAACTGGTGTACAGTTATAAAGTTTCACCAACATTTCTTGGAAGGAGGAGAGTTAAAAGCATAACAATACGAGAGGGGGTTAGTGGGGGGGTGGGGGGGATTCAGAGCTGCCAAGGCCTCAACAGCTTGTGCATATAGTGTAGCATTTTGACATTTAAGCGTAGCACTCCAAATTTATGTGTAGCATTCGCATGCGATATCACCAAAGCTGTGGTGGGGATATTTTTTGTTTGCCAGTTTCTTCTTGAAAACTGTCTCTGTGGCACTCTATTGTTACCGGTTTCTTCTTGGAAACTGTCTCTGTGGCAGTCTGTTGTTACCAGTTTCTTCTTGGAAACTGTCTCTGTGGCATTCTATTCTTTCCGGTTTCTTCTTTAAAATTGTCTCTGTAGCATTCTATTGTTACCGGTTTCTTCTTGGAAACTGTCCCTGTGGCATTCTAAAAACTACTGTCAGCTGCACTTTGCTTTTGCACATGACATGATGGCAGACTCAGAGGATGAAAACCTTGCAAGCTATTGCATGGTTTTGAACTGGCCTACTAAAAATCAGACCGATCGATAAGGCAGTAAAATTGCGAATGCCTTTACTGATTTTTTTTTTCTGCCGTTCCTTCCTCTCCATACTCAACTAGGCCAGTACTGTTGAAATAGGTCTCCAGTCTAAAGATCTATGATGTCTTGATTCCGTTTAAGTCACTGCTAACTGTGAAGCATTTGTTCTTTCTCTGTTTTTGTTCAGTGGCATAGCGTGTCCACACAAAGTGTAGCAGCACAGCACTCTCATCATGACACATCACTTCAAATGCATAGCACCTGGCAGCCCTGGGGACAGGACAGGGGTTAGCTGGCATCAAAACGTGAAGTAGTGAAGTGGTGTTAGAAATCACTTTAGAAATCACTTCTTCACTTCCCTCTTTTTTTTTCTGATTCCTTTCACATGACCCTGAGAATGCAACCGTTCCCAACTACGATTGTGTTCACGAAACTGTCACCTCCACCAAGAAGGCGTTGCTTTCTTCTATGACTGTTTGTTCCACTGTCAGTCTCTTAGTAAGATTACATAAAAACTACTACACCAACTTCAAAGAAGCTTGGTGGAAAGATAGAATGCAGCCCAAGAATCAATGGCCCAGAGACTAACTAACTCATCAAATTTTGCTACAGATCTGGATCAAGCCAGATATGCCATACCACTGTGATAGGACAGTTTTAAAAATTTTCTTTATAAATTTCTCAAGAAATAATGCATGAATCTTTATTCGAAAAAAAAAAAAAATCAAAGTACTTACACAAATTGGCATCTACAAACTTGTGCAGTTTGGTGAGGATCTTAGATACAACTTGGATCCAGAGACTGAAACAACACTCACAAGGCCATGGGGATTGGGGGCAGGGGATATCTGTACAGTCACTGCAATGCAACTAGTTGAGCTACAACCTGCAGCTGCCACCAAAGTCTTGCTGAGACAATCAGAATTCAGTCAGCTACAAGCAAGTTCAATGTACCCATGATGGTATTGTAGACATTTTTGGAGATAGGCTAAGAATTCGGGAAGAGCTGACTGATGTTAAGAGGGCTGTTCCACCCTACCAGAGGTCTGTGCTCTCTCCGTAGGCCTTTCATGATCATTTTTTTCTTTTCATCTTTCCAGTATTTCCGTTGTTCTTGAAAAGAGAAAAAAAAAAGAATCTTCGCCATAAATTTAAAAACAAAAGCCCACCCAAACCCAAACCTTCCTTCCACCTACCCCCTTCCCAACTGTAAAATCATACGTCTGCAAAGATCTTCAAACTATCCCATGGACAAGTGAGAACACAAGGATGGTGGAAAGGGTAAGGGTCAGAAGATGAGGGGCAGGTATGTTACTGATTTTGCAATCGCTAGTGACCCTGATGACACAATTTACCTGCATTGCAACGTTCTGCTTGGCACGACGCTCCTGAGTAGATGACAATGAGTCAGCACCTGAAAAAAAGATACAGGTTCAGTCATGACACCAGAAACAAAGACACAGGTTCAGACATGATGCCTGAAACAGGTACACAGGCTCAGACATGAAACCTGAAACAGGTACACAGGCTCAGACATGACACCTGCAACATGAGATATACAGGCTCAGACATGAAACTTGAAACAGGTATACAGGTTCAGACATAAAACCTGAAACAGGTATACAGGTTCAGATATAAAACCTGAAACAGGTATACAGGTTCAGACGTGTAATGTGAATCTGGCATACAGGCTCAAACACAACACCTGAAACAGGTATACAGGCTCAGACATAAAACCTGAAACAGGTATACAGGCTCAGACATGGAACCTGAAACAGGTACACAGACTCAGACATGAAACCTGAAACAGGTATACAGGCTCAGACATGAAACCTGAAACAGGTACACAGGCTCAGACATGAAACCTGAAACAGGTATACAGGCTCAGACATGGAACCTGAAACAGGTACACAGACTCAGACATGAAACCTGAAACAGGTACACAGGCTCAGACATGAAACCTGAAACAGGTACACAGACTCAGACATGGAACCTGAAACAGGTATACAGGCTCAGACATGGAACCTGAAACAGGTACACAGACTCAGACATGAAACCTGAAACAGGTACACAGGCTCAGACATGAAACCTGAAACAGGTACACAGGCTCAGACATGAAACCTGAAACAGGTATACAGGCTCAGACATGAAACCTGGAACAGGTACACAGACTCAAGACATACAACCTAAAATAAGGTATACAGGTTCAGAAAAAAAAAAGATTATGAGTAATCCTAACGTGGATAAGTGTACGGGAAGGAAGGCGATACACAATACTTGATCATCCTTGACATTTGGAGGAAAGTGAAGGGGAGCAATCGTTAGTGATGCAGACATGTATAATTAGCCTGAGGGAAACATCTCAAGTGCCCCTCTAACATGGATCAAGGGGAAAATCCATTAACGACCTTGAGATGGGGTCCGAGAGGAAAGGAAAAAACCCAGTGATCTTGATAGCATCAGTGACCAAAATCAAAATAAAAGGTGACCTTTACACGCACCAGTGAAGTAAAACAATCGCAAGTGACCTTGAAAAGTATCTTTGAGAAAAAAAACAATTCATAGTCAGCTTAACATCGGTTTAAGAGGAAAAGAAAAAAAAAATCAAAAGTGGCCTGGACATAATAGCTCAATAAGAAAAAGAAATACTTAGTAACCTTGACACTGGTCAGCAGTAAGGGAAAAACAACTGAAAGTGACCTTGACGTAGGTTGGTGGAAGAAAAAAAAAAAAGACTCGCAGAAAGGAATTTAAGGTCACATACATCTTCATAACAAACACACAACTTCCTGGAAAGGAAAGAAAATGATATCAGCAACTAGATAGATATTGTGATAAAAAGCAGAGTGTTGCTCTCCAGTAATGAAGAAAACAATTCTACCTGGACTTCAGTTTTCCTAACGAACACAATAAGGCACACTGGACATCTCTCTGTGAACTTCCTGTCATTTCACTTCCTTGGTTTGTCCATCAGCAAGATGACATAAACACTCATCATCATCATCATCATCACCTATTACCCCTCCTGTGGTACAGGCCGCTAACCAAGGACCTCCAAACAAATCTTAAATAAATGTTAGCGAACCGCCCAGAGAACGTGGACAAACGAGTCACAAGACGAAACACAACTAGTTTCGACCTCTTAGGTCTTCATCAGGTGAGACATTAACGAATAAAACAATGAAAATTCACTTAGCTTTGATCGCTTCAGATCACTTGGTAGGGTTCAGCGCAAGCTTGCGCTGAACCCTACCAAGTGATCTGAAGCGATCAAAGCTAAGTGAATTTTCATTGTTTTATTCGTTAATGTCTCACCTGATGAAGACCTAAGAGTCGAAACTAGTTGTGTTTCGTCTTGTGACTCGTTTGTCCACGTTCTCTGGGCGGTTCGCTAACATTTATTTAAGATTTGTTTAGATTTCTGCCTGCAGTCCTCTCGCTTTGCAACTAGATCTACAAGGACCTCCAGGCATCTCTGTCCTGGGATCTTCTCTCCAGCCGGTGACATAAACACTGCTGAATCAATTTTAACGAAGACTGGTCCAACGATGGAATGTGGACCAAGATCCAACCCATCACAGTTTGAAGCAGATCTCAATCGAAACGTAGATCCAAGATTTGCTTTGGTGGGTGTCTGCGCTCTTCAGAGTGCCATTTTACACCTAGTTTGGCTTTGTGAACCACGAGGGGGGGGGGGGGGGGGGGCCAATGCAATTTAGGTGATCAGACCAGAAAACCCACCTTCGAAATTTTCCAGGCAAAAGCCGAAGGATG
This sequence comes from Conus canariensis, assembly GCA_033310375.1. Taxonomy (NCBI): domain Eukaryota; kingdom Metazoa; phylum Mollusca; class Gastropoda; order Neogastropoda; family Conidae; genus Conus; species Conus canariensis. The sequence continues at coordinate 27,527,666 of CM065735.1, read as the reverse complement.
GGGTGGAAGCTGATCTTCCAAAATGTTTGTTAAAGCGTAAAACTTGGGGAGGAGGGAGAGCGGGCAATGAGGGGGAAAGGGGGATGATCTTTCAAAACGTCTGTTGAAATGTAAAAGCTGGGGGAGAGGGGGAAGGTGCAAATGACACTGTCCTTGATCTTCTTCATCCAACATGGAACTCAGGGCAGAAATCATGAAAGGCAAGATGGTGTCCTAATGATGCTCCATATGTGTTTTTTACCAATCTGAACAGGGCGTGCTTTCTACTGCATGCAAGTCAATCACTTCTTCTAATCTAAGCGAGGAAATCCTCTCAAACAAAGCTGAGAGTACCTGGACCCTATCGAAAGGATTATGTCAAAAGCAATTAGTCAGCTATGGGTGTCTCAACTCAAAAGACAATTTCCAGAATTTTTCCCAGGCCAGATTTCTGGCCTGAGCTTAGAAAGTGGTAGCCTTTGAGCTTAAAGAGATGGAGGGAAATTTTCCCAGGCCTGCACTAAAGAGCACAAAATTGCACAAAGGCCTGAAAGGTATTTTCCTGATTATTTTTAGGCCACATTTCCAGTCTGTGCCTGAAAAGTGGAACCTCTACAAGAAGATAAACAGGACAACCCTCTGTGGTATGTCAGTGTTTGTCTCAGTGAATCAAGAACTCACTCTTCATGGCCAGAGGACCGGAGAAGTTGACACGTGGAGGATCATTCTGATGAAGGGCCATCATCTTTAACCTGAAGAACAAAAACACCAAGCGATCACTTGTCAACTGGAAGAAACACTACTGAAGAGCAACTATTTTGTCTAACATGTAACAAGTATAAGTTAGTTTCAAAACAAGGTGACTGAAGGTGGAAATTGTTTTAAAAGAAATGTTACTGATTCCACAAGACAATCCGGACAAAGCGATAACAGGACAAAACAATATGCATTTCAACCTCTTAGGTCTTCTTCTGGTAAAGCAAACAACATTCAGGACAATGAAAACGAAGAACGAGCAATCACATATCTTCTCATATTCGGCGCAAAATGAGTGTTGAATGAAAACTGTAAATAATAATAAAACAGAGCCACCATGTACATGTAGATACGTAACTACAGGAATGTGAGAATGTTCTAGGGAGAATACATGCTAACCGTTGCCCAGAGTCTAGGACTTTGATGGTTCATGTTCCTCATAGATGACAAAATATAGCATTTCCAAATTGGCCAAAGCTGGCCAATCAAAACAAATCTTACGAATCCCATCAAGGGAATTAACTGCATGTAAACTGCTATCCCCTCGCACTAATGGGGACCTTGTTCATGTACACACAAACCAGCAGCGTGGTTTTTCTTTTTTTTTTCTTTCAAAATTATGAAACAGCCCATTTCTGCAATTCTGCACAGATTTTGCATGCTTGAAACTGAAAAGAGAAACATCTTTTTTTACAAAGACATTACGGGCACATTGTCGTGCATCCAAAACACATGCACAGGACAGCAATGTAGATTGTTGATAAACGACAAAACATACAAGAAGTAGATAGTAAGTGCCACTATCACTGCCCAACTGAAAACTCACTCAGGGTATTCCTCAATAATGATTTTTCCTTGCTTGACCAGTCGAGCACAACGTACTTGCTCTTCCACCCCTCTTGGAAATCCGTCCACCGGGATACGGCTGAAGCTGTATTTGCTGCAATGGCCACATACACTGTGTCATTACTTTGTATCTGTGCAGATGATCAACATTTACAATGTCATTGCTACATTCATCACGTACATGTTTCAGTATCCATTTGATCACCAATTACTGAAAAATTTATTGTCCCAGTGCAAAAAAAAATATATATCAACCACCAAGTTACAATTATCCTTATTTATATCATCTTTCCTTTGTGCGTTTCTGGTTTAAGTTGGTTTTTGTCTTTGTCCTAAGTCTTGGCATTGCACAGAAGTCAATGTGACAGAACTGCTTTGAATGGGGGAGCACTACCTCTCCCTCCTGTATGCCCCATCCCTGTAAGGCACCAACCAGAATTACAGACTGAAAGCCTAAAATGCAAAAATAAATGATTTGCAGCCTTTTTTTTTTGTGGTCATTTTGAAATTATTTTAGTAGGATTTTATTGAGAAGTGCTGCTGATGATATTAAAAAAAAAAAGGTAAGGTAAGGTAATGTTGCTTATAGCCCAGCCGACCGCAAAGGGCCATATCAGGGCTGTCACTATTAAAAAAAAGATAATTGTAACTCAGTGGTTGAGATATATATATATATATATATATATATATAGATAGATAGTTAGTGTGTGTGTGTGTGCAGAAAACGACGGGAAAGTGACACACTGCTTGGTTCCTTGCTGCCTGTGTCCCATTTCCCTTCAATTTGCATGAGATCTGTCAGCGGTCTCTGTTGAAGCTGAATCTACCAATATAATCTACTTCTGCTGAAATTGTCATCCACTTTTCTTTTTCTTTTTTCCCCTTTTCTTACCATTCGAAGCACATATAAATCATTAGAAACTATCACTTTTTGACTTATTTACACCGATTTGCTACATTCTGAACTCAATTCTGAATGTACATGGTTTGTGAGGATTTTTCTTCACAATATGAATGCTAGCACATCCCTTTATCAGAGGCCTCACAATAAAATGTCTATATCAAGTCTTCCCTCCTCTCTCTCTCCTCCTCCCCACCCCCCCCCCCCCCTCCAACCTCTACCCTCTCCCCCTTCACAACTCTCCCCTTTTTCCTTTTTTACAGTTGTATAAACACACACAGTTTTACAGTTGTATAAACGCACACAGTTTTACAGTTGTATAAACACACAGACCACACACCTGTGAGCTTTCTCCATAGGTTGGAAACACCGGAGTTCTGTGTCTTCCGGTAAGGGCACATCATCGTCTGAAATCAACAACATGTACAGGTGAGGATATCTGAAATCTTAAGGAAAACTTCTGCTGCCACATAGGTATTGGTGGAGGTGCATGAAGAGACTGATCGCAACCCAAGCTAAATCAGCAGTTCAACAGAAAGTGCAATAACTGGCCACACCGATTTAAGGGAAAAAATCCTGCTGGTTTTTGACAAGATAAAAACAGAATAAAAAATAGAAAAAGAAAAATATAAGCCCCCCCCCCCCCCCTCCTGTAAGTATTACTGTTGCAATTACTGTTGCAATTAAAAAGCCACCATTTGAATTGTCGTCTGTACCGTCATGATGAATTTCTCTCTTTTGTGCATTCACTAAGGGTATGTTCTTTGTCTTCATGACTGTTCTGCTTGGGGATTCAGTATGTAATTTGCCACTGTACTGAATCTGCTGAAGGAATGACTGAAATACATGGGTGTGAGCAAACAGCTACACCAACAAGAGACATTAATCACCGAGGGACCTAGAATTTACTTTGAAGGACTGAGGGATATCAAAAAACATGGAAAAATCATACATCCTATTTACTTTTTATTGATGATAGTATAAATGTCAGAAACCGGAGCGAGTACAAAAACAGTAAGCAGAGGGTTGATGATGTAAGCTTCTGGGCATTATAGGGTTGAATCTAAAGACTCCAGTGATTAAAGATCAGTACTTGTCAATGGCTAGCTTTTTAAAAAAAATGGGGAGTTTGTGTTATACTCCCTGTTTGGCTAGTATACTTACCATGTCAGACCATAGCATTCAACGGCAGTTAGCCAGCTCTGTCAGGCCGAATTTTTTCCGTGGCCAATGCAGTCATAAGACAGTCACGTGATGTCACCCCACTTCCGGCCCCGGAAGAAGCCAGTGTCAACTTCCTATAAGTCATTCAGCGAGGCCTGGTGTATGGTGACCCCGAGAACCTTGGCGCCAGAGGGGAAGGTAGGGAGGGAATTAGAGTCTGACATGGTAAGTATACTAGCCAAACAGGGAGTATAACACAAACTCCCCATTTTGGCGTCATATACTTTACCATGTCAGACCATAGCAGAATTTAAAGGAATCGGAGGAGGGCGAGCGCCCTAGTGGTTCTTGGGGTTGACCGATATGGCTGCATTGGCCGCCACAAAGGAAATCCCCTTAGACCCATCAGCTCTGGTCATGCGGATATCCCTCAGGTAAAAATTAATGAAGGGATTTTCCGAACGCCAGTAGGCTGCCTCCAGCAGGTGGCGCACGGGGACAGAGTACTGGAACGCTGTGGAAGTGGCCAGTGCTCTGACCTCGTGGGCCCTGGGTGATAGGACAGGGAGATCCTTGTACGCCTGAGCGTAGGTAGATCTCACCGTCTTGGAGAGCCACCTGGAGATAGTTCCCGCCGAGATATCTCTAGTATTGTTGGGGTTGAGGGAGATAAGGAGTCGTCTCTGGGAGGAGCGCCTGGGGCGTGTGCGTTCCCAGTAGTACCTGAGACACCTGGAGGGGCAAAGGTCCATGTCTCCATCTTTTTCTCCCTTTCCCAAGATGTCAGAACTCCGGAAGGAACTTGAGAGAGACTGAGCCGTCCCTGTGGAAGGCGATATCTGTGGGGTCACCGCTGAGGGCGTGAATCTCACTTCGTCTTCTGGCCGAGGCCAGGGCGAGGAGAAAGGTGGTCTTAAAGGAGAGGAGGTCAAAAGGAATAGAAGCAATGGGTTCAAAAGGGGTTTTTCTGAGGGCATCGAGGACCGTAAAAAGGTCCCAGAGGGGAATGCGCCTAGGGGACTGAGCTTCCCGTAGAGCAACTCCTCTAGACACCTCTCTGAGGAGAAAGTCATTGTCAAAAGAAGGGCCCCCCAGTTGACGAATGGTAGTGCAGATAGCTGATCTGTAGCCCCGAATGGAGCCAGCCGACAGCTTAAGGGAAGAGGATAGGTGGGAGAGGAAATTTCCTATTTGGATGTTGGAGGGGCAGTAATGGGGAACAGAGTTATCTGAGCACCAGGTTATCCATCTCTCCCAACGGTAGTTGTAGAGGGATTCGGTGCTGGCTCTGCGAGATGCCGAGGCGAAGTCCCGTAATCCCTGAGAGGCCCCTGCCCCGGCTAGTGTGTCTAGGACGGACTGGGGTCTCTCCGAGTGGGGGGTAGATGCAGATGTTCGCAGTTGGGCTGGCATAGAAGCCACGCGTGTAGGCGAAGCATCTTGGGATTGGAGTGAGGAAGACCTGACCGGGGTTGTCTCAGCATGTCCCAGCGAGGGCTGAGCCGGAGGGGGGGAACGTGGGTGAGGGACTTGGGGTCCGGGAACCAAGACTGGGTCGGCCACCATGGCGTTACGAGGATCAGCCTGGGTCTTTCCAGCCTTGCCTTCCTGATCACCTTGTGTAGGATGGGGAAGGGGGGAAAGGCATACGCCAGTAGGCCCGTCCCGGGGAGGGATAGTGCGTCGACTGCATCCGCCTGGGGATCTGGAACGGGAGAGACGTACAGGGGCAGGTGATGGTTGAAGCTGGTGGCAAACAGGTCGATCATGGGCACAAACCAATGGTTGCGCGACACCAGCGAAGGAGGGCCTCTGTTCTGAGGGAGAGGCCTATGGAGCGGGCCTCTCCCCCTTTGTTGACATAGCAAGCTACCGACGTATTGTCCGTGAGGAGGAGAACAAGTCGGTGCGCGACCTTGTGCTGGAGTTGGAGAAGGGCTAGCCTGACCGCTTCCAGCTCCCACTCCCCGAGGCGTGACTGTCCTCCACGTGGGCCCCCCAGCCCAAGTTGGAGGCGTCTGTATAAAGTTCCAGTGGTTGGGTTGGGTTGGGAGGGAGATGGGGACCCCGGTGGAGAGAGTGGCTGGAGTGAGCCGCTCCTCCGTCGCCGAAATGAACCAGTGTCCGAGGGGAATGACCTGGTCCCAGCGGTCGGAGGTCTGTGACAAACGTCGGCGGAACTCCCTCTGAAGTTGGCGTTTGGGGACCCGCCGCAGGGGAATGAGGGGAGACAGGGACTCCATCATTCCTAGGAGGGAGGACAGGGTTCTGGCCGAGGTGTGGGGTGCCTGTGACAGGCAGGAGATGAGGTCCACTATGCGTGCAGGCCTCTCCGGGGTCTGCCAGACGAACCGTAGGAATCGTCTGTGGGCCGGGTGAATCAGGATCTGAAAAATAGGCGTCCTTCAGGTCTACGGATGTGGCCCAGTCGCGATGATGGATGGAGTCTCGGATCTGGGTGGGGGTCTCCATCTTGAACTTGGTGGGCCTGAGGAACTTGTTGAGGGGCGAAAGATCTAGAATGGGCCTCCATCCTCCCGAGGCTTTTGGGATCACAAAGAGTAGAAGCCGGGGTTTGGGTGGGAAATCTCCGAGATGGCCCCTCTGGAAGTTGACACTGGCTTCTTCCGGGGCCGGAAGTGGGGTGACATCACGTGACTGTCTTATGACTGCATTGGCCACGGAAAAAATTCGGCCTGACAGAGCTGGCTAACTGCCGTTGAATGCTATGGTCTGACATGGTAAAGTATATGACGCCAAATATATTTTCAACTGTGTGTGTGTGTGTGTGTGTGTGTGTGTGCATGCATGCGTGCATGTGTGTGAGAGTGCGTGTGTGTGTGTGTGTGTGTGTGTGTGTGTGTGTGTGTGTGTGTGTGTGCGAGTGATTTCAATCCATGAAAAGTGATACAAATGAGATGCTTTCCTCAGCTGTTAAGCGAGCTGTTTCTCTTTTTTCCTCTTGTGGGCAGGAGGACTCGGGGCTACGGGAACATTTGTTGCTCATTCCAGTCGTCTGTCAATGGCAGCAACTTGTGGGCAGGAGGACTCGGGGCTACGGGAACATTTGTTGCTCATTCCAGTCGTCTGTCAATGGCAGCAACTTGTGGGCAGGAGGACTCGGGGCTACGGGAACATTTGTTGCTCATTCCAGTCGTCTGTCAATGGCAGCAACTTGTGGGCAGGAGGACTCGGGGCTACGGGAACATTTGTTGCTCATTCCAGTCGTCTGTCAATGGCAGCAACTTGTGGGCAGGAGGACTCGGGGCTACGGGAACATATGTTGCTCATTCCAGTCGTCTGTCAATGGCAGCAACTTGTGGGCAGGAGGACTCGGGGCTACGGGAACATTTGTTGCTCATTCCAGTCGTCTGTCAATGGCAGCAACTTGTGGGCAGGACTCGGGGCTACGGGAACATTAGTTGCTCATTCCAGTCGTCTGTCAATGGCAGCAACTTGTGGGCAGGAGGACTCGGGGCTACGGGAACATTTGTTGCTCATTCCAGTCGTCTGTCAATGGCAGCAACTTGTGGGCAGGAGGACTCGGGGCTACGGGAACATTTGTTGCTCATTCCAGTCGTCTGTCAATGGCAGCAACTTGTGGGCAGGAGGACTCGGGGCTACGGGAACATTTGTTGCTCATTCCAGTCGTCTGTCAATGGCAGCAACTTGTGGGCAGGAGGACTCGGGGCTACGGGAACATTTGTTGCTCATTCCAGTCGTCTGTCAATGGCAGCAACTTGTGGGCAGGAGGACTCGGGGCTACGGGAACATTTGTTGCTCATTCCAGTCGTCTGTCAATGGCAGCAACTTGTGGGCAGGAGGACTCGGGGCTACGGGAACATTTGTTGCTCATTCCAGTCGTCTGTCAATGGCAGCAACTTGTGGGCAGGAGGACTCAGGGCTACGGGAACATTTGTTGCTCATTCCAGTCGTCTGTCAATGGCAGCAACTTGTGGGCAGGAGGACTCGGGGCTACGGGAACATTTGTTGCTCATTCCAGTCGTCTGTCAATGGCAGCAACTTGTGGGCAGGAGGACTCGGGGCTACGGGAACATTTGTTGCTCATTCCAGTCGTCTGTCAATGGCAGCAACTTGTGGGCAGGAGGACTCGGGGCTACGGGAACATTTGTTGCTCATTCCAGTTGTCTGTCAATGGCAGCAACTTGTGGGCAGGAGGACTCAGGGCTACGGGAACATTTGTTGCTCATTCCAGTCGTCTGTCAATGGCAGCAACTTGTGGGCAGGAAGACTCGGGGCTACGGGAACATTTGTTGCTCATTCCAGTCGTCTGTCAATGGCAGCAACTTGTGGGCAGGAGGACTCGGGGCTACGGGAACATTTGTTGCTCATTCCAGTCGTCTGTCAATGGTAGCAACTTGTGGGCAGGAGGACTCGGGGCTACGGGAACATTTGTTGCTCATTCCAGTCGTCTGTCAATGGTAGCAACTTGTGGGCAGGAGGACTCGGGGCTACGGGAACATTTGTTGCTCATTCCAGTCGTCTGTCAATGGCAGCAACTTGTGGGCAGGAGGACTCGGGGCTACGGGAACATTTGTTGCTCATTCCAGTCGTCTGTCAATGGCAGCAACTTGTGGGCAGGAGGACTCGGGGCTACGGGAACATTTGTTGCTCATTCCAGTCGTCTGTCAATGGCACAACTTGTGGGCAGGAGGACTCGGGGCTACGGGAACATTTGTTGCTCATTCCAGTCGTCTGTCAATGGCAGCAACTTGTGGGCAGGAGGACTCGGGGCTACGGGAACATTTGTTGCTCATTCCAGTCGTCTGTCAATGGCAGCAACTTGTGGGCAGGAGGACTCGGGGCTACGGGAACATTTGTTGCTCATTCCAGTCGTCTGTCAATGGCAGCAACTTGTGGGCAGGAGGACTCGGGGCTACGGGAACATTTGTTGCTCATTCCAGTCGTCTGTCAATGGCAGCAACTTGTGGGCAGGAGGAACCGGGCTACGGGAACATTTGTTGCTTATTCCAGTCGTCTGTCAATGGCAGCAACTTGTGGGCAGAAAGATGGGCAGATGTATGCCTCCGGACCCCCCCACAGAAAACGCCACCCTCTATTGATTCTAAAGCCCCTCCAATTCATTGTACCTGTCAAAACATGGCACTCACTCAAGCAGCAGTTATCTGTACATTACCTGACACTAAGTACTTACATTTAGTCAGGTCCAGCGCAGTCTTTGGCTCTTCACACTGTTGTACCACGTTCAGCACTTTGGCCAGGTGACCCCAGATGCTAAAAGACATACAACACATTGTGACACCCTGGCTCATGTATCCATTCACATCTTGGCCAAGTAGCCCCATATGCTAGAGACATGCAACACAATATGACACAGTAGTCCAAGTACTCCTTTGGCATTTTGGCCTGGGAGTCTCATAACATAGCAGGCATGCAGCACATTATGACACACTGGTTCACATACCTCTTCACATCTTGGCAGGGAGCCCTATATATGAGGAGATATACAAACCATTATGACACACGCGTTCATATATACCCCTTCTGCATTTAGTCCTGATGGCCCCAGAAACATGGTCCATCTCAAGGTTAATTCATTTCTGATGCGTAAACTCTCTGATTTTCCCATGAACTTTCCGACTGAATTCTTACTGTTCCTGTTTCAGTTTTCTAAAAATATTCCTGTCAAAATGTACCTGCAGCTTCACTAAACACAGACGGAAATCCATACAATTTGCACTTGAAACTGAGGTTCATGCTCCTGAAGATTTTATGTAGAACTGTGTCCCATCATTATGCAAACGGGTTAACCTTTGAAACTGCATGAATATGTTCATTCTTGGGCCACATGCCTGTCATGCGCTGCATGAGATGAAACAGGTGCTTTCTTCTTTTGGGTCATTTCACTGACAAGGAGTCTTCCACAATAAGTACATTCCACGACGTATCCTGACTTATGAGTGATGAGTTTGAACCTGGGGAGACCTACTACATGTTATCACTAAGTTGTGAAGATACCATAAAAGATACCATAAAGCATTCTGGCACTTGATCTGAAATAGTGGAAAACGTATAACTGGTTCTGCCAATGCTGTTTACATGCCAAACTGTGTGGAGTTGATCTGATCACCTGGAGGTTTGGGACAGTGACAAAGGATTCATACATGTTCTCTTTTCCCCAGAATCCTTTGCCTTCCTTCCCCGTGATCAAGTTTCTCCATCGAAATCATTCTTTTCCCTTTTAGACACATACCTTTTCCCCTTAAAAGACACATACCTTTTCCACTTAAAAGACACATACATACCTTTTCCCCTTAATAGACACATATCTTTTCACCTTACAAGACACATACATCAGATATCTTCTCTTGCATGCAAATGAAGCACACATCTGGTATTACCACTACTTAGCACAGATTTTATACCACAACTTGTAGATGATACATACATATGTGACCCATTGACAAACGACACATAAATACTTAATATCTAACAACACCCGCCATGGACACACACATATTTACAACAACACGATAGCAGATGACACAAACACTGGAAACGGCAACTTACTTGGAACTGGCAAAGGGAGGCAAAGTGATGAGATCAGGGGAGGTAATGAGCCAGTCCAGCAGAACCTGCACAGCGGGCAGAGTGGGGCTCTCCCTGGCCTTCACCCCCACCACCGGCGTGTGCTGAGCCAACAGCTCCAACACTGATGCTGAACACACACACACACACACAATAAAACATGAAGGACAACTATACTAGTCCTCCTCTCAAGATGTACCATTCTGACCATACTTTGCAACAAGGAAATACATGTTGAAGCATGTACGTGCCTCGACATATTTGTCTTCTTCAGACAGGACAAGAACAGACAAACAAACAGAAACAAACACACAGTGGGGGAAAAAAAGCAACTGAACAAGCCTTTACTTTGAAACATATTTTACAAATTCAACAGACCCTTATAAAAGTGACTAAAGCAAGCAATCTATGATTTCAAGTTTATTTCATTTACTTTTAAAATGTTCTGATTTTTTTTCCTGAGTACTGTATATAAATTGCAAAGCAGGCAATCTATGATTTCAAGTTTATTAACTTTACTTTTAGAGTGTTCCGATTTTTCATGGGTACTATTTGTAAATTTCACCATCTTCTAAATCAGTGCGCTAAATTCAATGAAGACGAAGCATGAAAAGTTCTTTGCTTTCTTTCACTGTTTCTACTTCACATCAGGAAATGAACTAGGATGAATTTGCTGGTATTTCATTAAAGTAATGTTTCCTCTGTCATATAAAAACCCTCCCTTCCCCACCCTTCCCTCTCCATATTTTGACAAGTTCTTTTCATATTTCATTGAGCAATATCCCTTTTCTGTAATTGGCCGATTTTTCTGTGTTAAGCACAGGAAAAATTGCATGGATGGACAGGTTTGCTACCCTGATGCAGCCTTGCTCCTTGACTCCCACCCACAGTCCCCATCAGAAAAGACAGCACAGATGTAAAGAGCTACAGTATGGCTCCCAAGACACCGCAGACAAAGAAAATCCTGTGTGAAGACAGGAGTAACTTCCACCCTGACCACACACCTGTGAACACCAGAATGACCTCCAGACTCTTCTGCTCCTCAGAGCTCAGCATCAAGTCCACCTGTGACGTCGTTGTCGTTGTCCTACCCCCACTCTCCCCCTCCCCCTTGGGGCTGGAGGTGGAGGTGATGTCACCCCCTGAGGGCACATGGCGCAGGTGGTTGAGGGTGAAGATGGTGATAGCCACACACTGCACCAGTACACTGCCGCTAAATGTCTGCGACAGCAGGAGCGTGGGCAGACAGGCTAGGATGCGGCCGCACAGGTACGAGGCTCGTCTCAAGTCTGTCCACATCATGACCACACACAATCCATCAGAAATACCTACATCATTTACGCCATCAACATGCAAAATCCAAAATGGCCACTCGAGATCATCAACACACACTACCAAATCAGCTATGTCCACATCATGCTGTCATATCACACACACAATCAATCACATATTTCCACATATCACTGTCTACACATACACACACACACACTCTCTCTCTCTCTCTCACACACACACCTCTTTCAAATCTTATGACCAAAAATCAAACAAACACATGCACAAGAATAACTGAATTTCTGCCAAGAATGGAAAACACTTACAATCACGCAGCTGAGGCAGCAAAATCTACATAAGCAAAGCAAAAACGTTTCAGCTCTATGACTTCACATCAATTGTCTTCAAGAGGACACTTTGCTAGTCAGGTCACGCACGTGTCAAATTAGCACAGGAATCATCAAGCACAAAGTAAGTGATCAGGTTGCAGTGCAGTGTCTCCTCTGATGGGTTGCTTCATTGTTGCCTGATGTTTGTCACAGGGTGTAGATGTGCAGAAAGCAGATGGCGTAAATGTTGTGTGAGACAAAAGGTCAGGGCACCATGTGTGAGTGTGTGTGTGTGTGTGTGTGTGTTGGTGTGTGTGCGTGTGCGAGTGTGTGTGTGTGTGTGTGTGTGTGTGTGTGTGTGTGTGTGTGTGTGTGTGAATATGTATGTGTGTGGTGTGGTATGGTGTGGTGTGGTGTGGTGTGGTATGATGTGGTGTGGTGTGGTGTGGTGTGTGCACTGTGGTGTGTTGTGGTGTGGCGCACTGTGGTGTGGTATGGTGTGGTGTGGTGTGATGTGGTGCGGTGCGGTGTGGTGTGGTATGGTGCAGTGCGGTGTGGTGTGGTGTGGTATGGTGCAGTGTGGTGTGGTGTGTTGTGGTATAGTGTGGGGTGATATTGTGTGGTGTGGTGCACTGTGGTGTGGTGTGGTATGTATATCTATGTATAAATCACCTGTTGCAAGATGCAGCAAGGCCTGGAACTGCAGGAAAGCGCTCACAAACTCATTCTGTGCCATTTTACCCTTGAACTCTGACCTGCAAAAGCAACCAACCAGGGGCATGTGACATAAAAAGCACACAAGCACATATCATAAAAATTCATTTTCAATTTAATCATAGCCCAGCTTACCACTACAAATCTTACCATAATTCCTATTACTAATGCAGACAGGGAGTATAATACAAACTCCCCATTTTAAAGGCTCTAACACACAAAAGAAGTCTTGTTCAGCAAAAAGCAGTCATTAACTATTATATGGTATATACATAAAATCTATAATACGAGAACTAATCTACAGATATCACTGATAAAACTAGGCACTCCTCTTCATTCACAGCCCTGAGATTAAAAGAAAATAATTGGAAAAAAAAACAAAACCCATTATTACAACGGAAAAAAAAAAGAATGAAAAAAGAAAAGGAATTTTACAACTACAAGCAGTTTTACAAAATACTTGTTTGTCCAGACAAATGCCTTATCCTCACTTGGCGTGAAACACTGCCATATCATCAGCATCCCTCCCCCCTCCCCCCCCCCCCCCGAAATAAAATTGGGAGAGCATGAGCTAACCTTACCTCCCTTCTTAGGTAGCCAGCAAGAGTGATCGCCCTTAGTGAGTTCACTCCATCAAAATGTATTTGAACTACCTCAGTTTTCCTGACAAAGCAGGGAGGTGGGAAGGCGTCTAAGTGTTTGGACAGGTAAGTGTTTCGTGAAACTACTTTATGTAGTAAATTTCTTTTTTTTATCATACTTACCTGTCCAAACAAATGCCACAATATTAAAAAGGAGGGTGGGAAGCACCTTCAACTGATGAGAGACATTGAACACACAAGAGAATGTCTATGTACAGTTCTTAAAGCCTAAAACTCTGCATCAGTGGCCACTAAACTCCCTTCGCGATGGTCTCCATGCTTAGTCCGGAGGTGGAAAGGTTTAGTCCCCTCTCTTCTCAAATACGGGCACAAAAGTGTTAAGAAATAAGCACAAGCTAAAGACAAGGATTTTCTCTAGCCCACCATCAGGAAAAAGAGAAGACACCCTTCAAAGACATGAAGAAAGTGAGTACTGATACTGCCACTTCAAATACCCTTTAAAACACATAGTGCCATCTCCTGGACCTAAATCACATCAATACCACTAGTAGCTTGAACAAAAAGCAAAGTAATGTAGTGCAAAAAATACAAATGGTATATATAGGTAAACTGCTGTGTTGACAAAGCAACTGAAACAAAAATGGCCAGTATGAAAACAGCTGGGATGTCTTGCCCCCTAGGCAACGTCTATCCCTTCGAGGCAGACAAGCATTTCCAAATCTGGTTTTTTCAAATAAACACCATAGCGCAGTTGACTGTGTACACTTGAACAGTCTTGCCTTCCCGCATCTGAGGCCAGTTGATCAGAGCTAGGAACTCTGCTTTCAGCTCAAGAACATTTATATGACTTAATGCCTTCTGCTGTGACCAAGTTCTGCTGGTATCAAGTAAAAGGAATAAAAAGGTGTACACCCCAGCAAGACTTTCTCACTGTAGCACAAATCACCGCCTGGAAATACAACTGCCGTAACTTTATCTTTTTTATTTTTGAGATTTTTGGTATACTATAAGAGCAGGCCAAAGGGGATAACGCAGCCAAGTCCAAATCACATTATCCCAATGCTGCAATCAAAGTGATTGTACCGTAACTCAGCTCGCAGTCTATATCTTGTGGGGGGATAACTAATCAGTTTTTTCTGCTACTGTGTAGTTTGATTTTCAGACTTACTGCGGTTCTTAAATAAATGCTAGCGAACTGCCCAGTTCTTAAATAAATGCTAGTGAACCGCCCAGTTCTTAAATAAATGCTAGCAAACCGCCCAGTTCTTAAATAAATGCTAGCGAACCGCCCAGTTCTTAAATAAATGCTAGCGAACCACCCAGTTCTTAAATAAATGCTAACGAACCGCCCAGAGAAACGTGGACAAACGAGTCACAAGACAAAACACAACGCGTTTCGACCCCTTAGGTCTTCTTCAGGTGAGAAACAAACGAATAAAATAACGAAAATTCACTTAGCTTTGATCGCTTCAGATCACTTCAGAGTTCAGCGCAAGGAACTGGGCGGTTCGCTAGCATTTATTTAAGAACTGGGCGGTTCGCTTGCATTTATTTAAGATTTGTTTAGATTTCCGCCTGCAGTCGTCTCACTTTGCAATTAGATTTACTGCAGTTGTATTTCTGGGCAGCAAAATGATGTGTGACAAAGGTGGGAGAACCTGGACTTTGATCAAGCTAGTCTGAGCCAAGACTGATGGGGGGACACAAAAGCCTGGGTCACAGACAACATAACAACCTACACGGTTGACGACTTGGCCCAAACTGAGGAAGACGTCAGGGGGTGGGGAGTGTAGAAAATCAAATATCAGACAGAACCCACTCATCTGAAGTGAGCGCCTCCCTCCGGGGGAAGAAGGCTAAGAGACGATCTCAGAAGGAATGAGACATAGCGACTTTGAAAAACATGACTTCATACGCAACTCCTGTGGAGCAGGAGACGGGCTGAAACAGGAGTAGGGAAGGGTGATTCGGAAGACAGAACAGAAATGGAAGTCATGGTTCTTGCGCATGAAACTTCTAAATTTAGCACTCAACTGCCTTGATTTCTGTAAACATCATCACTTTTTGATCTTAAATGAACTTAATTCAAAGCAAGCATACGTTCATGTGATGTCAGCAACAAGATGACATCGCTTTAGCATATGCTCACACTTGATTTAAGTTAAAGCTTCTTTTCCTCCCATAAACCCTAGTCAAAATAAATGACCTCCCCTGTGCTACTAAGGAGTGAGTTCTTTCCCTTTGTTTTCCATCTAATTTGCTTCTTTTGTAAACAGATATTTCCATGAAAGGAGAGAACAATCCATCTGTCACAGAATGATGATGGGTGTTCTGTTCCGCTCAAAAAGAAATGATTTTACTTATGGATTCCAGCTGGCATTGTCAACATTTCTTAATGTGATTTTTTTTCCTACACTGGAAAAGAGTTTTTCTGAAGATATTTCCAATCTGACTTAGGACGTTTAGTGTATATATATATAACCTCTAAACAACTTGATATTGAAGAGATTAAACACAATCAGCCTCTCCTCAGTCAAGATGCGATTCAACAAAAGAATAAGCTATCTCCTGGCATTTGTCTCAGTCAGTGTTCTACAGTTATTGAAATCTTAAAAAAACAAACAAACAGGTATGTGATCCTCAGTGTGAGATGCGCACAGAAAAAAGTCAGTGTTCTACAGTTACTGAAATCTTAAAAAAAAAAAAAAACAGGTATGTGATTCTCAGTGTAAGATGCACACAGAAAAACTATAACCACCCATCCAAAACACACACACACAAACACACACAAACACAAACTCACGTGTCCTTGATGAGTTTGGAATAGAACTTCTCCAGGTTGGTGGCAGCGGCAGGGAAGGGGTGACGGACTGCCAGACTGCGCACATAATAGAACACGGAGGACAGCTTTTGTTCCGGTTCACTTCCAGTATGGCCAGCTGGTTATAGGGCTGACCTGAAAAAAATCCAACCAGAAAAGTGGACACACTGCATTAACATGGACAGGCTGTTTACTGAATGATGAGAGCTGAACACACTGTAGAAAACAGATGACATGCTATATAAACTAAAAAAAAGGTGGGTATACTATTGAAACATGGATGAGTATAGGCAATATAAAAAGTGGTGGTAGTAGAGATACATAGTTAAATACAGTTAATACAGAGAGAGGCAGAGGCACAATGAAAACACTGGCAAACACAGACTTCATAACAAGAGGTAGATGCACTTTAAGCACATGGATAGTGATATAAAGGAGGTAGGCACACTATACAGAGATAAAGACAGCAAGGTGGACATAATGTTAATGATAATGATTATCATGACAGATATTGCTACAGCACTTTAAGATACCTTTAAGCATTCTATTACACCAAATGAATGGAATATCACAATCTGTACTAACATGTACAAGCTAGCAAATGTCTGCTGTTCCTATTTTCAAGCCCATTTCTGACCACTTCTTCAACGACCTGCCTTGCCCCTCCTCACCCCTCATACACAGCAACATGTTAATCCCTCCCTACCTTAAAACCCAACCCCATCCATCATATATATATATACATGCAAGCAAGAACCTACACACAGTCATGCAGATGCAAAAGCAGCTTTGAAAAACAAGAAGGCAGAAGTTAAAACAGCGTGCATTTAGTAGACAGCTGCTTGAGAATGTACGTTTCAGATTTGTTTTAAATCATGACAGTGAACTGACATGTGGGAGGGAGTTCTGTATGTTAAACAGCAGAAGTTAACACTTTTCCACTTAGTTCCTGTGTGCTGAATTGATATGTGAGGAAAATCTTATCCCAAGCAAAATACTGAAGAGACCTGGATGGAACATACATGCTGACAAGCTGAGACACAATGACAGACACAGGCTGCACAGAGGAGAACACAGAGATGTGGGCAACCTGACACACTGACCGTTGTGTGGAGACAGATTCACAGCGTGGCGGTAGTAGGTCTGGGCCTGTTCTGTCTGCTGTCGGTAACGTGCTGAAGTAACACAATCATCTCCGTTACAACACATTTCACCCCGTCAGAATCTAACAAATGACGCCCCCCTCTCATAGTATACAACAGACATTTCCAACAGCCGGTAAGAGATGACATATCTCCCCTGTTTGTATGATACCCTTTCCTCCCCATCCCTCTCATCTCTCAGCCCCTCTTCCCCAACTTGTCTTAAACCTCTTTGGCACGGAAAATGTTTTCCATTTTCCAATCCTGTGACATCGATATCAAAAACACTCACTGACCAATACCCTGCATGTACGAAATTTAAAAAAGTACATCATCATGCAGCTTTTCCTCTCACATCTTAACCTCTCACATGTACAAAAAAAAGGCAAATCAAACATGACTTTATCTCGCCAGAGCAGAGTGCTAACCGCGCCTCTGCAAAGAGTAAGGTCAACTACGTGTTCATCCTGAGTGAGTTTGTTTCATGGATCATACTTGAACATAATCCAGTTTTCACACCTTTTCCCAGCTAAGCAGAGATATGGGAGGGCATCCTGAGGCTTGGACAGGTATGTGTATCATAAAACTACTTTCAGTAGTAACAGGAATTTTTACAATTGAAAGAAGTTTTACAAAATCCTTATCTGTCCAAACAATTGCCTAACCCACTAACTCTGTACCTATAGCAGAGGGCCTGGGGGATGATGAGAAAAACGTGATAGTGTATGGAGGCCAAGCCGAGTGCTGGAGAGAAATGGTGATAGAGCACAACTTGCAGACATTTTCTGATGTAATTCTCCTTTGTGTCGCAGGAGAGAAAGCCGCCGCTTCGTATGAAGTTGAAAGCAAGTTGAAAGGGCCCCTTGTGAGGATACATGAGCAACAAAAACACTATGTGTCCCCTTGCCATGACAAAGGAGAAAACTAAATTATGTCCGAGTATCTCATGAAGTGAACTCACCGCAGGCGATCACTCAGTTAGCCTAAATGGTTATGGAGGACACGCTCTCTCCCTGCTCTTACACTTTTTTTCTCCTTTTTTTTTTTTTGGTCACAGATCCCGACATAATGGCATTCCAAAACATGTAGGGGTAGGGCATTTGTTTGGACTAGTAAGCATTAGAAAATGGTACCTCAGTGTAGTTTCCTTGTTCTACCTATATACAGACTGGCAAATCAATGTTATGAAAAAGAAAAAACTCTTGCATGCATCTCCAATGTAAATTTGAAGACATATCAAGCATTCCTCTTACCTACATCTCCCATATACTTGTACAAAATGGAACACAATCTTACCTATATCTCCCAAATGCACAAGGCAGTACTGGCAGATGTAGAGGCAGGAGTTGCGTTTCGGGGGAGTTATTTTGGCACGCAGCTGTGTCTTCTCTGCACACAAAAGCAGGCCCACTGAGCACTTTCCCCAGCATCTCTATCAGACAGGATGGGTGTTCTCTGCCGAGATTTACCATACTTTCCATTCAACCAGTTTTTTTTTTTTTTCTTTCCGATCTTGCTTCATACATTACCGGCTTTAAATATCATGGAGTGTCCTTCGATGGCAAAACCAGATTTGGCAGCCAAATAAGCAGACCAATTTAAGATGATCTGCAGTTACACTCAGCACTCGTGACCCATGTTAACACACCTCAAAGCACTGACTGCTCAGAGTGCATATTAGTCTATCATACAACCACAATGTGACCATGGGTCTGCAACACATGCAGACTGTAACTGACGCTAACGTCAAGCAAAATTTGACGATGAAATGCATTATGACTTTCGTCATCAGAATTGATAGTTACACCCTGTCACAGTTGGTTATACTACAGCGTAAATCTTTTCATGTTGCATGTATGATGTGGAATTTTTAAATTGGACAGTCAGTCAAGAAAGAAACTGGCATTTGGACCGTCAATTTTCAGTAGTAAATAAATCAAATGGCAGATTGGAAATGGAGAAATGAAAAGATTAACTCCAAGCGGACTCTAAACGCAGAAATACGAAATAGCAACTTGTGGCTTGGACTGAAAGAGAGAAGAAAACAAGGCTGACCTTTCATGACTCCAAAGGCTGAAGACTTGCGACGGAAGGGGAGATCAAGGTGGAAAGTGGAGCAGATGAGCTGGAGGAACTGTGCAACAAAAATAAAAACCATCTCTCACATGACTGTGACAGATCTTTTCTTTTCATGTTACAAATTGACACATCAACAAGACCATAAACCCTTCTTGTTATTCTTTTTCCCCTGTTAATGTATCACATGTCAACAGGTCAACATGATTATACATAAGCCTTGCTTCATTTTTTTCCCCAGCTCACATGTCATATGTTACACATCAACAAGACAAGCAACTCTACTCTATTTTTTCCCCCAATTCATGTGTCACATTTTAACATGTGATTATTTCAAATCAAATCATTTTGTTTATAGGCTGGATGACCACAGTGGATGGACTGGAAGTTGTCTGACACTGCCTGCTTATGATAAACTTCTGGTCATAAGTTACAACCTGCCTAAAAAACTCTCAAAAGTTTTTGTCATACAATTGTTATATGTTAGTGTCATAAACTCTTGTGCATTCAAGCATGATCAGAGTTACTACTCGTAGTATGGGCACACTGCTAACCTTTCGTAAATAGATGCTAAGCTGATCATGACTACATACCTTCTGTTCTTGAAAGCACAATATAGAAGGAATAAAGAATATTGGACTTGGCTAAAGTTCCAAAGTGAAACAAACAAACAAAAAAAAAACCTGCTAAAGTTAGTAAATATCCAACAACTGCATTCTGAATACCTGCAAATAAAATCCACTGGCTGTCTCCAGAAACAGGTTGAGGTTAGCCTGTACTTCTGCCTTTTTTGGGTTCTGTTGACAAGAAGAAAAAAAAAGTTACCGTAATCATATAAAAAGCATGAAAACCCATCGCCCCTGATTGAAAACAAAACCAACAACAAAGGAAAACTTGATCAACAATGATGACGCCAGTACCAAGCTTGTGGGCAGATAAAGTAACCACCAAGAAGTAATGAGGGGAGACAATGGGGGCAGGGCAAGACAGAGATCTGTTCTGATTTGATCTATCGTTGGGAGTAATCTCTCATCGAAGACTTGGGTACCTTCCAGAAAACTGATCTGCAGCGTGGAGATTTCTCATCTCCTGTTTCTTCATATAGCCTACTGGAGGTTTCCCCATCAACGATAATTTAAATCTTGCACTTTTTGAAGGTACAGCAAAACCAATAATCATTAAAAAAAACAAAAACAACTGACACACAGACACACACAATGCATAACCATACATACACATTCATGCCAAAACACACCATCTTTAGGGTTGTACCTGCTTTTCTTTGGCCTGATTCTGCAGTGCTGTGATCTGGTTCTTGAAGGCATAGTTCCATCTGCAGACAAACCCACAACCACATGGAAACACCATCCCTGGAGTAACTGGTCATCCGCATTGCCTGGCACAGTGCGTAACACACACCTGACTTTACATTCAGCTCTATGGTTGATATTCTTTTTCTCAATTTCTGTCCCTGTGTCATGATACACACTCTCAAGTTATCATATTTTACCAGTCATAGTTGCAAAGTGAGGCGACTGCAGGCCGAAATCTATACAAATCTCAAAAAGTTTTAGTAATACATCTGCCAAACATGAACAAATAAATCACAAGACAAAGCACCATGTGTTTAGACCTGTTAGGCCTTCTTTTAGGCGAGATAAACAACACTCAGGACAACGTAAATGAAGAGATAAGTGATTGCTCGTTCTTCATTTTCGTTTTCTGGCTGTTGTTTATTTTGCCTGAAGAAGACCTAACAGGTTGAAACGCATCGTGTTTTATCTTGTGATTTGCTTTTTGATGTTTGGCGGATGTATTACTTAAACTTTTAAAGATTTAACAGTCGTATTGCCTGGTCCAGTAGAAATGCTCACAGTCACACTCATGGGTTACCATCCGAGTTGGTCTTTGGTCGTCCACATCACCAGACCCTCCCCCCACCCCCTTTCCCACATCTGTCATCCTTCTAGTTCCGTGTGTCTAAAACACTTAGCTGATTCTGTGCTTTCTAATGATTCAGTGTCTTCCTTCTCTCCAGCTTTCTTAACTCAATTCAAACATTATCTTCTGCTTCTGAAGCCTTCAAAGTGAATGATGGTTGAAATTGGTCCGATGCCAAACAGCTTTGTAAATTACTTGCAGACACATAATTGGTGCTAACCGTCATATTAGAATATCACCAACATATTGTTCGATTACAAACAGAACCACAGTGCAAACCAGCTGCCATGAAATAAGGTGGTTAACATCATGAGCTGCGGACCGAGGGGTAACATGTTCAAATCCTATTAGAGGCTTGATGTTAGTGTGGAAGAGGTGGTGTTTTTTTGTTCTTGTTTTTGTTTGTTTTTTCTTTTTTTTTTTTTGTGGCCATGGTTGGCAATTCATAAAAGTGGAAAATGCAGTGTGATGATCTGTTTCCTTCTTCACTCATGCAGTCATCAAAATAGTTGTTTTAAACTAGCCATTATTCCATTATTTGTGATATTACTATTTGAGAATGTTTAGCTCATGTATTTAGATTTGATTTTGTTCATGAATGACAAATTTAACAATCATTTAATTATCCAGTGATCATGCTAGGCATTTTACAAATCGGTCCCAATACCAACCGGCAATCAATTTCAGAACCAGTCCCAGACAAACAAAAACCACTGACAACATATGTAACTATAGGTACATTGAAACAGGGCTTCAGGATTGGTTTCCATTTAGTCTTGATTTATTTAAGTTGAAGAAAGATTCAAACTTTGAACATTCTCCATTCTGTCAGATTCTGCTTAAATTGCTTGTTTGTTCAAGAGGGAAAAAAAAGATTTTTTTGTTGAATTTTTTTTCCCGTGATAACTGGACCAGAACTAAGACCACGAGCGAATCAATGACGACCAACTTCACTGTTGTCTAATTGGAGAGTGAAAAGCATGCACCATTGAATCAGTGCTGGAACTAAACCAGCATGATGTAGGCTTAATGTGACGTAAAGTACTGATTTACTGCCACTTCACACAATACACTGGATTAAAAAATGTGACTTTTACCACAGTGCACACACCACTTGAGAATTAACTAGGTAGACCAACAGATTTTCTTTTCATTTTCAATGCAATCTCTGCTGCACTTCAGCTGCTGGTTCCAGCAGAACAAAACAAAACCGGTCCCTTGAATCAACTGCTCAAACATCCTTAGACATTCTATTTTTACAAATGGCGTATTACCAGTATCAGCTTTTTCTTGATTTGTGCATGTTCTTGAATGTACATTTGTACACATGGTGTAAATGTGCATGTATGAGTGTGCACACATGCGAGTACATAGTTGCATGCATGTTTCATTTGTTGTGCATGAAATGTGTGTGCATCAGAGCTTCAGATTGTTGGAAAGCTCTCGACATGAGCACAAACCTTTTTCAAGAGATGCAATGTATTTTGATCAAATGTACCCATTAGGCCCACATAGACCTACTGATGAGTGACCATTCTCTGCCACAATTTAACAGTGACAGGATGCAGCTTCAAAGGGAGTCTAAACCGAAGTGGAAGTGGATTACATTGTACATTTTGATTGGCTGTATAATAGCCAATCTTTTACATTGTACAATTTGACTGGCTGTATATTAATAGCCAATCTGCAAGTTCCCCCCCCCCCCCCACCCCCCTGTAATGTTCGTTTTGGGACACTGGAATTTTAATGCAATTATGTTGTAACAAAACCTTTTTTCTTCACAAAGTCACCCGAGCATGACTTAAATTCAAACTGGGCCCACCATTTTGTACCTTTCATTTTTCACCAACAGTGGGATATAGAGATATCTGTCTATCGACATATGCACATACACCTGGTGTATGTGTGCATCCATACATGTGCCTGCATGCATGAGTTAACAAACCAGTGACTCACAAATCCTGCTCCACTTTCTTGTCCAGAGCGTACTCCAGATCCATGAGCAGGAGACGTTTGTAGATGTCCTCCAACTTCTGCCTGGTCACCCAGGAGTCTGACACTGCCCCCCGCACGCTCTCCTTCTCCTGGCTCTCACCACCCGCTTTAACTTTACTGGCTTTGCCCTGCGCCTTCGTACTGCTGCCAATGACCGCCGTGACCCCTTTGCCACTGTTGCCATTGTCGTCAGTGACCCCTTTGCTGACACTGCCCCCCTTGACGATATTGCCACTTTCTGTGGTGCCCCCTTTGCCGTTGTTGCCTGTGTCTATGGTGATGGGTTTGCCGCTGTTGCTGACGTCCAAGGAGACTTTGCCATTGTCTGCCAGGCTAGCCTTCAGGCTCTCTGCTTGTCTGGACAAATACAAAAACAAAAAAATATGTGCCATTCATTAAAACAATATGCAATACGTCTGAACAAAACAGAATGGATTCAACCGACACACCTTCAGTAGAAACAACATACCAACCATTAGAACAATAAACAAACCATAAGATCAAATCAACAGTAATACGAACACACTCATCACTGCAACACACCAATCATCTCAATCAGAACTCAGAATACACCTGTCATTAAAAACAAGAAACAAACCATTAACTTTGATTATGACAACACACCTTGGTTTAAAACAAGACACCATGGCTTAAAACAGCAACACCACGGATTAGAGTAACTCACCAAAGTTTCAAACAACATACCATGTAAAGGCATTCCACTTGTTTTTTTGTTTCATCCAGCAACAAAACAGATGGTGTAAACAATTTTCCATCATGGCAGATCTTTACCTGTCACTGGCTGGAACTGTGATTGTGAAGAACTGTCACAGCATATGAAGCAGCCACGTGATTTTAAATGAATGATCATAGCGTTTTTTCCCTTCATTACAAAAGCTGCAACCTTATTCATAACGTATCAGAGGAGACTTACCAATTTAGTGGAACGCAGCATAAGCCCTTTCCACATCAATTACATTTCCCAAGTTTATTGCTGACAGGTGTCTATGGCTCTCACTGACCCTGAGTTCCTGGCTTTGGCATGTCACAGTGCTTGGCAATGCACCCTGCCACTCCCCCTTCCTCCCTCCCTACTTCCCCTCCTCTTTTTCACCATCAAAATGGATGGCCTTGGTGATCTTCCATCAAGCTTATCTTTTATCTGTGAAATCTGAAGAATATTCCGTTTTTGGAATCACGGATGGAAGAACAAACCATGGTTTTGATTAACATACACACTGACCTCTAGTAGAAACAACAGAATGCACCGACCATTCAAACAATGCACCAACCATCAGAACAATGCACCAGCCATTAGAACACTTCATCAAACACCATAAAAATCATTAGACAAGGCACCAGTACTCAGCCAGAAACTTGGTAACAAAATCAGAGGGGAAAAAAATGTGTCCATCTCTGAAGATTTGGTCAAGCCAAGAAAACCAAATGAGAGGCAAGTCAGTATACATGTAATGCCAGCCAGCCCACCCCCTGCACACATCCCCTTCCTGACCCACCCCTCCCAACCCCCTCTAGATCTTCCCATGACACACAGAATCTGAGAATCATTATCATTCAAGTGCTGGAATGCTATCTAACTCTCTGGAATTGTGTTTCCTGCATGACCTTCATCCTCTAACATTAAAACCTGGGGGTGAGTTCACTCCCTAAGACTGGCGTTGATTCAAATATATGAAGATAGGTGATAATGAAGATAACCGATTGCTCGTTCATTTTCGTTGTCCTGAGTGTTTTGTATCTTGCCTGAAGAAAACCTAACAGGTTGAAACGCGTCATGTTTTGTCTTGTGATTCGTTTGTCTACGTTTTCTTGGCTGTTCGCTATTTCCGCCTGCAGTCACCTCACTTGGCAACTAAACCATCAAGTTGGACAAGTGGACACACTCTGTCTGCTTGTCCATGGGGCTACCAATGTTTGACTGTGTCAGTAAAATGGTGGCGAACAGAACACTGAACAGCCAGCATCATCGCAGATCGATCACATTTCCTCCTCTTTTCGCTTTCAGATCACTACCCTGGATTTTCTTAGAACAGAATCCCAGCTGAGTGCTGTCTCATGGTGAAGGAAGTGTGTTCTATAAATGTGTCAGCAGTGTGCATGCGTTGTGCTTGGTCAGCTGTGAGTACAATTGACCTACTCTGTGTGATCTGTGTTGACTGTAATGATTTCATTTCTCACTTTTCCTGTTGATTAGGCAGGAAAAGATATGCATGAAGGTGCAGGTGGGACTCAGAGAAGTACTGTTCTCAGCTGCAAAACAAACCAGCGGGGAGCAATCTGCACCAGATCTGTGTTCTGGTATGAATCAGGATTTTTCAGTCACCAGGTTGTGCTGTAGTCACACTTACACTTACAGCCCTAACCTACAAAAAGACAAGACACTAGATAGGGGACACAAGACCTTAAAAACAACCCCCCCCCCCCCCCAAAAAAAAAAAAAAAAAAAAAAACCTAACGAAAACAAAACAGTCACAAAGTTCCCCATTTAAAGCATCCCTGTATCCTGTACACTTTAGAAGTAAAACAAAAACAACAATCCAAAAATAACATAAAAAACATTTCAGAGAGGGCCTGAGGCACATTTGGACAAAAATAGCAGGTCTGAGCACACATTCTGTCACTGTTATAGTGTTAATGAGCGTCCCATAACATGTCTGCTTGCTCGTCATCTGTTTTTATGTCTCGATCTTGCGGGTAAGGGAGGCAGTGAGAGTGATGTGACTTGCTGTGCACACACAGCTGTGCCGAGAGAGGTCATGGGTTTTAAATCAAGAACACAACAGACCTGTTTTTCTGTCTCAATCTTGTGAGTAAAGGAGGTGATGAAGTCACTTGCTTAGCTGCTGTGCATACACAGCTGCATCAAGCAAGGTCATAGGTCTTTAATCAAGAACACGATAGGCCTATAAGACCATCTATGTGGTCAGTGGTTTTTCCACTAACACAACGTAAGAGTCCACAAGAGGCCCTAAAACATCGGTCCTAGCAAATTTTCAAATTCCACTCTACTGATTCAGTCACTGGAAAAAACCAAACAAACATGAATATGTATTTAACACAGACAAGTTTCAAATTCCACTCTATTGATTCAATCATTGAAAAAAAGCATGAATATTCAACACAGACTGATCAAAACAGTGAAAAGAAAAGCATCAATGGATATTCTACACAGGCTGGTAAAAACTGTCTCCCTAGCTTGAATATAGATCTAGAAGACAGGATGTTTCATATTTTGTGCCGTGAAACTTGCAGTTGAACTCGAAGAGAAAGTTGAATAAAACTTTAAAAAAATCCTTTTTTCAAAATGGTGTGACTGACGACGGAGAACGAAGCAAAATTTAGAAAGATAGGGTGTTAGTTACCGCACATGACAAGACACGATGCATTTCAACCACTTGGGTCTTCTTCAGGCAAAGAAATAGATCACATTTTTTCATTTAAGACAGTCACAGTACAAACAAAGAATGAAGAGTGACTCATCTGTTGTTGTCCATGTGGTAGGGAGAATAGCCGCCAGGCCGAAATGACAGAGGGGATTATAGGAGAGGAAAAGAGAGGGGGGGTTTGCGTGGGGGGGGGGGGGGGGGGGAGATACGATAGGGTTGTGTGTGTAGTTTAGTGGGGTGGTGTGATATATTTGTGACGTTAGTCGTAATGGAGGATTGATAATAATGATAAGTTGGGGGGGGGGGGGGGGGGATTGTAGAGAAAAAAAAAAAAGGTTAGGTGAATAAAATAAATGATTTCGCTGGGTGATGAAAGAGGTGGTAGTAGCTTTGCGTGGGTAGTTGTGGAAGGTGTGTGGGTAATGTTAATAAGGGAGGGAAGGGGATGGAAGATAAATGGGTGATAAGGTATAATTGGGGGGGGGGGGGGGAGGGGGGTTGGGGGGGAAGGGGGAGTGGTAGGGGGGGGGGGGTAGGAGGGTAATGTGCGTGTGTGTAGGGGGGGGGGGGGGGGGGCAAGAGAAGGAGAGCTCATACCTCTTCATCCACTATGGGGTGGGGGGTGTGGGGTGTGTGGGAGGTTCATATAGATAGTGTTGTTGAAAAAGTAAACACCCCCCTTTTTGTGTGTGTGTGTGTTGTGTGTGTGTGTGTGTGTGTGTGTGTGTGTGTGTGTGTGTGTGTGCAACACATGATACCCTGTTTTTCATTGATCACTGCTATCTTCTCTCAACCTACATCAGCATATTGATGCCAACACATTATTTCACCTGTTACAATGAACATCATCCCACAGCATTGTTTACTTTTTCAACAACACTATTTATATGAACCTCCCCACACCCACCCCCACCCCATAGTGGATGAAGAGATATGAGCTCTCCTTCTCTTGCCCCCCCCCCCCCCCCCCACACATTACCCTCCTACCCCCCCCCCCCCCCCCCCCCCACAATTATACCTTATCACCCATTTATCTTCCATCCCCTTCCCTCCCTTATTAACATTACCCACACACCTTCCACAACTACCCACGCAAAGCTACTACCACCTCTTTCATCACCCAGCGAAATCATTTATTTTATTCACGGTTTCACCTAACCTTTTTTTTTTTTTTCTCTACCATTCCCCCCCCCCCCCCCCCCCCCCCCCCCCCCCCCCCCCCCCCCCCCCCCTTATCATTATTATCAATCCTCCATTACGACTAACGTCATAAATATATCACACCACCCCACTAAACTACACAGCACACACACAACCCTATCGTATCACCCCCCCCCCTCCCCCCACGCAAACCCCCCTCCTTTTCCTCTCCCATAATCCCCTCTGTCATTTCCGCCTGGCGGCTATTCTCCCTACCACATGGACAACAACAGATGAGTCACTCTTCGTTCTTTGTTTGTACTGTCCTAAATGTTAAATGTGATCTATTTCTTTGCCTGAAGAAGACCCAAGTGGTTGAAATGCATCGTGTCTTGTCATGTGCTTTGTTTGTCAATGTCACTGGCGGTAACTAACACCCTCTCTTTCTAAATTTCAAAAAATCCATTTATCACCAGTTTACATTAGGCAATTTGCATGAGTTCTCATGAAGAGAAGCTGTTCTGTCAGTGTGAGTGCAGATCAATAAGGCTGACTCAGACCGGGGCCTCCAAAGCAGGACTTTGCCCAAATCTATCTTAATTCACTATTAATTAGCCTTTGATTTTCAAAGTACAAATTCCTCGTAACACTTCATTTGAATAATGGCTGGTTGCTTGTTGATTGCAACAACTGTGTGGACGCTAATCAACTGGAACTGATTTTTCTAGTTCTAGTACTAAGAACTACTAAATCTGGGTGACCCTTGACACTGGAGTGGTGATGGTCTTGGTCTCCAAAACTCACTGGGGTTGAGAACTTCAGTCTTGTGTAATGTAATTGTGTAGCACTTTCAAGTGCATTAAGTGCATCTTTTTCCTATCTTTCTATGTTTGGTGTCCTGCAAAACAATCTCAACCAACTGACTGAGCTACATGTTTGTACTGTGGTACTGGGACAAATTTCTCTTAATGCTCATCAGAATGCACTGTTGCATTCACAGCATGATCAAAAGGAAACGCAACAGACCAAAAGAACAAAAACAAAAAAACATTCACAGCATGATTGAAAGGAAACGCAACAGAACAAAAACAAACAACAACAACAACAAAAAAAAACACCTAAAAAACCCCCAAACAAATGCTTGTTGCCATTGGTGAAACAGAGTAAAAAAAAAAAGGAAGATCTACATAATGCATGGACCTTGTAAACTCAAACTTGTTTACTGTTTTCGTTACTGGTTCCTGCTTTCATTCCGATTCTTGTAAACTCAAGTTTGTGTATGTTC
This sequence comes from Conus canariensis, assembly GCA_033310375.1. Classification (NCBI taxonomy): domain Eukaryota; kingdom Metazoa; phylum Mollusca; class Gastropoda; order Neogastropoda; family Conidae; genus Conus; species Conus canariensis. The sequence goes on along the minus strand of CM065735.1, from coordinate 27,498,726 downwards.
TTATTCTCAGCGCAGTAACAAAAGACACATAACTTGATTTGAGGTAAAAGTACCATTTACCTACAACAAGACAAATGTGGGGTTCTAAACTTAGACGTTCACATGGGCATTGCCCCCCCCCCCCCCCCAAAAAAAAAAAAAAAAAAAAAAAAAAAAGAAAAAGAAAAAAAAAAAAAAATAATCTTATTACATCATTGCCAGTTGGTAGCTGTCAATCTCGGGCTCTCTTTTCATTTTGTCGATCATTTCATTTTAATTTTTTCTTCACTTTCAAGAGCAACTTCTTCGCCCCATTACGTGTGACGTAATCTTCGTCATGTTGAAGTTGTTCACCGAAGCAAGGAGAATGAAAATCACTGAGCGTGGGACAGGATGGTATCCGCAAATGGAAGATGAATAAAAACAACTGGCTATTTTCGACAACGGGGAAGTGGAATGGGGTGTTAAACTATAATATTACGACAAAATGTTCTAGAATCACACACACAGTCCAAGACAATCACAGTGCAATTAATGCATCGAGTGACACACGACATGGTCTTTAGTATACGTTTCACTCCGTACAAAGGACTTCTGGAACTGAGGAAATAATCAGAATTACTCACCTCAGTACCTGAGCAGCCGTGCTCATTTTAAATATCCATCAAGTCTGAGTCAGATTGTTTAAACACCTCGTGAAAAGCAGAATAAAATCTTGAGAACTCCAAACTTTTTGGGTTTAACCCTGCTCCCACTTCCACATTTTCAGGGGAAGATAACTCTCCTCTCCTTCTCCCTTTGGATTACTTGAAATCTTTTGATACAAAACTGATCGTAGAATGGGACCCAAATCACAATTTGTCTGATCGCATATTAATCAACATGTCTGTCTGAAATTTAGACAAAGCCAATGGAAAGTAATCATTTTTGTATTAGGAGGCTTTAATAAACGATTGAAATTAAATCAATTTCGGTCAAAGAATTCAAGCATGTTTTTCATGGTACGCGTTCATGAGATTCTTCTTTTATTTATTTTTTCCTTTTAAAATTCCCGTTACCAATAGAACGGGCCTGATCTTTGCTCACAAGGCTGAAAGTTGTAGTATCATCATCATCATCATCATCATCACATCATCATCAGCAGCAGCGGCAGCAGCATCAGCAGCAGCAGCAGTAGCAGTAGGTGCTGTGCTTGCAGCACCAGCAGCAGTAAAAGCACAGCATCAGAAAGGACTGGCGCATAGGCTTACAACCTTGTTATCCCATACGCATTATAAATAGTACTCTTTGTTCAGGGTTAGCTGCATGTGCCGACACCTGTGTGATCGTTACACTAAAGACAAGGTAACTCAAAATTTCACGCTGATATCTCATATCATCATATCATCATCATCATCATCAGCAGCAGCAGCAGCAGCAGCAGCAGCAGTAGCAAATGAGTAGAAAACTTACGAAGTGTGTCAAGTTTCAACAGTACAAGACACTGTTCACGCGTCATCTAAACAAGAACCTGAGTTGTAAAAAACTCACGGGAGAGATCGACAGCAGATCTTCAGAAAAGAACTTCCCTCAGCAGGTGTGTCGGCCCTGAATTCTTTACTTTCTTAGGGGGTCGGAGACGCATTTAAGTCAGCCCTGCTGCCGTCAGGAATATTTTTTTTTGCGGGAACCGAACCTGCACCTCTTGGATGATCGGACGTCTCAAGTCGCGTCTTTTTTTCCCCTTGAACGGATCTCTCACTCAAATAGCTATCGTACACCCGTGTTCTAATGGCTGGGATGGTGAAGTTCATTTTTTTTCCTCCTTGACGAGATGAACCTAGAACTTTTTCAGCTGTCTCTGCCATTGCCTTTAAGGTTCTGGAGAGCTCTTTCATGAGATGGTAGACTGCTGAGCCTGCAAACCCCTTGTTTCAGTCTCTCGGGCGACTGAGGACTTTAGCTGGAGAGCCAACGGCAGATTTCCTCGTCACTGGCCAGACTGGAATCCACTCCAGTCAGTGCACCTTACTTCCATACTCTTGATGTCACAACTGTTCCAGATCATTTGTACTTTGTGACCTCCTGCCTCGAAGAACGTCGTTAATGAAGCCTCTGGTGGCATGATGTCTCCTCTACCAGTATAAACCGCATAGCCGGTAAAAATAGAATACCACACACACACACACACACACACACACACACACACACACACACACACACACACACACACAGAGTCACACTGATCAGGATGAGAATTAAATGGTCCATGGCTACTGCACGGCCATTTTCCATCAGGGCCGGGAATGGCTAGCCCAATAAGTTCTTGTTCAACTGTTAAAAAAAACAACAAAAAACCGACGTGAACAGACTATTCTCACGATCCCATATTATGGTTTAGTTGTATTAGTATCCGTTGCTTTGATTATTGCTGCTTTATATTTGTAACCACTCACAACCTATATTCCTCTACTTGTTGCTCAAATGTATTGGGTCAATTGGAAGCACTTACAAATGTCTAGGTTTGCTGTTGCTCAAGCGTATTTTGATCCTTTTTGAATGCTTGAAATTGTGTAAATTCATTGTTGCTCAGAGCGAGTGAATATAGGTTCTGCATTTGTTGTTGCTCGGGTGTGTATGGCCCAGCTGCAGATGCTTACCAGTACTTAGTTTTGTTGTGCTTCAGTATATATGGATTGTGAGTGCTTATAAGTGTCTGGGTTTGCAGTTAGTCGAGTCTGCAGTTGCTTACAAATGTGTGGTTTTCTTTTAAGTACTTTTAAGTATTCAGAGCGTACCCATATGCACTCTTATTGCTCAAGTGCATATGGGTACGCTCTGAATACTTAAAAGTATTTAGGTTGATTGTTGCTCAGTCATGTACTGGTCAATTGCCACACCACACACACACACACACACACACACACACACACACACACACACACACACACACACACACACACACACAATCTTATTCACAACGAGCACAGGCAGGGTGAATGAACAAACCTGACAGTTACACACATTAAACACAACACCCACCTCAAAATGGAGAACATTGGTCGTCTGTTTCTATCCGCACATTCTCTAAAGCATCACGGAACCATGAGGCACTCATCACGGAAACTTGTACCAAACATCGCTACCAACTCAGTTTGAACCTCGAACATGACACCTTCATGTTGAATCTCTCTGACATATTTCGACATGTGACAATTTTGAATTTTCGACTGTGATGATAGAAAATGAAAAGTGAGAAAACTGGTAAACAAGAACATGCCATTACATTTTTGATATTTTTGCACTGACTGTTTGAAAAAAAAAATCACTAGAAAGGCACGATCATTTATGTGTCATGTCAAATGAACAAACTATAAAAAAAAAATCATGCTCTGGGTTGTGTTCCTAAAACGTTACCTGTGTATTAAAGGTAAGCAGCGACCGTACAGATGAAAGATGCAACGACTTATACATAAACACTTAATAAACGACAGACAAAATGAAATAATTTAACCAGGCGAGGATCTCCACACAAGTTTTGTTCATGCCAGTTTACGTGCTGTCACGGCTCCTCTGACTGTCCGTAGAGGACTGTAGGCTCGAGGCTCAGATGTCACTTCGTCGTGCAAAAAAACAAACAAACAAACAAACAAACTGAGCCTCTTACTGTTCTACAGGCAAAACGGAGGATAATCGCTCGAGGGGACCCCTTCCATAACGGACGGTGATCCCTCGGGGAACACCCCCTCCCCCTCCCTTCAGGATGCTGATCTAGGTTTCTTTACTCCAGATCTATGGACAACCTCAGTGTCACTCTTTTCCACCCTTACCTGCAGCTTGTCATGGAACGACACCTTCACGGTAGATTTGCATTCCTCTGCCGTCACCTCCGGGCGCTGCTTGGTCTCTTCTGCTGTTCTATAGATATGGAGGTTGTTTCTTCGTTCGTAGGGTGACGCTTCCTCCACTGTATGGTCTGCTAGGTCGGCCATAAACTTTATTTCCTTCCGCTGGCTTTTTAGTTCTCTCTGTCTCTGTCTGTTCTGTCTGTTGCCAGCTGTCTCTTCTGTCTGTCTGCCTGTCTGTCTGTGTCTCTGTCTGTCTGTCTGTCTGTCTGTCTGTCTGTCTGTCTGTCTGTCTGTCTGTCTCTCTCTCTCTCTCTCTCTCTCTCTCTCTCTCTCTCTCTCTCTCTCTCTCGCTTCTCGTTGTTCAGAGTGTTGTTATCGATTTGAAGTCAGAGGATATTCGATGCTAAGTTGTCGTCAGTCTGAGTCAATGTAGCGATGATGGAGCCATTGGCACATCTCTTTTGGACTGTGACTTTGCTGCCGTTTTCTTTTGATATGATCGGCCAATGGATGTACGGTTCAAGAGAGTAAACGGTAAAAGATCATTCGAGACCTCTCCTATAAATTCAATTCAAGAAGCAGATCATGTGTGGGTGCAGGAGCTGATAGCACAGCTATGTCCCGCTATGATTATGTCCAGTAAACACAAAACCTTTAATTTTCCACAGCAGCTCTCAAGTTCTGTTTCGCTAGAGACAGACAATTTCCCAAGGCAATGGTCAGGGTTTTATAGGCGAGGTATAACTTAACGACGAAAGAACAATGCCAGTGTCTTTCTATAAAGACAAAAGTCTTTTTGATAACAATGGCCACATCAGTAGTGTCAAACTCTGGAATTAGGTGAAGGAGAACAAAAACTGGTATTAGGTCAAGGAGAATAAGTACAGAAATAGTACCAAAGTCAAGTGTATGCAGAAAATCACTAGAACTGTTCAAGAAAACTGTTTCAGAACATTGCAAAGAACTGAAGACTGTGAAGCACAGTGTGGATGCTTGATGCCCAAAGACTTTTTTCTCTCCACAAGGTATTGGAGACTCTGTGTGTGTGTGTGTGTGTGTGTGTGTGTGTGGCGCGCGGTGTCGCGCGCGCTGGGTGGTGTGTGTGTGTGTGTGTGTGTGTGCGCGCGCGCGCGCGCGCGCGTGTGTGTGTGTGTGTGTGTGTGTGTGTGATCATTTTAAAAGAGCATTTTGATCGGAGATAGTTTATTTAGATAGGATTATACGATGACTGTTTTGAAAAAAATCATTGAAAAGAGTCAGGTGTAAATAAGGCAATACTTTACATGTGACTGAGAACGGGGAAAAAAAAGTATCAAAACATGACAACAGTATTGCGTGGGAATGGGATCAAATGATTGAGTTGATTATGACATTCCTTTTTTTCATTTGATGTTCAGTAACTGGTTGAAATGATGTGACTCCACAACGAGAGAGAGATCAACACAGTCCAAGTGAAGATATTTTGCATGATGATGGTCTAGCTGATGGAGTATGTCAGATACCTTGCTGGTTTAGATGTCTCTGCATATTCTATGTCGGTGATGAAGAGGATGACTGGTCGGAAATGTTGTTGTTTCGTTGTTAGCAGGAAGGCGAGAACGCACACCAAACACATTTGACGTGAGCCACAGGCAAGAGTCTAGAAAGAGAGCATAGTTTTACCAATCAGGATCATTCAAATAACCAGTCTTTTAGCTACAGTGTAGATTTGCGTGCATACAAAAAGATGGGTTTTCAGCTTAGTGTCTGTCTTTCTGCTTTCAGGAACACCTGGACAACAACAGAGTAACTCTGTGTTGGGAACCCCAACATGGCTGCATGTGAGACGATGACTTGATGCAAAAAGAATTGGAGGTTGACTGCAGCATGTTGACACAATAGGTGAAACAGCAAAAAAAAAAAAAAAAAAAAAAAAAAAAGGTAAAATGTCAACTTACAGGTGGAAAAGAAGTTAGGACGTTTCGACACTTAGTGTCTTCATCGGCAGAATGAGTTAGTGACAGACAGAAACAAAAAGAAGAAGAAGAAGAAAAAGAAGAATAAGATAGCAACAACAAAAGAATTGTGGGTCATACAACTACTGTCGCATGCCTAACGAGAACCCATGCGTCGACGCGTAAGATTTTGGGACTGCAATCATACTTTTGGAATGGGAGTCTGTCTCTTCTACAAGGAGACAGACTCCCATTCCTACCTTCTGTACACCTCCAGCCACCCCAAACCCTGCAAACACAGTATTCCCCAAGCTCAGTTCCAACGGCTCCGTCGCATCTGCAGTGAGGACCAAGACTTTGAACATCAAGCACACAAGATGGTGGATTTCTTTCGTGCTAGACAGTATCCAGAGGACTTGGTCTACAAGGGTCTTGAGTCAGCTCGTTCTATCCCTCGCTCCCAGGCCCTGACTCCTCAAGATCGTTCTAAGCAAGACGAGCGCCCTGTTGCTGTCCTCACGTTTCACCCCCACAACCTTACTGTGAAAAACATCTTGCTCCGCAACTTCCACATCATACAGTCTGATCCTTCCCTACAAGAAGTTTTTCCCCACCCGCCACTAGTTGCGTTCAAACGTGACACCAACCTTCGGGACCACCTGGTGCGAGCTGCTATCCCCAGAGACAGACCATCCCTCCCTCTGGGCACCAGTCCTTGTGGTATCAAAGGCTGCAAAACATGCCCGTTCATCGGCCAATCAAGGACCATCATCGGCCCCAACGGGAGGTTCACTGTCAAGGCGCCGTTCAACTGCCAGACTGAGAACATTTGTATGTCCTTACGTGCACACTGTGTAACAAGAAATACACTGGCGAGACATACCGTCGCCTAGACGATCGCTTCTCAGAGCACCTGCAGTCAATGCGCCTGGGATACAGTGACCCTGTAGGCGTGCACTTCAACAGCCCTCAACACAGCTTCAAGCACTCAAGAGTTGCTGTGGTCTGGCAGAACCACGCAAGTGGCCCTTACAGGCTGTTCATGGAGTCTACAGTCATCGCCCGCCTCGGCACCCGCGTCCCAAATGGACTGAACACCAAGGAGTGACCGCAGTGTCTTCCAGGCTTCTAACAATTTTTGTTTGTTTGTTTGTCAGTATGTGTGTCACCCTCATCAGTGTGTGTATGTGAAGGGTGCATGTGTACCCTAGGATGTGTGTTCACAGTAGGCCTATTCCCCCCCCCCCTCCCTCCCTGTCTTTCCCTCTCTCTCTCTCTTCCCATATCCTTATTAGTTGTGCTCCCCTTCTGTGTACCTGTTTTTGTGTGTGTGTGTGTGTGTGTGTGTGTGTGTGTGTGTGTGTGTGTGTGTGTGTGTGTGTGTGTGTGTGTGTTGTGAACACTTCACTTTTTTCTTTTGTTGTTGCTATCTTCTTCTTCTTTTTCTTTCTGTCTGTCACTAACTCATTCTGCCGATGAAGACACTAAGTGTCGAAATGTCCTGACTTCTTTTCCACCTGTAAGTTGATATTTTACCTTTTTTTTTTTGCTGTTTCACTTGATGACTTGATGGGAAGAAAAGTGCCGTGTAGTCCTGTCCACATTTGAACATTTCATCTGAATTACCTCAGTCTACTGAATGACCAGTCTGGTCGTGACCCGGGCTTGTATCATCATCCTGAGAGAGAAAGTTGTTCCTTTTTTTTAGAGCAAAGGTCTAGAGTCCAGTCCAATTTAAAATCTTTTCACACATGAGAAAATACTGTTGGTTTTGAATATGCTGCTTTATTGAGTAGAGAGGCTGAAGCAAACCCTCAGTAGGTTGTGTTCACTCAGTGTTAAGAAGACATAGTGTGTGTCTGCTTTTGTGAAACGAGTCTGCCATCAAGCAAAATATTTTGAAGACTTTGAGCTGACAATTTTGTGTGTGTCAGTTGTGCATTGTATATGACACGCATCAGCAGTGGCCTGTGGCTACCCTACTAAATAGTCCCAGTTTGATGAATGTAATAATAATCATGTGCCACTGTCAGATTGTGGTGTGTTGACTCCACATTTTTGTGTGAATGTGTTCCGGTGACGTAGTCTGAGCACAGCTCGTATATGGAGGACCAGGATCTTTACGTATTTCACTCATAACAGAAACACACTCTTTTTACTTCTGTCTCTGTCTCTGTCTGTCTGTCTGTCTGTCTGTCTGTCTGTCTGTCTGTCTCTCTCTCTCTCCCTCTCTCCTCTCTCTCTCTCTCTCTCCCCTTGGGGTCGTGACCTGAATAGTGGGACGTGCAGGTCGCATGTCGTGTCGTCTCGTTAATTCTTGCCAGTTGAAGAAGGAAGAAGTCGATCCTGATCGCCATTTTTTGCGAGTGGTCCATGTCAACCTTGTCGTCTGCGGTTAAATGGCGACAGCGAGCTGATCACGGACCCACCACTTTCTTCTCATGCGTCTGCAGTCCCAGGAACGATCAGATCTGCAAAAAGATGCAGTCTTTAAAATGATTGAAACCAAAGACAGAAACTAGACTATGAATACATATTTCTAATTTACCCAAAACAATTAAACCTCGTTTTAGGTTCAAAAATAAAAACAAACACGAAGAGAAAAAAAAACGAGACGGGTAATAAATAGAGAGTAACTTAAGACAGAAAATAAAGGACAGAAATCAAGATGCAGGGTAAAGCATAAGAACTCATTCTTCCAGGTGGACAGACGTCAGGAAGGTCCCTACCATACAGCCCACACTTCTTCAGTCAGACACCTCTAAATTCCCTCTGAGCTCAGCGTCCTCTTCAATGTTATCATAGTCATACAGGACCCATTCAGGGCTGTCATCCAAGTTCTCTTGAGTGTTATTATAGCCCAGCCCACCACACAGGGCTGTCATCCAAGCTCAGTGCTCTTTCAGTGTTATTATAGCCCACCACACAGGGCTGTATCTAAGCTCATTGTCTCTTCAGTGTTATTATAGCCCCACACAGGGCTGTTTATCTCATTGTCCTCTTCAGTGTCTATAGCCCAGCCCACCATGTACCACAGGCTGTCATCCAGGCTCATGTCTCTTCAGTGTTATTATAGCCCACCCACCACAGGGCTGTCATCCAAGCTCAGTGCTTTCTTCAGTGTTATTGTAGCCCACCACACAGGGTTGTTATCTAAGCTCATTGTCCTCTTCAGTGTTGTTATAGCCCAGCCCACCACACAGGGCTGTTATCTAAGCTCATTGTCCTCTTTAGTGTTGTTATAGCCCAGCCCACCACACAGGGCTGTCATCCAAGCTCAGTGTCCTCTTCAGTGTTATTATAGCCCAGCCCACCACACAGGGCTGTCCAACTCAGTGTTCTCTTCAGTGTTATTATAGCCCAGCCCACCACACGGAGCTGTCATCCAACTCAGTGTTCTCTTCAGTGTTATTATAGGCCAGCCCACCACACAGGGCTGTCATCTAAGCTCAGTGCTTTCTTCAGTGTTATCATAGCCCACCACACAGGGCTGTCATCCAAGCTCATTGTCCTATTCAGTGTTATTATAGCCCACCACACAGGGCTGTCATCCAAGCTCAGTGTCCTCTTCAGTGTTATTATAGCCCACCACACAGGGCTGTCATCCAAGCTCAGTGTTCTCTTCAGTGTTATTACAGCCCAGCCCACCACACAGGGCTGTCATTCAAGGTAAATGTTCTCTTCAGTGTTATCATAGCCCAGCCCACCACACAGGGCTGTCATCCAAGCTCAGTGCTTTCTTCAGTGTTATCATAGCCCAGCCCACCACACAGGGCTGTCATCTAAGCTCAGTGTCCTCTTCAGTGTTATTATAGCCCACCACACAGGGCTGTCATCCAAGCTCAGTGTCCTCTTCAGTGTTATATAGCCCACCACACAGGGCTGTCATCCAACTCAGTGTCCTCTTCAGTGTTATTAGCCAGCCCACCACACAGGCGTCATCCAACTCAGTGCCCTCTTCAGTGTTATTATAGCCCACCACACAGGGCTGTCATCCAAGCTCAGTGTCCTCTTCAGTGTTATTATAGCCCAGCCCACCACACAGGGCTGTCATCCAACTCAGTGCCCTCTTCAGTGTTATTATAGCCCACCACACAGGGCTGTCATCCAAGCTCAGTGTCTCTTCAGTGTTATTATAGCCCAGCCCACCACACAGGGCTGTCATCCAAGCTCAGTGCCCTCTTCAGTGTTATTATAGCCCACCACACAGGCTGTCATCCAAGCTCAGTGTTCTCTTCAGTGTTATTATAGCCCACCACACAGGGCTGTCATCCAAGCTCAGTGCCCTCTTCAGTGTTATTATAGCCCACCACACAGGCTGTCATCCAAGCTCAGTGTCCTCTTCAGTGTTATTATAGCCCACCACACAGGGCTGTCATCCAAGCTCAGTGCCCTCTTCAGTGTTATTATAGCCCACCACACACAGGGCTGTCATCCAAGCTCATTGTCCTCTTCAGTGTTATTATAGCCCAGCCCACCACACGGGCTGTCATCCAAGCTCAGTGTCCTCTTCAGTGTTATTATAGCCCACCACACAGGGCTGTCATCCAAGCTCATTGTCCTCTTCAGTGTTATTATAGCCCAGCCCACCACACAGGGCTGTCATGGAAGCTCAGTGTCCTCTTCAGTGTTATTATAGCCCACCACACAGGGCTGTCATCCAAGCTCAGTGTCCTCTTCAGTGTTATTATAGCCCAGCCCACCACACAGGGCTGTCATCCAAGCTCAGTGCCCTCTTCAGTGTTATTATAGCCCACCACACAGGGCTGTCATCCAAGCTCAGTGCCCTCTTCAGTGTTATTATAGCCCACCACACAGGGCTGTCATCCAAGCTCAGTGCCTCTTCAGTGTTATTATAGCCCACCACACAGGGCTGTCATCCAAGCCATGTCCTCTTCAGTGTTATTATAGCCCACCACACAGGGCTGTCATCCAAGCTCAGTGTTCTCTTCAGTGTTATTATAGCCCAGCCCACCACACAGGGCTGTCATCCAAGCTCAGTGTTCTCTTCAGTGTTAATATAGCCCACCACACAGGGCTGTTATCAAAGCTCAGTGTTCTTTTCAGTGTTATTATAGCCCAGCCCACCACACAGGGCTGTCAATCCAGTGAAGCATCACGGAAGATTGCTATACAATGTTGAATACAATGGCAGCACAGTCTCTAACAAATTGACACTGAAGACTCACACACATATTTTCCAACAAATCGGCGCTGAAGAATCACGCAGCAGAATCTCTATCGAATCGATGCTGGAGATTGAAGCAGCAGTCTCCAACAAATCGACGCTGATGCAAGCTCAGTGTCCTCTTCAGTGTTATTATAGCCCACCACACAGGGCTGTCATCCAAGCTCAGTGTCCTCTTCAGTGTTATTATAGCACAGCCAACCACACAGCGGACTTCGAGGACAGTCGTCCAAGTTCACAGATAAATGTTAACATTTGCAGCTTGCAAAATAAATTGGAAGTCAATGAGAAATACTGGCATGCTATGTAGACTGTAGGGACACAGTATTTGAGATATATAAACATACACTCTATAAAAGAATCACTTTTTTGACATCATCCCTTTTTGAAATATTGATTACCAATTTGTTGAACAACTAACTTGACCAAAAAAGAAAACTCAAATAAAGAAAAAAATGGGTAAGCGCAGCAATCATCAGGAACAGAAGAAACGCTTATGTCAGTAAACTAGTACCCTCTATTTTTCTCTTCTCCTTTACTTCCGTTGCAAGTCACAGTTGCCGCAGACTGAAGAATATTTCACCTGGTTCCTGCTGTTTCTACAATCGTGTACCAAGGTTTGGGACTCTGCAAACGATTTCCATGCTGAGTCCATGGTTTTTATCTGCCTTCCCCTCCGTCACCTTCACTCAGCAGTTCCCTTGAGGACGCAAAGGCCATTGGGTCTTGTGACATGGCCATACAGACGTAGTTTAATGTTTGAAACTGATGGCAGTAAATCGCTATATGGTCTGGCTAGGATTCATCTTCAGGATTCGCTGTGAGGGTCTATATTAAGCATGTATAACTGAAGATTGAATATACCAGTTGGCATCAGAACCTGGCTTTCTGGTCAATAGAGATGTTATTGCCCTTCCACACAGGTTTTTCTGGACAAAACTGATAGGATCCGTCATTGCTAGTCATGGAGTCAACGTAAGGGAACTGTTACACAGTTTCTATCTTCTCTGTGTGGACATTGATGCGAGTATTGTTGGTTGTGCTGTGGTTGGCCGTAAGATAATAAAGTCCCATGTCAAACAAGGCAAGACAGACAGTGGCATTTAGTAACATCATCTGTGTGCCCCATCTTCTCACAAAGGTCGCCATATTCTCCTATTGATGAGTATACCCTTTAGTTGCTTCATGACGTAAAATATCGGCAATCCATACTTTCACTGTTTAATATATCACCAATTATACCATTGACAATGTTTTCTGGATTTTCAGCCTGTGTTTTTGTCACGCCACATGCGTTGATGTCACATTGCTCAACGTGCATTGTTGTTTGGACGGATAATATAATGAATGCATATGAGGCGAACATTCCTTTGTACTGATAGAGCAAGCATGCTGAGATTGCAGGAAGGACAACCAGAAACACAAAACACAGACAATAACCGCAGAGAGATCACTAATGGTAAGCTTTAGAGAAAGATGATCAAAAGGGGAAACCAGACCCCGGCACTCTTTGCCAAGCAGTAGCATTATCTTCAACATTAAAGGCGAATGAACAGGTGAACATTCTGAGAGAGAGAGAGAGAGAGAGAGAGAGAGAGAGAGAGAGAGAGAGAGAGAGAGAGAGAGAGAGAGGAGAGAGAGAGAGAGAGAGGGGGAATCTGCATTGGTGAAAGACTTTTTTCTTTGCAGGGGTGAGTGGACTTGGGGATGGAGGTGGAGGGAGTATCTTCTGTAATTTGTCCCACAACGAAAGTTCAGTCCAGTTCCAGCTCTGCATTCGACAGCAGGTTTACTTTGATCTCGTCACCATAAGAGAGAGTTGCTGCATAGGTGGGAAGCAGTTTGTTGTTGTTGTTGTTTCGCGTTGCTTTGTTTTGGGAGGGTCCCCTGTCCTGTGTAATGTGTCTCACCTGGTGGAGAAAGGAGAAGCGGCAAAAGTGTGCAAGGCAATAGTACAGGCTAGGAAAGTGCAGGCGGCAAAGGTACAAGACATGTTAAAGTCTCCAGCCCTGCCTTCTTCAGCTCGTGGATTTTGACCTTGTGGCCTTAAGAGAGAGTACCTGCACTTGTGACAAGCAGGCGGTTTCCGTTTTTTTTTTTTTTTTTTTTTTTCGGGTAGAGTGTTGTGGGGTGATGGGTGGTGGTAGTGGTGGTGGTGGTGAAGCTGGTTGTGGTATCTTGCCCTGTGAAATACGGAACCCACTCAGCAGTGAAAGGGTATGTGGCTAATGCTTGAGCAGCGAAAGTAGAGGACACCCTTAACTCTTCAACCCTGTATTCGATACCGTTGGATTTGAGCATTGTGGCCATGAGAGATAGTAGTTGTACTAGAGATTAGCGTTTATCTTGCTTTCTCTTTTTTTTTTTTTTGGGGGGGGGGGGGGGGGGAGGGGGGTGAGGGTTGGGAAGTTGGGGTTGGGGTATGACGTATTCTGCTTCACTTGCATGACACAAACCCGGCATGCTGATTGGCTGTTGAATTAATTTCTTTAATGGTCCCTTTGTACGCATCATTAATCCATGTAGGCCAACAGTAAACTAATGCTCTGTGTGAACCATGTCAACCCAGAGCCAACTGTTATGAAATAACAACGTTGAGCTGATCGCGGGCACACGGCTTTCTACTGGTGACGTCATCAGTCAGTGCCCTACTAACAGTCCCAAGACCAGAAAGGATCAAATGTGCGATAAAAATATAATCAGAATAATTAGAACCGGAGACAGAAACTAAAATGTCAGTTGATAGATAGCTAGACAGATAGACAGATAGATAGACAGGCAGACAGACAGACAGACAGCGAGACAGACAGAGAGACAGACCGACAGGTAGTTAGCTAGCTAGCCAGCCAGCTTGCTAGATGTATAGTTAAATAGATAGATAGATAGATAGATAGATAGATAGATAGATAGATAGATTATAGATACATATATAGATAGATAAGATATTTTTAAAGTGAAGGATACAGAGAAAATCAAAAAAGGCCACAGAAGTCAGTACCACACAGCCCAAACCTCTTCACTCATATATCTGTGCACCTCCAGCTGAGTTCAGCTTTCGTGTCAGTGTTATCATACCCCAGCCCACCACTCAGGCTCTTTCAGGACTGTCATCCACGTTCGAAGACAGACATCTTTGGTGCAGCTCGAAAGAAAAAAATTGAGAGCGAGTCACAGAGAAACGCAGGCACATTTTGTAGAATGCAGCTGGCGCTGTTGGCGTTTTAGAAGGGGGAGTGGAGGACGGGTGCTAGGAAGTAACCAGCGATGCATAGTGTCTAGTTGATGGCGCGAAGTGCTTCACCTGTAGGGTGTTCTGGGAACATGCCTTTCCCCCTTCAAAAGAAATTAAATGAAGCAATGAACAACTAACCCAAGAAAGCCAATGCAAGTAAAAAGTACAATGGTCAACACAACAAGAGTTATGAACGATAAAAACACCCCTTATTATAGCACTGGCCCATGTGAAATACAAGACAGACAATGGCACTAGGTTATTCCGTCTGTCTGTCTCATCTCATCACAAAGGATGCTAAACTCCTCCACTGGCCACCCTACTTTTCTGCAGTTGCTAAGATATGAAAGTCGATTAATTATACTTTTGCCACCTGTTCTGTCAGCGCCTGTACTCTCGCTGAATGTTTCTGGATTTACACAGCTTATGATTTTGCTGTGGATGCAGCATTTCTTTGATGGGGAAATATTTCAATGGGCATCACAAACAGAAACTGGACGAAGAATTTCATGAATACACATCAGGTGGACCTTTCTTCACTCTGAAGTATGCAAACTAACAGAGCATGCACGCTGTGGCCGAAAGAAAGAGAAAGAGAAGCATAAT
>CM065735.1:27458960-27478960 GCA_033310375.1 Conus canariensis | reverse complement strand
CCATTATTTAATAATGAGATATCAAGAGATGAGGTTATAAACAGCATAAATCACCTTAAATGTGGCAAAAGCGCAGGACCGGATAGAGTAGTTTGTGAAATGTTCAAATGTGCCAATTCAATTGTTATTAATTTCATTGTAAATCTGTTCGCTGTTCCAAAAAGAATCTTTCCTGAGACTTGGTCAAAATCCATAATAATTCCTCTTCACAAAAAAGGAGAGAATAATAATCCAGATAATTACCGAGGCGTTGCACTGACAAGTATTTTAAGTCAATATACACCTCATATTCTTAATAAAAGATTAACCACCTGGGCAGAAAGAGAAGGGAAAATAATAGAACAAGCTGGTTTTCGATCCGGATACAGCACAATAGACCACATATTTACATTATATGCTTTAGTGCAGAAATATTTATCAAAAAAGACAAAATTGTATGTTGCCTTTGTTGATTTTCAGAAAGCCTTTGATTCTGTGAATAGGAAATGTCTTGTGGAGTATTTTAAGGAAAAATGGTGTAAATGGGAAGTTGTATGCAGCTGTCGAGGAATGTATGACTCTGTGCGTGCATGTGTTCGTGAAAAAGGCACTTATTCAGATTATTTTGATTGTCCGCGTGGTGTGAAACAAGGGTGTCTGCTCAGTCCCAAGTTGTTTGCATTTTTCATTAATGAGCTTGCAATTGATATTTCGGAAAATGGGAAGCATGGAATTCAGATGTTACCAGGGGCTACTGAGCTATTTTTAATGCTATTTGCTGATGACATTGTTCTTCTCGCAGATACGCCAGTTGGTTTGCTGAACCAACTGGATGCTTTGAAAAAGGTATCAGATAGATTGCAGCTGACAGTGAATCTGAGTAAGACTAATATAATGGTTTTTAGAAATGGTGGACATTTAGGACAATATGAAAGATGGTTTTACAGTAGATCTGAGGTTAAAGTGACTAATAGTTACAAATATCTAGGGATGTTCTTCACGACGAAGTTAAGCTTGAATAAATGCTGGCTTGAAATGTGTAGGAAAGGAAAGAGAGGAGTCATAGAGATATTGAGAACAATGAAAAGATTGAACTCAGCGGACGGGGCTTTGTTTTGGAAATTGTTCGATACCCAAATACAACCAATTCTGACATACGCTTCAGAGTATGGGGTCTGCTCGACAACACGCTTATGGAAAGGGTTCACACGTATGCAATAAAGCGTATTTTGCATGTACCATTACATGCATCGAACAAAATGGCTTATGGTGAGAGTGGACGATATCCTCTGTTTATAGGAACGTATGTCAAAGCAGTTAAGTATTGGTTAAGACTAGTTCAACTACCAACGACCAGAATCTGTAGTCAAGCGTATAGAATGCTCTTGCTTCAACATGACTTTGGAAAATTTAACTGGGTTTCTTGTGTAAAGAAAATACTAACAGAAAATGGTTTTGGGATCGTTTGGCTTTGCCAGGGAGTAGGAAATTCTGCACAGTTTATTTCGGAGTTTAAGGATCGTTTCATTTGTTCCTGCAGACAAAACTGGCATTTTAGCATGGATGGAAACGCTAAATACGAATGGTATCTTTCATTCAAGAGTAATCTGGAAATGGAACAATATTTCATGATCGTTCCACATAAATGGCATAAATATAACTTAACGAAATTCAGAACTAGAACACTGGGCCTCAACTCAAACAAAAAATGGTTTGAAGCATCAGATAATAAAGCATGCCCCATGTGTGTGGAGAGAAATAACGATGAAGACGAAGTACATTTTGTTTTTGATTGTCCTGCTTATACACATATTCGCAGCAGATGCAACATTTTCAATGAGCCAGCTGCACAGAGAAAAGATGTTATCGCAATCCTTTCACGTAGGAAGGAAAAACATATTGTATCATTTGCAAAATATGTAGCAGAAGCCAGTGATTTTCGGAGGAAGAGTATGCTTTTTTGAGCATATTGTATTTTATTTATTGTGTTTTCTCTTGTTCATTTCATTCATATGCAACACACCCACTACATACCATCACACCTCCCCCTCCACTCACTCTCCTTCCCCTCCTCTTCTCTCTCTCATTCTCCACTCTTCCTCTACTTCCATTCTCTCTCTGTCTCTCCCCTCTCTTTCTCCCCCCCCGTCTCTCTCTCTCTCTCTCTCTCTCTCCTTTTCCTCCTCCTCACTTTACTCTACCCTCTTTCCTCGTGCCCTATTCCTCGAACTCTACTCACCCTCTCTCCCACTGTCCCTCTGTCTACTTCATTCACCACTTTGGCTTCACAAGGGGAGTATTGTGCATGTTTATGTCTGTATTTTTTTGTCGCTGAGGAAGGCATATTGCCGAAAATTTCTTGTCCTGTTTTGTGTCGTGCATTAAAACTGCCTTACTTCACACTTTGTTTTGTGTGCTCTTCTGCTTTTTTGTCCTTAACTTATCTAGTCGTTTCTCATCGAGTTCCTTTTTCTTCTCTCTTTTCATTGTTGTGTATTCTTTTCTTTCCTTAACATAGATTGTTTTACGTTCTTTTTTTAATTCTTTCGCTTTAGCTCTTTGGTATTATTTCAAGCATCTTTTGACCATTTTTTTCTTTTTCTCACACTCACTGTCAAACCAGTCATTCACCTCCTTCTTCCTTTTCCCTATAGATCTCACCATACAACCAGCAGCACTACATAAAGCATTCACAAATAACTCTAAGCATGTATTAACATCAACATCAAGAAATTGTAAAGCTCTAGCGATACACTGTTTAAACGTATCCGATGTTAATTCTTCCTTATAGGTTTCTGAACATTCATCCGACCATCTGATGCGTTTCTCTTCGCAAATCGTTGGATATTCTTCTTTCTTATCACTGTTACAAATGCTCCATTTCATTTCCAGTGGCAGATGCCAAGAGAACAAGCAGTCCCCAACTTTCATTTTACAATTTCTGAATAAGTCTTGTGATACAATAAAATAATCTATAACACTGCTACCATTAGGTGACACAAAAGTAAATTCTCCTTTTGATGTGTCCCCACATGTCCCATTCACAATTTGAAGTTCAAGCATCAAACATAAATCCAACAAAGACTTACCAAACTTATTTACAAACAAATCTTTCGAATCGCGCACAAAAATATTTTTCACGTTTGCATTCACATTTTCTAAACTAATGTTAATGTCATATTCATCATCGTCAACATAAGCATTATTATCATCGTCAACATCAACATCAACATCATCGTCATCAATATCATCATCGTCATCATCATCATCCTCATCATCAGCAGCAACAACAACAACATCATTATCACTTTCAACACCAGGAAGGAAATTAGACATGTGCTCGAGTTTGGCTTGTTGGCTGCCTGTACGGGCATTCAGATCACCACATACAAGGATACTGAGATCACTATCTTTCGTTATTTCTAGCAAAGTGTCTTCCAACATCAAAATTCCGTCTTTGACTATGGAGTGATTGTAAATCGTCCCTCCCTCAGGCACCACATAACAGACAACCAATAACACATCTTTATTTGAATTAAATAACGTTTTCTTTATTCTCAAAACCACAATGTTGTCACGATTAACCACGAGCTGAGAAACAAATTCTTCATAGGCTTTTCTAACCATCAGTAGAACGCCACCATAATTACGACCCTGCTGTGACAATTTCCTAGCAGGCGCTTGAAACTTTACAAAGTTATGAAAAATACCGGAGAAATCGAATTTATTGTCTACAAAGGTAAGACATACAAAGTCAAATTCATTTATATAATTCATAAACGATACATCACATATTTTACTATAGAGATTTTCAACATTATAATTCAGGAATGATAATTCTTTTACCTGGTGGTCAAGCCTGTCCTATTTTGAATGACTTTTGGAACGCAGAGACCTGTCACTGCCACTTTTCGCCTGGTAGCAGTTCATTCCAGTCTGTGTGCATGACCCAGCCCCTCGTGTTGCACTGTGTGTGGTCACTCTTCCATGCACACGCCGTGACCCGCTGTAGACCGTAGCGCAAGAAGGTGTTCCCCTGCCTGTCACACCACGCACACACGGAGAAATGTCCCTCATCATCTGTTGACGTGAGCCGGTCAGAGGAGTCCTGCCATTACCAGGTGGTAGGTCGCCAGGTCGTCCCCTGCCGTTCGGCGTCCTCACTGAAGCAGGCACCGGACTGGAAGGTGAAAGACCGCGTGTCACTTTGTTGGTCGACTTGCCGGCTGACTGACTGCCGCTTCCTCTGCCGTCACGTTGACATGGAGGATAACCTCCTGTGTCACCGCCACCCACCGCACGCTGATCCCCGTCTGTGCCCACTGCGACCGCTGCTTCTGCTGCACCTGATTGACTGATGACTGGACTGACGTCACGGTGACGCTGAGGGGAATCCCCGGTATCACTGCCACACGTCCCGCGCCGGCTGCTTGGCTTTCGGTTCATACCAGCCGTGTCCATGTCACCTCGTGCCGCCTCCGTTGCTGCTACCTCCGCGTATGTACGTGGATCGGGTCTGCGCGGTCTGACAGTCAGTTTGCCTCTGACGAAAAATGCTGCCTTCCCCTCTCGCTTTGCATTTGCCACTGTCTCTGCCTGTCTTCTTGTCAGATCGTTTGCAAGCCTGAGAGAGAGAGAGAGAGAGAGAGAGAGAGAGAGAGAGAGAGAGAGGAGAGAGAGAGAATGTCAGCTGAAATTTGTGATGAGCTCTACTGATGTGTGCGTGTGCGTGTGCGTGCCTGCGTGCGTGCGCGCGCGCGCGCGCGTGTATGTGTGTGTGTATGTCTGTGTGTGTGCGCGCGCGCGCGCGTGTGTGTGTATGTGTGTGTGTTTGGTTTAGAGCATAAATGTGTTTGCATTACGTTAAGTCGCAGCGTGTGGCAATACGTTGCACCATGTGATATGTTTAACCCTGATCATAGTAATTTTACCAAAGGCATATAAATTGGGTTTGAATACATCAATCCTGTGTAGCACCTGTGTAATTTCTTTCAAAGGTGTTCAGCCTTATAGTCTTCATGTGGCTACTACTATGCTGTATTTTGCTTGTTGTCAGATTAGCAGTCTGGAAAACCACTATCATCAGGTTCAACATTTCTTGCCAGTCAGATGCGTTGGCATGCTGATTTTGGTTGCATGTGTACACGTATTTACAACAGTCGGTTTACAAAACGGAGCTGACAAACATCATACCTTTCAAAATGTCAAGATTTTTAGAACCACTGAGCCTGCTCTAGAACGAAAAAAACCCAAACAAAAGCAAAACAACAAAACAAAACAAAAAAAAAAAGCTTATCTGTAAGTAAGGATCAGCTGAGATGACGCGTTGACTGTACGTTAGAGTCTTGAATCAAAGCTCTCATCACAGATGCACATACAAAGTATCTTACACACAACATTGAACTGGGTTACAATTTAATGTAGTAGAGATCGATGGATTTATAGAAAAAAAGGTTTTGAGATGTAAACATAGGCTGCAATAAAATCATAGGAACAAATGCATGTGTGTGTGTGTGTGTGTGTGTGTGTGTGTGTGTGTGTGTGTGTGTGTGTGTGTGTGTGTGTGTGTGCGTGCGTGCGCACGCGTGCCTTTGACTGTGTCTGTGTGGCTGTGTGTATGTGTATGCATGCCTGTGTGTGTGTTTTGTGTGTGCTTGTGTTATACTCGTTTTTAAACAAAGCCTTCTACGATCTATCGGTATATAGTTATATGATTTACTCAAATTGTTCCTACTTTCTCCAGCGCATGATTTATTACTTCAATGTTGCTTATAAGCCGTCGTATTTGGTCATATATAATGTTTTGAACTTTGCCTGGAAGTCAACCTGACGTGCAGTCACAAATGTAAAGTCGACAGATTTTTTTTCTGTTTTTTTTTTCTGTTTTTGTTCTTCGTTGTTTCTTTTCTTTTCCTTCTTTTTTGTTTTTATTTCTTTCTTTATTTTCTTCTTCTTGTTTTTTTTTCTTTTAGAGAGAGAGAGAGAGAGAGAGAGAGAGAGAGAGAGAGAGAGAGAGAGAGAGAGAATGTTACTACTAATAGCGAGAATAAGTGTTCAGTACACTATATAACGAACTAATGGTAAAACCTTAAGTCTTTCCAACGGTTTTCATAACAACGAGTCGTTCGTCTCCGTTTTGTTTTCACTTTGTAGAAACTTATATGATATGCTGTCAACGTTTCGGTGTTTAACTGCAAATGAAAAAAAAAGTTGATTTGTGAAACGGTTGCTAAAACAATACACACGTGTCGCTTTGAAAACAACATTGGAGAGGAAGACATGAAGAATTCTACAGAAAAGGATATAAGAAAAGAAGGCATTAGAAACAGTAGACAGTTTCAAGAGAGACATGCTGACGATTTCAAAATTTGCTTGAAAATAAAACTTTTTTAAATACTTGAAAAAGAAATGACTGAGTCAGAGTGCTATGGGTCTTCAACAAATGCTTGCGACGTGCTTTTAGACGCATGAAAACATGAAATCGTTCCTGGTTTTCAAATCTGTATTTTAATTGATTCGTTTATTTGGCATTCGTGAAGAACACACACACACACACACACACACACACACACACACACACACACACACACACACACACACACACACACACTTTTAAAGCCAAGAAGAGGAAAATACACAAAAATGCATTGTTCAACATTATGTCGGAATACGTTATGTCTTGATGACAGTAGCATTCCAATACACCTAGATATATATGACATAGATATCCCAGCATAAAATGTAATTTTTGTGAATGTCATTTAATGGTTCTGAAAATTCGTCGCCAGGTTTACAAACTCATTCTGAACGTCAAGTGCGTGTGAATACTGTTCAAGTTATTTTAGACTTAGCATTTGTGAAACTAATATTTTCTTTTTGTCTTGTATGACTCTCATAAATGGACTACACTTACAGCTGCATTGACAATCTGTGAGTGAAGTATATATATATATATAGATATAGATATAGATAAGACAAGTATTAAAAGAGGTATTAAAATACCTACAAATTTGTTTCTAGCGCTTGGCTATCCTGACGATAGCCAAGCGCTAGAAACAAATTTGTAGATATTTTAATACCTCTGTTAATACTTGTCTTATCTAATGTTGCTCCCCAAGGGGTTGAGCACTTGTAGAATTACTCTAGGCTTTTTAACCACACTGATATAATATATATATATACTACGCACAAAAAGTTAAGGATCGGTATGTGAAAACAGGTGCGTAATAAACTCAGTTCGCTACTGTTATTTATTTCTTAGTCCAGCCAAATTGTCATGAATTCTTGTTCAGCTGTAAGTGGGCGATGTTGTGTTAGTGCGAAAATTGCACGGGATTCTCTAATACTGAGCTGGGCCGCAAACGGAAAAGCGGAAACTTGCGAAAAATGACCTTGTTTTGGACCGTTCTGCCTGAACACATTGCACTTGCCAGATGGAAAAACCATTATGCACGTGCAAGCACTGCTGTTTATGTGTGAGATGCTGTCGCTCGCTTGGCTATATAAGAAGACATTCCACCAGTAGTAGGCCTGATCTGACAATGCCTCCACGACGAAAATTAAGCGAGTTGGATAGGGGACGAGCTGTTGCATGGTTCCAAGATGGTGTTCCCAAGCGAGAAGTGGCCAGGCGACTTCATGTGTCCATCTCGGTCATTGTCCGACTGATTCAACGCTCCACAGCCACTGGGATTGTCCATGAAAGACGCAGGTCTGGTCGACCGAAGAAGACAACCCCACGTGACGATCGTCTCATTGAACGACAAGCCCTGCAGTCAAGAACAGCCTCTTCCAGCATAATTCAAAGGCAGTTCAGGGTGGCTACTAACATCAACATCAGCCAGCAGACCATACGGAACCGCCTACATGGGTTTAATCTCCGTTCTCGTCGCCCAGCAGTACGGCCACGCTTAACTCCAGCCCATAGGGCAGCACGCCGCGCCTTCTGCGCACGTCACGTGAGGTGGACACGTCAGCAATGGTCCCAGGTCCTGTTCAGTGATGAATCACGCTTCACCCTTCACCACAACGACGGCCGACTGCGGGTCTGGAGGCGCCCAGGGCAACGCTTTACTGACGCCACTGTCCAAGAAAAGGTGGCCCTTGGTGGAGGTTCTGTAATGGTCTGGGGGGCCTTCAGCCTTCACCACAGAACACCCTTGTATCATGTACAGGGTAACCTGACTGGCATCCGATACCGGGATGAGATCCTTCGACCGCTGGCTGTGCCTACACTGCAGCAGATGGGACCGAGGGCTGTCTACCAGGATGACAATGCTCGCCCCCACAGGGCAAGGGTGGTCAACGACTTCCTGCAGCAGTCTGGAGTCAACAGAATGGAGTGGCCAGAATGCAGTCCCGATCTCAACCCGATTGAGAACCTCTGGGATGAGCTGGATCGCAAAGTGAGGAGCCACCCCCCTCCCAGGGATGCCCAACACCTCTACCAGATGCTGCAGGCTGAGTGGCAGGCGCTTCCACAGAGGATCTTCACCAACCTGGTCAACTCGATGAGGGCTCACTGCGTCGAGTGCCAGAACAGCCATGGTGGTTACACGCATTACTGAGCTTTGGGGAGCATCAGTATGCCCTGTCTTGTGATTTCAATGACTTTGGGAAATCAAATTTGGATACGTACCCACTTTAATCAAATGTACACACCAAACGATTGCTCGAGATTGAAGGCAATTGTGTATCGTTATCACTAAAGAATGGAATTAAATGTTGGCCAAACTTCAACGCATTGACTTTCTTATTTTGACAGTTATGAATGTTTGTGAAAGTGATCCTTAACTTTTTGTGCGTAGCTTATATATATATATATATATATATATATATATATATAGTTATCAGAAAACCCTGTTATATGTCTGACTCCGCACCTATCATTTTTCTACAGAAGTAGGTTCAACCCTCAACTGGTCCCATCAGGATCTACAATGTCTATTGCCCTCAAGATCGTGATCTTTCCCTCACATACATGAACATCCCAGACAACAACTGTGTGGTGGTGGGAGAGAGATGGGGCTATGATGAGATGGACAAGAGAGGCGAAGAAGTTGAGGATTGGGAGATTGACACACATCTTCGTCTCATCAATCAAGAAGATGATGAACCCACCTTCTACTCTAGACGCTGGATGACCACATCAACACCAGATCTAGCGTTCGCCACCAACGACTTGTTCGTCAGGACCAAAAGAACAGTCCTGAACCAGCTTTTAGGAAGTGACCACAAGCCCGTCAAACTCTCTATCAACCTCAACTTGCAGGCTCCTCAAGCAAAGTGTTTTCCCTGCTGGAATTATAAAAAGGTGGATTGGACTCTCTTCGAGACCCTCACAGATACATACACAAAGCCAATCAACATCAGGCAGAAGGACTCAAACAAAATGGTTCAAGACTTCACAAAAGGCCGTCTTGAAAGCTGCTACAGAATCCATCTCAAGAGGAGCACGCAAAGACTACAAGCCCTACTGGACGGAGGAACTCCAGAACCTGGAAGATGCTGTTACGGAAGCCAGGGATGGAGCAGAAAAGCAGCCATCACTGGAGAACAACATAGAGCTGAAGGAAGTAACTGCCAGATACAAGCTGTCCTGTGCACAAGCTGCAAGGAAAAGCTGGCAAGAGAAAACTGAAAGCCTGAATCTCGACAAGGATGGCAGCAAGCTGTGGAAACTAGCTAGAACCATCAGTAACGAAACAAGTCAGCCCAAAATAACAATATAAGAGAATGGAAATTACCTCTCTGAAAGAAAGCAGCAGACCACTTCATAGACGTCTATGAAAACATCAGCGATCTGGAAGTCCCTCCTGAACATAGAGCTGCAGTGCACAGGGCCCAAGGTGAACTTCATGAGAAAGAGCCCCAAGAGGAAGTCATGACCACAGCTTTCACAGAGAAAGAGCTGGAGGAAGCGCTGCAGAGCCTCAACCTGAAGAAGTCACCTAGACCAGACGGAATCACCAATGCAATGATTCTGCATCTTAGGATGAAGAGCAAGGCAGTCCTTCTAACAATTTTTAACTCCAGCTGGAAGACAGGATCAGCACCACAGTGTTGGAGGGAAGCAGACACGAATCCCCATTCATAAAAAGGGAAAGGACAAGTCGAAGGCTGACAGCTACAGACCCATCAGCCTTACAAGCTGCTTAGGAAAGCTGATGGAGAGACTTGTCAACACAAGGCTTGTCTGGCACCTTGAGGAGCATCAGCTGCTGAGCCCTGAAAAGGCAGGCTTCCGCCAACACAGATCAACAGAAGACCAGATCACATTCATCACTCAAAGCATAGAGGACGCTTTCCAAGAAAAGAAGAACACGCTTGCTGTCTGGATTGACATGGAGAAGGCGTTCGACAAAGTCTGGAAGGACGGACTCAGGCTTAAACTATGGCGATGTGGTGTGTCTGGGAGGATGTACACCTGGATCAGCCAGTACCTACACAATCGCCAAGCCCGAGTAAAGATTCAGGGCCAAAAGAGCAAGAAAAAGGTGCTGAGACAGGGAGTACCACAAGGAGGAGTCCTTTCGCCAACGCTGTTCCTCATCTTTATAGATGACATCGTCAGAGAACTGCCAAGAGGGGTCAGAGGAGCGATCTACGCAGATGACTGGTACTATGGTATTCTGAAGAGTACACCACTACAGCACAGGTACGCCTCCAGACTGCGCTCAATAAGATCAGCGATTGGACCAAGGAATGGCTTGTCTCTGTCAACTCAAGCAAAACAACGTACACAGTCTTCAGCTATCCAGCAAGAAGCAAGAGGCGAATCTGACTCTGAACAACCAAAGGCTTGCAGAGGAACCCACACCTACCTACCTGGGAGTGACCTTTGACCGCAGGCTCACTTGGAAACAGCAGATCACCAGATGCTGTAGCAGGGCCAAGCTGAGACTGGCGATCATGAGGAAACTTGCAGGGACGGACTGGGGGCTGACGAACGTATCCTGAAGAGACTCTATACGGGGAGAGTCTGACCTGTAGTTGAGTACGGGACATCAGCATGGGCATCAGCTGCAAAGTCTAACCTCGACCATCTCAACAAGATACAGAACCAAGCTCAGCGTGTCATAACTGGCGCCATGAGATCCACCCCAATCCTGAAGATGGAGGAGACCACTGGGCTACAGTCATTGGAGGACAGAAGGGACACAAAGATCCTCACCAGGCAGCAAAATTCAAACGCCTTGAAAACCATCCAATGAACGACAGCAATGAGCAGACCCACCAAGAGCCGGCTGAAAAGAGGCAGCTTCATCCACCAGTCAAGACGCCTTGAAAGACAAACCCCAGTCTTGATGGAACATGAAGCAAAGCCTATCCCGGCAAATGTCACCCACCCATCTTTTTTTCCACATATTTAATATCACTCTCTCATCCCTCCACTCAACAGTTCCTTCATTTTCTCACACATTCATCCCTCAACATCAGTTTGGCAAAGTATTTACTTAAAACAAATTAATAACAAATTCATGTATGTACAAATATATAAGTTGTTTAATAAAGAGTTCAATTCAAAATATCCTATGACATTTGTCTTGATGTTCTTTGTATTTGAAGGAATGAATGGAGAATGAGTTGGCACAACTGACAACATGTATATGTTGGAATTATATAATCGTGCTAGGAAAGTATTAGGAAAGAGGTTTAAATTTTTTTTCCAGTTTTTAAACAAACAAGCACACACGAAAAAAAGACATAAGTAACATAATAATTGTACAAAAACACGGAAGAAGTCAGACACAATAAGAGAACAAACACACAAGCCCCCCCCCCCCCCCCCCAAAAAAAAAAAAAAAAAAAAAATCGCAGACACGCACACAAACTTACATGAATTGTAAGCAGGATATATATGCATAAACTTACACCCCCACACCCACACACACACACATGTACAAATGTATAACCTCAAAAACAAGGAAAATGCCAAGGGGTGGCAGGGGCGAGAGGCTGAGAGAGAGAGAAAAGTATTAAGATGGGTAATTACAACAAGAGAATGGATCATTGGATGGCTAGTTATTTGGAAGATACTAGCGTCTTCCATTCTCAACTATGTAGCATTATCTAGGTTGGGATACTCAAGTTGGGACTATGTGTACATATATAAGAGTTGTTACAAAACAAAAAAACCAAAAAAACAACACAAAACAACAACAACACAAAAAACAAAACAAACAAACACAAAGTCACAATAAAGCTAGGAAATGATAGAGGAATAGGGAAACCAGGTTTTGTCAAATTGATCTGAATCATAGTGTAGAAAGGCTAAGTATTTTTCCAATTTAAATCTATAGCTTAAGATTGTAAGGAAAACATGAAGGTCTGGGTGGTTATTTTGTAGCTTACATTTGTAAACATAAAACTTAGCAAACAGCAGACTAAAGTTAAGAACTTTGTCAGTTTCCACATTTTGTTTCACTCCAAACAGAACTAACTCTTTCTCAAAAAAACAGATTAGCGCAGTGCTGACATTTATCCATTAGCAGGTTTTGAAGATTTTTCCAAAACCGCTGCACAATATTGCAGTCGAAAAGCATGTGTGTAATAGCTGTTGTTCATGATCACAAAAGTTACATAATGGTGAATCAACAATTTTGCATTGAAATAGGTATTTCTGGGTTGGCAGCAATCTATGTAGAGGTCGACATTGGAACCATCTAAGCTGGACGTCAGTAGAAACTTTATAACTATGAAGGAATATTTGTTTCCAATTAAGATTTACAAAAAGATTATTCCATTTATTAATAGCAGCGGGAGAGGCATTATTGTCATTTAAGTTTTTGTACATATTTGTTGCCTCTTTTAATGCAAAACCTGGCTTTTTGGTCTAAGAGTTTATATTGGTTAGTTATGATAATATTAAGTTTTTGGGCAATAGTTACGATGGCATTCATTATGCCTTCATACAAGAGAAGGTTTGTTCTTATACCTTGATATTTAATTAAAAATTCATGGAAGGTCATCCAATGCCCATTTTCATTAATCAAGTGTTTAATGAAGAAAATGCCATAAATACACCATTCCTGTATGAAAAAACTTTTTTATCTCTTAAAATTTTAATATTGTAATGAATACACTCTGACATGAAATCATGTACTGTAGTCGACAGCACTTTGAGCACAGTTTCTTGTAGTGTTTCATCACATCATTCCAGAATGGGTTATTGACATCTTGCATAATAACATTAGAAAATTCAGCACCAAAGTTTTTTATATTGTCCAGCTTAGGGAACATATTAATGGTAAATTCCTGCCAACCCGACTGATACATTAATCTTCTCAGCCAACTTATCTTCATAGAAGAAATACAATTTTTTACATTTTACATTTTTAATCCATCTTCACAGTACTGCTTTTGAACCACAGATTTTTTTGTTTTACTTTTTTTTTTTTACCGTTCCATAAAAAAAACTATGCAATTCTTTTTCTAAAGCAACAATAAAATCCTCTGGGGGGTCTGGTAGGTTAATCAATAAATGGACAATTTTAGAAAATGCCAAAGTTTTAATAACAGTTATTTTTCCAAAAGGAGTTATATTTCTTTTTTCCAAAAAGATAGGACTCTTTTTATTTCAAAAAGTTTATCTTCAAAATTAATCTGTACAATAATATTTGTGTTAGTGGAGAATTTGATACCAAGAATTTTGAAAGTACCTGGATCCCAAACAAAATTTTTGTCCCTCATAAACCTAATTCCACAATTCTTCTACTCCCCAACCAAACTACTTGTGACTTGTCAAAATTGATTTTTAAACCTGAAATTTGTAAAAAATTTAGTAAGGACAGATACCGCCTCATTAAAAGATTTTCTGAACCATCTAGACATAAACTAGTGTCATCAGCAAATTGTGACAGTAATGTTTCCTTGTTAACAACTTTAATTCCTTTAATATGCTCATTAGAGCGAATCATTAATGACAGAACCTCAGCACAAATTAGGTATAGATAAGGGGATGATGGGTCCCCCTGTCTCACCCCTCTCTCAATCGGAAACCATGGGGAGTACTGGCCATTTACAGAAATACAGGTAGAAATTTGTGAATAAAATGTTCTTATCCAATTAATTAAGTCGGGTCCAAACTTGAAAAATTTAAGGCAGTTATGTAAGAATGACCATGAGACGCTATCGAACGCCTTCTCAAAGTCAACTAAAAAGAGCATTCCTGGAATATTTTCCTTATCAGTGTACAATAACATGTCATACATCAACCTTATATTCTCTCCAATAAATCTTGCCCTTCAAAAAACCTCTTTGACTCTCATGTATAATGTTTGGAAGAACACTTTTCAATCGATTGGCAACACAAGCAGAAGCTATCTTATATGAGGTGTTCAACAAAGAGATGGGCGCCAGTTTTTCACAAAACTTTCGGCTTTCCTTCCTTGGGGATACATATTATGGTTCCCTTCGCTGGGTAGTGGATAATTGGCCTTTAGCAAAACTTTCTATTAATTGAACATGCAAGGAAATTCCAATATCTACAAAAAAAACTTATAAAATTCAACGGTAAACCCATTGGGCCCAGGGCTCTTAAAATTTTTCATCTGTTTCAGAGCATGCTGCCGCTTCTAGTGTAATCAACCCCTTTAATCAGGAGCTCTCCTCCTCGGATAATACTGGAGCATCCGGAAGCTCTTCAGAAATATTCATATCAGTTACATCTCTAAAGCTGTATAATTGTTCATAAAAAAATTTTTATCTCAAGGAGGATACTATTTTTGTCCAGAAATGACTGGACCATCCTCTTTTTCTAAAAACGGGATAGAATTATCAAGAAAATTTGATTTTCAAGATTGCAAAAATATTTATTCACTTTTCCCCCTTGCTTAGCCAGTGAACTCCTGAGCGCATTGCCATGCTTTCAAGTCTGTGATTCCTGATTTCTTGCAGTTCTGTTTTTAGGTTTTCTAAATGAGGAATAGTTTCTTCTTGTAAATTCTGTTCAATGTTTTTTATTTTTGTTTCTAGGTCATGCCCTCTTTGAGTATCCATTTTATTCTTATAAGTACTATAAGAAATTGTTTTGCCTCTTATTTCAAGCATTAATGTCTCAAAAAAGAGCTGATCTGCAATTTGAAAAGAGATGTTTTCATTACTAATTTTATGCATATTATCTAAGTTGTATACAGGTAATGCATACTGTTTCTTGATATCGCTGATCAGCTCTCTAATTTTTGAAACATATTGCTTATCTCTTAATAAACTATTGTTGAATTTCCAAAAAGGTCTGGCGCGTTTGAAATGATTTTTTTTAAAGCAATGGGGCAAGAGAATGATCCGATCGATATCCAGGATCTATGCAAACATCATTAACTTCCATCATTAATTCTTCAGTGATCATAAAGTAGTCAAGTCTTGTTTGTTTATAAGATGAAATTTCCGCCATGTATAGTTTCTTTTTTCGGGGTAATTTCTCTGTCAACATCGAACAGATTGTATTTAGTCATTATATCATTAATTTTTGCTCGGGTTCTTGGCCGATTGGTGACACTATAATTTCTAACATCCATTTTTAAATTAAGGGCACAATTTCAGTCTCCAGTTATAATTACATGTTGGTTGCCAAAGCTCTCAATGAGTTCACAATCACTATCGAAAAATTCGGGGCTATCACCACCACTAGGCCCGTATAAGTTCACCAAAGTAAACCTTTTTTTTAAGAAATCTTAAATAAATGTTAGCGAACCGCCCAGAGAACGTGGACAAACGAGTCACAAGACGAAACACAACGCGTTTCGACCTCTTAGGTCTTCATCAGGTGAGACATAAACGAATTTTTTAAGAATTGAACATTCATTACAATGTAACACCCGTGCTGGTCTCTTTACATCATGTATCTTGTACTCAAAGTTATTATTAAAAAGAACAGCCACACCATTTTTGTTAGTTTCCGTACCATACAGCCATACATTATATCCCCAGCTGGCTCGGATAAGATTCTCAGAGTCTTCCTTTAAGTGTGTCTCTTGAAGACAATAAACATGAGCTGCTTTTTTTCTCAAAAAATCAAATACATCTTTCCTTTTTTTTTTTTTTTTTTTTTTTTTTTACTATCATTTAGACCATTACAATTCAAAGAACAAATTTTAAATGAACTATCCTGTGCCATTTTGAGTTTTGGCAAGAAAGGTTAAAGTAGTAAACAGATAATAGCAATTAAAAAAGAAGGTCTACAAAAGAAAAAAGTAAGAAATACCCCAAAAGTGTTGCTAACACTAGAGACACACCCTTTGAAATACAGTGATGTCGCACATGCCCAAAGTTTAACAGAAGCTACCTCGGCCTCAACCTTCCAATGTAATAACAAGCAAGTTTTCACACCCATCGTTAATATCAACATCTTATAAATGCACAAATAAAGTGTACATGACCCAGTTACAATCTCACTCTCACACACAGGCCTACCACCTTGATATGAAGAAAATGAAAAAGTAATGTACAACATAAAGACCAACTTACAAAGCAATGACATAAAACTACACCCCCCCCCCAACCTGTTATATAAGGGCCCACCGCCCTACTCCAAACGAGCATTGAAGCCTACTACTACTACAACTACTACTACAATATCTAGCGCGATGACCAGAAAAAAAAACAAAAACAAAAACAAAAACAAAACAAACAAAACAAACAAACAAACAAAAAAAAACCGCCCTCGAACAACTCATGTCATAATCATCTTGTATGACTGTCTAACACGTGATCAAATACTTACTATCCCTTTATACAATCACATTATCTGTGAGCAAAGACCAAATACTAACACATGGAAAAAAAAAAGAATAGTACCACAAGGCTGTGTTTTCTTTCCTTACTTTTGCCCCCAACTACCCTCGACGCAAGGACTGCTCCCCTGACTTGCCAATCCCAAAAGACCTTCACCCCAGATGTAAACAAAGTCAAGTGGGGAAAAAAAAACAACCAAAAAAAAACAAACAAAAAAAACAAACAAAACAAACCCGCCAAGGTCGTTACAAGAAAAGCGCACAGATACAGAAATTACATCAAGTAGCTTCTAAATTACAAACCTTTAAGAATTCTCAACCCTTCACACTTACGATTTTGAACAGAAAACAATCGCACGCTGGTTAAATTAATTTGGTCTACTTACAGTTCGAGCAGACGACACAATGTCAAAGCAAAGGTGAAATTGACGGCGTGACACACAAAAGAAGAAACAAACAAATCTAACGCAGTTGCCTAAATTCGGCAAGAGATTTCACAGTCGAGATTCGTCCGGTCACAGTCTTCACCACCACTGCACCGTTCTTCGTCCACGCCTGCTGGCAAATGTCCCTCTCGTTCCGCACTGAACATAGCAGCTGATAGGCCCGTGGGGTCAGATCTTCCACCATAGTGACCCCGGTTCCTTTCAACTTCTTGGGCGCGTAGAGCACAGAGTCCCTAACCCGACGGGAAACAAAACGGACAATAATCCCGCGGCAAGAGTTTTTGGAAGCACTGGAACCCTGTTTGGAACCGACCCTATGCACTGCCTCAAAGTCTTCTCTCTTCACCTCGACGTTCAGTTTCCGATTGAACAGAGAAAGCACCTTCTCCTCGCACTGTACCCCCGTCTCGACGGTCCCGCTCTCCCCTTCCTGCACCCCGTAGATGCGCAGGTTGTTCCTCCGTACGTATGCGGAAACGTCCTCGGAACGACGATCGGCCAGCTCTGCAAGGTGCCGTATTTCAGCTAGCTGGGTGGCCGTCTACTGCTCTCGCTTCCGGGCGTCACCCACCCATCCTGGAAGAGGCAGGTGTTCCCAACAGTCGTCACCAGCATTCCCAGAGTGGAGAAGAGAGGAACACAGTCAGACACTCAAAGGGAAAGCCCTGGCCATGGAGTAAATCTGCAACCAGTACCCCCAGGAAGACTGGGCCCATGTCTTTACAGATGGCTCCGCCACAGAAGCAACGAGGGATGGTGGAGCTGGAATCTTCCTCCGATACAAAGACGGAGATGAAGAAATTGCAATCCCAACAGGAAAATACTCCACCAACTTCCGAGCTGAGTGAGAAGCTCTCTGTGAGGCAGCCACAACAGTCTCGCAGAACTCCACAAGAACAACAGGGCAGGTGGTGGTGTTCTCAGACGCTCTCTCCGTGCTCTAAGCCCACAAGAACTCCCACTGCAAAGAACAGAACCATCTTACTTCAGCCCTTGTTGCCCTGAGTGCCAGAGTAAAGAAAGTGGTGAAACAATGGGTACCAGCAAACTGTGGTATCAGAGGCAACGAAAAAGCGGACATTCTGGCAAAAGATGGTGCACAGAAGGAGCAGGCCAACAACCTGGTGTCATACAATGAAATCAAGACAATCATCAAGGCACAGCAAGGAATAAAGTGACGCCTCCAGCACCCCAAACACAACCCAGAAGACAAATACCATTTGCTGGGACGACTGGAACAGGTCAAGATCTCCCGCCTGAGGACTGGACACAATCGCCTGCTCCACCACATGCACACAAAATTTGGCATTGGACAGAGTGCAGAGTGCCCTTGTGGTGATGGACCAATGACAACCGACCACATTCTTCAAGACTGTATGACGCATGCAGCATCCAGAAGGAAGTACAGGCCAACACCGACAGTAGTGGAAGCCAAGTTGTACGGCACCCTGGAGGAGCTGCGGTGGACGGCAGCTTTCATCGAGGACACCGGGCTGCTCATCTAACTGGAAGCGAACGAGGAAGAAGAAGAAGAATCGAAACTGAGTTTTTTTTTCTCGAAGAATTGCCATAGCTACCTCCACCCTTCCTCCTGTCACCCCAAGCCAGTCTTCAGAGGCATAGCGAGAAGCATTGGGACCAGACTAACAATGCTAATCAGCAATGACGAACAGCTGAAAGAGAGGATAAAGCAATATGCAAGATACCTAACCTTGTCAGGCTGGCACTATGACAGAGCCTTCAAAGAGATCTCTCAGGGAGCCGCAAAATCAAGACATGCAATACTCCATATCCCCGTAAAAAGCAGAGCAAAAAGATAGCTTGGGTCACAAAATTTGACCCTCGAGCTCGTCGAGGATTGCCATCATTAAAAGGAATCTCCACCTCTTGTACTCACCCCCCAAAAAAAAAACAAACAAACAAATAAAAAAAAACAACAAATCTGTGTTTCCCTCCAAGTGTATCATTGCGGCTGACAGAAGACTCAAAAACTTGGGGGAAATCTACAAACCCACTGTACCAAGACGACTTGTAGAGCATGGACCCAAAGAGTGCCCTGGCTTCTTTAGATGTATAAGGAAATGCGACACCTGTAAGCATGCTGAGAACACACATGAACTGGTTTCTCCATGGGATGGGCGGTCGTGGAAAATACTACAACATCTTACTTGTAGGTCTACTAATGTGACATATGTTATCAGGTGCAGTCTGCACCCACAGCAATGGTATGTAGGTTCAACCACAAACCTGAAATTACGTTGGGCCAACCATAAAAGTGATGTCAACAGAGGCAAGACCAACAAATGCATGGTTGCCCACCATGTGAACACGACACCTCACCCAGACAACCGTGAGGTCCCATTTCTGTCCATCTGTCCAATCGAGTCAGTGAATGGGGGAGATGCAAACCTCCTTTATAGGGAACTATATTGGCAGGCCAATTTGGGTACATTGTTTACAGGTCTCAATTGCAGAAAAGATTTAAATGCATGTATCCAAAGAAGAATCCAGTATCAAAACAGTTAGGCCACAAAAAAAAAAAAAAAAAAAAAAAAATGACAGACACCCCCCATCACCTTTCTCTGCACCTCTCTTCCTATAACCCCCCCCCCCACACACACACACACACACACACGCACACACGCGCACGGACACATACACACTCACACCTCTCCTCCCCCATTCTTCTGAATGCTTCTCTGTCTCTCCCCTTCTTCCCTCACGTTCTATCTACACTACAACCATTCCCCCGCCCACCCACCCCCTCATCTCCCTTCCACCACCTCACCTCCCACTTCCAATTCTTTCCACTCCTATCTTATTTACCAAATTATCCTCTTTC
>CM065735.1:27446460-27453960 GCA_033310375.1 Conus canariensis | reverse complement strand
CCAGTAACCGTCACCCCCCTTCCACCGGATTCTA
Organism: Conus canariensis; assembly: GCA_033310375.1. Lineage (NCBI taxonomy): Eukaryota > Metazoa > Mollusca > Gastropoda > Neogastropoda > Conidae > Conus > Conus canariensis. Next base: position 27,453,926 of record CM065735.1, on the reverse strand, counting down.
CCTTCCCTTTGAACCCCCCCCCCCCACCCCCCATCTTCTCTACCCAGTTTTGATCCACAGTAAATCTAATTCGAAAATTCTATGCAACAGCACAATAATGCTGTGCATATCTGTCTGCAGCTTTCCTGTCCCAGAAGGAGGTCCCGAAAGGACCGAAATATTGGATGAAATAAAAAAGCAAAGGAGACAACCAAGCGGTTTTGTGGTCCAGTGTTTTCTTCTTCTTTTTTTTTTTTCCTTTTTCTTTTTTCAGTTTTTAAATCATCTCGCGACAGTAAGGTAATAAACCTGTCAGCTGGGAGAGAGAGAGGTGCTGTTTGGAGGTTTCAAGTTTACACTTGCACACACACACACACACACACACACACACACACACACACACACACACACACACACACACACACACACAGATGTGCACACACACACACACACACACACACACACACACACACACACACACACACACACCTCTTTTCTCTTGTGGGGAGAGAGAGAGAGAGAGAGAGAGAGAGAGAGAGAGAGAGAGAGAGAGAGAGTGAGATGTTTTCAAAATTTCATTTCTCTCTTGTGTTGTAATTATGGCGGTTGCTTCTTTTTGCACATGTTTTCCTCTCTGAGTCCGTGACCGTCAGTCAGAGAATGGGATATGACGTCATCAGAAGAGAGCTGTGTGCCCGTGATCAGCTCGCTGTTGTCATTTTCAGCACTCAACACTGGGCTGACATCCCCTTTCTGCGGGCTCGTTGTTGTGCTGCAGCAGTCGTCAGTTTGTCTTCACCAGTCTGCAGCTGTTTCTTGAGAGTGCTTCTCCAGCTGTTATGGTCTGCTGCAAAGTCCCTCCAGGATTCAGTGTTGATCTCAAACGCCTTCATGTCTCTTTTGCAAACGTATTTGTATCTCAGCTGTGGGCGGCCAATGCTTCTCTGCCCTGCAGCAAGCTCTCCATAGAGAACGTCTTTTGGGATGCGACCATCCTCCGTGCAACAAACATGGCCCAGCCAACGCAGCCGACGCTGTCTCAGCAGGATATACATGGAAGGAAGGCCAGCGCGAGACAGGACTTCTGTGTTGGTCACCTTGTCTCGCCAGGAGATGCCGGGGGTATACGCTGGAAGCTTCTGAGGTGGAAAGAATCGAGCCTTTTCACCTGGCGAGCATGCGTGCTCCATGTCTCACTACCATACAGCAAGGTGCTGAGAACACAGGCGTTACACACAGCCATCTTTATCTTTGTGGTCAGCTTGGGATTTGTCCACACTCACTGTGTGAGGGAGCAAGTGTTGTGGCTGCTTTTCCGATCCTCTTGTCGATCTCAGTGTCAAAGGAAAGGTTATCGGTGATGTGGACCCCAGGTAAGTGAACTGATGGATGGCATCAAGCTCATAGTCATCAATGGTGATGGCTGGTGGTGACGGCGTGTCTTCACCCAGGACATTTGTCTTCTTTAGGCTGATAGTCAGACCAAAGTCTTTGCAGATCTGGGAAAAGCTGTCCATCAGCGACTGCAGTTCCTGCTTGGTTTGGGTCGCAACAGCGGCATCATCGGCAAACAGCATCTCTGATGAGAGCTTCGCGGACCTTGGTCCTTGCTCGTAGGTGGGCGAGGTTGAAAAGTTTGACATCTGATCTGCTCCACATGTAGATCCCCTCTTGAGCTGTGCTGAATGCATGCCTCAGGAGGAGACCAAAGGAAATCCCAAAGTGGGTGGGGGCAAGGACACAGCCTTGTTTGACACCACTGCATGCAGTTAAGATGTGCAGTTGGGAGGGGGAGGGGGAGGGGCAGGCAATATGACACAACATCAAACTGTCATGGTGGCCATAATTGATGACAAATACCCACATGAGGCATTCATACAGGAAACACACCTTTGGGTTAGCCATCAACTCTGTAACCAATGAAAGAAACATTATCTTCGATTGCTTTTTTGTAGACAAACGATTGCTGCATGTTTACAACAACAACAAAAAAAAATTACAGTGAATACATTTCAGACCAGAGACAGATGCTGCATAGGGGACGTGCAAGATCCACGTCTCCAGTGTGTGTGTGTGTGTTGTGTGTGTGTGTGTGTGTGTGTGTGTGTGTGTGTGTGTGTGTGTGAGAGAGAGAGAGAGAGAGAGAGAGGAGAGAGAGAGAGAGAGCGTGCGTGCGTGCGTGCGTGCGAGCGTGCGTGCATGCGTGCGTGCGTGTGCGTGTGTGTTTCTGATGCCCTCTCTATTTAAAATCTGAAGAATGAGTCGTTATTTCACCAAACCTCTTTTGCATGTCAGATGAACCAGAAACGCTATCAAAGCGAGCTCATGCTCACTACATACAGGCATATGCATATGCACATGTTGTGGTGTGTGTGTGTGTGTGTGTGTGTGTGTGTGTGTGTGTGTGTGTGTGTGTGTGTGTGTGTGTTCTTTCATGCATTGTCATGATTGTTTTTTTTTTATTACAGTGATTGGAGTCAGTGTGTAGTATGTAGGAATATTTGACAATCTTTGCAAGATAAATAGAAGCGCTTGTTGTGGGAAATAATAGAAAATAGCAGCAGGTGTTATTATCACAGGCACTATAATCCTTCGTCTAAAAAACAACAACAAAAATCATGAACACTCTTCCTGACAAGTGCCTTCTCAGCCAGCTAACATACAAATGCTGGAATTTTAACTTCACCTTTGAGACAGAAAGAAGTTATGGTATTAACAGACACGGCTGATTACGCACACACGATCACATATTTGCATGCACCTGTGTATTCAAGATTGTGTTTGCCTTGGAGTACATCTTAGTGCGTTTCCATGCGATTGCCAATGATCAAATAGGATTATTTGATTTGCGACTTGTTTTCTTTGTGTTAGATGTACTGTGTAGGAAGTAGCCATTTGACACCTCAGAATTCTAGTGACTTTATTTTAAAATGGGGTGATCAGTGTCGTGTCGGTGGCTGTATTGTGACTGACTGGTTATAAGCCAGATGTCTGATCGATGATGTTTCTGAGTAGTGAATGAACTATTGTGCCATGGTGTGTCAGATGTGTGATCAGTTACATGTCAGGTGAGTGATTGATGTGTTTTGGCATATGACTGATGGATCATGTGTCAGGGTTTTGATTGATTATGTGTCAGATATGTGGTTGATGCATTCTGTCATAGGACAGATTGAGAATGTGTCAAATTTTTTAATAATGAGTGAGATGACTGACAGATGATTTGTCAGAAGAGTGATTGATGATGGATCAAACGGATGATCAACGATGTGTTTGTGATCGATGTAACGTTTCATATGCCTGACAGGTATATGTCAGAGCTGATTGATTACGAGTAAGATGACCGATGGATGATTTGTCAGGAGAGTGACCGATGATATTTCAGACAAGTAACTAATGTTTGTTAGAGGACTGAACTGTGTTGTGTCAAACAGCAAAATGATGACACATTACAGTGCTAGTTAATGATGTGTCAGGTAGCTTAACAATGACGCATTACACAGATAATTGATGATAGGTCAGATGAATGATTGATGACATGTGATATTAGCGTATGGAACTGTAGCCTGATGATGTGTCAGATGGCTAGTTGTATGGAAAACACCATCAATGGACGCGTAGAAAATGCCGATTATTGTTTGGTATGTTTAAAAGTAGTGACACATTCATGTATTCATATCATCCTAATCAAATTATCTCGTTCCTAACTGCTGTTCGATGTAGTGTTATAACAGTGGACAGATTTCTACACATGATCAGGTTGCTGGGTCGGAAGTACAAGATAAGGTACCACACTGCGCACATGCGCGCGCACGTGCACACACACACACACACACACACACACACACACACACACACACACACACACACACAACACACACAACACACACACACACACACACACACACACACACACACACGCATACACACACACACACACACACACACACACACACACACACACAAACACGCACGCACGCACGCACGCACGCACACATACACACACATACATAACCTTCTCTCCCGAGTCCTCAATGGCAGTCTGTAATCTTGCTCTACCACTTAGACGCAAACACATTTTACACAGTTGCCCTCCTTAATGATAATACTACTACTAAAACTAATAATCAAATTACCACTACTACTATCACTACAACTACTACTATTACAACTATTACTACTACTGCTACTGCCACTGCTACTGCCAATGCTATACTGCTACTGCTACTGCTGCTGCTGCTGCTGCAGCTCCTCCTCCTCCTACTACTACTGATGCTGCTGCTGCTACTCTATTATACTACTACTACTACTACTACTACTACTACTACTATACCACCACCACTATGGCTGCTGCTGCTGCTACTTCTACTACCACCACCACCACCACTCCGACTACTACTACTGCTACTACTACTACGACTACTACTACGACTACTACTGCTAACGATGATGATGATGATGATGATGATGATGATGATGTGATGCTGATGTGATGTGATGACGATGATGTGATGATGCTGTGGTGATGACGATGATGATTGATGACGGAGTGACGATGATGACGACGTCGACGAGGACGACAATAACAACGAAAACATCAAAAAGAGTAATAACGATACTACCACCACCACTATGGCTGCTGCTGCTACTACTACTACCACCACCACCACCACTCCTTCTCCTCCTCCTCCTCCTCCTCCTACTACTACTACTAACGATGATGATGATGATGCTGCTGCTGCTGCTCCTGCTGCTGCTGCTGCTGCTGCTGTGTATGGTGACGATGATGATGATGATGATGATGATGATGATGATGATGATGATGATGATGGGCGACGACGACGATTTTAACAACGAAAACATCAAAAAGAGTAATAACGATACTACCACCACCACCATGTGTGTGTGTGTGTGTGTGTGTGTGTGTGTGTGTGTGTGTGTGTGTGTGTGTGTGTGTGTGTGTGTGTGTGTGTATTAATTTTTCTTTATATTACTCAAATTGTCAAGAATTTAGATTCCAAAAGCCGTTCATTTGGCTGCAGAACAAGCTTATCTGGAGGACAGTAAAAAGTAATAGAGAAAGTTAAAGCTGTGGAAACAATAGGGAAGCAATCGATCTCAGGTTTGAACATGAAACGACTCTTTTTGAACAACCCTAGACCAAACTGATGCATGGATATATCATCTGGCGATGAAAACACATTACATAAACCACTCGTACACGTTCACATGCTTGCATACTTGTGACCTCCCCCCCCCTCTCTCTCGCTCTCTCTCTCTCTCTCTCTCTGTACTGTTTCTCTCTCTCTCTCTCTGAATGTATATATGTATACAAAGGCACACACACGCACATATCTATCTATCTCTATATGCATATATATATATATATATATATATGTGTTGTGTGTGTGTGTGTTGTGTGTGTGTGTGTGTGGTGTGTGTGTGTGTGTGTGTGTGTGTGTGTGTGTGTGTACACACACATGTATCTCTTTCTCTCTCTCTCTCTCTCTCTCTCTCTCTCTCTCTCTCTCTCTCTCTCTCTCTCTCTATATATATATATATATATATAATCCAGCAATCTTTCTATCTGTCTGTCTATCTACTAATGTTTTTTCGCTCTTATTTAGAACATATTCATTGGGGGAAACCAGAAGTTTTGCCACGATTTTATTTTACTCTGGGTTTGATACATGTCCACCATGATTATACATGACCTGTATAGACTGAGTCTTATTTGACATGACATACTCCAAGCTGCTTGTCAAGAATTCCCCAAAGTGAAACTGAGTCACTGGCTGGGGCAGCATGTGGTGATTGTGTCGATATAACACAAAGAGTATGAATTACAGCGGCATCATGGTGGAGAGATGAAATATACTGTCAAGAAAGAGGAGGCTGTTGTATCAGAAGTTTCACAGAATTTCAGAGCAGGCAACGACAATTGCTTCTCGAGCTTGTAGCAAAGATTCAGGAACAATAATGATCATCCGTCACATTTTGACCAAGTCTGCCTCTGCTAAGGCTGTCTTTGGTAAGTTGATTCAGGAACAATAATGGTCATCCGTCACATTTTGACCAATGCTCTGCTGCTCTGTGTTAAGGCTCCTCTTTTGGTTAAGTTTGAACTTCAGGAAACAAATCATTAAATCCGTGTTATGTTCCGTCAATTTTGAACCCAAAGTTTGCGTCATTGCATTGCTTAAGGGTGTTGTTTTTGTTAAGTTTCCATTTGTGAGCAGAGGAAACAAGAAATCATTAAATATACACCAGACTGTTATGTTAACCGTAATTGTTAAACTTCCATAGTGTATTGACTGTATCTTTAATTGAACTGTATCAGGTACGTTTTGCTGCTAGGTGTACAGAGAGTGTTGTTATTTACTGTTTAATTCTGTTACTCCTTTCATTTAGTTGGCAGCAGCAGCCAGTCATTCAAGCATACGATATGCAGTTAATTCTATTTTCTGACCTTATCTCAAATAAAAAAAAAAGCTAGCATCTACATTTCTATGTCTGATGACAGAACAGTCTCTGTAGTGCATGGAATGTCATCAGCTAACAACAGACAGTCTCTGAATCATCGCTGTTGATATCTCTCACATGATCCTTAACATTATAGGCTTAGGGGCTTTGGTGCGAAACAAGAACTGAATAACATGGATGTAAATGTCTGGAGAAGATTTGTGTTCAGATGCTGTTTTAGTTATATAGAATAGCCCGCAAATCTATAATTCTGTCTATCGAAGCTGCTCTGAACTTGCTACCCGTTAAACAATACAAGTAGAAGTTGACGGCACTGTTGGAGTGCCACAGGATGTGGCTAGCTGCATGAAAGACGTCATGTTGTCCATACTGAATCGGGTCATCCTGGTCAATATATTTGTATGTGAGAAAACATATCTGAACCGGTGCTGTCAGGAGGAAAAAGGAAACACTTGTCACAATCAAGGTGACGGTCAAGGAAGTCACTTTCTGCTGCCTGGAATTCTGACTGGCTTGTTGTACAGAAAGATGAGAGCCTGTTCTGACAGATCTGACAAGTGTCCAAAGAAGAACACTGTTGCTGACCAGTAACATCACGAAAGGTACCAAACAACCTAACGTCATGTCTATCCAAGTCCAGATGCTGTTAAAAAACCATTCGTACATTTCTGATACAGCATAATTAGCGCAGTTCCGACTGCCAGATAGTATATCATATCCATAGAAGATGTGACAGTAAATCAGAATGATAACAACCGTCATTATACCAGCAGTAGCCCGTGACTTTCCCTTCGTCCACACCGCATTGACACGAAGTGGCCACAGCACAGAAGCTGCTCTTAACGTGGTAATTGCCATAAGCATCCACGGCGATAAAACTGCAGTCGTGTACACTCCCAACTGCCGCAATTTACACTGCCAAGAACCGAGTGTATTAAAGTATGGCGCACTGAATTCTTCGTGGAGAAATCCATTGAAGGGATTTAATATTAGCACCAGCTGGT
>CM065735.1:27433960-27441460 GCA_033310375.1 Conus canariensis | reverse complement strand
TCTTTTGCTTCTTCAGCTACTCTTTCGAATTGTTCAGTTTTCTGATTCATGTCTGTTTTAACAGCTAGATCAGGGCACGGCTTTTGTCCTTTCTCTCTGCCAGATTCTTACAGCTTTGCGTTTCTCTTTCCAGACTGTTTCCTTGTCTCTATTCCACCACAGGGGTTGATCTATTTATTTGGTTGTAGTATTGTCTCTTTTACATCTTCCACTCCTTAACGTTTCTATGATATCCCCTTCATTGTTTTTATACTGAAAAGGGTCCCTTTGTTTCGTTTGTGTAGCTTTTGATAGTTTCTGTAAACTGAATACAACAGAGAAATGGTCACTTCCGTGATGAAGAAGTGCTTCCGCACTCATACCTGCTGTGAATTTTGGTCCAATGAGTGCAAAGTCAATGACACTATCAGTGTCACCCTGCCTCCCTGTATGTGTTGGGGATGATGATGTCAGTGCACTAAGAAGTACTTCATCCAGCATCACTTCCAGCGCAATTCCTTGAGGATTGGTACCATGCTGATCCCACAATTTTGAGCATGCATTAAGATCTCCACATAGTAAAACAGAGTCTCCAAAATCATGTTCTATTTCCTCCAGAAATGTCCAGTTCGTTTTTGATTCACCGTAAAAATGCATTAAGTACCTGAGATCTGTCTAAGGCTGGCAGTTCTAAATTCTTGAACATTTAATTTCTCGCGGTTTTTCCTTCAGAAAAAAGGCTGTGATAATGGTGAAGAATTTCTTGTGAGAAATTCAGTGTGGTTTCAATATTCGTGAATGAAGACCTGTCGTCATCCAGACTGGTGTCGGTGTGTTCCCGTGTGGAAACGTGACCATTGTGAAACTGAACGGACAGACCAGGGGCTGCCATCTTGCTTTTGTTTCCTGCAGGGTGAGATTTAGCGTCTGATTTGCGTCGATTGTTTGCCTTTTGTCCGGAACCTGTGAATTGTTACGCAAGTACAGTGAATTTATAGTCAAGAAGTTTGCGTCACATTGAACTATTATGTCAACGTACAGTCCAGACTTGATAGAAAAGATTCCAGGTCTCATAGGAGTGGAGCTCATGGATAAGCCATATATATTTAGTTCGTTTTAGGAGAGCTCTGTGGCAGAAAGCACAGGATAAACTGACGTAACAATCCCTGAGAATAATACTTTGGCTTTACGAATTTTATTCTAAGGTCACGAAAAGCAGAACAGCAAAAAAAAAAAAAAAAGAAAAAAAAAAAGAAAAAAAAAAGGAAATGGATTTATATCTTCCTTGGCTAGATTACTAAGGTGGCATGTCAGTTCATTATCATTAATAGTACTGTACCTGAAACGATGACAAGCAATATCAGAAACACCACATCTAAACGTACTTTGTGCACCCTTAATATATCTACTCATATCCATTTTGATGTATGGCTCTTTCATATTAATTGTTTTAAAGAGCTTGCATTAGCACAAATCTGTCACTACTATGAATATGATTGTGCCAGTCCTGCCGTCTGCAGTCAATTATTCTTTGTTTAAAATATTTCAAGACCCTTGCGATATTTTCAACTCCCTGGTTGTGTCAAACGTAAACAAAGCCATATAGATTAAAACATAACAAAAACTGATTGAGAATAGTACTTCTCCCAACTTGATCCCTCCATTAAGGTTTTGTTTTCAAGGCCATGTGCACATCCAGCCCCCAACCCTGTTTACAACTGTGATTGGTAACCTTGACTCTATCGCTGATGAGAGAGAGAGAGAGAGAGAGAGAGAGAGAGAGAGAGAGAGAGAGAGGGAGAGGGAGAGAGAGGAAGAGAGAGAGGAGGGAGAGAGAGGGAGAGAGAGGAAGAGAGAGAGAGAGAGGAAGAGAGAGAGAGAGAAAGGGAGAGAGAGAGGGGGGTGGGGGAAGAAAAAGAACTGATAGGGAAGATAAATGGAGATTGAAGAAGAAAAAAAAAGCTAAGAGAAAAAAGAACAGAGAAAGAAAAACAAAGGCGAGGGAGGGTAGGAGCGAGCGAACGAGAGGGAGGGAGAGAAAGAGAGAGAGAGAGAGAGAGAGAGAGAGGGAGAGAGACAGACAGACAGACAGACGGACAGACAGACAGACGGACAGACAGAGAGAGAGAGAGAAAGAGAGAGAGAGAGAGAGAGAGAGAGAGAGAGAGAGAGAGAAACAGACAGACAGACATACAGAGAAGAAGAAGAAGAAGAAGAAGAAGAAGAAGAAGAAGAAGAAGAGAGAGAGAGAGAGAGAGAGAGAGAGAGAGAGAGAGAGAGACGACAGACAGACAGACAGACAGACAGACAGACAGATGGAGAACGGGAAGCACAAAATATCATGACCTTGACCTGGAGCCAGTTCCAAAGTGAGGTTGCAGGCGGAAATTGAGACAAATTTAACGAATAGTTTTAGCGAATCCGCCAAAAAAAAAAAAAAAAAAAAACCAAGGCCAAGCAAGTCGCAAGACAAAACACGACGCGTTTTGATCTCTAAGGTCTTCTTTAGGCAAGACAGACGACAACGTTCAGGACAACGAAAACGAACAACGAGCAATCACTTGTCTCCTCATATTCGGCGCAAGATGGGCGTTGAATGAAAATGAGGCCGTTGGGGAAGGGGACAAAGGGAGCCGATAATGATGACCATAATGATAATGATAGCAATAATAGTACTAATAACGATAATGATGACGATATTGAAAAATATAGAGAGGATTACTACCACTGTTAGCAGTAAGATGATTATAGTAGTGGCGGTATTAAAATAGTTGCTGTGCATACAGACAGGGAGAAAGGAGAAGGGTTAGAGGATAACCGAACAGCATGGTTGTGGTAGCAGCAGTGTTAGTGGCGATAATAATGGTGATGATGTTATTGACGTTGATGATGATGATAATAATAGTATTAATAATAACAATAACAACAACAATAGTAATAATAATAATAATAATAATAATAGTAATAAGAATAATAATGACGATGATGATAATAATAATAATGATAATAATACCTGCGCTTGTTTTTTCCCCCACTATTAGATTGTTCGTCTATGTATTTGTCTGACTTTATTCAAGTTTAAAAGGCTGTGCCAGTCTTGAATAAAAGTTACTCTGTGTTAGGTTTTCTTATGGGAGCAAAAAATACCCAACTTGTTTACTGTTAATAATAATAATAATAATAATATAATGATAATGATAATAATAATGGTATTAAAAATGCCAATAGTGATAATAATAAAACTGATAGTAACAATAATACGAACAACAATAGTAACGGTAGTAGTAGTAATAATAATAATAATACTAATGATAATGATAATAAAAGCAATGGCAATAAAATATAATCAATAATGGTAATGATAATAATGAAAATCATAATGATAATGTAATAATAGTAATAATAGTAACAATAACAATGATGATACTACTACTGCTACTACTACTATTACTACTACCACAACTACTAATGATTATAATGATTATAAAAATAATAATGAGAATGATAATAATAATAATAACAATGATAATAATAATGATATAATAATGATAACGACAATGCTGATGATAATGATAATAACAATGATGACATAATAATGATGATAATGGCAACAGCAGCAACGACAACAACAACAATAATAGCAACAACAACAATCATATTAATAATAAATATCATCATCATCATCATCATAACAATGATAATAATAATGAATATAATAATAATAATAATAATAATATAATATATAATACAATGATAACAATAATAATGATAATACTAATGCTAATGCAATAATGATAATAATTTGAGTAATAATCAGGGACGAGAGGAAGAGAAAGGGGCACGGATGGGGGGCGGGGGGGGGGGGGGGGGGGGGGAGGTTAGGAAGAACAAAGAAGAAATATATAGAATATCGGAAAGAGGGAATCTAATTAGCATATTAACAGTTTTGATAATAAACATAATTATAACCATATGATAACGACAGTGATGATTTAGGACGGTGGCGAAATGGTAGGTTGGATGTCAGGAATATAGTAAATGTAGTAAAGTAGATGAATCCATCGGTGCTCAACCAATCACGACTGCAAATCCCAAACAGACTATGAACATGGACCAAATAGAATATCCATGTGTCTGTGGAAAGCGTTTCGCTACCACCCGTGGCATGAAGATCCACAGAACAAAGATGGGATGTGGGAAGACTCATCTGAATGAGCAGCAGCGCACTGCATCAGCAGATAAGACGTCGGAAGACCAAGGCCAGGATTTAAACCACAGTGCCAAGGACATCCACGCTGTTGGTTCGGATGAGGAATTTGCACAGGCCCTCGATGCCAGGCGCCTGAAACTCAGCCTGCCACGAGCGAACGAAACTGAAGATTGGGAAAAACTGGATGCAAAAATCGTCCAAAGACTCGATGCACTGATAGGGAAAAGCACCCTGGAACACAAACTAGCCACATATGGGGACATTGTGTATGCCATATGTAGAGAAGCCTGTGGAGCAAAACTACCCAAAGAGAAAACACCTCCAAAGAAATCCAGACGCAAAGAAGAGATGGACAAGATCAGAGTCCAAAAGAAAAACCTCAAGAAGCAAATGAAGACCGCACTGCCAGCTGAAAAACAAGGCTTGGAAAAACTCTGGAAAGACCTGAAAGCAAAACACAGCGCCCTCAGCAAAGCGGAATCTGCGAGGAAGAGGAAGAGCAAAAAAGAAGAAGACACAAGAGCCCTTCAGAGACCCCTTCCAGTTTGCCAGAACACTGTTTGAGCAGCCGAAATCTGGGACCCTAAGTGTGGACAAAGGAGTTCTTGAGCAGCATCTGAGGAAAACATACTCTGGCTCACAGGGCAAAGCACCACTCGACATTCAAGATCTGGTGTGGCCAACCAACCCTGAGGAACAGTTCAATGGCAAGCCTCCAACGTTGGCGGAAACCAAGAAGTGGTCGACAAAGCCAGAGCCAAATCATCACCAGGGCCAAACGAATACCTTACCAGCTGTACAAGAAATGTCCCACGGTGCTGGAGTGGCTCCACAGGCTGCTGCGATCAGCTTGGAGAAACCAGGAGATCAGCGGCCAGTGGATGACGGCAGATGGTGTGTACATCCCCAAAGAGCAAAACTCATGTGACATCAGCCAATTCAGGCCAATATCACTACTGAACGTCGAAGGGAAAATCTTCTTCTCTGTCATGGCAACAAGGCTGACCAAGTACCTCAACATTTATAAGCAGTAACCTCGACAACTGCTTAGAAAGGTGAGCACGTCTTTTTACTGTGGACTGAAAACAGATAAACAGCCAGCTTGATTGCCTTAGTGTCGGGAAAAGCAGTTGTCAGGTGCTTCTTTCCAAATGGAAGAGGGAGTTTTATACACATCAATCTGTCGTTCATCCCCTTTGGAGGTCCAGCTAACTTGCCAACAAGAGCTGTCTTCACTGCAAAGCCGACACCAGCCTCTCACCATTCTTCACCTCCTCCTCCACTCCACAAAAAAGGTTTAGTCAGAACCCCTTTCACAACGTTTGCACCTTCGTACAGTTGTTTTAAATTCCCATTCACAATTCACCTAATCCCGCTTATTTTTGTGGGGATGAAAAGTGCAGAGTTCCAAAATTAAAAACTATGATTTTTGTTTCTCGATCACACAAAATAGATGACCCACATACCCCTACCATCCACCCTCCTCACCACCCAAACCCACTGCAACCCCGTCTGCATGTATACACACACATGGTCCATGGAAGATTGAATCGTATATTGCAGTTCATATTCATCAGCAATAGCAGACAATGAGAAGACACAATTTGTCTTAATCTCCCCATACCCCCCACCCTCACCCTACACACCCAACTCCACCCCCCTAAGAAAAAGCAGAGTTTTAGTAAAAATGCACGCTTACTCACTGATGTGCAAAAACATGCAACTGTCATGATTAAAACCGAGGACAGAAACTCAAATTCCAGTGCACACTTACTAAACCAAAAAGGACGACCAATACAGATTTAAAACACACATGCATAGAAAAAAGGCAAAGAATGAGAAAGGGAAACCATAGGGAAAAATCTCTAAACAGCTATGACAACGAGGATGACTTATGAAATTATGTGATGTTATCAGCATACAAAGCTCAAGTTTCCCCCCCTTTTTTATCGTAGAAATATTTGATGTTCCATTTATTTTTAAATATTTCAGACGTCTGTTTCACGTGCTTTGATGGCTAACACCTCAACACTAAGGCCAATAGCCAGTGGAGCGGAACAACAACTTTGTCTAATATTTCTTCCTGTTTCAAGTTCTCTGATCACACACAATGATATGCTTTGTGTGTCAGAATCTTTTCCCACGAAATAAACACATTCCCAAACCCTGATTTTATAAAGGCATTCATTATATAATCTTTTGAAATTGAGTCAAAAGCACGTTTTAAATTAGAGCAACAACAGATCCTGACAGCTTTTTTTAGACACTGTTGCTCCACATCATCATCAGCCAATCTGTAAATTGTCGCCATTACTTGTCACTTATCACTCCTGACATCCTATCCACTAAACAATTTGCTAGTTATTAGTTGTCTGTGTTCAGTTATGTGATTGATGTCCATTTATTTGCATCTTCTTTGTTCAAAAGTTGATCTCCAATTATTTGAATCTTCTCTGTTCAAACGTGTACAAAAATGTATTACAATTATTAATCTATTGACTGATAATAGTACAGATCACTCCCTCTCCCCTTTTTATCCCAGCTCTATAATGCACTTATTGTTATACTTTGAATTTAAAACCAGTGGCACTTGAAATATTCTACAGTTGATTCATCGTTTCTGGCGCTGATCCAATGTTAAAAGTTTTAATCCAACTGCTGACTCTAGCACAGAAATCATTTTCTTAGAGCTTTCTCGATCCTCTTCATATAAAGGAGGAATAATACAATTCCCTTAAATAGTATCAAATATCTGATAAACGTTTAGGATATGCACTTTTTATCGATCTTTTTTCAGATTGTTCTTTTTCGTGCTTTTAATACGTAAGTCGGATTGGAGATGACCACACCCTTCTCAACCTCACATCATCCTTTTAAGACATTTGGTGCAAAACAAGCACTGAATAACGTGAGCGACACTGACTGGGGAAGATCTGTGTTCAGCACCCACTTTAATGGTAAAGAATATTACCCCCACCCTACCAACCCCCACCCCGCCTCTTTAAATGTTTATTTTGAAACTACTCTGAACTTGCTACCCGTTAGACGATACAAGTAGAAGTTGACGGCACTATTAGAGTACCACAGGATGAGGCTAGCTGCATAGAAAACTTGATATTGTCCATTCTCAATCGGGTCATCCCAGTCAACATATGGGTCTAGGAGATAATATATCTGGATTGGTGCTGACAGAAGGAAAAAGGCAACACTAGTGACAATCAAGGTGACAGTCAATGAAGTCACTCTCTCTTGCCTGGAATTCTGGTCGGCTTGTTGTACAGGAAGACGCACGCCTGTTTTTACAGATCTGA
>CM065735.1:27416460-27428960 GCA_033310375.1 Conus canariensis | reverse complement strand
CCAGAATACAATTGTATTCAATGCTATCTTTTTCTTGCTGGCAAAATGTACATTTGTTATCAGATTTGACACCATGCACATCAACGCTATATTTGTTGGTCGGATTCCATGTATTAACCTCATCTGAAACCACTTCAACTTTATTTCTGGAATCTCTTGTATTAGTTTAAAAGCTTTTTAGTCAGTCGATTTTTGGATTCACTTTAAAAGTCCATTTAAGGCAGTACTTTGGTTTTGAACCATCCTCTACAAGGATATCATAATGTAAATGCGTTCCCTTTTTCATCGAATTTGGGATTTGTACAGTTTTGGTATCTTTAGATTTTTCGTTATTTTCCAAGAAGTTTGCATCATACTGAATCATTACCGAAACAGGTTGTCTAGACGTGACGTAAAGCATGCACAATCTCATAGAAGCAGAGTTCGTGGATATGCAATATAGGTCAAGTTTCGTTTGAGGAAAGGCCACATCAGTATGACAGACAGCACAAAATAAACAATGCCAACGGTGCTTGAGAAAACTGGGTATGATGTAATTTGAACTCAAATTGAGGCTTTGCATTTGTATTGTGCGCGCGCACACAAGCACATACACACACACACACACACACACACACACACACACACACACACACACACACACACACACACGCACACATACACACACACACATACACACATGCGGGCGCCCGCACACGCACACACGCACACACACACACACACTCACACATACACACACATACACACATATATACACTGTTTTGTTTTGTTGTCCGTCGAGACGACGAAGACCATCTAGTCATCCTGGGATCGGGGGTGAGTGCGTAGATGGCTGGTCAGGTCGATCTGCGTCCGGAAAGATCTATCACATCACGGGACAGGGGATGGTGGCAGCAGCTGGAGATTTGTTGACACTGGTCTTCCTGATCATCCTGCGCTGCTCAGCTGCAGCAATTCTGTTGCTTTCACTGATCTCTGCACCTTTGCGGACAGCTGATCACCACCCGTCTCTGTCCTGGGCAGCCTGTTCCCATGTTGTGTGGCTGATGCTGAAGGCCTTCAGGGAGGATTTGAGGTTGTCTTTGAAACGCTTCCTCTGGTCTCCATGAGAGCGTTTGCCCTGTAGCAGTTCGCCAAACAATAGTTTCTTTCGCAGCCGATGGTCTGGCATGCGAACTACGTGACCTGCCCAGCGAAGCTGTGACTGGATCAGGATGGTGAAGATGCTAGGCAGGCCAGCACAAGTGAGGACTTCAGTGTCCGGAATCTTGTCTAGCCACTTAATGCCCATGAGTCTTCTGAGGCAAGTGATGTGGAAATGGTTCAGTTTCCTGGCGTGACGCTGGTGAACTGTCCATGTTTCACTGCCATAGAGCAGTGTGATGAGAACTATGGCCCGATACACCTTGATCTTGGTCTCTAGGGTGATGCCTCTCCTGTTCCATACGTTCTTGTGGAGTCTGCCAAAAGCGGCACTAGCTTTGGCGAGCCGGGCGTTCACCTCATCGTCGATGACAACGTTTCTGGACAGAGTGCTGCCTAGGTAGGTGAACTTATCCACCGCGTTTAGTTGCTGTCCAGTGATGGTGATGACTGGTTCAGCGTATGGCTTTCCCGGGGCTGGTTGATGCATCACTTCAGTCTTTTTCGCATTGATTGTCAAGCCGAAGTTGTTGCAAGCAGCAGAGAACTTGTCAACACTGTGTTGCATTGTGGCTTCTGAGACAGCGTTGAGGGCACAGTCGTCCACGAAGAGGAAGTCATTGACAGTGTCCGTCGAGACTTTGGTTTTCGCTTGAAGTCTCCTGAGACTGAAGACTGATCCATCTGTGTGGTACTTGATGACAATGCCTATCTCCGCGTCACTGAATGCGTCAGTCAACATAGCCAAGAACATGAGGCTGAACAGGGTGCGAGAACACAACCCTGCTTCACTCCGTTTGAGACTGGGAACGGTTCAGATGTCTCGCCGTTGTCTTGGACTCTTGACTCATGCCGTCGTGAAGTTGGCATACGATGGCAATGAACTTTCTGGGGCATCCGTACTTCGCCATAATTCTCCAAAGCCCCTCCCTACTGACAGTGTCAAAGGCTTCGGTCAGATCGGTGGAGTACAGGTCGACATTCTGTTCCTGACACTTTTCTTGAAGCTGTCTGGCAGCAAACACTATGTCGATGGTCCCACGTTCTTTCCGGAAACCACACTGACTCTCAGTTAGGAGACCTTGCTCAAGATGTTTGTTGAGCCGGTTGAGAAGAACTCTACACAGGATTTTGCCTGCGATGGATAGCAGGGAGATTCCACAATAGTTATCGCAGACCTGACGGTTTCCTTTGCGTTTGTAGAGAAGAACGATGGAGGCATCTTTAAGATCTTGAGGAACTGTCTCGTGCTGCCATATGATCTGAAGGAGCTGATGAAGTTTGTTCACCAGAGCCGCACCACGCTCTTTGTAGACCTCAGCTGGGATTGCGTCTGAGCCAGGAGCTTTGTCACTGAATAACAGATGAATTGCTTTCTGAGCCTCCTCCGAAGTTGGTACGGCGTCCAGCGTCTCATCGATCGGAATTTGGGGTAGTCGATCGATGGCTTCATTGTTGATGGTAGATGGACGGTTCAATACGTTATCAAAGTGTTCAGCCAATCTTTCCAGTATTTTCCCTTTATCTGTGATCAGCGTTGATCCATCTGCACTGAGAAGTGGAGATGAGCCCGAGGTGGTGGGGCCGTAGACTTCTCTCACGCCGTTATAGAAGTTTTTCATGTCGTTCCTGTCTGCAAAGCCCTGACTCTCATCAGCTTTGTTGTTCAGCCAGGAGTCTTGCATCCGGCGCAGCTTTTGCTGGATGTTTCTGCGTATGTTTCTCAGCGCGTCGTTCGTTACTGTTGACTGTGGGTCGTCGATGTGCGCTTTGAAAGCACGACGTTTTTCCTCTAGAAGCTGCTGGATTTCAGTGCAGTTCTCATCGAACCAGTCCTTGTGCATCCTGGTTGTGGATCCCAGGCACTCCATAGTTGTGCTGTATACCGTCTGACGAAGTACGGCCCATGTTGCTTCCACATCGTGGTCATTCAGTATGGTGGACTCCAAGCGGGTTTCCAGGGTGTCAACAAAGGACTGTTTGCTTGCTGACATTCAGACGTTTTGGTGGTTTTACGCCTTGAGGACGTCTCTTGGGCTGGACATGAATCCTGAGCTTTGAGACGATGAGGCAGTGATCTGTCCAGCACTCCGCGCCGCATATGGCCTTCGTGACCCACACATCCCGCCTGTCCCTCTTCCTAACGATGACATCTAATATATAAAGGGCAAATTCTGTCTGTGTGTGTGTGTGTGTGTGTGTGTGTGTGTGTGTGTGTGTGTGTGTGTGTGTGTGTGTGTGTGTCTGTGTACGCTATAGACTCAAAAACGGCTCAACCGATTGTCATGAAATTAGGCAGGTACGTCCGTTGTGACCCGAGGATGGTTTTGGGCTAATCTCTAAAAAAAAAAAAACCCGTTAAAAACCGTTAAAAAGCTGTTATAACGGTTTCAAAGTCATCTTTTTCCTCTGCGTTTCTTCAAATAGCCGTTGTGACATTGCACAGGTACAGGACTACTTCTCTAAAATTAGAACCGTTATTTGGCAGTTAAAAAACGTTATTTATAACAGTTAAAAACCGTTAAAAACACCAAACCCTATAAAAGAAACTGTTTAAAACCCGATCTTCTTGAAATTTAGCAGGTATGTCTGTTGTGACCCGAGGATGGTTTTGGGCTAATCTCTAAAAAAAAAAAAAAAACCCGTTAACAACCGTTAAAAAACTTATAACGGTTTCAAAGACATCTTTTTCCTCTGCGTTTCTTCAAATAGCCGTTGTGACATTGCACAGGTACAGGACTACTTCTCTAAAATTAGAACCGTTATTTGGCAGTTAAAAAACGTTATTTATAACAGTTAAAAACCGTTAAAAACACCAAACCCTATAAAAGAAACTGTTTAAAACCCGATCTTCTTGAAATTTAGCAGGTATGTCTGTTGTGACCCGAGGATGGTTTTGGGCTAATCTCTAAAAAAAAAAAAAAACCCGTTAACAACAGTTAAAAAACTTATAACGGTTTCAAAGACATCTTTTTCCTCTGCTTTTCATCAAATGGCCGTTGTGACATTGCACAGGTCCATCGAACCTAGAGGGACATCTCCCGAGTAACATAGGGTCATTGGACAGTTTCTACGACAGTTATTTATGACCGTTAAAAACCGTTAACAACACGTACCCCCCTAAAAACGATCAAAAATACAATCTTTTCTGATGTTGGCGGCAAAGGGAGTCGTCGGATCGCCACCAAACTTGGCATGAGTCTAGAGGGACATACTGTGGATAACATTGGGTCATTCGATAGTTTTTATGACCGTTATTCATCACCGTTAAAAAGCGTTATTTTCTAAATTTAGACCTTTCTTGATGAAATTTGGTATACAGGTGTAGTTTTAAATGCTGAACAATGATATACAACTTACACGAACCGAAACTTAAAATTGACCGTTAAAAACCGTTATTATATAAATTTAGACCGTTCTTGATGAAATTCGGTATACAGATGCAGTTTTACACGCTGAACAATGATATACAACTTACACGAACGGAAACTTAAAAATTGACCGTTAAAAACCGTTATTTTATAAATTTAGACCGTTCCTGATGAAATTCGGTATACAGGTGCAGTTTTACACGCTGAACAATGATAAACTTACACGTACGGAAACTTAAAATTGAGCGTTAAAAAGCGTTATTTTCTAAATTTAGACCTTTCTTGATGAAATTTGGTATACAGGTGTAGTTTTAAATGCTGAACAATGATATACAACTTACACGAACCGAAACTTAAAATTGACCGTTAAAAACCGTTATTATATAAATTTAGACCGTTCTTGATGAAATTCGGTATACAGATGCAGTTTTACACGCTGAACAATAATATACAACTTACACGAACGGAAACTTAAAAATTGACCGTTAAAAACCGTTATTATATAAATTTAGAGCGTTCCTGATGAAATTCGGTATACAGATGCAGTTTTACACGCTGAATAATGATATACAACTTACACGAACGGAAACTTAAAATTGAGCGTTAAAAACCGTTAAGATCCGTTATTTTCTAAATTTAGACCTTTCTTGATGAAATTTGGTATACAGGTGCAGTTTTACACGCTGATCAATGATAGACAACTAATATGAACCGAAACTTAAAATTGACCGTTAAAAACCGTTAATTTCTAAATTTAGAGATGGTATCGCCGTTAAAAAGCGTTATTTTCTAAATTTAGACCTTTCTTGATGAAATTTGATATACAGGTGTAGTTTTCAATGCTGAACAATGATATACAACTTACACGAACCGAAACTTAAAATTGACCGTTAAAAACCGTTATTATATAAATTTAGACCGTTCTTGATGAAATTCGGTATACAGATGCAGTTTTACACGCTGAACAATGATATACAACTTACACGAACGGAAACTTTAAAATTGACCTTAAAAACCGTTATTATATAAATTTAGAGCGTTCCTGATGAAATTCGGTATACAGACGCAGTTTTACACGCTGAACAATGATATACAACTTACACGAACGGAAACTATAAAACTGAGCGTTAAAAACCGTTAAGATCCGTTATTTTCTAAATTTAGACCTTTCTTGATGAAATTTGGTATACAGGTGCAGTTTTACACGCTGATCAATGATAGACAACTAATATGAACAGAAACTTAAAATTGACCGTTAAAAACCGTTAATTTCTAAATTTAGAGATGGTAGTCTGCAGAGGATTTCAGAAATACACCGAAGTTATGATGCTCTGCAATACCGTCTGATTTTTGTCTGTCAACAAGAGCCATGGTCAGACATTTTCATCCCGTGGGGCAGATCTGACCGTTCCGTGTTTTACACATGGAATGTTCTACGTTGCAGCATCACGAACTGGAAGCGCAGAAACACTGACTATACTTGCGCCAAACAGGGAGACCAGAAATGTTGTCAATCCAGAGGCCCTCCAATAGACATAATACATCGTGAAAATGCAATCTTTTCACAGAGTTGTCATGTTTGAGTTGGGTTTAACGTCCGTGCCAAAATCAAGGATATGCAGACGGCTGGTCCGTCACATTAGCCTGACACCTGCGGGGCCAGGGTGCATATCGGGGTGAACTATGGATATTTTAGCTGAAAACATTCCACGTGAAAATTTCCAAGACCAAACCGGGATTCAAAACCACGACCTTTGGATCATGCGTCCAGCGCCTTATCCACTAGGTTATGGCGGCCCCTACAGAGTTGTCATTTTGGAGCACTTCAATCAAGGAATTGAGAATGCATCGGTAAGTTCATTAAGTACAGGCATCCCTCTATCGACTGTGTATCGCATTACGAAAAAAAATTGTGAGGTAAAATTGATTGAGAGGCAAGAAGGGTCATAGAGCAGGGTGAGGACAGCTACCCCAAGTACAGGAGACGCGAGGAGTCTGAATGAGGACATACTGGGACTGTGAAGCTTGGGCAGAGAGAAATCATCGTCACCAACCAGTGGGTTGTCCCCTACAACCCTTACCTCCTACATTAGTTCAACTGCCACATCAATGTGGAAATATGCAGTAGCATAAAATTCATCAAGTACGTCCTGAAGTATGTCCACAAGGGCACAGACCAAGCCGTCTTCCAACTCCAAGCCACTCAGGCAGGTGAAGGAGCAGCTCAACAACCTCCAGTCATTGATGAGATCCAAATGTACCAGAATGCCCGCTACGTTGGCAGCATCGAGGCGACCTGGAGACGCCTGGGATTTGACCTGCATGAGCGCCACCCCATGGTGCAGAGACCAGCTGTCCATTTGGAGAATGGATAATGGGTCTACTTCAATCCACACAACGCAGCGCAAAGAGCACAAGGCTCTCCCCCAGAAGCAACCCTTACCGCCATCTTTAGCCTATGCTCTCAAGACCCTACAGCACGAGAGCTGAAGTACGTGGAAGTCCCTGAGCACTTCACATTGATGTCCACTCAGAATATGTGGAAGAAACGCGGGGTTAACGACAAAGGGGCACTGCAATCCGGCGATTGTACAGTATCAGTCCTCGCCAGGGAGAGTGCTACTTCTTGAGGCTTCTACTCAACGTTATGAAAGGATCCCGTTCGTACGAGGAGCTGAAGATTGTCAACGGCTATGTCCACAACATTTTTCAAGATGCTTGCAATGCTCTTGGACTCCTAGAAGATGACCGCCTTCTACAACTTGCCCTGGAGGAAGCCTCCATCTCTCAGAGACCCCGACTGCTGCGTGACTTCTGTATTATCCTGGTGGCTTTCAACCCCAGTAACCCAGGCAACCTGTGGAACCTCTTCAGAGACCATCTTGCTGAAGATTTCCTCTTCCAAGTCCGAAGAGATGCCTATTATGAAGCGCAGTACACAGATGCCATCTACAACCAAGCTCTTACTGTGATTCAGCACAAACTCTTCCTTCTTGGAGGCAAGTCTACAGAGGAGTATGGGATGCCAACAGTCACACAACAACAAACTGCCTCGAGAATACTACTGCGAGACCAATTACGACACTACTGCACTCCGGGCAGCAGCTGATGACCAGCTGAAGAAGCTGACAGCTGACCAGAGAGACGTGTACGACAGCTTTATGACCATGGTTGAGCAGAGGCAGGATCCCACAGCAAGCAGCAACATAATGTTCCTTGATGCTCCATGAGGGACAGGAAAGACCATCCTGAATCTTAACCTGAACAGGATCCGCTCCACAGGCAAAATAGTGCTAGCCACTGCTTCCAGTGTCATTGCCGCTACTCTTTTGCCGGGTGGGCGGACAGTAAATAGCATTTTCAAGGTCCCTCTGGATGCCGACAAGCAAGAAACGCCAACCTGCTCTGTCAAGCGTGGGTCAACGTTGGCCAAAGTCATCAAGGAGACTGCAACCGTCATAATTGATGAAGCTCCCATGACCCACAAAGCTGTCTACGAGGCCATGGACTCTACGCTGCAGGACATCACCCAAGTGCACAGGCCAATGGGAGGCATCCCAACGCTGTTCTGTGGGGACTTCAGGCAGATCCTCCATGTCGTCCTCAATGACACCAGAGCCAACATTGTCAACGCCTGTCTGATAGCCAGGAGGATCTGATAGAAGCAGTCTACCCGGATCTTCATGCTCACTGTGCAGACTCAGATTGGTTAGCGGAAAGGGCCATAATCTCCTCCCTGAACGAGACTGTCAACAGGCTGAACAGAAAAATCGTAGCTGACTTCCCTGGAGAGGAAACTCTGTACAGATCTGTTGACACGGCCAAGAATGATGATGAGGCAGTCCTTTATCCACAAGAACTCCTGAACTCCATTGAGATTTCTGGACTTCCACCACATGAACTGTTGCTGAAATCTGGAGTCCCTATTATCATTCTCCACTCACTGGACCCGCCAAAGGTGATCAATGGCACCCGATGTGTCTTCACCAGACTGCACAGGAACGTTGTAGAAGCGAAAATATCATGTGGCCCCCATAAAGGTGAACTGGTGCTGCTCCCCAGAATTCCTCTGGAACCCATGGACTCACCCCTGCCATTCCAGTTCTGACGGCTTCAGTTTCCCATGAAACCAGCTTTCGCTCTGACAATCATCAAGAGCCAGGGTCCGACATTTTCATCCCTTGGGGCAGACCTGACCGTTCCGTGTTTTACACATGGAATGTTCTACGTTGCAGCATCACGAACTGGAAACGCAGAAACACTGACTATACTTGCGCCAAACAGGGAGACCAGAAATGTCTACCCAGAGACTCTCCAATAGACATGATACATCGTGAAAATGCAGTCTTTTCACAGAGTTGTCATGTTTGAGTTGGATTTAACGTCCGTGCCCAAATCAAGGATATGCAGACGGCTGGTCCGTCACATTAGCCTGACACCTGCGGGGCCAGGGTGGACATCGGGGTGAACTACGGTCATTTTAGCTGGAAACATTCCACGTTAAAATTTCCAAGACCAAGCCGGGATTCGAAACCACGACCTTTGGATCATGAGTCCAGCGCCTTATCCACTAGGTTATGGCGGCCCCTACAGAGTTGTCATTTTGGAGCACTTCAATCAAGGAATTGAGAATGCATCGGCAAGTTCACAAAGTACAGGCATCCCTCTATGGACTGTGTATCTATGGGAAAAAAATTCGTGAGGGAAAACAGATTGAGAGGCAAGAAGGGAGTGGGAGTCCGAAGAAATTGGGTGAAGTAGATAGGAGGAGGCTGGGGCAATTGGTTCGGCATGGGAAAAACGAAACAAACCCAAGCTGAATTTTATTGTATTGTCTTTTAAGTGGTGAGAGAGAGGGGTGGCCAGAAAATTATTGTACAGATATACCCGAGCGAAGCCGGGTACACCGGCTAGTAGTCAATAAGATGCCACGCACACACACACACACACACACACACACACACACACACACACACACACACACACACACACACACACACACACACACACACACACACACAGATTCAGTAAACGAAAGACAAACATTATTGAAATGTATTTGTTTTACTTTTGATTTTACAGTCGTGTAAATACTAGTAATAATGATTTCTTATATAGCGCTTAATCAAACGAATTTCTCTAAGCGCTTTACAAAGTCATACTACATTCACCCTTCTCATATACAATAATACACCTTACACCCAACTACAAATACTATTACTACAATAACTAACAAATCCTAATCCTACCAATGTGACATTCACTTATTCTTCAAATATCACTACAAAAACTTAGTATCTGCCAGGTGTCAGTTTGCAGGAAAGTGACTTTAATGAGAGACCAGATGAGTGGCAGTGCAGCTTAAGGGCTCAGGGAAATATCACAAGCACACTGCGAGCAAGCAAAATGTTCGTTTTCTGGCATGACAGTCACACCTGTGGGTCTTGTGTCTCTGCCTTTTCTGTTTAAAGAAGAAGTAATGAAGTGTTATCAGGATTTGTCTGGAATGAATTAGTTTGGAAAGTTAGTGTGCTTTTTCTGATACTGGGTCTCAAATTGCGATAAAATAAACGTTGAAAGCTACTGCTGTTTCTACATTGGCTGTACATAGAACAGATGATGACACATTCGAAAAGCAGAGTAATTAAAATGCATTTTTAGCGAAGTTCACAAGGTATTTTGTCTGATCTTCGAACACCTATCACAGTTAATTTCGCCAGATATAGGTTGAGAAGGAAAGAACTAATGGAATTTCTACTAAAAGAGAGAGAGAGAGAGAGAGAGAGAGAGAGAGAGAGGGAGGAGGGGGAGGAGAGAGAGAAGAGAGAGAGAGAGAGAGAGAGAGAGACAGTCAGACAGACAGACAGACAGAGACACAGAGAGAGAAAGACAGACAGACCGATACGGGGAGAGAAAGAGAGAGAGAGAGAGAGAGAGAGAGAGAGAGAGAGAGAGAGAGAGAGAGAGAGAGAGAGAGAGAGAGAGCGCATAAAGACATCATGAACATGCTGCTCCTCCCCCCCAAAGAAAGCAATGGTGGTGACCAGAGCACCAAAATGACAAGCATTTATCAAGATAAAAGACGACCTCAACAACTGTTTAGAAAGGCTGGAACATCTGGTTACTGTAGGTGGTCCCAAGAAGATAGACGGCTAATTCAAGCGCCTAATTGTCAGATAAAGCCCTTGATGTTAGTCATCGTCTTCCATGTGAAGAGACTGCAAACTACACTCGATAGAAGGAAACATTGCTGAGAAGACATGACTTCGCTAATGAAGGTAATCGTCGCCGTTTTCGTGACTGCTCACCCAAGGATGGAGAGAGCTCACAACAGTTCATCGTCGGACTTGTAGCCTACCTCAAGCGCTCGGAGCAATTGCCAGATACGGATTAAGAATTGGAGGGACTGTTTGGACTTATCATCAGGGAGCAGTATATCAACACTTGCCGCAAAGATGTTGCCGTTCTTTATCATGACCAAAAATCTCAGAGAAGGGAACAAACAGAACGTTACCTTACGTTCAGCAAGTGAAGCCTGGACTAGGCGGACTGCATGGAGGAAATCACAAACTGATTCTACGGGCAGAAAGGCGACTCCCAGCAATGCATTGTGGAGTTCATAGAGCATGGTCAGACATAAGAGACACCATGGTCATCCACTGAATCTGACTCCGTCTCCAGTCGTCTTGACCCTATCGTGCTGCTGGACTCAGATGGTTTTGGACGAGAGTGAGGACGACGAATTGCTCCTCCTCACTTTAATCAAACTCACTGTGCAAGTCACTTCTATCATCATCATCATCATCATCATCATCATCATCATCATCATCATCATCATCATCTATCCCTATTCGCCATATCCCTATCTCATTCGTATGTCCTGTGGTGATGGGTGAGTTATGAAACGGCAGGTAAGAGTACACTGGCAGCCATAGCCGCAAACCGGCACACGGGCGGTTCAAACCATAGGGTCGACAGCTGCCGCGCAACAAAAAAAGATCAAGCAATGGAAGCCTGCACCAGCAATCAAGGGCATGTCTCCCTTACTGCCTGTCCAAGTTGTCACTGCACATTCCGTGCATGCATTGGGTTGATCAGCTACCTGCATATCCACAAATTATCACATATCACGAACACACAATCACACGCTGACAAGCCCACAGGCTAAACATCCTGAAGCCATTAGTGAGCAACCAAAACCTGAGGAAAAAAAAGAGTTGAACAAGCAAATGCTTCACCTGCGACTACATTGAGCATAGAGACTTTGAGCTCCTCTTGCACCTGGAAACGGAACTCAACGACAGGGAACGGTAGGACATAAGGCTAAGATAAGTGATCCGATGGAGGCAACAGTGCACCGTTGATGTTCAGAGCTGTTGCAACAAAGACTGGCAGTATGCTCTGATAGTGTTGTCATATCTCAGTGGACGAAACCAAATCACTTTCGGATGATACAGAGTCCGGAATGGGGTATGAACAACTTCGTCAGGCATGCAGTGGTTTTGCCTAGACAATAGTTATGAAAAGCGACAGTTTGCCAGTAACAAAGGGACATGTAGCTGATAAGAATGTTCAGAGACACATTAAGTGGAATGGTGTCGTTGTGAAGCAGAGACTGGTTAGTGAAGACAAGTACACCTGGCGTTACGTTTTTTTTTTTTCTCTTCGTGGACGAATTCATGAAGAAAGCGCCCGCAGCCCTAATCATTATAGACACACCTTGTCTTTTTTTTTTTATCTAAAGAGACTGAAACCTTTTGCCTACCTGCACCTATTCATGACTGCGAGCAGTCATGAGGAGACCAGAAAGAGATAGAGAAACATGGTTTCATGTTCACCAGTTTAAGAAGGACGGATCAAACTGCAGAGAACCGACTCCTGTCTTGATAGATAATGAGACCGAAAGGACACCATAATGAAGAGAAAGGAGAAAGGAATAGCTTGGTTTAGAATCTTCAACAACACACACGTCAGTTCAGGTTTCCC
>CM065735.1:27388960-27403960 GCA_033310375.1 Conus canariensis | reverse complement strand
ACACACACACACACACACACACATGCAAACATGCAGAGCATAGACGCACGCCCTGAAACATTTGACAGTTCGTGACAAACCCCGAACCAAGTTTAAACATTGTTTAAATCACACATAATGTCCATGAACTGTCAACCACACTCACTCTGGGCATCTGCTCAAAAAATCAGCACCTACGTTTTCGTTTCCTGGTATTGCTTGAACACTGAACGAGAAGGACTGCAGTTGAAGTGCCCACCTCATCAGACGGCCATTGGATGCTTTCAGTCTCTTGAAATACTGTAAGGGTTGGTGGTCAGTCTGAATAATAAAATGCCGTCCATACAGGTACGGTTCAAATTTCTGGACTGCCCAAACAATGGCAAAGCATTCCTTTTCAACCGTTGAGTAGTTCTTTTCTGCAGGAAGCAGTTTCTTACTGGCACACGTCACGGGTTGGAGACCAGTTCCCTGGTCCTGTAAAAGGATCGCGCCCAACCCAACATCCGAGGCATCTGTCCTCAGTACAAACGACAACTCCCAGTTGGGCATCACGCAGGCGGGTTTGCTACACAGTGTTTTTTTCAGCTCGTCAAAAGCCTTCTGACACTCGGGAGTCCACTGCACTCTGTTTGGCATCCTGGACTTTGTTGCATCTGTCAGGGGAAGGGCGATCTCTGCAAAGTTGGGCACGAATCGGCGGTAGAAACCTGCCAGCCCTAAAAAGGCCCGAACTTGTTTCTTGGTCTCAGGGGGCTGAACCTTGCCAATCTTGGCCATCTTCTCGTCCTCTGCTTTCAGTTTGCCCTTTCCTACCACAAACCCAAGATAAGTAACTTCGTCAAACCCAAGGAAGCATTTGGTAGGACGAGCAGTCATCCGAACCTCGCGAAGTCTGTGAAACAGTGCATAGAGACACTCAAGGTGACGCGTCCACGTCTGAGTAGCCACCAGTAAATCGTCCATGAAGTTATCGACTTCAGAAAGCTGAAGAGGCTTTAGCATCTCCCTCATTGCCCTGCTAAACACTGCACCAGCTGTCTTCAGCCCAAAAGGCATAACAGTCCACTGGTAGTGACCCTGTGGCGTTGAGAAAGCAGTTTTAGGCTTATCTTTTTCCACCATGGGGATTTGCCAATAACCTTTTGTCAGGTCGATCTTACTGAAGTATCTGGCCTGACCAAGCTTTGAGAACAGGTACTCGATGTCTGGGATAGATTCACCATCAAAAATCGCAATTTGATTGAGCCTTCTGAAATCGACGCAAAAGCGTATTTTGCCGTCTCTTTTCTTAACCAATACAATTGGAGAACAGTATGGGGAAGTGGAATTCTCAATGACCCCCATCTTAAGCATTGCTTTCAGGGTACCATTAAAACGTTCAACTAGCCCGTTGCTTTGGGCATGATATGGCGATGTAGTGATGCCTCTAACTGAGAGAAGTCTGAATATCTCTTGCATGACAGCTCCAGTAAACTGAGTGCCCTGGTCAGTCAGCACTTCCTTTGGAATCCCCAGTCTTGACTACATTTCCCACAAGACTTCGGCAACCCTCTCTGACTCCACAGACTTTAGAGGAGCTGCCTCAGGGTACCGAGTTGCGTGATCCACCATGACTAAAATGTACTTGTTGCCGCGGTCAGAGGCTGGTCGTATCGGTCCTACAAGGTCTACACCCACCTTGTCAAAGGGTTGGCCTACCACTGGCATCCTTCCTCGTGGTACTTTGCTGACTCGTCCCTTGGGGGTAACTCTTTGGCACACATCGCAAGAGCGACAGTAACGCTGGATGTCGCCACACATTCCTGGCCAGTAAAACTCGGCCCAAATTCTCTGCCTGGTCCTCTTGGTGCCGAGATGCCCTCCCATCGGCGTATCATGGGCCAGTCGCATAACCTCCCTTCGAAGAAGAAATGGGACGCATACTTGTTTGAACACCTGATCCCCATTCTTAAATTCTCGGTGCAGGATCCCCTGTACCTTTCGATACGACACTTCACCCCCCTTGCTTTTAGCAGTCTCTCCAAAACAGGCCAATGCTCTAGCATTTTCAAGGGAAGAGTCACCTTCTTGTAATTCTTTGAGCTTATCCGGAGTGAGGTCGAGTCCACATACTTTTGAGACTGGTATGGGCGTTTCTTGATCCCCTCGTTTGGCCTGTGCTCTAGTCTGTACAGCGAGGAGATCTTTGCGCGCATACACTGGTACCTGTGCACACTCTCCAGATGCAAACTTAACCTCGTTTCCAATGATGAGGTCTTGATTTGCTTTGTCCATTACTACTGCCTCAATACGCCCTTGGACAAAAGGAGATTCCAGGTAAATGAAAGCTGTCGGGAATGGTCCCCCAGTTGATGAGTTGGCAAAGGTCAGATCTACAAATCGGCTTGTGAGATCCTCCTCTGACACAAACCGGGAAGACACAGCACTAATCTCGGCTCCAGTATCTCGTAGTGCAACAGCCTGCTGCCCATTAATCATTACCGATACTCGCGGGACAAATGGCTTGAAACTGCACTGGTCGCATAAAGCTGCAAGTTCTGTGGTTGTTGATTCTGGCTGTGTCCATTGTCTGCAGACTGCCTTCAACTCCTTGCAGTCTCGTTTCATGTGTCCTGACTTTCCACAACGGTAACAATTGTCATTTCCCTTTCTTTGTGGAAATGTTTGAGGAGCTGTTACTCTCTCTTGGCCTTTGGATGCACGAAGCTTTTCCTGCTTGACTCCCATGTTTGCCGCACGACCAAAACGCTTAGCCTCAACGTGAGTTTCAGCGAGTCTGGCAGCAGTTTTCACATCACCAGGCTGCTGCTCCATTACATGAGCTGCGAGATCAGGAGTCAGTATGTTGAAAAATTGGTCTTGTAGAAACATGTCTACAACATCGTCTGCTTTGGACAAACTCTTACCAGACAAAGAGAACCACCGCTGGAGGATACACTCGAGACGTTCAACAAAGTTAGTGAAAGTTTCTCCAGCCTCTTTCCTAGCCTGTCGAAACTGTTGTCGGTAGAAGGAGGCTGTTTTCTGAAATCGTATCAGCAGGTCGTTCTTCAACCTCTCAAAATTGTTGGAATCACTGGCAGGCAATCTCAGAAAAACCTCCCTGGCCGCCCCAGTCAACTGTGGAGTCAACCTTGCTACCCATGTGTCCTTGCTCCACTTGTGTGCCACTGCAATTTTCTCAAAGTGCTGCAGGTAGAAGTCAATGTCATCTTTGTCTTCGAACTTTTCTAATATCGCTGGGTACGAGTTAGAACGATTGGATACTGCTTCAGCCAGAGTCCTGTTTAAATCCTGTCTTTCCTCCTCGCGTCCTCTCCAAAACAGGTCCTCCCTCTGCTGTCTTTCCTGCCTATCCCTTTCTCTTTCTTGCCTATCCCTTTCTCTTTCTTGCCGGTCTCTTTCTCTTTCCTGTCGATCTCTTCCTCCCTTACCAAGCGTTCTCGGCGATCACGCTCTTTTTCCACAGAATCACGTACAAAATGCGCAAGGTCAGTGCCTTGAAGACCAAGATTTTGACCCAGGCTCCGGAACTGAGAATACAATGCCGCCAGGTCCAAGTCAACAGGCATCGTGTCTGAAGGCGCTAACATCGTTGGCTCTGGAGTAGGAGGTGTAAAGTTGGCAGCGATACGAGGACTAGTTCTTGTAGAAACAGACGACCTTGGAGTAGACACAGCAGCGGGTTGTCCAAGTAACCCAGTGGAAACCCCAGGAGCACTAGTAATGACAGTTGGGATAATTGGCGGGTCTTGATTGGCCTCCCTAAGCAAACGTTCAGCAGTGGGGCGCAGTTCCATTTTGTGAAACACGAACTGATAAAATATTACAGAAAAAATTCGTAGCTTACTTTACATAGTCTGTCTGCATCTGCGTAGTGAAGGAATTTCGCCCGAAAAACGGACCTGAAGACATATACCCTCTATAACTATATATGAGCACGCAGGAAAAAAAAAAATTGAAAATGGAAAACAAAATAAGCAGAGAGGCACGGCTGGAAGAGGAAATCAGAATTGGACAAAAGTGAAATGGTTGGCGAGATGGCCAGTCTCCCCACACCCTGTAAGTTGAACCTACTTAATTCACTTATTGATCTGAGAGACACACCCCTTGCCCACTTTCCAACAACACTCCCACACCGTGCCAGACAGGACACGACAAAACACCCTATTCTAGCCTAAACACATATACTTGTAACCCTAACTACCTAGCACGTACCCCGCATCTCCACCATTGTAACGCAGGCCTAGTGCCCACGAAACCAAGACCCACACCCTTTCCCACTCTTACTCTAACACTAACCCACTAACACAGTTCAATTTCCAACATTTAATGACACTTCATTGTACACAAATCCACAACAATAAAATCACACGAAAAAAAAAACATACATCAAAACGCATATTATGAGGAGGATGGGGATGAGGATGATTATGATGAGTACCAGAAAGAATTAATTATAGTTATAGGACAGGTTGTGAACATAAAAAACAAAAGCAAACGAAAAGATATCCCGAGTCCGAGCACCCGCGCCCGGGAAAAGGTTAACTGCTGGCACTGTAGGGGATGGTAGCACGCAGGCAATGTAGCCCTGCGAGCGCAGACAAGAATTCTTGAACTTGGGGCGTCGAAGGGGGCATGAAGATGGAGGTCCCAGGGCGCAATCTCCAGGGGGATAACTTGCGGAAAGAATGGCTGATGATGATGAAGGGGAAGTGGAGGACTGGGGATGAACAGTTCACACGCATGAACAGAGTGAAAGGCCTGGAGACAAAGCGAAATTGCCGTAAGGGAGGGGAAATGGAATATTTTAGATGACTTAAAATAAAGAAGTCTTTCCCCAGCCCTGTTTCTCCATGTAAAAGTTCCTTCCCTCTTATAGAGGTTAAATGTTAAGGAGAATTTCACAGAGTGTGGGGCAAGTTAATGCCCACTTGACTACAACAAAATGACTACCATAATGTCCCCTTCTTCAATATAAGGCTTCTACAATGTTTTCTTCCACTTTTGTAATGAATCAAGAGTGATTTCAAAGGATTTCCTTTTATATACACGAGCCCAAAAGAAATGAGAATAGCAGAAGTCAAAATAAACGCGTTTTCATCCAAACAAAAGTATCATGGTACATTACACGACATCAAACAATGTGTTTACCGTAAAAGAATAATGATACAATAATTCGAGTCGGAGGTGTACAAAACGATATCTTCACATTTCTGTGATAAGCTTTTTTATGCATGGAATAAACCCCAGTTATTGAATACAGAGGGCCACACACCCACAACGAAAAGAATAAGAGACAAGGCTGACTAGGGTTTCCTTTCTCCCCCCTCTGTCTGAATCCAATTGTAACTTAAAGTGAATTTTTTTTTAGAAATGGGAAGCAAGAATATAACTATAGATATATCTATAAAACGACAGCAAACAAATGAAATGATACACGCACACAACAGACAGATAACTCACCAAAACCCGTGAGTGAGCTCTAGAGAATATACAGGCCCTGGAAAACCAGAAACCTCACCGAGGACACAAGACAGCGTCACTTCGATGGCTCGGAGGACCCAAACCTCACCGGTGCGGTCACAACCGAAGATCTCCCTCCAAGCTCTTGAAAAAAAAGGAATGTTCTCCGCCCAGGCTAAAGGGACTTGAACTTTGTTTGCTCCCAAGGTGAGCCAAGTGATCAGCATGGGCTGCACGGGATGCCTGTACACCGATGCCACTTCTGGCTGACACCGAATAACGCGCGTGAAGCGTGCACGCGAGGAACGCGCGCGCAGGCACACACACACACACACACACACACACACACACACACACACACACACATGCAAACATGCAGAGCATAGACGCACGCCCTGAAACATTTGACAGTTCGTGAGAAGAGAGAGAGAGAGAGAGAGAGAGAGAGAGAGAGAGAGAGAGAGAGAGTGAGTAAGTGGTGTGTGTGTATGTGTGTGTATGTGCAGAGTTGTTTTAAGACAACTCTTTACATGGTTTATAAATATCAATGTATATGGGATATGCAATTCACTCCCATGGTCTCACCGCTAACGATGCACGTGAGTTATTAGTTTCATGTACACCATATGTCAATACTTGACATTTTAAACTTTTCTGGACAGTCAATCTAAAGTGCAGTGACGAATGGTTAGTCGATTGAATAGTTCATGAAAGAGAGAGAGAGAGAGAGAGAGAGAGAGAGAGGAGAGAGAGAGAGAGAGAGAGAGAGAGAGAGAGAGAGAGAGAGACAATAACAGGATGACTCTTCAGCATGCCATAAAACGAATTTATTTTCCGATCGTTTTGATGAGCGTGAGTGGTAACAGATGGTTTTGCTTTTACTTCTTAGAAACACACATGATAGATTATCAATGTTTTGGTGTATAACTGGAAATTTGACACGAAATAGAGGGTTATTGTAGAAGAACACGGCTTTAAAGCTATTAACACATATCACTTTGAAAAGTAAACATGAAAAAGAAAACAAACCCAAACCTACTGAAAAGGGGGGAAAACAAAGATTTGAGGACATTTTGTACATCGTACGAAAAGGAAACTTCAACTTTTTTTGTTCGAAATAAATAAGTCGGAATGCTATGAGTCTTTGCAAAACTCTTATGAAGTACAGTTTTAGATGCATAAAAATTAAATCGTTTCTCTTGTCTGAGACTTTTTTTTTTTTGACATTCGTGGGAAAAATCCGCAGTATAGTTTTCCAACAAGTAAGAGACAGATTAACAGAAAGATATAGTTCGCTTTTATGCCAGAACGTGTTGTGCATTGGTGCTTGATGTTCAGTGTCAATATACCTCGATCCATTTGACAACCATAATCATGCCGGTAGCGAATATCATTTTGCTATATGTAAAGTAATGTTTCTGAAAAAAAAATAATCGATATATATATATATATTTTTTTTTTACATGCAATCTTAATGTCGAATGCATGGAAAACGCCATAGTCCTTATTTCAGAATCAGCATTGGTATTTGTGAAACACACATTTTCTTTTTATCCTATGTAACTCAAGTGAATAAGTACATGCCAATAGTTGAGCCGTTAATCTCAATATCAAAGACATATACACTAATCGTATGCTTCAATAATATGTGTTATAAACAATGCCGATGCTGCAATATCAGAAATACGTTAGCGTCAAAGCTGAAAAAATATATAATTGGGACTAATTCTGGATTAATTTTGGATTAGTTTATTGTGTGAGGGAAAATAATAATTTAATCAACTAATTTCATTTGGAATGCGAGTTTACAATTGAAATGGATCACCAGCTTAATTCATCAAAAAGCTTTTTTTCCCCAAAGACAATTCACAAACAGAGAAGAATCAGGTATGTATTTAAGCAGTGATCTTTTACATTCTTGACATTCCTAAAAAAAACAAATTACAGAAAAAAAGGATGCAGAAGATGACAAACTTCTTCTGTGTGTGGAGGAAGGCGGATCCTTCCAGAAAGGTGGAACATTAACCCTCAGTGGCCTAAGACATGTTTTAACTACCCTAAGAAAATGGGTTTTGTACATTGCGTTCCTTGTCAAAGGAAATGTCCTTATTGTCTACCATTCCCTGGCCGCTAAAGAATCCCTCACCTGGGAGGACTTAAAGTCAGAACTTTTGAAAAGGTTCCAGTTTACTGCTGAAGGATTCCGAGAAAAATTCAGATGCGTGCGTCAAGGAATGTTGTGTACAAAGCGCTGAAGAAATGTGTTGTCTTGCTGATCAGTACAAAACCGCACACCCGGAAAAGCAGTGCGGAAAAAAAAAAAAAAATGCGGAATCCGTTTTTGAGGCAGGTGTGTCACTCAGCCATACCCAGCAACGTAGTTTTAATCAAAAACCGAAACTTCTAAACTTCTCGTAGCCAGTCGTCTTTCAATCGTGGCTCTCCATGCTCAGGTTACTCACGTCAGCAACATACATCACCTTCTAACTTCAGGCAAGAAGGGTAAAAGCAGAGAGGTGCTTCGTATTTTCAGCGTTCACGTTTACATCGTCGTGATTGTGGCTTTGGTCGTGGTCGTGGCTA
Organism: Conus canariensis; assembly: GCA_033310375.1. Lineage (NCBI taxonomy): Eukaryota > Metazoa > Mollusca > Gastropoda > Neogastropoda > Conidae > Conus > Conus canariensis. The sequence continues at coordinate 27,395,929 of CM065735.1, read as the reverse complement.
TGGTTTCTGTCAAAGGTTTGAAAATGTCAACAATGATTTTCATTTAATTGTATGGTCACCCATATTCTCACAGATAGTCTCTTTATTGAGCCTTGTTCTGTCAATGGATTTCAGGCTACAGTCCTCAGGGATACAGGTTGTACTACTGCTGGAGTACGCAGGTCTTTCGTTCGTAAAGACCAGTTCACTGGTGAGACCCAGAAGTGTCGTTCTTTTGGTGGTCAGACCAAAGTTTTTTCCCTCACCTTGCTGGAGGTTTCTGCCCCTACGTTTTGGTCAGGTTAAGCCCTGTGTCATTGATGATCATGTCACTGACTTCAGTCCTGGTTACTTGCCTAGTGTCATTGATGATCATGCCACTGACTTCAGTCCTGGTTACTTGCCTAGTGTCATTGATGATCATGCCACTGACTTCAGTCCTGGTTACTTGCCTAGTGTCATTGATGATCATGCCACTGACTTCAGTCCTGGTTACTTGCCTAGTGTCATTGATGATCATGCCACTGACTTCAGTCCTGGTTACTTGCCTAGTGTCATTGATGATCATGCCACTGACTTCAGTCTTGGTTACTTGCCTAGTGTCATTGATGATCATGCCACTGACTTCAGTCTTGGTCACTTGCCTAGTGTCATTGATGGTCATGTCACTGACTTCAGTCTTGGTTACTTGCCTAGTGTCATTGATGGTCATGTCACTGACGTCAGTCTTGGTTACTTGCCTAGTGTCATTGATGATCACGTCACTGACTTCAGTATTGGTCACTTGCCTAGTGTCATTGATGACCATGCCACTGACTTCAGTCTTGGTCACGTGCCTAGTGTAGGTTCTTATTCAGGACCAGATAACTCTTTTGACCCTTGTGCTTGTCACTCGCCATCAGTCTAAGTTGGACAAACAGTTCCCTAAACCCTCACTTGTTCCAGACTTGTCTTTATTGGACGTTACTCCCAGAGACCTTGCTGCTAAGCAGAAACGTGATGATTCTTTGACACACTTGTTTGCTGCCATTGTTAGTGACTTACCTTCCCCCCCCCCCCCCCCCCCTCACCTCTCCAACCTACGTAATCCACAATGCCATTCTTTTTCGTCTCTTACTCAAAGATGGTGACGTTGTGAAACAAGCTGTTGTTCCAAAGGATTTGCGGGACATTGTTCTTCATACCGCGCATAATGTGATTGTCGCTGGTCATTGTGGTGTCAAACACACATTTCAACGCGTTTTTGTGTCATTTTTCTGGCCTTCCATTTATCGTTCCGTGTCACATCATTGTCAGTCTTGTGACATCTGTCAAAAGACATTCTCTAGGAATCGTGGTCCCTGCGCACCCTTGCACAGAATGCCACCACTCGAAAAAGGTCGCTATGAGTATCGTTGGGCCTATGGAACTTTCGTCTTCAGGCCATCGGTATATCCTGACTATCATGAACATAGCTAGTATCGGTGTTAATCAATAGCTAGACACTCACGCGTTAATTATCATTATGAGAACCTTCCAGTTGACTCACGGTTATTTAGCATTTGTGTGGAGTCTTGAAAAGTTTGCACGATTTTTGACTGACGGGATCTTTATTTTGCAGACAGATCATAGGCCTTTAATCTTTTTACAAGCATTCAAGACTACAACAGTCACCTGCTCTGATGGGCTTTGTCCATCGAAGGTTTCAAATTTACTGTTGAACCTATTTCAGGCGCAACCAACGATTTGCCGATTTGCCGTCCAGTGCCTGATCTTTTTTCTTTTTTATCTTTTTTTTTACCCCATGCTTTTTATTTCTTTGTCGACATGCTCTATGTCAGTCGATAAACATGTTAGAATACTTCTTATGATATGTCATAATGTTGCATTACTATATAATTTTTTTTTTCTGGTACTTTGTGCCCGTAAAAGTGTACTACTTGCTTGAGGTATGATCTTTTCGTACTTACTTGAGTTTTGTCAAACAATGCCTCTGATGTGGGTTTTCTTTTATGTCATGATTGATGCTGTTGATGTTTGCCTGTGTATTGCTATGGCTATTTGGTTTGATATTGATGACACTCATGACATTGCTTCACCTTTTCTATGATGAATTCAGCAGTAATGTGATTTCATGCTTTTGATATTATGTATGAGCGTGTTTTTTTGTCAAGGCCTGATATTAGCGCCAGTCCTCAACATTTCTGGGCTTTGAAGAATTCCCCCTTGAGATATCCTTGGGGGGGAGGGGGGGGGGGTCATGTGCCCTATGAAAAAAAGTCTTTTTACAGTCCTTTCTGCTGTGTGTCTTCTCTCACAGTCACTGGGCCTTTCCCCAGGGTCGGTCAAAAGGCAGAAGGTGCAAGACAGACCCAGAGAATTAGTACTGTTCTCAACTGCCGAACCAACCAGCTGGGAGTAGTCCTGTACCACCCTTGGAAGCCTGTGCTGTTTCTATATAGGGAGCAGACACACACTGTGCATTCCCTTAGGACATTAAGGGACAGAGCTCTATTTTGGAGGATGCCATTGTATAATGGCCACTGGATGTGCGCGTGCGCGCGCGCGCGTGTGTGTATGTGTGTGTGTGTGTGTGTGTGTGTGTGTGTGTGTGTGTGTGTGCGCGCGTGTATGTATGTGTGTGTGTGTGTGTGTGTGTGTGTGTGTGTGTGTGTGTGTGTGTAAGAAATAAAGGGTACATATGCTTATTCTCTCACGTCCTTATTCGAAATGCAGATCGTATAATATATCAATACCGAAAAGAAACAAAAGAAACAGACATGAACGAGTTGATGAGATCACAACATTTTTGTGTGTGTGAACAAGTTTATAGATAAAGACATGAAAACTAGCTGTCATAAAATTGAAGAAAACATAATGACTGCCGTGCAAGGTTACATGTCTGTCATTTGAAAAAAAAAATCAGAGAGAGAGAGAGAGAGAGAGAGAGAGAGAGAGAGAGAGAGAGAGAGAGAGGATATGTCAGACCATTGTTAGACTGCTTTGTATCCTGTTGACGATTTCAAGTATAAGCGTCTCTCGCGTGTATTACTTTAAATTGTCTTGGGGAGTGGGGGGCCGGGGGGAGGGGGGAGGCATGCTATTCCGTAATTCGAGATAGCAAGGCGGCACAGTGACAACGTGAGGTGGTATAATTGTGGAAACGACGTCAACATCAACAGACAAATAAACACTCTTAGAAATGTGTAGCAAGATAAACATAGACACGTTCTAAACACTGATTTTTAGATAAACAATTTCACGAAGATGGACATGTTGCATAATGGTTTGTGACAGAAAGGAGATGTAAAGAGGGAGACCCTACACATCCTGATTTGTTGAAAACTGTGAAATCTTAAATAAATGTTAGCGAACCGCCCAGAGAAACGTGGTCAAACGAGTCACAAGACAAAACACAAACGCGTTTCGACCTCTTAGGTCTTCTTCAGGTAAGACACAAACGAATAAAATAACGAAAATTCACTCAGCTTTGATCGCTGAATCGTTATTTTATTCCTGGGCGGTTCGCTAACATTTATTTAAGATTTGTTTAGATTTCCGCCTGCAGTCGTCTCACTTTGCAACTAGAAAACTGTGAAATGATACCAACCGATGACATTTTTATGAAGATGATTAAATAAACTGAGTCCACATTCAGACTTTAATAAAGATATAAAGAGATAAAAAAACAGTCACAAGAAGGGGGGATTGACAGACTAAATCAATCCAAACCCAAAAGTACATCTCTCTCCTCTCTCTCCTCTCTCTCTCTCTCTCCCCCTTCTCTCTCTCTCTCTCCAGGCTGCTGCATCAACATAAGAGCAAACATGTCCCCTCCTCTTTCTCCTTGTACACGTGCTGCTGGTGGTGATGTTGGAGGTGTTGGTGCAAGTGCTGCTACAGCTGCTGCTGCTCCTGCTTCTATTGCCACTGCCACAGCAGGTCCTAAAATTCCTCCTGCCGCTGCTGCTGCTATTGCTGCTGTTGCTACTGCTAGCTGCTATCTTGTTGCTGCTGCTGTTGCTGCTGCTGTCACAGCCGCTGTTGCTGGTGCGGTTATCAGCACTGCTATTGTTACTCCTACTGCTACTCTTCTACCACTGCTGCTGTTGCCACTGTTGCGGCTGCGGCTGTTGCTGCTGCTGCTCCACCTAGTGTGGGAAAATGCCTCAGTTGAGGAAGCAGCAGAATCTAGATGTTATCGTACCGAATTTGACAGGAATTACCATCCGGCATAATGTGCAGGGAATAAAAATGATCACGAACAACATAGTAAGGGTGACATTCTAATCGATGCCTTGCTACAGCGTGACTATTTTGTTTTGTACTGAATTTTTTTTTTGTATAATCAGTACAGCTACAGAGATACCAGCTAGGAGTTTCGTGTTGTGGTGCATCATGGAAAAAATGTTATGCGTGGGCCCATGATCAATATTCAGCTGCTGTCATAGTACGTAGGTGCCTTTTCTATTTGCCACTCATACTTTTGCCGTGGAGCACATTACACGGGGTACTCTCTCTTCTCTCTCTCTCTCTCTCTCTCTCTCTCTCTCTCTCTCTCTCTCTCTCCTCTCTCTCTCTTCTCATCTGTTCATTTGCCTTATAGTCCGAAGAAATTGATACTTGTTAACAGATGGTCAGTGTCAGAGTCTGGTTTCCAGTTCAGGATATCTTTCTCAGCATCTCTATCACCAGTACTTTCTCTAATCACAGGAGACATCTAAACAGGTGAAGCATGAAATTGCACTTCCAGCAGGACACGTTTTCTTTTCTAGTATTGATGCGTGAAGAGTGGCTATTTAAAATCAGGGTTTGTACTCCACTAGACTTGCTGGCAAAACGATGAAAAAAGGAAACTGTGGTTATTGTTTACATGTTTGGAAACTGTAGTTATTGTTTACATGTTAACTGTGCTTCTATTTCTCTTTCTTTCAATCTCAGCATGTATGCTCTGTTCTGTTACTACAGTATGAGGAACGGTCCTCCTGATGTGCATTCATAAAATTCTACGCCCAATTTCTTATTTGCGATGCCCATGAAAGAAACGTAGCATGAGCAGCAAAATCATAAGCTGTGTAATTCCGGAAACATTCAGCAAGAATACAGGCACCGACAGAACAGGCGGCAACAGTATAATTAACCGACTTTCAAACCTTAACAACTACTGAAGTGTAGGGTGGTCGGTGGGAAAACCTAGCATCCTTTGTGATGAGATGAAGCACACAGACGGAACAACCTAGTAACACTGGCTGTCTTGTACTTAACGTGGGCCAGTGTTACAATGAGGGGTGTTTCTATCGTCCATGACTCTTGTTGTGATTCTCCTTCTCTCTCGTTACGTGAGAAAAACTGAAATGAAAGAAAATAATTAAGTCTTTTGTTTAATCTATGTTGTTTTCTTTGTACTAGCAACACATTGTCAGAGTGAGTGTGCCAGTTCACCACACATTAGAACACTAACAAACCCAGACACTTTGTATCAAACGCCAAAACATTAAAATCTGCAAAATCGTGTCCATTTGTAAATGAACAAACAGACAATGCATGGTGTATAAGGGACTGGTTGAAGAAAAAAAAGGGGGGAAAAAAGGAAAAAAAAAACTAGTAGTGAAAATTGTTTTTGTTTTTTTCGCTTTTTTTTTTTTTTGGCAAATGAAGAGGACAGTGTGAAGCACCAAAAAATGAAGAGGTGGATTTTGGCCTTAGGGAAAAAAAAAAGAAAGAAAATTACCGCCTTAGGTGCTCCAATGATCCGATAACTGATGCCACAAAAAAAAGACTCTTGTTGTGTTCACCATTTTGTTTTTTTGCTTGCATCGTCTTTCTTGCTTGAAGCGAGGAAGGCGTGTTCCCAGAACACCCTACAGGTGAAACACTTCGCACCATCAACTAGACGCTATGCATCGACCCATCCACGTCTCCTTCTAAAAAGCCAACAGCACCTGTTGCAATCTACAAAATGTGCCTGCAGTTCCCAGTTACTAGTTATTGATTTATTTCGAGCTGCACCAAAGATGTATGACTTGCAAGGTCGATAACAGCCATAATCCGGCCCTGTGTAGTGGGTGGGGCTATAATAACACTGAAGAGGGCACTGAGGTTGGATGACAGCCCTGTGTGGTGGGCTCGGCTATACTAACACTGAAGAGAGCACTGAGCTTGGATGACAGCCCTGTGTGGTGGGCTGGGCTATAATAACACTGAAGAGAGCACTGAGCTTGGATGACAGCCCTGTGTGGTGGGCTATAATAACACTGAAGAGAGCACTGAGCTTGGATGACAGCCCTGTGTGGTGGGCTATAATAACACTGAAGAGAGCACTGAGGTTGGATGACAGCCCTGTGTGGTGGGCTATAATAACACTGAAGAGAGCACTGAGGTTGGATGACAGCCCTGTGTGGTGGGCTATAATAACACTGAAGAGAGCCCTGAGCTTGGATGACAGCCCTGAAAGGGGCTGTGTGGTGGGCTGGGCTATAGTAACATTGAAGAGTGCACTGAGCTTCGATGAAGCCCTGAAAGGGGCTGTGTGGTGGGCTGGGGTCTGATAACACTGGCACGAAAACTGAGCTCAGCTGGAGGTGAGTGAACTGGTTTGTGACTATGTGGTAATGACTATCGTTGCATCTGTTTGCATTAATATGTGGTAATGACTATCGTTGCATCTGTTTGCATTACTATGTGGTAATGACTATCGCTCGTTGCATCTGTTTGCATTACTATGTGGTAATGACTATCGTTGCATCTGTTTGCATTAATATGTGGTAAGGACTACCGTTGCATCTGTCTTCATTAATATGTGGTAAGGACTATCGTTGCATTTGTTTGCATTAATATGTGGTAATGACTATCGTTGCATCTGTCTGCATTAGTATGTGGTAATGACTATCGTTGCATCTGTCTGCATTAATATGTGGTAATGACTATCGTTGCATCTGTCTGCATTAATATGTGGTAAGGACTATCGTTGCATGTGTTTGCATTAGTATGTGGTAATGACTATCGTTGCAT
>CM065735.1:27373960-27383960 GCA_033310375.1 Conus canariensis | reverse complement strand
TTAATTCTACGAAGTAAAACAAAGTAACCCCCCCCCACACACACACACACACACTTATATCAGACCCAACAGAACTTGTAAAGTTCTTTAGATTTGTATCTAAAAAAAATGTTTATTGTTACGATTTGTTCTATTTTGAAAGATTCAATTTCATTTTTAATTTCCATATCATTGTTACGCCTCTTACTTCAATCTATATTTTGAACATTTACTAAGATTTCTTTTTGTAAGTTACACCAATATTTCAAACTCACCTCCTTCCTGTATCTATTTTGCTTTTGTTCTAACGATGATGCAATCCATCTTTTTCATAGAGCTTCAATACATTTTTTCTTATCTGAAATTTATGAAAGTTTCTGCCCATGGTCATTTAAAAAGAAAATAACTTATCATTGATTTGAAATTGCAACATCTCTGTTAGTGCGGTATCTTTATAATCTTTATCGTAGACCACAAAAACTATCTAATTCGATCAGTTTCATAATTTTTTATGTACTGTGCTTCATCTCTTAAAAAAAGGAGTCATTTAATTTTCAAAATTTTGGATCTTTAAGAGCTGCTGTATTCTAAACACTATTGTAATAGCAAAATGATCAGAACGGTATTCAGGTTTCATAGCTGCCACACTTATTGTCTAATGTGAAATGATCCCAGATGAAAAATAGTCCGGTCGACCCTGCTAGGCGGAACTGAACCTCTGCCATGCCATCTTCATTTTATCGGGGTTCAGTTCTCGCTGAACTTCTACAAATTATATGTTTCCATGATATTACATTGCTGAAAAGGTGATTTATCTAGTTCTGCATCTATTTGAATATCTAATACAACATTCGATTTTCAATCATTACATATGTGCTCATTGTCCGAGTCAACTATTTCAGGCATTTTGTCAAAAAAGTATAGTCATTGTCACTGTTACCATGTAAATTCACCAACATCAGACGTTTACCAAGCACCTAATATGCAATGAAAAATAACATCCCCGGAGCGTCGAGAACGAGTTCACATATCTTATATCCAAAACTACTAAACTATCCATCCTGTTACTACTTGTTTCTTTTCTACTCCAAGTACAGTCAGTTTTATATTCTCATGATGATGTACATAATTTTCTCATGAGTCTTGAAGTGAGATTCATGTAAGGATAGAACATCAGCTTTCTGCATTCTTGGGTATACAGAACATCTTTTCATTTATAGTAGTAAATCACCTAGTCGACATTAAGGCCAATGGTCTGTGATGACTCTAAGAAAAAGCTGCTATGTCAGGAAGTAATTCTTACGATAAAATTCCTTTCTGAAATTAAGGGAGTCTGTGGCCATCTTTACTTGATTTGATGAGTATTTTCTGAGGATAAGTACACCCAGACAGTCAGTTCATCGCACCTGTCTTATACCTGTACCACCAACATTATGGTCATATCACGTGTCTTTGTCCAACCGATATCGATTCCTGCGCGGAATACTTGAGGACGAGGCAGAAAATGTCACTGGACATCGCATAAACAGTACACAAACATAACAAGAGCTACGCACATTAACATACTTTGTTACCTTGTCGTGCAGACTTTTGTTAAATGCTTTAACGACAAAGTACTGTAAAGACATTAAGTGTGTCTGCTCTGCAGAACTGACAATTGAGCATATACTGGTAAAATGTGCTTCAATGAAAACTCTCCTACCTCCGGAAGTCGTGGTAGAAAGAAACTCGTGGAGAGCGTGGCAGCAGAGAGTCCTCAGAAGAGAAGCCCCCTTCAAGCAAGTGTTTCGGCCCTTATCTCCTGACACTCTAGGGGGGTTGGGCCACACCCGGTTCATGACTCCGGATGTCCCTCTGCTGCCCCTTTTTTTTTTTTTTTTCCCCATCTTGGGACGAGCCATGGCTGGGATTCGAACCCATGACCCTCTGGACATGCTCATTTTCCACTTAATGACTCGCGCTTTAACCACTGAGCCACAGGGACACCTGATATTTGTAGGGAAATTAAGCCTTATGAAGTTCACTTTTGTTCCTCCTTGACCAGATCCAGCTTGAACACCTCTCTGCCGATTCTGCCATTGCTTTCAGGGCTCTGGTTTTTTCCTTCCCTGCAACTGAGAGCTGTTTCATGAGGCTGTATGCAGACGTTCCTACAAACCCCCTAGCTCCAATTTCTGCAGTGAGGACTTTGACCTGATAGCCTTCTCTCCTCAGGCTGTTTGCCAGATCAGCATACTTTTCAGTCTTGTAGATTTGAGCTGCCTCCATTCTGTTCTCATATGGCACCGTGAGCTCGATCATGATCAGCTGCTTGGTTGACTTAGAGTGGACTACTATGTCTGGTCTCATGCCACTCTTGCTGATGATCTCTGGGTGACTCTTCCATTCTGGGAGGTCTGCAGTGCACTCCCAGTCATCTGCCCCGTCCAGCAGACTCTGCCTGCATGTTTCGAGTGGCACTGTTGTTCTTGGCCATGATTTGCTGCCTCCTGCCGTGAAGAATGTTGCGGGTGCTTTTGGAGTCCTGATTTTCCCTTTTGTGGTGTTGGTACTAGCCCAGACTACTTGTACAATCTCTTTGAGCACTTGGTTGTGCCTCCATGTGTACCTTCCTTGAGCCAGGGCTACTTTACATGAGCTTAGGACATGCTCCACTGTTTGTTTTTCATGGCAGAGGGGGCATGCAGGATCGTCTGTTTTCCCCCACTTCACCAGGTTTGCATTTGAGGGCAGAAGGTCATATGCAGATCTGAGAATGAAGCTGATCCTGAGAGGGGCCATGTGCCAAATGTCATTCCAAGTGAGACTTCTTTGGAGTGCATTCTCCCACGTTGTCCATTGCCCTTGCTGGCTCTGCTGGACTGCTTTTTGGAGTCTTTTTTGGTCTTCTTCTTTTCTCATCTCCTGAATCATCATGTCTCTTTTGGCTTTTCCTTTGGCCTTTGACCACCATTCTGTTTTGGTCACCCCCAGTCCTTGTCTGTTGTGGAATGTATTTTGCTTGCTTGTACTGTTGATTATTTTGGTATCAGTTTAATCTTTTCCACCTTTCAATATTTAGATTAGCTAGTTATTTGTAATGTAGTCCTATTGCTCGTTTCTTGTAACTCTCTCTCTCTCTCTCTCTCTCTCTCTCTCTCTCTCTCTCTCTCTTTCTCATTCTCTCTCTCACTCTCTCTCTCTTTTCTTCTTCTCTCTCTTTTCTTCTTCTTCTCCTTGTTTTCTTTTTTTTTTCTCTTTTTTTTCCGTTTTTAAAAATCTTTTTGATGATGTTAAAAAAAACAACAACAACAACAAATGCTGTTTTTGATGCTAGAGTCTAAAATCATCGACACGATGAAAAGACTTTAAATAAAATAACTAACAGTTATAAATGGCAGAAGTAAGGGGTGTGGTCTGCATCCAGGTCATGACTCCTGGTTGTACTTCTGCTGCCAAACTTCTACTTTTCCCTAGTGCTGCTGGGAATCGAGCCTGCAATTTTGGAGGGAGGGACACCCCACACCGTCCCCATTTTAGATGGATATCTAGCTCAGATCTCTCCCGGACACCTGAACTAAGCTGGGAAATTTAAGCCTGATGAAGACCACTTATTCCCCCCTTGACCAGATCTAGCTAAAACTCTTCTGCCTCTACCATTGCTTTTATTGCTATTGCCAATAAATTCTTTGTCATTGTCATTGTCACTGTCTCTCTCTCTCTCTCTCTCTCTCATCTCTTCTCTCTCTCTCTCTCTCTCTTCAGTCGATTTTGTAAAATTTCATGCTCCAGCAAAGAAATTATCATATCAAGGTCGTCATTCTGGTGGTGTGTTGCTAATGGTGAAGAAAATATATGAAATGTTTGTCACTCAGGTCAGTGTAAATTGTGATAACTTGATAGTCCTAAATGTTAGCAAATCATTGTTTAATACAACTAAGGATGTTCTACTGATTGCATGTTATGTAGTACCAGAGGGAGGGCCGATGTATAACAACTATGCAATTAAAGATGGAATTTTGATCCTTGAAGATATGTTAGAAATTACAGAAAATAAGGATGTGATTATTCTGTTGTGTGGTGATTTGAATGCACAAATTGGACGTTAACAACCCAAACTGGAGCCTATATAAAATTTTACACCTGGAGATGATAGTGATGATGATGAAGATTGTGATGTTGATGGGGAGGGTGATTATGTCTATGATGATGATTTATATGATGAAGATGGTTGTACTGAAGATGATCATGAAAAGGACAATGAAAATGATGTGTTAAAGCGCCGCTCTAAAGACTTGTGTGTAAATAAGTTTGGTAAATCTTTGTCAGATTTGTGTTTTATGTTTGATCTAGATATTGTGAATGGTACATGCAATGATGATTCGAAAGGAGAGTTTACATTTGTGTCACCTAATGGCAGTAGTTTAATTGATTATTTCATTGTCACTAAAGATTTACTAAGAAATTGCAGAATGAAGGTTGGCGATTATTTATTTTCCTGGCATTTACCTGTAGAACTAAAATGGAAAACAGGTAATATGAATGTAAGAAAAGAGCATCCAGTATTTCATACAGAAGAGCGCTTTATTTGGTCTGAAGAACACGCAGAGACTTATAAGGAGGAACTAGATTCAGATGAGTTCAAACAGTGCTGTGACAAAGCTACAGAGCATCTTAATGTGAATATCAACACCGGTTTATAATATTTTGTGAAAGCTTTGTGTAGTACAGCTGCGTGTATGGTAAGGACCACAGGGGAAAACAAGGAAGAAGTGAGCGGTTGGTGTGATTTTGTGTGCGAGAATAAGAACAAACTTGTGAAAAGGTGTTTGAAGCGATATCAAAGAACCAAATCTGTAACACCGAAAAAAGAACACAACGCAACTTACGTTAGGGAAAGGAAAGACTATAATTTACTACAAGAGAGAGAGAGAGGAGAGAGAGAGAGAGAGAGAGAGAGAGAGAGAGAGAGAGAGAGAGAGAGAGAGAGAGAAAAGAATTTGATGAAAAACAAATTAATAGATTGAAAGCATCTGTTAACGATCCTAAATTATTCTGGTCTACCATTCGATCAATTAGTACAAAACCAGTAATTCATAATGAAATCTGCTCGCAAGAATGGTATGAACATTTCTACAGTGTATTTAATGGATTTGATAACAATTGTGACGATTTGAGCGTAGATATCGATAGTGACTAACAAATTACTGACGAACCACTGTTTAATGATCAAATAACAAGAAATGAAGTCTTAAACAGTATAAAGCACATTAAATGTGGAAAACGTGCTGGGCCAGACAAAGTAGTGGAAGAAATGTTCAAATGTGCTAACTCTGTTGTAGTTGATTTCTGGGTTGATCTTTTTAACTCAGTGTTTGATAGTGGAATCTTTCCAGAATCTTGGTCTAAATCAATAATAGTTCCTCTTCACAAGAAAGGTGATAGTAACAATCCTGACAACTATCGAGGTGTTGCACTGACGAGTGTTATTAGTAAAATGTATACACATATACTCAGCAAAAGATTAAAAGCGTGGGCAGAGAAAGAAGAGAAAATAATGGAAGAAAGGCTGGATTCCGATCCAAATATGGTACAGTAGATCATATATTTACTATGTATGCTTTAGTACAAAAATACTTATCAATAAAATCCAAATTGTATGTTGCATTTGTTGATTTTTAGAAAGCTTTCGATTCAGTCAACAGAAATGATCTATGGTGTACTTTTAGGAATAATGGCGTAAATGGGATGTTGTATGCAGCTGTTCATGGAATGTATGAGTCTGTTCTTGCATGTGTTCGAGAGAAAGGAGCTTATACTGATTATTTCAGCTGCCCGAGGGGAGTGAAACAAGGGTGTCTCTTCAACCCACTTTTGTTCACATTCTTCATAAACGAATTAGCGATAGAGATATCAAGGGGAGGGAAACATGGAATTCAGATGTTACCTGGTGCTGCTGTCTTGTTTCTAATGCTTTTCGCTGATGATATCATCCTAGCAGATACCCCTATTAGTTTGCAAAATCAGTTAGACACATTGAAAAGGGAATCAGATAAGTTGAAATCAACGGTGAACCTAAACAAAAATAATGTAATGGTTTTCAGAAATAGTGGTTACTTATCAAAATATGAAAGATGGTTTTATGGTGGAGTAGAAGTTAGAGAGACAAGTAGCTATAAATGCCTTGGGATGTTATTCACGACAAAATTAAGCTTGAGTAAGGGCTGGTTGAGATGTGCAGAAAGGGAAAGAGAGGTGTCACGGATATTCTAAGGACTATGAAAAAAAAACTGAACTCCAACGATGTGAATCTATTTTGGAAATTATTCGATTTACAGATACACCTATTTTGACATATGCAACAGAAGTCTGGGGAATGTTGGATAATAGCCAAATGGAAAAAGTTCATACCTATGCTATAAAACATTACAGTTTTCTTTCCTTCTTTTCAGTCTTAACCTATACGCTTCGCATCCTTTTATTTCCGATTTCATCTCATTTATCCATCCACGGCACAATGTTACCATTGTTCTCACTTCCACACGATTATAACAGAACAAATGTGCTCATATTATCCACGTACCCTTGCACGCTTCAAATAAAATGGTTTACGGCAAAAGTGTATTAAATATTGGCTGAAATCAGTAAAACTACCAATGACCTGACTCTGTGCTCAGGCGTATGAAATGCTCATGCTGCAACATGAAAATGGAAGATTTAACTGGGCCTCTTGTATTAAGAAAATATTGACAGAGAATGGTTTGGGCATGGTTTGGTTCTCACAAGGAGTCGGTAATAAAGCACAATTTATTTCTGAATTCAAGGACTGTTTAATTTGTACTTATAAACAAAACTGGCATGCTGGCATGGATGGAAATGATAAATACGACTGGTTCCTCTCATTTAAAAGTAATGTCGAAGCAGAAAAATATCCAAAATCATAACGCAGTAATGGTATAAATATAGTTTACCAAAATTTCGAACCAGAACGCTCGGCCTTAATGCAAACCAAGCTGGTTCGAGAAACTGAATAATAGATCTTGTCAAATGTGTAGAGAAAGAGACAGTGTTGAGAATGAAATACATTGTGCGTTCGATTGTCCCACATACACCAATATCCGCAGAGGTTGTAACATTTTCAGTGAATTAGTTGCTGAAAGAAGAGATTTGATAGCGATTTTATCAAGTGGAAACGAGAATACTATACTAGAATTTGCGAAGTATATCGCAGAAGCTAGCACTTTTCGTCAAAAAAGAATATAACGGATGAAAAAGATAATCACTTACTGTAACCTGATAGTGTATGTCAATGGTATGTTGTGTGTGCGTGCGCGCATGGGCGCGCGTGCGCGTATGTGTGTGTGTGTGTGTGTGTGTGTGTGTGTGTGTGTGTGTGTGTGTGTGTGTGTGTGTGTGTGTGTGTGTGTGTGCGTGCGTGGAGGGGAGGCCGTGTGGATGGATGGGTGCTTCGTTCGTTGATCCTTTTTTGTAAGTTATATGTATGGTGAGTTTGTAACATCACAAGGGAAGTCTTTTGCATTTGTTTCCTTTTAGTCGCTGTTGATAAACATGACTCATGATACCCCCTTGCCAACAGGGCCTGTGCTAATGGCAGTAAAATTGTGTCAGTGTCAGTGTCAGTGTCAGTCCTCTCTCTCTCTCTCTCTCACACACACACACACACACACACACACACACACACACACACACACACACACACACACACACACATGAACACCGTTTTATTTTCACGTGCTTTTGTTTATTATAGTGAATCACATTTAAAAAAAAAAGATATTGGTGCTTTGCTTTATTACTTTATTATTTTTGTATACAATGTACTCTGTAACACTTCCATAGCACATTCCCAGCCTGGTGATTGGCTGTTGAAGTGTAGTGCAGATGGTCCAGTTGATTTTACTTATTTATTTAGTTCATGTCGGTCAGCTGTACACTGATACTCCCTGTCTGTGTGATCCATGTCAGCCTGCCGTTAACTGCTGTTAAATAACAACAGCGAGCTGATCACGGGCACACAGCTCTCTTCTGATGCCGTAGTTTGTCAATCCCCCGCCTGACGGTCACAGACCTAGGGAGGATCAAATGCGCTAAAAAGATGCAACCGCCATAATTACAACACAAGACAGAAACAAAATGTTCAAAACATAGACAATAGATAGATAGATAGATAGATAAATAGATAGATAGATAGATAGATTAATTGATTCATACATACATACATATACTACTAAAAACAATTGAAGTACCACCCCTAATTTTTGTATGCAATTTTTAAAAAGCTCTGATAAACCAATTAATATTGATAATTGAATAAACTCTGCTGGATAAGCTTACCCGGTTCTCAAATACTACTCCTCGTGCATTTTTGTTATGTTAAAGTCGGTCAGCAGTTATCTACCGCGTCGCATCTGAGGCAAAAAAATCCCGAGAAATTATCGAACTTGTGTCGCTCCCAGATTTTGACACAGACACAGCAAGAAAAAAAAATGTGATGCACGTGAAAGCAAGGTCTTTTCTGAGCAGAACTGCAATCAGTTAGCACATTTGACGGGTATAAAAAGTCGCGAAATTTAGGAAGATTTAACCATGCCTGCGAGACAACGACTAAGCAACACCGACAGAGGAAGAGCGATAGCATGGTACCAAGAAGGTATTGGCTTGAGGGAGATTGGTCGACGGCTTGGAGTGAGTCACCCAGTCATTCTGAGGCTCAGAGACCGTTGGCTTAACACTGGAAGTGTTGAAGAACAGCAGGGACGTGGACGGACGAGAAGCACCTCCAGACAGCAGGATCGGTTCATTGTTATCGCTTGTCTGAGAGACCGTTCAGCCAGTGCCACAGTACTCCGAGACCAGCTACGACAAGCCAGCAACGTCAACGTCAGTACCCAGACAGTTCGGAACCGGCTCCACGACGCCAACTTGAGGTCAAGGTCCCCAGCAGTGAGATCAATACTGACCCCAGCGCATCGAGCTCATCGTCGGGCCTGGGCAGCATGTCATAGAAGGTGGACAAGAGCTGAATGGGCAACAGTACTCTTCACAGACGAGTCAAGGTTCACCCTCAGGTTCAACGACGGGCGGGTTCGCGTCTGGCGACGTCCTGGAGAACGCTACGTTGACGCTGCCGTCAGGGAGCATGACCGCTATGGAGGTGGGTCCGTGATGGTGTGGGGTGGGTTCAGCCTACGTCACAGGACCCCCCTACACCGTGTTGAAGGCCGCCTGACCGGTGCCACCTACCGCGACACCATCATCCGCCCCCTTGTGATGCCCGCCCTGAGGGCAGTTGGCCAGGGCGCCCAGTTCCAGGACGACAACGCGCCGTGCCACCGCGCCGCCATCGTGAATCAGTTCCTACAAGGGCAGCAGGTGACAAGAATGGACTGGCCTGCCAGGTCACCAGATTTGAACCCCATAGAGCATCTGTGGGACGTGCTGGGGAGGCGAGTGCGGGCCCACAACCCTCCAGCAGACACCGTGGACCAGCTGTTTCAGTTGCTGGAGCAGGAGTGGCAGGCGATCCCCCAGGACACTCTCCGCCGCCTGGTGCACTCCATGAGACGTCGATGTGACGCTTGTTTGAACGCGAACGGTGGTCATACCCGTTATTAACATCATGACATCTACCATAGACTCTTGTTACTTTTCATTTTGGGGGTATGCCTCTTTAATCAAGTGTAAAACAAAGATAATTTTTTGTCACGGTGTTTGAATAAATTTGAATGGATTGAGGAATAATAAAAATAAAATATTCAATCATTAAATTATGTTCAGCTTTGTTTTCTTTCGAATGACAGCAGTTTTCCTAAGTGGTACTTCAATTGTTTTGAGTAGTGTATATGCAGAGAGAAAAAAGGAGAACGTGTGTGTGCGTGCGTGAGTGCATGCATGCATGCGTGCGTGCGCGCATGCGTGCGTGTGTACCTGCATGTGTGCGTGCGTGCATGCATGTGTGTGTGTGTGTATGTGTGTGTGTGTGTGTGTGTGTGTGTGTGTGTGTGTGTGTGTGTGTCCGCGT
>CM065735.1:27341460-27358960 GCA_033310375.1 Conus canariensis | reverse complement strand
GGGGTTTGAGAGGGGGGGGGGGGGGGGGATTTTGGATACGCAGGTAGATGATCAAGCCAATGCTTGCACGGAATGTGCGGTGACAGCTTGGAAGGCAATGTGGGAGACCTGCCCTTAAATGCTGGTGTGGGATTTCCTTGCCTGTTTCTTTTGTTGCGTTGCAGCTTTTTTCTTCACATAAACTGGCACTTTTGCTGATGGAGTAGCGCCATCTGTTTCGATTCATAGCAGTTTGTTCACACGTGTATGGGTTAATGTTAAATACTTTCAAGGATGTTTTAAGAGTGTCTTTGAAGCGTTTCTTCCAACCTCCATGGGAACGCTCTCCTTGTTGCAGCTCACCGTAGAGTCTCTTGGGTAGCCGGTGGTCTGGCATGCGAACTACGTGACCTGCTCATCAAAGCTGAGACAACATCAGGACGGTGTGGATGCTCGGCAGGCCTGCTTGGTCAAGCACCTCTGTGTCTGGATTTTGTCCTGCCATATCATGTTTTACAATCTTCTGAGGCAGGTTTTGTGGAAGTGATTCAGCTTTTTGGCATGTACTTGTACACTGTCGACATTTCGCATGCGTAGAGGAGTGTGAGGAGAACAATTGCTCTGTACACCTTCAGCTTGGCTTTGAGACTGATGTCTCTTCAATTCCAAGCAATGGTGTGTAATCTGCCAAAGCTGCACTTCCTTTTGCAATTCTGATGCACACTTCATCGTCGGCGGAGACGTTCTGGGACAGTGTACTGCCAAGGTAGGTGGAATCTACTCACTGCAGCGAGTCTCACACCATTGACTGTGATGTTAGGCTCATTGTAAGGTCTGCCTGGCGCAGGTTGATGCAGAACTTCCGTCTTCTTTGTATTTATGGTGAGTCCGAAGTTGGAGCAGGCTACGGAAAACCTGTTGATGCTGGATTGCAGGTCAGTTTCTGAGCCAGTGTTGAGAGCATAGTCATCAGCAAATGGAAAGTCCCTGATGATGTCTGTTGTAACTTTAGATTTTGTCTGTAGCCTTTTCAGGTAAAAAAAAATTCCATCTGTTCTGAATCTGATGTCAATGTCTACGTCTCCTTCTCTGAAGGCATCAGTCAGCATTGCAGAGAACATGATGCTGAACAGAGTGGGTGCCAAAACACAGGTTTGCTTTACGCCATTTGTGACTAGGAATGGTCCAGATGCCTCTCTCCATATTCCTGGATACGGCCTGCACGCCATCATGGAATAGCCGCACCCAACAGATGAATTTCGTGTTTAGACATGATCTTCCATTGGCCCTCTCTGTTGACAGTATCGAAGGCCTTGGTCAGATTGACATAGGTGGAGAACAGATCGGCAGTTTGTTCACGACATTTTTTTTTCTTGGAGCGATGTTGCAAATGGTATATAGATGCATATTTGAACTCCTGAGGGATTGTCTCCTGTTGCCACATCAGAAGAAAACAATGATGAAGCTTTTCAGTCAGAGCCGTGCCACTTTCTTTGTAGACTTGAGCTGGTATGGAGTCTGAGCCTGGAGCTTTGCCGCTGGACAGCAAACATGTCGCTTTCTCGGTGGCCAAGATGATTGGTGGTTCATCCATTTTTTTTTTTGTTGGTGGGCACTTGAGGGAGCCAGTCAATGGTTTCGTCATTTATGGATGATGGGCGGTTCAGTATGCTGTTGAAATGTTGTGCCCAGCGCTCCAAGATCTTTTCCTTGTCAGTGATCAATGTCTTTGCATCAGCGCGGAGCCTACTGGAAGATCCTGATGATGTAGGTCCATAAATTTCTTTCAAAGCATCAAAAAATGTTTTCATATTATGTCTGTCAGCATCACCTTGGATCTCGCCAGCTTTGTAGCGCAGCTATGTATCTAGCATCTTTCGTAGTTCCTCTTGAACTGTTCTGCGTATGTTGTTGAACGCATCTCTTTGAGAAGTGGACTTAGTGTCACTGAGGTAAGCTTTGTGCAGAAGATGTTTCTCATCCAGTAGCTGCTGGCTGTCATCACAGTTCTATCTAACCAGTCCTTTTGTTTCTTGGCTGCTGGTCCCAGGATCTCTGCAGCAATGTTGTAGATAAGTTCTCTGAAGGTCGACCAGCTGGCTCCCACATTCTGCTTTTCCATAGAAGCGGATTTCAAGCATCCTTCCAGTATGTCTACAAACAACAGCTTGGTTCTGGTGTTCTTCAGCTTGGTGACATTAAGCCGTCTCAGAACCTTCTTGCCTTGTGGGTGTCGCTTTGGTTGGATCCACATGTTAAACTTGCGGACTATGAGATGGTGGTCAGCCCAGCATTCGGCACCACAGATGGATATGGTGGATCTTACATCCTTTCTATCCCTCTTCCTGACAATGATGTAGTCGATGAAAGATGTCAATGCTTGGAGTGGGGATGCACCCATGATGTCTTGTTTTGGGTAGGGGGGGGGGGGGGTAGAAGACTATGTTGGTGATCAGCAATTCATGCTGTGCACAGATCTGGAGTAGCAGGAGACTGTTGCTGTTGCAGTGGCCTATTCCATGTTTGCCCATGCCATCACTGTCAGAACCGACTCTAGCGTTGAAGTCACCGAGTATGGCAAGCTTGCCTGCTTTCGGAATAGCGGCAATGACAGAGTGAAGATCCTCGTAGCATTTGTCCTTCACATCATCTGGGTTGGTCACGGTCAGTGCCTAGGTGCTGATAATTGTCAGATGATTCTTCCCAAATAAAAGAGAGACTTTCATAGTCATCAGCCTGTCGTTCTCTCCCTTTGGATGTCCATCTAATTTGGCAACAAGAGTTGTCTTCACTGCAAAGCCGATACCAGCCTCTCGTCGCTCTTCACTTCCTCTTCCGTTCCAAACAAGGTATAGCCAGAGCCCCTTTCACAAAATTCGCCCTGTCCTGCAAGCCGGGTCTCACCCAAGGCTGTCATGTTGATGTTATACCGGGCAAGTTCTCTATCAATTAGAGCTGTTCTCCTCTGAGGTCTGTTTGCATCGTCTCTATCCAGGAAGGTGCATACATTCCATGTGCCAAGGGTGAGAGGAA
The DNA here is from genome assembly GCA_033310375.1 of Conus canariensis. Taxonomy (NCBI): domain Eukaryota; kingdom Metazoa; phylum Mollusca; class Gastropoda; order Neogastropoda; family Conidae; genus Conus; species Conus canariensis. Next base: position 27,355,948 of record CM065735.1, on the reverse strand, counting down.
TAATCCTCGTTTTTTTTCCTTCTTTGAATTTCGACCACTGTCATAGGATCCCCTCTACCTGCGGTAGGCTGGCTAGTGAAGAATGGAACAGGCAATGGCTAGGACACCTTTTTCTAGACCCTTTCCCATACTATGGAGATGAGCAGTGCTATCCTAGAAAAGGCTGCTCAGTCGCTCAGGTGGCTGCCAGACTCCACTGCTGCTCCAGTTCAGTGGAGAACGACCCTGTGGCTTGAGCCGCCTATATGCAGGTTTGCGGCTACGGCTGCCTATGTACCCAGACCTGCCGCTTCGTCGCTCGCCCATCACCACAGGACTTAGGAATGAGATAGGAATATGGAGAATAGGGATGGATGATGATGATGATGATGGTGATGATGATGATGATGATGATGATGATGATGATGATGATGATGATAGAAGTGACTTGCGCAGTGAATTTGATTAAAGTGAGGAGTTGCGCAATTTGTCGATCTCACTCCCGTCCAAAGGCATCTGAGTTCAGCAGCACGATAGGGCACGACGATGGGAGATGGGCTCAGATGCAGTGGATGACCATGATGTCTCTTGTGTTTCATCAAGCTCTATGCAATCCACAATGCATTCCTGTGAGTCGCCATTCTGCCCGTTGAATCAGTTTGTGATTTCCTTCGTGCGGTCCGCTGAGTCCAGTCTTCACATTAGTCCTGTACCTGGCTATAAGTCCCATGTAATTATGGTGTTAGGAAAATTTCTCACTTGATTTGAGTCAAGGGGCACCTAGACATGAAAAATCACGGAAGTGATCTGGCACCACCCTGGTACATTTTGCGTAATGACCGATTCAAATATGGCCGCCACCCGCCGCAGTGAAAATCCTAACTATTGTGTTTTTGACAATATATACACTTGTAACACTTCTAATCCATCTGATTTTGGTGTGCTGAGTTCATTTCCGGTATGATTTTGTCCATTTGGGGTCATCTTGACCTGGTCATGGTAATTTTCTTATACAGACGGTCTTGACCGTAACCTGGCGATATTCTAGCAGTAACAACAGGGCTCCTATACATAATGCTACTAATTCTGACATGCATTTTCACTGTATGATTCACCATTAAAGATATAAGTCATTCTGATCTTGAATTCACAAGTGAACGCCATTTTTACCTATTCAACTAAAACTGTCTTTGCTGCTTTTTCACTTTTTTCTGTATTGTGTGGTCAATGACACATCCCAACAGAAACAGAGAAAGTTCTCAAGTATGCAACAAACATGCTCAATGTAACTGCAGTTGTCTCTTTCCATCACTGATTGGAACATGGAGAATTATCTGTTTTTCCATGGCAGAATGTGACGCAGCAAACTCCAGCAGAACAGCACCCACACCGTCGAGTGTCACACTTGCCAGCGCACTTGCATGTTGTGAGCAAAGTGGGTGGCAAGGGCTTCGTGCATTTAGATGGCAACAGGGTGCCAAAATATTGCTCCCATCCATGTTCTAGTGGTTCTAGGTAGTACTTACGTTGTTGACTGGCCGCCCCAAGCAGATGGCATGCTTTGTGCACCAGAAAGGCTCCTCTGTGGATGTAGCCTCTGATGACACTGCTTGTGGGTGGGAGAGAGTCAATTCCAGCTGTAGCACTGCTGTAGTTCTCCACTCTGAGCTGGTTGAATGTTTCAGCAGTTGTTGATCTGACACCCGCCCAGACATGTACAAGCTACATTTCCGCCAGAGCTTCATCTTGCTCTGACAAGCTGTCTGTCTCTCCAAAGTTCGTCAGATGCTGTACAGGGTCAGCGGCCATAGCAGCGTGCTTCGTCCCTACCTTACTCATACAGTCATCCCCAGTCAGTATGTGTGCTTTGATCACTGACTTGGCCAGCGGTGCTCCAAGCCTAGAAACTGGTGCAGTGGAAGCATCCGCCGCTTCTTACCTGTGCCAAACTGCTGCCAGATTTCCTTCAACCCCAGCGCTTGGAACTGAGGGGTGTAGTGAAGCAGTAGTGCGAAAGTGTCCGTGTCGTTGGAAACTGCTATAACTCTCTTGCACTGTTTGACACGAACGGCCCACTCCACATGTACCACCAGTCTGGCGTCTGCCTCTTCAATCCAGCTGTGCAGGTCCGGGATTTCTTCACCGCCAGCTGCTTTGGTTGGAAGCACCTCATCATCTGACACGACAGAGCTGGCGATGATGACAGGATTTCCTTCAGCTCGACTGCTCACCATATCTCAAACCAGCAGCTGAAGATTCTGTTTGTTCTTCTCAGATGCCCAGAACTTGTCAAGCTGTCGAGGGATGGATGTGTCTACGTTCATGCCAATAATGTCAATGGGCGTCACATCAGCTTGCCTCATGCACTCTCCTTCTTTCAGGGAAAGTTCAACGAATGAATCTAACACCAGGTGAATGTAGTCCGACTCATGGCAGAGGCTTGTGGCTGATGTGATGACTGCAGTGACTACAGCACCGAGGGTAGAGAATTCTGCTAGCGGCATCTGTCGCATCTTTGACATGAAGTCTACCACAACATGAGTGGGAAGAAGAGACGCCTGATTCCATTGTGTGAGGTCCAGTTCAGATTCAGTTTCACCAACAAGTGTTGACTTGACGTGAGCGGGAAGATCACCATCACACAATGGAGTCACTGGCAGCAGATCGTGAGCAAGTATCTGCTTGATGTCCATGCCACGCTCCTTTGCAATGTCCATGGTTCTCTGTGCCTCCGCAACGTCCTTGGATGACAGATCCTTCTTTTCTTTGAGAATGGTTGCTGGTGTTTTCTGTGGCTGTTTGCTGAACTGGGGCAGCTTCCTCTTTGATACGGTTGCACTCATTTTCTTGGTCTTCTCGACCAGCACCTCCTGCCTGTATGACTGGTAGACACGCTCGCCATTCTCGAGACACTTGAGCAGACGCTCAGCCACTTGTCAGTCAACAGCCAGCTTGGTCAGCAGGTGATGCAGTGGCACGGGTTCTTGAACCTCCACCGAGCAAGGACTCTGTCGCTCCATCACAAAGTCCAGCAGCTTCTCCACATTTTGATTGAATGTGACACGGCGAGTAGAGCTCAGTGCATGCCGAAGATGGCACTCTGGGTGGTTCATGGGGTGGTTGGTGGTGAGCTGGTTGAGGAGATTGGTTATATACCCAATCTTGTGGAACAAGAGTTCAAATTCTGCCACAGAACCGGCATTTTGTGTAGCTCCCACTACATAGTGACCTCCAGGACCCCTGGACACTCGCTGGATGGTCTGCTCAACCTTCATGTCGCCTCTGACAGCACAGAACCAGCCTGGACGATCCTGAACAACCCACTGGCCCCTAGAGAAACGTCGATAGAGCTCAGGATGTGTGAACTCCAGCACCTTGATTTGCTCAAGATACCACGAGCCATAACGCAGGTAATTGATGCAGTCCAATTCTGCAAAGATCGGCATAGAGTCCTCGACAGTAGCTACATATAGATCCCAGTTTTCTTCTCTGTCGGAGACAACAGCGTTTTTAATGACGGCGACCATCCGCAGCCAAACACCAAAGAATTGGCAGAGCTCAGACTTGGTCTCGCACTCCTTCTCAAACTCCACAAAAACCTGATGCAACTTCTCAACTTGTCCACTCAGGGTCTCGAACTCCTCTGGACAACGCGTGTTTGCAGCAAGTGAAGTTTGCAGAGCCTGCACCTGCTCTAGCTCTGGATATGCAGTTTTGTCTTTGTGTGGCCAGAACATCTGCCACTGGAGCGACCGGATCAGGTCCTCCACAATCAGCATTCCAGTGAGAGCTCGGACATAATGGCTGCCATTCAAGGCCGACTCGATCACGCCACGTCCAAACACGCCACATTCAACCAGTGCGTCGTCTAGGCCAGAACCTCGAAGCAGTTTGCCCTGGCACCTGAGCAGAATGCGAGTTCAGTGGAAGGGTCCCAAGCGGAGAAGCAGATCCTTGAACTGTTCTGTCTCATGCAGGTAAACATCTGCGGCCACAGCAAACACGCCTTCATCACACCAAACTGCCATTGATGCTTGGTTCAGCTGTCTGCGACAACTTTGAAAGTTTGTGAGACAGTGTCTGACTGTAGCACGCTCAGTAATGGGTCTTGGTACGACGGGAAGGAAGCCAACACCCATCATTGGCACTACTGCAGAAGAGACAAGTGTGTGCACGGTGGCCCAGATTTGAGGAGGGTCTCCTTCGGAGTCACCCAGGCAGATCAAACTGATCAAGAATTCCCTCTTGTTTGCTACATTTCGAGCAGTCTGCATGTCGAGTAGCGTCATTTCCTTGTTTTCAGGATGCAATAGCATGTTTAGCGGCAGGGCAGGTCGATGTACTGGTTTGGCATGGGGAGGCACCTCTTGACATGGCAGCTTTGTTCGCAGAACTGGCTCAGCACGGCTCAGTCCTGTAGTTGATACTGAAGGCTTCTGGAGGCGCTTGCTCACTGTGGCATCTTGGAACAGCACCAAAGCTGCATGGTGTGAACTCTCAGTTCCGGAGAGTGATGACTTGAATGCATAGTCCGAGTTGTCCATGCCTCCCATAGCGTAATCCTCCCTGGTGAATGTACTGGGTATGGGTGTCTCTCCGTCTTCTGAGCATTTCACAGCATAACTAGCCAGGAGACTGCGGGCAGATCTGATGGTCTGGTAGCTAGCACTGGCGCCAATCCTGTTCAAGGCTGTGAGAAGGCTCTTGCTGCGATCTCTAGCGTGGAGGGCATGGCCAAGCATCATACGCAGTAGAGTACGCTTCATCCCACTGTGAAGGTTGTACAAGAGAATTTGGAACGGACAGTGCAGCTGTGTACTTTTGTGATCTCTCACCCAGTTTTCCTGTTGTTTCTGTGTGGGCTGTTGTTGCTGTGGAAGCTGTTCTACTGGCTCGTCTTCCTCGCTCTCAAAGGGCTGGATGAGCTCGTGTAGCTCTGTCGCACTGCTCCGGAACAGCTTGTGCTTTGGGACCTTGAACAGAGCAGCAAAGAAGCCGAGGAGAGGCTCTGGCATCATTGTTTAATCCCATGACGCCTTCAAGTCAGTGCTGTCACCGAAGCTGTCCTGAAGACCAAAATCAACGTCCACGAGCGCTTCTCTCAACTTGGTGCCAGCCTCTCTCATTATATCCTGGTTCTTGAGCTTGACAGCTAGCTTAGCAGCATTGATGTCAGACGAAAAGAAAATGTCAGATTCATTTACCCTACTGTTTGGAGAGAATGTGACAGACTCTCCGTAATGGGAGTTGATCAGCTGTCTCATATCATGGTTTCTTAGAATTTTATGGCCAATCTCAATTTTTGGCAATATTTGGCAATATGAAGGCCAGTTTTATTTTCAGCAGCCAAAAAATATCTAAACCTGACTCCCGCATATTAGAATTAATTAAATTTAGATGTACTACATCTGTGATTATGGCTAAAAATCATCACAGGTTACAGATAAAGTCATCAGTATAAGAAAATTACCTTGACCATGGCATTTGAAGGCCAGTATGACCCCAAATGGACAAAATGATACTATAAATGAACTCAGCACATCAAAATCAGTTGGATTAGAGGTATTACGAGTGTATATATTGTCAAAACACAATAGTTAGGATTTTCACTGCGGCGGGTGGCGGCCATATTTGAATCTGCCATTACGCAAAATGTACCAGAGTGGTGCTCGATCACCTCCGTGATTTTTCATGTCTAGGTGCCCCTTGACTCAAATCAAGTGAGAAATGTTCCTAACACCATAATGTACACGGGACTTATAGCCAGGTACTGAATTACATGTTTAACGGCAGGTTGCGTTCTGTTCGTTGTCTTGGTTATGTCAGTCACTTTCTTAGATTTTTGGTCATGATAATGAACGGCAACATCTTTGCGGCAAGTATTGATAAATTTCTGCCGGATGATAAGGCCAGACAGTCCTTCCAATTCTTCTGCCGTACCTGACAATTGCTCCGAGCGCTTGAGGTAGGCTTCAAGTCCAACGATGAACTGTTGTGAGTTCTCTCCATCCTTGGGTGAGCAGTCACGAAAACGGCGACGATTACCTTCATTAGCGAAGTCATGTCTTCTCAACAATGTTTCCATCTATCGAGTGTAGTTTGCAGTCTCTTCACATGGAAGATGATGACTAACATCGAGGGTTTTATCTGACAATAAGGCGCTTGAATTAGCCGTCTATCTTCTTGGGACTACCTACAGTAACCAGATGTTCCAGCCTTTCTGAACAGTTGTTGAGGTCGTCTTTTACCTTGATAAATGCTTTGTCATTTTGGTGCCCTGGTCACCACCATTGCTTTCTTTGGGGGGGGAGGGGGGGGGGCAGCATGCTCATGATCTCTTTATGCCTCTCTCTCTCTCTCTCTCTCTCTCTCTCTCTCTCTCCATGTCTGTCTGTCTTTCTCTCTCTCTGTCTCTGTCTGTCTGTCTGTCTGTCTGTCTGACTGTCTGTCTGTCTGTCTGTCTCTCTGTCTGTCTGTCTGTCTGTCTGTCTGTCTGTCTCCTCTCTGTGTCTCTGTCTCTGTCTCTGTCTCTGTCTCTTTTCTCTCTCTCTCTCTCTCTCTCTCTCTCTCTCTTTTAGTAAAACTTCCATTAGTTCTTTCCTTCTCAACCTATATCTGGCGAAATTAACTGTGATAGGCGTTCGAAAATCAGAAAAAAAACAAAAAAACTTGTGAACTTGGCTAAATGCATTTTAATTACTCTGCTTTTCGAATTTGTCATCACCTGTTCTATGTACAACCAATGTACATGCTGTCTGTCATACTGATGTGGCCTTTCCTCAAACGAAACATGACCTATATTGCATATCCACGAACTCTACTTCTATGAGACTTTGCATGCTTTACGTCACGTCTAGACAACGTGTTTCGGTAATGTTTCAGTATGATGCAAACCTCTTGGAAAATAACGAAAAATCTAGATTCCAAAACTGTACAAATCCCAAATTCGATGAAAAAGGGAACACATTTACGTTATGATATCCTTGAAGAGGATGGTTCAAAACCGAAATACTGCCATAAAAGGACTTATAACGTGAATTCAGAAATCAACTGACTAAAAAGCTTTTAAACTAATACAAGAGATTCGAGAAATAAAGTTAAAGTGGTTTCAGATGAAGTTAATACATAGAATTCGACCAACAAATGTAGCGTTGATGTGCATGGATGTCAAATGTGATAACAAATGTACATTTTGCCAGCAAGAAAAGGATAGCAGTGAACATAATTATATTCTGGTGATGTATGCACCTGAATGCTTTTTTGTGAATGTAAACACGAAAAGATCTGCCTCATTAAAAAAAGAAAACAAAACAAAACAAAAACCTCCAAGCCAGTCAAGAGTATGTAATCATAACGTGTGCATATTCATTAATCAACTCTTGATACTCCAGGATACCATCAATATATAATGATTTGTAATTTTCTAGTAGGAATGGCAGCCAGTAATCATTGTTTTCTTTTGTGTGTATGTATGTATATTTGCTCTGTGTCTGTTGGTCCCTTTTATGATCTGTCCTTTATTCTGTTCAGGGTTTAGTTATATTTCCCCTGTCTTCCTACTTCCAAAACATTGAAATTATATGTACAGAAACTGAAATTAAAAATAAAAGAGTAGTGAAAAAAAACTTCTCGGTTTACTGCACTTCGGAAAAAAATCAGCACTTTTACACTAAACAGACACGAGGGATGACAATCTGATGCTAGATTTCGCCCTGCTGGAAACAAACGCAAAATCACAGCCCCTGGGGGATCTGTTCAGTTTCGCAATGTTCCCCTTTCCTCAGGGAAAATCACTGATGCTAAACTGAATTACGCCGCACTTTAGACATGAACGCTAACTCCACACACAAATTCACACAAAAAAACCTTCAACTTTCTCATAACCAATGTTGCGAAAAGAACGGCGACTTGAAATTAGGATCCAAAGTCAGAACATTCTGAGTAGAAAATTTGAAGAGACAGATAATGGTTTGGTCCCCAGATGCTGTGGTGAAGAAGAAGAAGAAGAAAGAAGAAGAAGAAGAAGAAGAAGAAAAGAAGAAGAAGAAGAAGAAAAAAAGAAAGAGAAAAAAACAACTTTTGTTCCTAGACACTAAGTGGACGTAGATCACTAACTGATCTTATTAGTAGGAAAAAGTTGGTTCAGCTTTCTTCTTGAAAAGAACGACTCGGGTAACAAGTTCAAAGTTTTAACTGTCAGCGAATGATTATGAAAGTAGTAACCTTAAACCACCATAGCTGTTCCAGAACAACATTTGTCCTTCATCGTTTTTACATTTAATTACATCTCATCATACGCATGCCCCTTAATCAGTCTACTCCCAGATTATCTTTAGTTCACAAAATCGAAAGTTTTTTTTTTTAAAGCTATTGTGCAGCGCAGCAAGGCGATGATCAAATAGTATTCTAGAATGTTATTGATTATTGAACAACCCTGATGTCTATTGATCATAGAACAACCCACTGCCATGCGCAGAATATCGTAGAAGTAAGTGAACCATGAAGAAGTTTAGGCATTTAAGAAACGATTTTTAGAGATATCTTGCCCTTCACGCCGTATTATTCTACTATAAACAACAAGAACAACAAAAAACAAAAATAAAACAAAAACAAGAATAGACGGGCAGTTTCTGCATTCGTTCTCAGCTGAACAAACGACACGTAAATCTTATCATATGCAAAGCAAAACTCAAGCCATGAGAGCCTAGATATAGTTCAACTATCAGTAGGTGAATTCTCTCTCTCTCTCTCTCTCTCTCTCTCTCTCTCTCTCTCTCTCTCTCTCTCTCTCCACACACACATAAACACACACAAACACACATACACACACACGCACGCGCGCACAACACACACACACAAACACACACACACACACACACACACACACACACACACACACACACACACACACACACACACACACACACACACACACACACGCAAAGCGTGCATGCGCATATAAGTATGAATGCACCAGTTAGTGTTATTTGAATATATGCAAAATGGCAACTATTGAAGCATGGAAGGCAGACCATAACTCGTTAAAGCCAGACAACCCAGTAGGGAGGAAGGAAAGAAGGAGGCTAGGGGAACGGATTGGGGACGGGGAATGAATGGGGGAGGGGTTGGGACAGTGGGTGCCATGCTTCAGGTGCAAATAGACGACGAATTATACCACTGGCATACTTGTAAGTAAAGTTTTAAAACGTGTGAGAACAAAAAAAATGTGAAGACATTATCTTCGAGTTCGGGGTGGGTTGTGATATTGAAATAGGGAGGAAAGCTAATACAGCCAGACTCTATGCACTCTCAGAACTTAGAATAACAATGCCAGATATTGCTTGTGGAAATCTATATGATTTGGTCTTATCATGAAGTCCAATCAGTTACAGAATGAGTTAATTTCAAGGACTTCACCAGAAACGCATGCCAGTGCTGGTGTTATATGCCAACTTAACTCCATTAACTTGCAGTCTATAGGCCCTGTATATGAAGCACCTGGTTAGGGATAGGTCCTGGGTGATATTAAGCATCCGACTTCGGATAGACCTTGGTGATTGGTGCAGTTTTATAGTGGATTACATACCTCTCATCACAACTTTCGTGTGACTCCCCTAAAGTTTGCCTCAGCGCAAGGTTCCAGACAGACTTACCAGAATATGAACAGCTTCAGACGACGACAGAAGGCAATCACAAACCAACGCACCTGTGGCGTTTCTTGTGGCGGATTACTCACACAACAACACACACACACACACACACATGCACGCACGCACGCGCACGTGTACACACACACACACACACACACACACACACACTCTCTCTCTCTCTCTCTCTCCTAATCTCGTTTGTCATGAATGAATTGGATATTGATCTTTCTAAAATTAAAAGCATGTAGACAGAAACTCGTGGAGAGCGTGGCAGCAGAGAGTCCTCAGAAGAGAAGCCCCCTTCAAGCAAGTGTTTCGGCCCTTATCTCCTGACACTCTAGGGGGGTTGGGCCACACCCGGTTCATGACTCCGGATGTCCTTCTGCTGCCCCTTTTTTCCCATCTTGGGACGAGCCATGGCTGGGATTCGAACCCATGACTCTCTGGACATGCTCATTTTCCACTTAATGACTCGCACTCTAACCACTGAGCCACTGGGACACCTGATATTTGTAGGAAAGTTAAGCCTTATGAAGTTCACTTTTGTTCCTCCTTGACCAGATCCAGCTTGAACACCTCTCTGCCGCTTCTGCCATTGCTTTCAGGGCTCTGGTTTTTTCCTTCCCTGCAACTGAGAGCTGTTTCATGAGGCTGTATGCAGACGTTCCTACAAACCCCCTAGCTCCAATTTCTGCAGTGAGGACTTTGACCTGATAGTCTTCTCTCCTCAGGCTGTTTGCCAGATCAGCATACTTTTCAGTCTTGTAGATTTGAGCTGCCTCCATTCTGTTCTCATGTGGCACCGTGAGCTCGATCGTGATCAGCTGCTTGGTTGATTGAGAGTGGACTACTATGTCTGGTCTCATGCCACTTTTGCTGATGATCTCTGAATTTCATGAATGAATTCGATATTGATTTTTCTAAAATTAAAAGCATGGCTTATAGTTAATTCCTGGTGCAGTTGAAATCTTCCTTCTGTTGTTTGCCGATGATGTGATTGCATTACTTGACTCTGTTACGGGGCTACAAAATCAAATTGATAGTCTACAGAGAAGAGCAGATCGATTGCAGTTAACAGTCAATCTGAGAAAAAAAAAGTGAATGTTTTTTTAGAAAAGGCGGCTACATGAGTGCCAGAGAAAGATGGTTCTATTGGCATGAAGAAGTAAAGGTAACTAACTCTTTAAAATATTAAGGGAGGGTCTTTACTACAAAGTTGAGCATTAGCAATGCTTTGTCAGATGACTGTAATAAAGCAAGAAAGGGTGGTTTTAGAAATACTTAAGTCATTAAGAAAACTAAGCACGAGAGATATAGATTTGTTTTAGAACGAATTGAACCCATTTTGTCATTCGCATTTGAAATATGAGGACTACAGTATAGTAATAACCAAACTGAAAATGTTCAAATGTTTGCTATAAAAAAAAAAATTCGGAATATTTCCCGGCATACATCTAGCAGGTTAGTGTATGGAGAAACCGGGGGATATTCTTTATATATTACAACGACTGTAACACGCATGAAATATTTGTTAAACTAGTCAGACTCCCCATGTCAAGAATATATAGACAAGCTTATGAAATGCTCTTGTTACGACACAAGTCTGGTCATTTTAAATGCGTGTCAAATGTACTCTGACCTAAAATGGCTTCGATATTGATTGGCTGAGCCTAGGAGTTGGTTATGAATATGGGTTTATGGCAGAACTCAAAGACAGACTCATTTCCTGTTTCAAGCAAAACTGGCATGCAGAAACGGACAGTCCAGATGAATATAGATATTTCTATTCCTTTAAAAGCACATTTCAGTTAGAAAAGTACCTTACATTAGTTAGTGATAAATGGTATAGAGACAATATCATCAGATCAGATTGAGTGTTAGTTGTTTGAAAAATTTTAAGCAATGATTTTTAAGCTACGAAGGTTGAGATGACATAATCTGCTCATCTTGTAGAAGCGAATGTGGAACTGAAGAACACTTATTGTATCATGTCATTGCTTATTCTGACAAATGTAAAGGCTGCATTGTGTTACATTCTGTTTCATACTACCCAAATAGCTCAAGTCTTGATACGTTGTTATCTAATCGTAATGAAGGGGTTGTGAAGGAACTTACTAAATATAAAGCTATGTATGTGAAGGGGAGTGATTTCGGGATGATCCAACACACACACACACACACACACACACACACACACACACACACACACACACACACTCACGTGCACGCACGCACGCAGGCATGTACATGTGCGCATACTCAAGTGCACGCTCCTCTCTCTCTCTCTCTCTCTCTCTCTCTCTCTCTCTCTCTCTCTGTTAGACACGCAAACTGATGCGGGTGTGCGCGCAAGCCGAGGCGCGCGCGCGCGCGCACGCACGGCAACGCACCCACAACACACACACACACACACACACACACACACACACACACACACACACACACACACACACACACACACAACACGTGCGCGCGCACGCACGCACACACACACACACACATGCATCATTTAGTCCAGATGTATTCAGGTTTCCACACTGTTGGAGAGCAGTATGATCATCAGTCCACTCTTTCTTAGAAGGAAACTTTCAAATGAACTATCAGGCCATCTCACAAGAAAAGTGTGGGATGATCAACTGGATCGTCCCAAAAGGGATGTTTGGTATGATCAATATCAACCGTTTGAAAACGCCGCTGATCTGATCTGGAAAATCGGTGAACTTACTGTGTGTCTGTTTGGACTGTTTGGAAATTCTGTAATCATTTTTGTTATACTTCGTCATCCTGCATCGACTTCTAGTGTTTTCTTCCTAATTCTGGCCTGGTCTGACCTGCTGCTGTTGATATCATACCCCCTAAATTATATGCTATATCGGGGGCTCAGTGTACCTCATCTTCATTCACTCGGTTCCTGGCCATGCAAACTGCGGCAGATGATGGTACACACGGCGGATGTTTTATCTCCCTGGATGCTTGTGGCACTCACCATGCTAAGAGCGGCTTCTGTGCTGTGGCCACTTCGTGTCAAAGCTGTGTGGACGAAGGGAATGTCGCGAGCTTCTGCAAGTATGTTAATGGTTGTCATAGGTCTGATCCATTGTCATTTTCTCTATGGGTATGATCTATCACCTGACAGTCGCAAGTGCCGCAGGAATGCTGGATTACGAATCTATACATGGTTTTTTGACGTATATTGGCCTTGGATATACATGACGGAAGGTTGGATTCTACCTTTCATGTTATTAGGGGTCAGCAACAGCGTTCTTCTCTGGACACTTGTCAGATCTGTAGAAACAGCCGTGCGTCTTCCTGTGCAGCAAGCCGACCAGAATTGTAGACAACAGAAAGTGACACCATTGACTAGCACTTTGATTGTCACAAGTGTTGTCTTTTTCCTACTGACGGCACCAATCCAGATGTATTATCTCCTAGACCCATATGTTGACTGGGATGACCCGATTCAGAATGGACAATATACAGTTTTCTATGCAGCTAGCCACTTCCTGTGGTACTCTAATAGTGCCGTCAACTTCTACTTGTATCGTCTAACGGGTAGCAAGTTCAGAGTAGTTTCAAAATAAAACATTTAGAGTGGCGGGGTGGGGGTGGGATTGGGTGGGGTTACTATTCTATACCATTAAAGTGGGTGCTGAACACAGATCTAACCCAGTCAGTGACACTCATGTGATTCAGTACTTGTTTCGCAGCGAATATCAGAAAAGACCGGTGTGAGGTTGAGTATGGAGTGGCCATTTCCGATCAGACTTTTGTATTAAAAGCACGAAAAGAACAATCTAAAAAAGGGTCAATAAAAAGTGCATGTCCTAAACGTTTCTCAGACAGTTTGATACTTATAAGAGAACTGTATAATTCCTCCTTTATATGAAGAGTGTGGAGAAAGCTCTAAGAGAATGATTCCTGTGCAAGGGGCAGCATTTGAATGATTCCTGTGCAAGGGGCAGCATTTGAATGATTCCTGTGCAAGGGGCAGCATTTGAATGATTCCTGTGCAAGGGGCAGCATTTGAATGATTCCTGTGCAAGGGGCAGCATTTGAATGATTCCTGTGCAAGGGGCAGCATAGGAACAATTGAATGATTCCTGTGCAAGGGGCAGCATTTGCGTTAAAACTGTTATGGATTGGATCAGCGCCAGAAACGATGGATCAACTGCAGAATTTATCAAGTGCCGCTGTTTTTAAATTTGATATATAAAAGTAAGTGCGTTTAATTTTAGTGCTGGAAAAAGAAAGGGAAGATGATCCGTTCTATTCTCAGTCAATGGATTTAATGATTTTTATACATAAAGGTACACGTTTGAAGAGAGAAGATACAATAACTGGCGAGCAACGTTTGAACAAAGAAGGTGCAAATGATTGGAGATCAATCATATAATTCGACATAGACAACAAATAACTAGCAAATTATTCAGTTAATGGTTACCAGGAATGATAAGCGACAAGTAAGTTTCCCAGTGGAGGAAGGGTCAGACAGAGGAAGAAGCACAGCGACAATTCACATATTGGCCGATAGTGATGTGGAGCAATCTTGTCTGAACAAGCTGTCAGGATCTGTAGTTGCTCTCATTTAACACGTGCTTTTGACTCAATCTTAAAATATTATATAATAAATGCCTTTATAAAATCAGGGTTTGGGGAATGTGTTTATTTCTTGGGGAAGGGTTCTGACGCACAAAGCATACCATTGTGTGTGATCAGAGAATTTGAAACAGGAAGAAATATTAGACAAAGTTGTTGTTCCGCTCCACTGGCTTTTAGCCTTAGTATTGAGGTGTTAGCTATCAAAGCACGTGAAACAGACGACTGAAAGATTGTAAACTAAACGGAATATCAAATATTTC
>CM065735.1:27331460-27336460 GCA_033310375.1 Conus canariensis | reverse complement strand
TAGCAACAATTACCATTAGTCTCCACAAGCCTAATTTGACTACAGCTGGGTGTCAGAATCAAGTCATTGATTCATACTTCTTTGAGAATTATTCAATTCTGCTGTTGGAAAGCTTATGTTCCATTTCATCACTTGAAGGGGAAAAAAAAGAAGGAAAAAGGAATGTAAACGGCTGTTTTTTTTTGTCACAGAACTGTCAATGGTATCATTTGTTCAGGAAGACTATGAAAAAAATACATATTGAAAAAAAAAATCAGTAAGCGTGCATCTTTAGTAAAAACTCAGCTTTTGGGGGTGGGGTGGGGGTGGGTTTGGGAGTGGTTGGGTGGGGGGAGGGGGTTAAGGCAGATTGTGGATTCTTATTGTCTCTATCGCTAGTGAGTGCAAACTTCAATATACGATTCAATCTTCCGTGGACTATATGTGTGTGTGTGTGTGTGTGTGGGGGGGGGGGGGGGGGGGGGGGGTGTGCAGTGGTTTGGGTGGTTAGGAGGGTGGGTGATACGGGTAGGTGGGTCATCTTGCATTTTGTGTGATGGAGAAATAAAAATCATAGTTTTTACTTCTGGATCTTTGCACTTTTCAGCCTCACGAAAATAAGCGGGATTACGTGAATTGTGAATGGGAATTTACAACCATTGTAGCAAAGTACAAACTTTGTAAAACGGGCTCTAAGTGAACCTTTTTGTGGAGCGTAAGAGGGAGTGAAGAACAGCGAGAGGCTGGTGTCGGCTTTGCAGCGAAGACAGCTCTTGTTGACAAGTTAGCTGGACCTATAAAAGAATGAACGACAGATTGATGCGTATGAAACTCCCTCTTCCATTTCGAAAGAAGCACCTGACAATTGGTTTTCCCGACGCTAAGGCAATTAAGCTGGCTGTTTATCTGTCTTCAGTCCACAGTAAAAAGACGTACTCACCTTTCTAAACAGTTGTCGAGGTTACTGCTTATAAATGTCGGTACTTTTGGTTCTTTTGGACGATGACTATCATTACGTGTTCTTCTGGGGAAGAACTCTTTTTTTTTTTTTTTAAAAGATGAATTGTTATTAACATCACCATGTCATCATAATCATCACTTATGATTACTGTTATTATCATTGTTAATTCCAATATTTTCTTTTACAATTATCATCATTTTTACTGTTGCTACAACTCCACAGACATCTACTACAACTATTGATGTTATCATTTTATATTATTCATTAAATCCCACAGAACTGCTTTTTATTCATTAATCATTTCTATTCATTTCCACCAAATAGTAGTGGTACTAAGATTACTTCCGCCATTATAGTATCATCATAACATTTCTTTTTATTTCACTATTTTTACTACTTTGATTAGTATAAGCATCACTAGTATGATCCTCATTATCACTATTATAATTGCTATTAATATTAACACAACTTTTAATATTCTTACCTCTCTCTGTCTCTCCTGTCTCTCGTCTCCTCCTCTACTCTGCTCTCTCTCCTTCATACCCTCGCCTTCCTGTGTTTTCCTTCTTCTTTCACCTAGTTCTTTTTCGTCTTCAGTCTCCATTTATTTTCCCTATCAGCTCTCTCTCTCTCTTCATCTCCCCTCGCTCTCTCTCCTCTCGTCTCCTCTCTTCTTTCCCTCTCTTCTTTTCGTCTCTCTGTCTCTTTTCTGTCCTCTATCTCTCTCTCTCTCTCTCTCTCCCTCCTCTCTCTCTCTCTCTCTCTCTCTCCCCTCTCTCTCTCTCTTTCTCTCTCTCCTCTCTCCTCTCCTCTCTCTCATCTGCTCTTAGGATAGAGTCAAGGTTACCAATCACAGTTTTAAACAGGGTTGGGGGCTGGATGTGCGCATGGGCTTGAAAACAATGAGAACAAAACCCTTAATGGAGGGATCAAGTCGGGAGAAGTACTATTCTCAATCAGTTTTTGTCATGCTTAAATTCATACGGCTTTGGTTACGTTTGGGACAACCAGGGAGTTGAAAATATCGCAAGGGTCTTGAAACATTTTAAACAAAGAATAATGACTGCAGATGGCAGGACTGGCACAATAATATCTATAGTAGTGACAGATTTGTGCTATGCAGGTTCTTTAAACATTTATGTGATGGAGCCGTACATCAAATGGATATGAATAGATACATAAGAGTGCATAAGTACGTCAGATGTGTGTTCTGATATTGCTTGTCTCGTTCCAGGTACAGTACTTTAATGATAATGTCATCGGTTTCAGGTACAGTACATTATTGATAATGTCATCGATTCAGGTACAGTACTATTAATGATAATGTCATCGTTTCAGTACAGTACTATTATGAATGTCATCGTTTCAGGTACGTACTATTAATGATAATGTCATCGTTTCAGGTACAGTACTATTAATGATAATGTCATCGTTTCAGGTACAGTACTATTAATGATAATGAACTGACATGCCACCCTAGCAATCTGGCCAAGGAAGATATAAATCCATTTCCTTTTTTGCTCTTCTGCTTCTCGTGACCTTAGAATAAAATTCATAAAGCCAAAGTATGATTTCTCTAGGATTTTTATGTTAGTTTATCCTGTGCTTCCTGCCACAGAACTCCCCTAAAACGAACTGAATATACATGGCGCGTACATGAGCTCTACTTCTATGAGGCCTGGAATCTTTTCTATCAAGTCTGGACTGTAGGTTGACATAATAATTTAATGTGACGCAAACTTCTCGACGACAGATTCACTGTACTTGCGTAACAATTCACGGGTTCCAGACAAAAGGCAAACAATCGACGCAAATCAGACGCTAAATCTGACCCTGCAGGAAACAAAAGCAAGATGGCAGCCCCTGGTCTGTCCGTTCAGTTTCACAATGGTCACGTTTCCACACGGGAACACACCGACACCAGTCTGGATGACCATAGCTCTTTATACGTGAATATTAACACGACACAACATTTCTGGAAAGAAATTCTTCACCATTATCACAGCCTTTTTCAGTGAAGGGGAAAAAAGCCTTAGATAGATCTCAGGTACTTAGCGCAGTTTTACGGTGTATCAAAAACGGATTGGACCTTTTCTGGAGGAAATAAAACATGAATTTGGAGACTCTGTTATACTATGTGTAATGCACGCTCAGAATTGTGCGATCAGTATGGTACCAATCCTCAAGAAATTGCGCTGGAAGTGATGTTGGATGAAGTACTTCTTAGCGCACTGAAATCAACTTCCCCAACACATACAGAAAGGCAGGGTGACACTGACAATGTCATTGATTTTGCACTCGTTGGACCAACATTCACAGCAGGCATGCGCGCGGAAGCACTTCTTCATCATGGAGTTACGCTGGAAGTGATGTTGGATGAAGTACTTCTTAGTGCACTGAAATCAACATCCTCAACACATACAGGGAGGCAGGGTGACACTGACGGTGTCACTGACTTTGCACTCATAGGACCAAAATTGACAGCAGGCATGAGTGTGGAAGCACTTCTCAATCATGAAAGTGACCCATTTCCTGTTGTATTCAGTTTACAGAAACTATCAAAAGTTAAACGAAACAAAAGGACCCTTTTCAATATAACAACAATGAAGGGGATATCATAGGAACGTTAAGGAGTAGAAGATGTAAAAGAAACAATAATACAACCAAACAAATCGTTCAACCCCTTTGGTGGAATATAGACATAGAAACAGCCTAGAAAGACAAACGCAAGGCTACAAGAATTTGGCAGAAAGAAAGAAGAAAGCCTTGCTCTGATCTAGCCATTGAAACTGACATGAATCACAAAAACTGAACAATTCGAAAGAGTAGCTGAAGAAGCAAAAGAAACCAAGTGGCAACACTTTTTTGTCTGTCACTTAATTATGACACAACACTGACTCAGTTCTGGCACTTTTATAGTCCCATGGAAGGAAAAACAAAACAAACGCAACCCCAGATATCTTAGACGCTGATGGGAACACAAAACTTGAAACAAATTTGGAGAAAGGGTCGGTTCTAATGAAACGTTTCATAGAACAGAGGGATCAAAGAAATTCGGAGGAAAAGTAGAAATATTTGACCAAGTTAAACCAGCACCTAACTCAGACTGGCATTGATGATGAAATTACAGCATCTGAACTGGATGACGCGATAGCTAGATGCACTAAGGATAGTGCTCTAGGTCCAGACGAAGTACAATATGCAGATATCAAACAGGTCTCAGAAGAGGACAGAGCCCAACTCTTCAGTCTCTGGCAGGGGCAGGGGAGTTTTGATAAATGCTATGTCCCAGAAGACTGGACACACAGCTACCTGAAAGCTTTACCAAAACCAAGATCATCATTGGCTAAATGGCTACCGCATACTCACTATGCAAAATATAGTAGGAAAGCTCATGGAACGAATTATTACAAGAAAACTCACAAGAGATCTTGAAAGTCGACAAAACCTGTCATCAAATTAAGGAGGCTACAGAACAAGAAGAAGTACATGGGAAAATGCGGACGCTTTTGCCAGTGAAGTATACGAGGGATTTCAAAGAAAGGAAGAAACACCGGAAGACGCATACAACAAAGTCCAGTTCTCTCTTCTCATGGAACTACTCCTTGACTATGGAGTCAGCAAGACATTTACACGATGGATAGCAGCGGCACTTCAGGAGCGAACCGTCATCCTACGATTTGGAGACTGGACGTCTGAGCTTCATAACCTTTCTATGGGATTGCCTCAAGGTTCTCCTCTCTTCGTACACTAAAGGCCTCGCAGACCTCAACCGAAACGGAATTGCTCGAGTGTTGACACTAGCAGATGACGGTCTGATCTACAAAACATCAAAGAATGCTCACGAAAGAACGAAGCAGTTCAGCAACAGCTGAACAACATTGCTCAGTGGTGTCAAGAAACTGGATCGTCCATCAACCCTACAAAATCCCAGGCATTAGTCTGCACTCTCAACAACAAGACATCAGGACAAGTAAAGAAGTACCCTCACCAGTTTTCTTCAATGGAATACCAGTTGAATCAACTGACAACCTACGCTGTTGGGTGTAGGCTTTGACAG
>CM065735.1:27316460-27326460 GCA_033310375.1 Conus canariensis | reverse complement strand
GCAAAACTTCTGTTTCCCCCAGTGGAAATGTTCAATATAAGAGTAGAAAAAAACACATCAGTAGACAGACTGACAGAGGGACAATTTTGTGGATAATATATATATATATATATATATATATATATATATATATATATATATATATATATGAACAGCAGAGCTGACCACTCAGACTGTTCCTTATCTTTTGATCTCCCTTGCATCCTTAAGTGGATCCTCAAGCATAGGCTCAAAGATTGTTCCCTACATTTTATACTGTTTACATAATGTTTTTAGATTTTCAGCAACTTTTTTTCCTGTCCACACTTTCAATTTGTTAATTTTCTACCTTTCGCTGGCTGCTTTGGGGGTGCTGTTGGATTCTTTTTTGACCCTTGGCGGTGAGAACACCACAGGATTACGGACTGTGGTGTGTCTCTATTTGACACCAAGAGCACAGACACAATCAGACGTGTCTCCCTGATGAGTCCGATCCTGCGGACGAAAGGCCTAGGAGCAGACAATACATACAAATCTGCCTTCAGGAGAAATTGTGATGGGTTCCCTCATGCAGCGAGTGAAGGGGTTTGATATTTGTAACATATGTTTCCCCTTTTTCTTCATCTTCGACATTTTTTTTAAAATTTCAAATCTTTACCAAATCATTATTATAATGATGGAAGAATTGCTAACCTGCACTTGTTTTCATCCACTACTTAATTGTTGAGCATTATATATATATATATATATATATATATATATATATATATATATATATATATATAGAGAGAGAGAGAGAGAGAGAGAGAGAGAGAGAGAATGCTGAACAATTAAGTAGTGGGGGAAAACAAGTGCAGGCTAACGATTCTTCCATCATTATGGTAATGACTTGGCAAAGATTTGAACTTTAAAAAAAAGGGTAGGGTGGGGGTAAAGATGAAGAAAGTGGGAACATAAAATTAAGAAAATAAATTATAAATATGAAAACCCTCACTAGCTGCATGTATATATATATATATATATATATATTTGTTAAAAAATATTTTTAAAATGAAGTGGTAAAATCTACAAGCTTGTTTCTAGCGTTGCTATCTTCAGGATGTCTTTTGGGGCACGCCAACGATCTTTTATGGCGTGCGGGACTTGATTTCAACTCTGTGTGTGCAGGCGGATCTCATTTGCTGCACGTGCGGCCTGTGGTTCTTATTGGGGCCTGTTCAGGTGGAATGTGCTAGCAAAGATTTCCACTTGTGCCTGCAATTGTTTACAATTTCTACTTTTGTGTTCAGAGTTGCTAAGTGTGGTTTGCATAATATTAACCATTTTTCTGTGGAGCATAGATTGCATCTTTTTGAAATATTGTTGTATGGTGTTGCTCTTTTTATGATTTTCCATGATATGTTGTAGTCTATTTTTTTATCTTTGAGTCTCCAGATGTATTTGCTCAGCTCTGTTTGATTTTTGTATTTTTCATTTTTGAATGACTGTTTGTGGTTTGCGTATCTGGTTTTGAAAGTGTTTTCAGTAATCCCTACATATGTTTCTTCTTCATTTTCTGATGTTACCGTAGCTTGGTATACAATGTTGCTGTGAAGACATTTATTGCTCAGGGGGCACTGTTCTTTTTTAGTGCAGTTGCAAGATGTCCTTTCGGCACCCTTCTCTTTTATGTTGCTTTTCATTTTGTTAGATGAATCAATCATGTTTTTGAGGTTGGGCATACATGAGTATGACAGTTTAATGGTGTTTTTGTTGAATATTTTGGACAGTTTGTGTTCTTTTGGGAATGATGTTGCCAAGATTTTAAAGAATTCTTTTCCTACATTTGTTTTTACTTGTCCATCGTATGGTGGGTTGTACCATATGATCTTTCTTTTCCTATTTTTCTTAATTCTGTTCGTGTTGTTGTCTGGACTGTATTGTAGTTTGTAGTTGTAACCACTTTTTTGTAATGCTTCTTGATATTCTGTTGCTGCATCATTGAATGCGTTTTCATTGCATGACAGGTTGGATAGTCTCTTGTTTATACCATTGGGTATTGTTTTTAGTATAGATGGTGGGTGGTTGCTTTTGATGTTTACGTAGACTGGTATGTCATTGGGTTTTTTGTATGGTTTGTACACATGGTCATTGAGGTCTAATGTTATGTCTAGGTAATTCACTACTTTTTTGTTTGCTTCTATTGTGATTTTTAAGTTGTGGTTTTTAAAGATTTTACATAATTCTTTTTTCTTGTTTTCAATGGTTCTTGGATTGTTGTTTAATGCAGCGAGGCCGTCATCTCTGTATAAACCGGCCTGTTTTCCAAGTTGTTTTTGGATGTTGGATAGCATGAATAGTCCGACTAGTTCACATGTTTCGGCACCATCATACGATCCCATGGTTACATCAAATGTGGAGTTTTTGCTCGTTTTTTTAATCCGAGTTTCATTTCTGCTATGGAGTAAGGTTTTTTTGGTGTGGAAAATAATCTCCATTTCTGACTCTGTTATATTTGTGTATTTGTTGGCAAATTTCAAAGCTTTGTTGAGTAGTTCTTCATCTATGGATGGATAGAAGTCTACTATGTCAAATGTAATGAACATTGTATTTCTCTGTTTGTTGAGTTTCTTAAACCATTGTATGACTTCATAGCTGTTTTTCCAAAGGTTGTATTCGGTGTTTGATTTTATATCTTCTATAGCCTTTTCCAAAATTCTCTTGCTTATTTTGCCCAGTTCGGATTTAGATGGGTTTATTAGTCTACATGTTGGGTTGTTTTGGAAGTTAGGCTTGTGGTCTTTAAGTGTTATGAAGGCCTCCTTTGTTGCTGTTGTCTCTACCCTATCACTTAACTCCATGCGATGTGCAAGCTCTTTTTCTTTTTTGCGGATGTTGCTATGTGTAGTTTTATCAGCTTTCTTGTAGTTTTTCTGGATGTTTTTGTTTAAGAGTTGAGAGTATTCGTTTGGTTCCATTTTGTAAAAATTGCTCGTTTTGTCAGCCTTTACGAATATCTTTTTATCATTTTGGATTTGTTTTATATCATTTGCTAGTGATGTTTGAAAGTTGTTATTTGATTTTTTGAATTTAATATTGGCTATCAGTCCCTTCATTTTGTCTTCAAAAGGTTTCATTTCATCTATTGTCGGAGGTGATCGCCATGATTTGAATCCATATGTATTTTTGTCTTCATTCTTTGCATTTGGGTTTAGGAAGAAGAACGCCTTCCATCTCATGTTACGCACAAATTTCTCGGTTTGTTCTATCAGTTTTTTAGTGTAAGTTTGTGGGTTTGATAATGGTATGTTTTTAGTAGATTGCCTAAAGTTGATTTTCTCCATTTCAGATTTTGTCAGACCACAGTGCTCAACTTGAGGAGCGATTATTATGAACAATATAAAAAAGTTCTTAAAAAATCTGAAGGTGCTCAACCCCTTGGGGAGCAACATCTGTTAAAAAATATTTTTAAAATGAAGTGGTAAAATCTACAAGCTTGTTTCTAGCGTTGCTATCTTCAGGATGTCTTTTGGGGCACGCCAACGATCTTTTATGGCGTGCGGGACTTGATTTCAACTCTGTGTGTGCAGGCGGATCTCATTTGCTGCACGTGCGGCCTGTGGTTCTTATTGGGGCCTGTTCAGGTGGAATGTGCTAGCAAAGATTTCCACTTGTGCCTGCAGTTGTTTACAATTTCTACTTTTGTGTTCAGAGTTGCTAAGTGTGGTTTGCATAATATTAACCATTTTTCTGTGGAGCATAGATTGCATCTTTTTGAAATATTGTTGTATGGTGTTGCTCTTTTTATGATTTTCCATGATATGTTGTAGTCTATTTTTTTATCTTTGAGTCTCCAGATGTATTTGCTCAGCTCTGTTTGATTTTTGTATTTTTCATTTTTGAATGACTGTTTGTGGTTTGCGTATCTGGTTTTGAAAGTGTTTTCAGTAATCCCTACATATGTTTCTTCTTCATTTTCTGATGTTACCGTAGCTTGGTATACAATGTTGCTGTGAAGACATTTATTGCTCAGGGGGCAAACATCACTAGCAAATGATATAAAACAAATCCAAAATGATAAAAAGATATTCGTAAAGGCTGACAAAACGAGCAATTTTTACAAAATGGAACCAAACGAATACTCTCAACTCTTAAACAAAAACATCCAGAAAAACTACAAGAAAGCTGATAAAACTACACATAGCAACATCCGCAAAAAAGAAAAAGAGCTTGCACATCGCATGGAGTTAAGTGATAGGGTAGAGACAACAGCAACAAAGGAGGCCTTCATAACACTTAAAGACCACAAGCCTAACTTCCAAAACAACCCAACATGTAGACTAATAAACCCATCTAAATCCGAACTGGGCAAAATAAGCAAGAGAATTTTGGAAAAGGCTATAGAAGATATAAAATCAAACACCGAATACAACCTTTGGAAAAACAGCTATGAAGTCATACAATGGTTTAAGAAACTCAACAAACAGAGAAATACAATGTTCATTACATTTGACATAGTAGACTTCTATCCATCCATAGATGAAGAACTACTCAACAAAGCTTTGAAATTTGCCAACAAATACACAAATATAACAGAGTCAGAAATGGAGATTATTTTCCACACCAAAAAAACCTTACTCCATAGCAGAAATGAAACTCGGATTAAAAAAACGAGCAAAAACTCCACATTTGATGTAACCATGGGATCGTATGATGGTGCCGAAACATGTGAACTAGTCGGACTATTCATGCTATCCAACATCCAAAAACAACTTGGAAAACAGGCCGGTTTATACAGAGATGACGGCCTCGCTGCATTAAACAACAATCCAAGAACCATTGAAAACAAGAAAAAAGAATTATGTAAAATCTTTAAAAACCACAACTTAAAAATCACAATAGAAGCAAACAAAAAAGTAGTGAATTACCTAGACATAACATTAGACCTCAATGACCATGTGTACAAACCATACAAAAAACCCAATGACATACCAGTCTACGTAAACATCAAAAGCAACCACCCACCATCTATACTAAAAACAATACCCAATGGTATAAACAAGAGACTATCCAACCTGTCATGCAATGAAAACGCATTCAATGATGCAGCAACAGAATATCAAGAAGCATTACAAAAAAGTGGTTACAACTACAAACTACAATACAGTCCAGACAACAACACGAACAGAATTAAGAAAAATAGGAAAAGAAAGATCATATGGTACAACCCACCATACGATGGACAAGTAAAAACAAATGTAGGAAAAGAATTCTTTAAAATCTTGGCAACATCATTCCCAAAAGAACACAAACTGTCCAAAATATTCAACAAAAACACCATTAAACTGTCATACTCATGTATGCCCAACCTCAAAAACATGATTGATTCATCTAACAAAATGAAAAGCAACATAAAAGAGAAGGGTGCCGAAAGGACATCTTGCAACTGCACTAAAAAAGAACAGTGCCCCCTGAGCAATAAATGTCTTCACAGCAACATTGTATACCAAGCTACGGTAACATCAGAAAATGAAGAAGAAACATATGTAGGGATTACTGAAAACACTTTCAAAACCAGATACGCAAACCACAAACAGTCATTCAAAAATGAAAAATACAAAAATCAAACAGAGCTGAGCAAATACATCTGGAGACTCAAAGATAAAAAAATAGACTACAACATATCATGGAAAATCATAAAAAGAGCAACACCATACAACAATATTTCAAAAAGATGCAATCTATGCTCCACAGAAAAATGGTTAATATTATGCAAACCACACTTAGCAACTCTGAACACAAAAGTAGAAATTGTAAACAATTGCAGGCACAAGTGGAAATCTTTGCTAGCACATTCCACCTGAACAGGCCCCAATAAGAACCACAGGCCGCACGTGCAGCAAATGAGATCCGCCTGCACACACAGAGTTGAAATCAAGTCCCGCACGCCATAAAAGATCGTTGGCGTGCCCCAAAAGACATCCTGAAGATAGCAACGCTAGAAACAAGCTTGTAGATTTTACCACTTCATTTTAAAAATATTTTTTAACAGATGTTGCTCCCCAAGGGGTTGAGCACCTTCAGATTTTTTAAGAACTTTTTTATATTGTTCATATATATATATATATATATATATATATATATATATATATACGTAAAAAGTTAAAAATCCAGAACACCACTCTCTCACTGCTGAGATCCGTTTTTCTGGCGTCATGAGACGATGATAGAAAGAAGAAGAAGGAAAAAATGGACCGCAGAACAACTTGGTAGACTCCTTTAATGTGTCCAATATTTCGGTCCAAAGACCTTCCTCTGGGAAGCTTGCTCTTATGTCTTACCACTCACCATCCGTCTACAGGAACACCAAAACCGATCTACTTCTGCCATTCACGAACACCTACAAGACACAGGTCACAGTTTCAGCCCCCAAGAAACCAAGATCTTATCTACAGAGCCCTTCCTCACAAAAAGAAAAGTTAAAGAAGCCATCGAAATCAAGACTAGACGCTCTAGCCTGAACAGAGATCAAGGTTTTGAACTTCCCCCCATCTACAATCAGATCCTGCCAATTATTCACCCCACACAACAGTCGCCCCACCAGTCCTCGCTGCCACAACAGCAACAGTGAGCTGAAGAAGACAGGGCGACCCTGTCGAAATATTCTCAAAGTAAGTTTTTGATTCTGAGTCTAAATACTTTTCTATACTGACTAAACCTGCACAGCAGTGATGATACCCATGTAAAAAAGAAAAACGATCTATACTGACTAAACCATAACAGCAGTGATGACACCCATGTAAAAAGGAAGAACGATCCTATACTGACTAAAACTGCTGCGCAGTAGTGATGATACCCAGGTAAAAAAAAAAAAAGAAGAGCGATCCTATACTGATTAAACCTGTACAGCAGTGATGATACCCATGTAAATAAAGAACGATTCTATACTGACTAAACCAGTACAGCAGTGATAATACCCATGTAAAAAGAAGAACGATCCTATACTGACTAAACATGTGCAGCAGTGATGATTCCCAGGTAAAAAAAAAAGAAGATCGATCCTACACTGACTAAACCTGTACAGCAGTGATGATACCCATGTAAAAAAAAAAGAACGAGTATATACTGACTAAACCAGCACAAAAAATGATGATACCCATGTAAAAATAAAAAGAAGAACGATCCTATACTGACTAAACCTGCGCAGCAGTGATGATACTCACGTAAAAAGAAAGAACGATCCTATACTGACTAAACCTGTACAGCAGTGATGATACTCATGTAATAAAAAGAACGATTCTATACTGACTAAACCAGCACAGCAGTGATGATACCCATGTAAAAATAAAAAGAAGAACGATCCTATACTGACTAAACCTGCGCAGCAGTGATAATACCCATACAAATAAGAACGATCCTATACAGACTAAACGTGCGCAGCAGTGATAATACCCACGTTAAAAAAAACAAAAAACAATCCTATACTGACTAAACCTGTACAGCAGTGATGATACCCATGTAAAAAAAAGAAGAACGATCCTATACTGACTAAACCTGCGCAGCAGTGATGATACCCATGTAGAAAAAAAGAACGATCCTATACTGACTAAACCTGTACACCAGTGATGATGCCCATGTAAAAAAGAAGAACGATTCTATACTGACTAAACCTGTACAGCAGTGATGATACCCATGTAAAAAAAAGAAGAACGATTCTATGCTGAGTAAACCTGCCTTTGTAGCTATGGGTCGTTGTCCTGTCATGATGCAGATGGACGTTGATCCTGTCTTGCTGTTCGACTGGCCGTGTACAGATGAAAGGCTGTTCTGAAGCGACACAAGAGAATCCTGTATTGATGCAGTCTGGCTCTCTACTGGCATATGCGAGTCTTGTGTTTGCTAGGGTGGGTCCAACAATTAAAGAGACTGGCTATTATTATAGCATGATCTTGCAGTAGAGTTATTTTATCCATGCACCAGTTCAGTTCAGTGGTTTATTTCATGTCTTTTCATCGCCAGATGATATATCCATGCATCAATATGGTCTAGGGTTGTTCAAAAAGAGTCGTTTCAAGTTGAAACATGAGATCGATTGCTTCCCTGTTGTTTTCAAAGCTTTTACTTTCTCCATTACTTTTTACTGTCCTTCAGCTAATTTTGTTCTGGAGCCAAATAAACAGCTTTTGGAATCAAAATTCTTGATAATTTGTGTCATATAAAGAAAAAGTAATAACCAAGAGATTTTTTTTTCTTTTCACCGATAAGTCATAACAGATAAGAATGAAAAACTTACTGAATATTCATTAACACACACACACACACACACACACACACACACACGCGCGCACACTCACACACACACACACATGGTGGATATAATAGTATTGTTATTATTCTTTGTCGTGTTTTCGTTATTGTTGATGTTGTCGTCGTCGTCGTCATCATCATCATCCTCATCGTCTTTCTCACCCTCCTCCTAATCATCATCATCATCATCATCATCATCATCATCATCATCACCATCATCATCATCATCGTCGTCGTAGTCGTCGTCGTCGTCATCGTCATTGTCATCATCATCATCATCATCATCATCATCGTCTTCATCTTCCTCCTCCTCCTCATCTTCGTTAGTAGTAGTAATAGTAGTGGTGGTGGTGGTGGTAGTAGCAGCAGCAGCCATAGCGGTAGTAGTAGTAGTAGTAGTAGTAGTAGTAGTAGTAGTAGTAGTAGTAGTAGTAGTATCATTATCATTACCTTTGTTGTTGCTGCTCCTGTTGTTGTGTTGTTGCTGCTGTTATTATTGTTCTTTCTATCACCATCATCAGTAGTAGTTGGAGTAGGAGTAGTGGTATTAGATGCAACAGCAGCAGCAGAAATAGTAGTAGTAGTAGTAGTAGTAGTAGCAGCAGCAGCAGCAGCAGTAGTAGTAGTAGTAGTAGTAGGCGAAGGAGGAGGAGGAGGAAGGAGGAGGAGGAGGATGAGGAGCAGTAGCAGTAGCAGTGGCAGTAGCAGCAGCAGCAGTAGTTATAGTAGAAGTAGTTGTATGATTATCAGTATTAGTATTATCATTAAGGGGAGCAACTGTGTAAAACGTGTTTGCTTCTAAGTGGTAGAGCAAGATTGCAGACTGCCATTGAGAACTCAGGAGAGAAGTGTGTGTGTATGTGCGTGCCTGCGCACGCGCGCGCGCGCGTGTGTGTGTGTGTGTGTGTGTGTGTGTGTGTGTGTGTGTGTGTGTGTGTGTGTGTGTGTGGACGCGAACGCGCACCTGCGCAGTGTGATACCTTATCTTCCTCTTCCGACCCAGCAACCTGATCATGTGTAGAAATCTGTCCACTGTTATACTACTACATAGAACAGCAGTTAGGAACGATATATTTTGATTAGGATGATATGAATACATGAATGTGTCACTACTTTTAAACATACCAAACAATAATCAGCATTTTTCTACGCGTCCATTGATGGTGTTTTCCATACAACTAATCATCTGACACATCATCAGGCTACAGTTCGATACGCTAATATCACATGTCATCAATCATTCATCTGACCTATCATCAATTATCTGTGTAATGTGTCATTGTTAAGCTACCTGACACACCATTTATTAGCACTTTAATGTGTCATCATTTAGCTGTTTGACACAACACAGTTCAGTCCTCTAACAAACATTAGTTACATGTCTGAAATATCATCGGTCACTCTCCTGACAAATTATCCATCAGTCGAGAAGAAAATGGTGGAAGAATGCACTCACCAGGGTTTGGGTATGTTGATCGGGGAACAAGAAGGAAACCATGCAAGCTTTCTGCTCATAGAGCTGTCATCAGGCTTAGAGTTGGTGGGTGACAGAGACAGACCTTATATGGGGACTGACAATAAAAAGAAGAAGAAAGAATGAACAGAGCTCAGAGACAAAAGGAAGTTAATTGGGGTTAAGCAGTGAGTAGGAATCATGAACAAGTTAAAGTGGAAAGCAAGAAGGCCTGTTCAAAAAGGAAGGAGAGAAAAAAAAAAAGGGGGGAGGGGTTAGTAG
>CM065735.1:27303960-27308960 GCA_033310375.1 Conus canariensis | reverse complement strand
CTCTGTACTTGAGCATTTGTATGTAAATAACAGATAAACAGCCAAATTGATGGACACAATCGGATTACTTAACGAGTGTTAAATAACTTTGATTGAAATTGCACTGTATCGGTCTGTCTTGCTAGTTTTGGATTACAGAATGAGATAACAAAACAAGCTTATAATCACTGCACCTATGCATGAAAATACATATGACTTAATTTATACCCATAGCATCGCATCATGTTGAATCAATAGACATCAATGTAAGCAAAAAGACTAATTACAAATCATGATAATGGTAATAGGGTAAAGAAGAAGAAGAAGAAGAAGAAGAAGAAGAAGAAGAAGAAGAAGAAGAAGAAGAAGAAGAAGAAGAAACATGAGAAGAACAAGACTAATTAAAAAAAAAAACTACAAAAAACAAAAACACGAGCAAGAACCAAAAGAACAAGAAGAAGAATGATGAGGACGTGGGGAAAAGAACAAGAACCAGAAGAGCAGGAATACGTGTACGTACACACACACACACACACACACACACACACACACACACACACACACACACACACCACACACACGCACCACACACACACACACACACACACACACACACACGTACATATATCTACATCTATGTCTATCTATCTATCTATCTATCTATCTATCTATCTATCTATTTTTTTCCTAAAAGTTCAAATCTTTGCCAAGTCATTACTAAAATGACTGAAGAATTGTTAGCCTGCACTTGTTTTCCCCCCACTACTTAATTGTTCAGCATTATATTGTTTGGTCAATCAGTGGGAGATTGCATCTCTTAGGAGATCCAAGTAAAGGTTGTTCTGTACAATTCTTAGCCACTCACAATGCTTGGGTTATTGAACAGCAGAACTGATCATTCAGACTGTTCCATATCTTTTGATCTCCCTTGCATCCTTGAATGGATCCTCAAGTATAGGCTCAAAGATTGTCCCCTACATTTTATATTGTTTGCATAATGCTTTTAGTTTTTCAGCAACTTTTTTCCTCTCCACACTTTCGTTTTATTTCATTTACTACCCTTCGCTGGCTGCTTTGGGGGTGCTGTTGGATTCTTTTTTGAATCCTTGGTGGTGAGAACACCACAGAATTATGGACTGTGGTGTGTCTCTATTTGACACCAAGGGCACAGACACAACCAGCCGTGTCTCCCTGATGAGTCCGATCCAGTGGACAAAAGGCCTAGGAGCAGGCAATACAAATAAATCTGTCTTCGAGAGGAATTACGATGGTTCCCTCAGGCAGGTAGTGAAGGGTTTCTCATGTTTATAATATATTCCCCCCGATTTCATCTTCAATTAAATTTTTTTTTTTTTTAATTTTTCCTAATAGTTCAAATCTTTGCCAAGTCATTACTAAAATGACTGAAGAATTGTTAGCCTGCACTTGTTTTCCCCCCACTACTTAATTGTTCAGCATTATATTGTTTGGTCAATCAGTGGGAGATTGCATCTCTTAGGAGATCCAAGTAAAGGTTGTTCTGTACAATTCTTAGCCACTCACAATGCTTGGGTTATTGAACAGCAGAACTGATCATTCAGACTGTTCCATATCTTTTGATCTCCCTTGCATCCTTGAATGGATCCTCAAGCATAGGCTCAAAGATTGTCCTCTACATTTTATATTGTTTGCATAATGCTTTTAGTTTTTCAGCAACTTTTTTCCTCTCCACACTTTCGTTTTATTTCATTTACTACCCTTCGCTGGCTGCTTTGGGGGTGCTGTTGGATTCTTTTTTGAACCCTTGGTGGTGAGAACACCACAGAATTATGGACTGTGGTGTGTCTCTGTTTGACACCAAGGGCACAGACACAACCAGCCGTGTCTCCCTGATGAGTCTGATCCAGTGGACGAAAGGCCTAGGAGCAGGCAATACAAATAAATCTGTCTTCGAGAGGAATTACGATGGTTCCCTCAGGCAGGTAGTGAAGGGTTTCTCATATTTATAATATATTCTCCCCATTTTCATCTTCAAAATTTTTTTCCCTAAAAGTTCAAATCTTTTGCCAAGTCATTACTATAATGACTGAAGAATCGTTAGCCTGCACTTGTTTCCCCACATACTTAATTTGTTCAACAAATATTATATATATATATATATATATATATATATATATATACGTGTGTGTGTGTGTGTGTGTGTGTGTGTGTGTGTAATTATATATGTATGTATATGTATTATAACGGTTGTTAGGTAACTTTGATTGAAATTGCACTGTATGATTTTGGATTACAGAATGAGATAACAAGCTTATAATCACTGCACATATGCATGAAGAAGTGTACAGTGAAAGGTGGACTCTACAGTGTACAGAGAAAGGTGGGCTACAGTGTACAGTGAAAGGTGGACTCTACAGGGTACAGTGAAAGGTGGACTCTACAGGGTGCAGTGGAAGGTGGACTCTACAGGGTACGGAGGAAGGTGGACTCTACAGGGTACAGTGGAAGGTGGACTCTACAGGGTACAGTGGAAAGTGGACTCTACAGGGTACAGTGAAAGGTGGACTCTACAGGGTACAGTGAAAGGTGGACTCTATAGGGTACAGTGAAAGGTGGACTCTACAGGGTACAGTGGAAGGTGAGATTCTACAGGATACAGTGAATGGTGGACTCTAGAGGGTACAGTGGAAGGTCGATTCTACAGGGTACAGTGAAAGGTGGACTCTACAGGGTACAGTGAAAGGTGGACTCTACATGGTACAGTGAAAGGTGGACTCTACAGCGTACAGTGAACGGTGGACTGTGCAGGGTACTGTGGCAGGTGAGATTCTAAAGGATACAGTGAAAGGTGGATTCTAAAGGATACAGTGAAAGGTGGATTCTACTGGGTACAGTGAAAGGGGGACTCTACAGGGTACAGTGAAAGGGGGACTCTACAGGGTACAGTGAAAGGGGGACTCTACAGGGTACAGTGAAAGGGGGACTCTACAGGGTACAGTGAAAGGGGGACTCTACAGGGTACAGTGAAAGGGGGACTCTACAGGGTACAGTGAAAGGGGGACTCTACAAGGTACAGTGAAAGGGGACTCTACAGGGTACAGTGAAAGGGGGACTCTACAGGGTACAGTGAAAGGGGGACTCTACAGGGTACAGTGGAAGGTGGACTCTACAGGGTACAGTTGGAAGTGGAATTGTACAGGGTACAGTGAAAGGGGGACTCTACAGGGTACAGTGAAAGGTGGATTCTAAGGGTACAGTGAAAGGGGGACTCTACAGGGTGCAGTGGAATGTGGACTCTACAGGGTACAGTGAAAGGTGGATTCTACAGGGTACAGTGAAAGGGGACTCTACAGGGTGCAGTGGAAGGTGGACTCTACAGGGTACAGTTGGAAGTGGAATTGTACAGGTACAGTGAAAGGTGGACACTACAGGCTGCAATGAGAAATGGACTCTACAAGGTACAGTGGAAGGTAGGACTGTACAGGGTACAGTGGAAGGTGGACTCTACAGGGTACAGTGAAAGGTGGACTCTACAGGGTAAAGTGAAAAATTAACTCTACAGGGTACAATGAAAAATGGACTCTACAGGGTACAGTGAAAGGTGAAGCTCTACAGGGTACAGTGAAAGGTGAAGCTCTATAGGTACAGTGAAGGATGGACTCTAAAGGGTATAGTGAAGGGTGGACACTACAGTGTACAGTGAAAGGTGAAACTCTACAGGGTACAGTGAAGGATGGACTCTAAAGGGTACAGTGAAGGATGGACTCTACAGGATACAGTGAAGGGTGGACTCTACAGGACACAGTGAAAGGTGGGGCTCTACAGGGTACAGTGAAAGGTGAAACTCTACAGTAAAGAAGAAAACAATGTGGCGTCTTTTCTAAATTGATGCTGACTTACTATGACGTCAGTTGTATTGATCTCATATCACCCATGGAGATGAAAGTACGATCCAGTTCTTGAAGAAGCCTTTTGACAGGCGAAAGCTTGAATCATGAAAAAAAATGAACTCCATGGGCGGTGTTGACGACTTATTGTTCATCACCATTATTATATATATATCACTCACAGATTATCAATTCAGCTGTAGGTTTAGTTCATTTATGACAGTCATACAAGACAAACAAACAAACAAAAAAATAGTTTCACAAATGCTAAGTCAAAAATAACTTGAACAGTATTCACAGGCAGTTGACGTTCAGACTGAGTTTGTAAACCTGGCAACGAATTTTCAGAACCATTAAATGACATTCACAAAAATGATATTTTAGTGCTGGGATAACTATGTCAAATATATTTATATTTAGGTAAGTTGGAATGTTACTGTTCAGTCATCAAGACATAACGTATTCCGACATAATGTTGAACAATGCATTTTTGTGTCTTTTTACTTTTCTTGGCTTTAAAAGTGGTGTTGTGTGGGGTGTTGTGGTGTGTGTGTGTGGTGTGTGTGTGTGTGTCTCGTGTGTGTGTGTGTGTGTGTGTGTGTGTGTGCTCTTCACGAATGCCAAATAAACGAATCAATTAAAATACAGTTTTGAAAACCAGGAACGATTTCATGTTTTCATGCTCTAAAAGCACGTCGCAAGCATTTGTTGAAGACCCATAGCACTCTGACTCAGTTATTTCTTTTTTTTTAAGTATTTAAAAAAAGTTTTGTTTTCAAGCAAATTTTGAAATCGTCAACATATCTCTCTTGAAACTGTCTACTGTTTTTAATGCCTTCTCTTTTTATATCCTTTTCTGTAGAATTCTTCGTCTTCCTGTCCGATTTTGTTTTCAAAGTGACACGTGTGTATTGTTTAAGCAACCGTTTCACAAATTAACTTTGAAATAAAGAAAAAAAGAAGAAACAACGAAGAACAAAAACAGAAAAAAAGAAAAGAAAAAAAAGTCTTCGACTTTACATTTGTGACTGCACGTCCGGTTGATTCCAGGCAAAGTTCAAAACATTATATACGACCAAATATGACGGCTTATAAGCAACATTGAAGTAATATGTTATACGTATGAGAAATTAGAAACGATTTGAGTAAATCATA
>CM065735.1:27273960-27298960 GCA_033310375.1 Conus canariensis | reverse complement strand
CAAAAGAACATGCAGCAGGAATATCATTAATCGACTTTTAAAACTTAACAACTACTGAAATGTAGGGTGGTCAGTGAGAAAATCTAGCATCCTTTGCGATGAGATGAGGCAGACCGACGGAATAACCTAGTACCAATGCCTGTCTTGTACTTCACATGGGTCAGTGTTACAATGAGGGGTGTTTCTATCGTTCATGACTCTTGTGTTGACCTTTTTTTTTCTACCTACGTCATTTTTCTTGGGTTAGTTGTCAACTGCTTCGTTTCCTTTCTTTTGAAGGGAGAAAGACGTGTTCCCAGAACACGCTACTGGTGAAGCACTTCGCGCCATCAACTAGACTCTATGCCTCGTTGGTTACTTCCTATCACCCGTCCTTCACTCTCCCTTCTAAAACGCCTACAGCGGCTGCTGCATTTTACAAAACGTACATGCGTTTCTCTGTGACCCGCTCTCCATTTTTTTCTCGAGCTGCACCAAAGATTTCTGCCTTTGAACGTGGATGGCAGCCCTGGAAAAGCCTGAGTGGTGGGCTGGGGTATGATAACATTGACACGAAAGCTGAACTCAGCTGGAGGTGCACAGATATATGAGTGAAGAGGTTTGGGCTGTGTGGTACTGACTTCTGTGGCATCTGTTTGCATGAAAAATAATATAAACAGTCAAGTTTCATCCGTCAGTTTGATTTTTTCTGTATCTTTCACGTTGAAAAAATCTTATCTAGATAGCAAGCTATCTGTCTGTCTGTCTGTCTGTTTGTCTGTCTGTCTGTCTGTCTGTCTAGCCATCTGTCTACTGACATTTTAGTTTCTGTCTCCGGTTCTAATTGTTCTGATTATATTTTCATCGCACATTTGATCCTTTCTGGTCTTGGGACTGTCAGCAGGGCACTGACTGATGACGTCATCAGAAGAACGCCGTGAGACCGTGATCAGCTCACCGTTGTCATTTAATAACAGTCGGCACTGGGTTGACATGGTTCACACAGAGTATTAGTTTACTGTTGGCCAGGATGGATTAATGATGCGTATAAAGGGACCATTAAAGAAATTAATTCAACAGCCAACTACCATGGCGGGTTTGTGTCATGCAAGTGAAGCAGAATACATCACACACAATAATAGATTGATAGATGCGATGTCCTTATTTTAGAGAAAAAAAAATGGCGAGAGAAAGGCCTCATCACAATAAAAGATAATAATAGTACTCAGGAAAGGCGTCTTTTAACTTTAGTGAAAGCACAAGACTGACTTGAGCAAAACAGGGCGATAACCGTGTTTCAATACAATGGTCTACTAAATGGCACACCACAGACATGGATTGACTGGATAAAGGATAGGAATATACGACTCGAAATGGAGAACCATGGTGCCTGTGACGCAAACCACTTCTATGCAAAAACAAAACAAATTAAAGAATACAAAGAGTAGTCACAAACCGTTAACCCCACACGCAGTAGATTTTTCAGAGCAGAAAACTGAACATTAGATTTAGTTAAAAGGTGTGGCTAAGGTCAAGACTGGCAACAAAAGAAGTACGATTACGTGAGCTGCAATGGAAACTGTTAATGATATTCATCCCACAAATATTCCGTTACAAAAAATGGATGTATGCCGGTCTGTTTTGATTATTGTCCAGACACTGTAAAAGCCCTTGTCGTTTTTTTTTCTTTGAATGTCCGTCAGTAAGACGATTTTGGTACGAAATTGAAAATTTTGTTTTCTGATAGGTAGGAATGAAATTGCATATGTCCCTAATAGACGTACTGTTTGTGCTATATGAAAAGAAATCTTAACATGATTATGTGTGCATCAACAAAATTTTGCTAGTAGGTAAAAAATGTACCAGCAAGATTGAAAAGACATCGATACCATATAAAATGATTTTTGACCAAAAGATACAGTAAAAGAAGTTAATGTTACACACACACACACACACACACGCGCGCGCGCGCGCGCGCGCGCACGCACGCACGCACACACACACACACACACACACACACACACACACACACACACATGCAACCACGGACGCACGTAAGCACGGCATTGAAGCAAACAAAAAACAAAGAAGAAGCAAATGAATTTTTGGACCCTGGATCGTCAACTGGTTTCATATAGCGTCTTTGTGGGCACACAACTGTCCCTTCCATAACACAAGACCATGTTTGCATTTGCGTATAATATATCTGAAAAGAGAAGTCTCACTGGACTGTTCCTCCTTTGGCTTTTCCTCAACTGATCTGTCATAAAACCTATGAAAAGTAGAGGCATCGGTCCACCCTGCTGACTTTAAAATTTCATCCACCACCGGTTAACGCTGCAGAGGAAGCTGCTCCCCTAAAGCTATGAGGTGCAAAATTCTGGATTCCAGCATCCACTGGTACTTCTTTCAACCACCTTGACACTGTATTTTTACTGGCAGGTCCGTGTGGGCGTGCATAACATAACAATAACTGGTCAACACTCTTTCCTAGTTTATCTGTCGGTTTTATGTATTCTTTTAAACACTGTACCACACACACACCTTTCCGTCTGTGTGTTTGTCTTTTGATCTCCCTTGCAACTTTGGGTGGATCCTCAAGCGTAGGCTCAAAGATTGTCCCCTACATTTTATACTGTTTGCATAATGTCTTTAGTTTTTCAGCAACTTTCTTCCTTCCTACACTTTCGTTTGTTTTCATTTACTACCCTTCGCTGGCTGCTTTGGGGGTGCTATTGGATTCTTTTTTGCACCCTTGGTGGTGAGAATACCACAGTATTATGGACTGTGGTGTGTCTCTATTTGACGCCAGGAGCGCAGACACAACCAGCCGTGTCTCCCTGATGAGTTCCGACCCAGCGGACGAAAGGCCTCGGAGCAGGCAATACAAATATATCTGCCTTCAAAAGGGATTACGACGGTTCCCTTATGCAGCTAGTGAAGAGTTCCTATATCTGTAATATATTTTCTTAATTTCATGTTCCCAGTTTCTCCATCTTCAAACTCGCCCCCCCCCCCCCCTCCCTCCTTAAGTCCAAATTTTTGCCAAGTCATTACTATGAAGACAGTTCAGTTGTTGGCCTGCGCTTGTTTTTTCCCCCACTATTAGATTGTTCGTCTATGTATTTGTCTGACTTTATTCAAATTTAAAAGGCTGTGCCAGTCTTGAATAAAAGTTACTCTGTGTTACGTTTTCTTATGGGAGCAAAAGTTACCCCACTTGTTTACTGTTACTGAATTAAAAGTTAGTAGAAAAAAAAAAATCTTTCCCAAACTTAAACTAAGGAAAAAAGCAATCGATGGCTTATTTCCAGTGAGACAGATTTAGATTAAAAATGAGGAGCATGGGGTTCGTTACCAGTATGGCCGCCGAGCTTGCGTGATATAGCTATCCCGCGCATGTGTATCTCACATATCCCGTAGCTCCGAGAAGCCACGAGAAATGGAATTATATTTGAGGCACACGATCATAAAATCATATTCATCACCAACGACATTCATATTAGCATTTTACATAACTGTTTGTATCCTTCAGCCCTTTATTTCTGCATTTATATAATTTTCTTTTTGAAATGAATGTTTATAGTGTCTGTAATAATAACACATTCTTCTGTTTGTACGGCTTCCCACTATAACCATCACATTAGTTATAAGTTATTTTGTTTTTAACAATCTATCTATTCAATTATTCAATTATCTGTACATTTATATATTTATTTGTTTGTTGTATTTGTCTACTGATTTATTTATTTACTTATAATTTGTTCGATTACGTGTTTGTTTGGTTGTTTGTTTTTTCGTTCAGACATTAATTTTATCTGACATAAGATTTTTAAAAAATATGTATTGTATTCACCATGTACAGCTTGTCTTTTTAATGTATTTACTCGTCTTATGAATGGAAGATATCTTGATATTAAAGAAATTGCATGTAAATGATTCGTTTGTAATACTCGGAAATGATGACATGATTGTTAGTCATACGATTGTTCACTGTATAATACAACTTGTAAACCATAACCTACATGCCTTTTTTTTTAATAAACAAGTCTGCGCAACATACATGGGGGGTCTTAAACAAAATGAAACATCCATATAAAGTTTAGGAACCCTTGGCATGTTTTAGATTTAAACGAGCAGACTTTTTGACTGTATGGTTGTCACATTGCTCATTTTGGGGTGTTTTTTGACTGTTCGATTTGTTAGAAGAATTTCGAGCTATGTCATTTTCATATGTGCATGACAGCGTGTAGATAAACATGTGTGTGTATTGATTAGAGGCCAAACATCATAACTTTGTCAGACTTACTGATGGGCCGAAAATATATACACGATCAAATAACCGACATCTGTGTACATACATAATTCATCCTCTCTCTCTCTCTCTCTCTCTTCTCTCTCTCTCTCTCTCTCTCTCTCTCTCTCTCAAGTTTGGACTGTTTGAGTGAACAAGTGAATTCATATTTTCCATCGTTCTTTCTTTCTTGGTTTCTTTCTTTCTTTCTTTCTTTCTTTCTTTCTTTCTTTCTTTCTTTCTTTCTTTCTTTCTTTCTTTCTTCTTCCTTCCTTCCTTCCTTCTTTCTTCTGTCTGTCTTGTCTTCGTTTCTTCTTCTCTCCTTCTTTCGTTCGTTCTCTTTTGTATTTCCCTTCAGTCGTCGACATCGTCACCGTC
The DNA here is from genome assembly GCA_033310375.1 of Conus canariensis. Lineage (NCBI taxonomy): Eukaryota > Metazoa > Mollusca > Gastropoda > Neogastropoda > Conidae > Conus > Conus canariensis. The sequence goes on along the minus strand of CM065735.1, from coordinate 27,294,309 downwards.
GTCATCCTTGTCGTCGTCGTCGGGCCTTTTGTGTGTGTGTGTGTGTGTGTGTGTGTGTGTGTGTGTGTTGTGTGTGTTGTGTGTGTGTGTGTGTGTGTGTGTGTGTGTGTGTGTGTGTGTGTGTGTGTTCTTTAGTTTAAGTTTCTATTTTTTGTGTCATAAAGAAAGTTATACACGTTTCAAACGTTGTATGTCGGATGAAGAAAAAAGCAAGACAACTGAAAGGAAGAATCTCTCATTTTAATGAAATATCAGAATTAAAACAAACAATAAAGAAAGAAACCTAAAGCCACGAACTGTCACTTTCATGAATTTTAGAGAAAGAACGTTCTTTGCAGTTACATGAAAAGATAGATGGCATTATAGTTGGAACGAAAGCAAAACAGGTACAGGAAGGGGACTAGTTGAAATATTTATATATCCTGGGGAAAAAAATCTCGGTAATTGTTCAATAAATTGATAGAGATAGGTGTAACAATAAAATTATAATAAAAAATGATATCAAGCCTTTCTTAATAGAAAGAAGTAAAAATAATTCGTTTAAACACAACAAATGCAAATTTAAAGAGGCTGCTAGTGGCATTCAGATTTGACTTTTATTGATAAAGAGGTAAACGAGACTGGAGAATGCAAGTGAGACTTCAGCCACACCCAGCTCCTCCCCTGGTCGCACTTGTCCTGAGCCAACCCTTAAAGATGTAATGTCGTGCATGCAAAATTTGAACAGGGAGTTTGGTGGACTGAAGAGTGATTTCAATGGGATGAAAGAGGATATGAAAGAGCTGAAAGGGACGTGTTCTGGCCTTCGTGAGGATGTGTTGTTTTCAAGACATGGAGTGTGTGAACTAACGCGTGAGACTGAAAAGCTGAAGAAGCGTAGTGACTGGTTGGCTGACAAAGCTTCACAGTGAGAGGTTAAGCCCGATGACTTCGATGGTCGGTCTAAAAGAAACAGTCTAATAATTCATGGTTTCCCAAGAAGGACAATGAAACCAGGCAGGACTGTGAGGAGCTAGTTCGGGATCTCATTAGTGATAAATTCAAGCTGTCAAGTGACATTCATTTTGACAGACTCCATCGCTTAAACAGGAGGCTAGACTCCCCCAACACTGGATGATGCACATTCGACAAGGACATTGGATGATGCACATTCTACAAGGATTCTGGATGATGCACATTCTACAAGGACATTGGATGATGCATATTCTACAAGGACAAGGGAAGACTACTGCGTGCCAGGCGCGAACTGCAGGGAACACGGGTGTACGTAGGGGAAGACTTCACCCAGTGTGTGAAAGAAATGAGGAAAAAAACCAAAACAAAACAAAACAACAAAAAAAAACAACAACCTTGTTCCACACTTAAAGGTTGCCAAAATGTAAATTAAAAAAGTCCCAATGGTTTTTTTTATCATCTTACAATTGAAAGTAACAATTATTATTTGGATGATGAAGACAAACTTAAACTTGTTACTTAGGGAAACACCCGGCCTAATCATGTAAATGCATCTGGACTGAAACTCCTTACAGTAAATGTTAACAAAAATGTAAATGTGCGAGGGGGAACAAATCAAAGTATAACACCGGTAGATCTTGAATCCTTTGGGAGAAACTCACGTGCAGGCGAAGGGTTGGTTTGTGACACAGTTGTGTGGGTGGCAGACGCGTGTAGCCGTGTTCACGCATGCAATGTCAACCTCCGTAAACACCTAAATGTAACACAGGCAGATGATTTTAACCTTCAGTTTAAATACGACAGCACTGGTAGTAGTACTACCCCCACCCACAGTTTCCCGTGTCATGTTGCTGGTGACGTCACTTTGGGGAATTCCCAGCCATACGACAAACTCACAAACGATGACGTCAGAGTGTTGTTGGATCAGGCCTCTCCCTCTGCAAAAGAAACGGCGGCAGGCAGCGACTGTGCTCCATGGCGTGATTCATGTGCAACCTCTCAGAGTGACACGATGATAGCCCGTGTTACTGATCCCGAAAACGTAAACATTACATGTGCGGGCAGGCAGTCGCTGGGGCAGCGTTCAAATAACAACCCAACATCAACACCTAAAAGCAGACAGCAGAGAGCAACAGACAGTTACTTTGGAGGGCAGACAACACATGTGAACAAACCACTCGTGGTGCGGGCTGGACATACTTCACCTCTCAGCACATGTGTACTGTTATAGGTTAAAGTAATTAAAGATAACAGATTACAAAAACAACAACAACAACAACAACAAAACCCGGCCTTTTCCATCCCCTCCTTCAGGTACTTCTTTACGTCTGAATGGACAGGGAAGGTTTTTAATTTAAAAAAAAAAAGGGGGTTATAATCCTTGATCTTAATTCATCGAATGAAAAATTCTGTTACCAGTTTCGTTCAGCTGGCACAGCAGCCACTCCTTCAAATATAACATAAACAGTTTTAGTTATATTTACCGACCATATTAGAACACACAAGGAAAATATTAAAATAAACGAGAAAAATTGTAACTTTCGTGTTTCTACAGCTAGCTGATGACAGGACACTCTTGGTGGACTATGCTATTGTCGTCCAGGAAGTGTCACAAGTGCTTGGTAATAGAATCACCACTGGTGATACCTCTCATGCGATCCTTGATATTATGGTGTGTGGTGCAAACATGCAATAAATAACATCTGCCATTTTTGTCAATTCGTGTTCAGTACCCACTTGACTTACACAGGGTAGCCCCCCAAACTGAAATCTTGTGTATCAAAACTGCTCTGAACTTTTTACCCGTTAGACAATACAAGTAGAAGTTGATGGCACTGTTTGAGAACCACAGGATATTGCTGGCTGCACCGAGTACTTCATATTGTCCAGCCTGAATGGGGTCGTCCCAGTCAATATAATGATAAAGTTGGTACTGTACCTGGATCGGTGCTGTCAGCAGGAAAAAGGCAAGACTCGTAGCAATCAAGGTGACAGTCAATGAAGTCACTTTCTGCTGTCTGGAAGCCTGGGTGGTCTGCTGTATAGGAAGATGTCTGCCTGGTCTGGAAGATCTGACCAGTGTCCAGAGAAGAGCACTGTTGCTGACCAGTAACAACATGAATGGCAAAAAACTACATTGAACGATGTCTATCCAAATCCAGATTGTGTGGGAAAACCAATAGTACGTTTCTGACACAACATCCTCACGGCACTCCCGGCTGCCAGGACGTATGTCAAATCCATAGAGAAAGTGACAGTGAATGAGAATGATAACAACAGTCATTATACCAGCAGTAGCCCGTGACTTTCCCTTCGTCCACACAGCATTGAAACGAAGTGGCCACAGCACAGAAGCTGCTCTTAACATGGTGAGTGCCACAAGCATCCATGGAGATAAAACTCCCACCGTGTATACCATCATCTGCCGCAGTTTACACTGCCAGGATCCGAGTGATCTAAAAAATGGCAAACCGAAATGATCGTGGAGAAATTGATGCAGGGGAAGTATTATCAAGAGCAGCTGGTCAGACACGGCCAGAAGTTGAAAGAAAACACTATAAGTTGATGAACTGAGACGAGTCATGATTAAAATTATCATACAATTTCCAAATATCCCGAACACACACACTGTAGGTGCGCCAATCTTCCAGATCACATCAGAGACCTTTTTAAATGGTTCATACTGAACATACCAAACACCCCTTTTGGAACGGTCTGAATGATCATCCCAAACATCACTTTGAGACGGTCTTGGTTGAGCATCACGCTGCTCTCTAAGAAGATGGAAATCTGAAGGTAGCTAAGTCACATTGATCAGCTCTCTCTCTCTCTCTCTCCTCTCTCTCTCTCTCTCTTCTCTGTCTGTCTGTCTGTCTGTCTGTCTGTCTGTCTGTCTTCTTTCGGCATGTCTGTCTGTCTCGTTCCTCTCTCTCTCTCTCCACATTTGTGTGTGTGTGTGTGTGTGTGTGCGCGGCGCGCGCGCGCGCGCGCGTGTGTGTGTGTGTGTGTGTGTGTGTGTGTGTGTTCGCGCACGTGTGCGTGCGTGCGTGTGTGTGTGTGTGTGTGTGTGTGGTGTGTGTGTGTGTGTGTGTGTGGACACAAACATATCGACTTCCCTTACTGTTATAATTTGATTCAGATCTAGGCCTTCATTTCTTGAATTTTGCTTTTTACATGTTAACATTAAAGTGACGTTTGTTCAGCTGAGAACGAATGCAGAAAGTAGGCAATTATTCTGAAGGTTGTTCTAATAATACAAGAATTGGCGTAAAGAGCAAAATGTCTCTAGGCACCATTTCTTAAATCTTCCAAACATTTTGATACCCAGACTTCATGATAACTCACAATACATATAGCATGTTCCTCAACGTTTTGGTGGATTGTTTTAAGATCAATATACATTTGTGTTGTTCTTTTATATAAAAAAACATTCTAGAATTGTATGTGACCATTACCTGGCTGTGCTACGCGATGTGTGTGTGTGCGTGCGTGCGTGCGTGCGTGCGTGCGTGCTGTGTGTGTGTGTGTGTGTGTGTGTGTGTGTGTGTGTGTGTGTGTGTGTGTGTGCTTACTGTCCATTTCGTGAACTGAAAATAATCTGGGAGCAGAGTGAGAAAGGGAAATTGCTGTCATGAGAAATGACTGAACGTAAACTTGTTTGAGAAGGATACGTTTTGTTTTGGGACATCTATGATGATCATAGAGTATTGCATTGTGAATTTTTTGCTAATAGTTAAGACTTTGTGCTTGTTAGCCGAGTGCTGTTTTCAGTTAGAAAGCTGAGCCAACGTTTTCCTACAAATTATTTCAGTTAGTGTTTTACGTCCACTGAATGTCTAGGATCAAGAGTTGATCACAGCATCAGGGAGCCAAACCATGATCTCTCTCTTCAAATCTTCTGCGCAGAATCTTCTGAATTTGGATCCTAATGTCGTTTCACCACAGTGGTTGTGAGAACGTTGACGATTGTTTGTTTGAATTTGTGTGTGTTTTTTTATCATTAGTGTCTTAAGTGCGGCGTTAATTTAGATTGGCATCAGTGATTTTCCCTGAGGAAAGGGGAACATTGCGAAACTGAACAGATCCCCCAGGGGCTGTGATTTTGCGTTTGTTTCCAACAGGGCGAAATCTAGCATCTGATCTACATTATTTGTGTATGTTTAGTGTCAAACGTGTTAATTTTCTCCCACGTCAGGACCTATCCAGTGTTCATCATGTCATCTGGTATGCGTATCATCTAGTGTGCAACTGTGCAGTTAAAATATATACATCATCTTCAACCGCCTTCTTAAGTTCAAATCTTTGCCAAGTCATTACTATGACGGAAGAATGGTTAGCCTGCACTTGTTTTCCCCCACTATATAATTGTTCGGCATTACATGTTTGGTCAATCAATGGGAGATTGCATCTCTCAGGAGATCCAAGTAAAGGTTGTACTGCACAATTCTTAGCCGCTGGCAGTGCTTGGGTTATTATTGAACAGCAGCGCTGACCACTCGGACTGTTCCGTATTTTTTTTTTTTATCTCCCTTACATCCTTGAATGGATCCTCAAGCATTGTAGGCTCAAAGATTGTCCCCTACACTTTATACTGTTGCATACCGTTTTTAGTTTCTCAGCAACATTTTTTTCCTCTCCACACTTTGATTTTGTATCATTTTACTACCCTTCGCTGGCTGCTTTGGGGGTGCTGTTGGATTCTTTTTTAACCCTTGGTGGTGAGAACACCACAGAGTTATGGACTGTGGTATGTCTCTTTTTGACGTCAAGAGCACATACACAATCAGGCATGTCTCCCTGATGAATCCGATCTAGCGGACGAAAGGCCTAGGAGCAGGCAAATACACACAGGCACACACACACACACACACACACGCTGACTGACTGACTGAAACCATTTACTGTCAGATTAACATAGTGTTGTACTGACAATTAAAAAACCTTAATAAATTAGTGAGAAACGAAAATAATACAAATAACATCTGAATGACATAAAAATCATAAAGGGAAATTAACAGGGAAACATTTAACATTTTATAAGTAAGATAATGAAATCAGAAATTGTAACAATGAAACAATTACATCTTAACTGTACTGAAAATTAAAAAAAACACACACACACTCTCTCTCTCTCTCAGAACACCATTAAACACACAACACACAGATACACACACAAACACACCACCCAAACACCCCCCCCCCCCCCCCCCCCCACACACACACACACACACACACACACACACCAATTCCCCGTACTCACATGTATGCGTGCACGCACAAATATTCACTCACAAACATATAAAACAAAATTTCTCTCTCTTTCTCCCTCCTCCCCCCCCCCTCTCTGTATGTCTCTCTCTCTGTCTCTCGCATGCGCACACACACACACACACACAGGCCGAAGCTTTTGTTGATACGTTCGCCAGAAATGGCAGCAAAGATAGTTTATCAACAGAAAATAGACTGCACAGAGTGCAAGAAGGAAAGTTCATCTACAACGATCCAGACCCTGTAATAAATCACGATCTGAATGCTCCCAAGAAGTAGAAGTAGAAGAATGTCTTGCTAATCTGGGCACCAGAAAAAAACATCAGTGGGTTTAGACGGTACCTCTAATGAAATATTACGTCATGTCCCACCTAATGTAAAACGCTTTATCTCAGTATTCATTCAAAAATGCTGGGAAGATGGCAATTTGCCTTCATTATGGAAACATTCCATCATAGTTCCTATACATAAACAAGGATAATCCAGGTAATTATAGGGGTATATATCTATGTGATAGGAGCAGTAAAATATATAGTACAATCATAAATAACAGACTTCAAGAATGGGTTACAGAATATAATTTGACAGGTGAATATCAGGCAGGATTCAAAAGGGGCTATTTTACTGTTGATCATATGTTTACGTTGTTGTCATTGGTTCAGAAGCAATTTTGTTTAAACCGCAAATTGTATGTAGCCTTCATCGATTTTGAGAAAGCTTTTGATTCCATTAACAGACACCTATTATGGCCTATACTCTTGAGAAATGGCATAAAAGGCAAAATGTTTCGTTGTATTCATAGCATGTATACTAATGTTAAAACCAGAATTAGATGTGGTTCCATGCTTACAGATTACATTAACTGCACACGTGGAGTGAAACAAGGGGATGTGTGCAGTCCCATTTTGTTTTCCTTTTTTTTAAATAAATGAATTAGCATTAGAAGTTATTCGGGAAGGGAAACACGGAGCTATTTTTTCGTCAGACTATTTTGAACTGTTTATATTCCTTTTGGCTGATGATGTTGTGTTGCCATCTGAAACTGTTATCGGTCTTCAAACACAGTTGAATAATCTGTATTAAGCAGCTTCAGCTCTCCAGCTAAAAGTAAATATGGACAAAAGTAATATTATTGTGTTCAGAAAAGGGGGTATTTAGGAGCTAGAGAAAGATGGATGTATGCAGGAGCTGTGATGCCTGTGTTAATGTATACAATTGCCTAGGAATTTGTTTTTCAACAAGATTGAGTTTTGTTATAGCATGTCGTAATTTAAGTAGTAGAGCTAAACACGCTTTACTGTGCATTTCACAAAAGTTATATAGTTTAAAAATAACTCGTTGACTGTCCTTTTGAAGATTTTCGATTCACAAATTCAGCCGATTGTTCAATACGGCGCAGAGCTATGGGGACTTGCTAATGCGGCATCTGAATGTGAAAAGGTTCACGTATTTGCTCTCAAAAGATTTTTAGGCGTAGAGATGCGAACTCCTAATGACTTTGTTTACGGAGAGACAAACAGATACCCATATATATATATAATATATATATAATATTATTTATTCAGCTGTAAAATGTGTAAAGTTTTGGTTAAAATTGACAAGAATGGAGGAATCAAGGCTACCCCATAAAGCTTACAAAATGTTGTATGATTTAGATATACGTGGAAAGAAGAATTGGGTTACAAATGTTCGTTGTAAACTATATTATTTTTGGTTTTGGATATGTATGGCTTAACCAAGGTGTTGAGGGGATAGACAGATTTCTGCAAGTTTTCAGAGAACGGTTAATTTTATGTAGATGGCAAAGTGGGACTCTCATATTAGTGATAGTGAAAGGTTTCATGTTTACAGAACGTTTTGCAAGGTGCCTGAGGTAAAAAGTTATTTACTGATGAATTTAGATAGGCATTTAAGGTATGTATTGACGAGGTTTCGATTTGGCATTTCTGAAATAGCGCAGCATCGTTTACGTTACAAAACACATAGTAATGCTGACTTAAAATGTCCGCTTTGCAAAAATGAGAAAGAAGATGATGTTCATTTTGTCTTATGTTGTCCTGTTTTGAGTGACTTAAGAACACAGTATATACCTAGAAAATTTTATGCAGATCCAAATAAATTTAGACTTGCATTGCTTATGGCAACAGAGCATAAACAAACTGTGAAACAACTGTCCATTTATCTTCACAAAGCATTCAAGTTGCGTTCTGTTCTGGTTTCTTGATTAGATACTAAATAGGTTGTTAATTAGGCATTTGTGTATGGAAGTTATGTACCCCTTCATGAGGGGCAATGGCCTATACATGAATAAACTTTCCGTTTCCGTTTCCGCTTCTCTCTCTCTCTCTCTCTCTCTCTCTCTCTCTCTCTCCTCTCTCTCTCTCTCTCTCTCTCTCTCTCTCTCTCTCTCTCTCTAGCGCGCACAGCCTATGCAAAAATTTCATAAATGGAATAATGCGACATAGTACACGTGAGAGTCGGACATCTATGTTATGTAACAGATTCTTTGCTCTACGTGTACATCAGACCACCAAACCAAAAAGAAACAAACACACACACACACACACACACACACACACACACACACACACACACACACACACACACACACACACGCACGCATGCACGCACGCACGCACGCACACACACACACACACACACACGCACGCTCTCTCTCTCTCTCTTTCTCTCTCTCTCACTTTCTCTTCTCCTCTCTCTCACTCTCTCTCTCTCTCTCTCTCTCTCTCTCTCTCTCTCTCTCTCTCTGTCTCACATCAGATCAAAAATATCTTATCGGTCAGATTCGTCAGTGTGTTGATTTTTGCTGCCTGTGCATAATGATCTGCACCTGTCGCTTTACAAAATGAAGTAGATCAACATCGTGCTTTCAAACTGCGTCAGTGTTTTAGAGCCAGAGAGCTTCCTGTATGAGGAACAAAGTCAGCTTATCTGAAAGTAACGGATCAAGTCAGATGATGCAGATATTATCATCTGGAATCTAATCATCAATACAGATGCACATACAAAGAGCATGTATCTTCCACATGATATAAACAGGAGACAAAAAAGGGATTTATAGTAGCATTAATGTAAAGTAAACAATGCTTGCAACAGCAAAAGATCATAGGTGCAAATACATGTGTGCGTGCATACGTGCGTGCGTGGGTGGGTGCGCGCGTGTGTGCGTGCGTACGTGCGTGCATGTGTGCGTGCGTGCTTTCGTGCGTGTGTGTGCGTGCGTGCGTGCGTTGCGTGTGGTGTGTGTGTGTGTGTGTGTGTGTGTGTGTGTGTGTGTGTGTGTGTGTGTGTACAGACTTTTTCGTTGAGGTTTATGGATCACTCATCAGTTTGAAAGGTGTCATCGCTTACGATGCATGTGATTTATTATTTTCAAGTACTTTACATGTCATTGCGGTTGGACATATATAACGTTTTAAACTCTACTGCGAAGTAAACCTAACATACACACACGAATGTACATTCGATTGGATCTTTCATGAGAGAGAGAGAGAGAGAGAGAGAGAGAGAGAGAGAGAGAGAGAGAGAGAGAGAGAGAGAGAGAGTATAAAACGAACTAATCTTCAATCTTTCCAAACGTGTACATGAATACAAGTCTTACCCGTTGGATTTGTCTTCGCTTTGTAGAAACATATATGATAAATTACCAACGTTTTCGTATTTAACTGGAAATGTAAAATGGGGGGAAGGGTACTGTATGAAACGTGTTTTTTTTCCTACACTATCAGCACGTTACTTGGTAAAGTAATCTTGGAGAGAAGACAAAAGAGAAAACTACATGAAAGGAGAAAAAAACAAAAAAAAAACAAAAACACGGAAGGCAGATTCAGTAAAGACCTTCCGGCATTTCAAATTTCAAAATTTGTTTAGGAATGAAACTCCTCAAGTTATTTGGAGTCAGAATAATATGAATGTTTTACAATATTCTTACGAAGTACAACCTTTAGATATATGAAGAAAATGTGGAAAGATTTTTTTAATAAAAATCCATCCTTTTACTTTACATCCATGGACAAATTTGCAGACAGAATTCTAAAACAAAGAAGAGACATATAATCAAAAATATATAATTCAACCTTATGCCAGAGTAAGCCGTATCCTGATCAGCAAAGGGCAAGATCTTAAAATACCTAAATACTTTTTTGACAAACATATACCAGCAGTGAACATCGTCTTGGAATGCGTAAATTAATGTTTCTTAAAATTGGTTGCCATTTTAATACGTATAATCTGAACATGGAATGTATGCGAAACGTCATAGTCTTTATTTGAAAATTCCCATTGGTGTTTGTGTAGCTAATGTAAACTTATGGCTCATCTGAGAGTATAGGCCCCATGTGTGTAAACTATATGCAAACAGATGACCCACCTGATACAGTCTGTATCAAATGCATTCACAAAAGCAAATATTTCATTAAGAAGCATTTACTACATACACGTTCAAAAGTGAGATAAGTCATCAGTAAGCTTCGCTCCAAAGACAGCTCATCTACAGAGAAAACTCAGACATTTCTCTATGCAATGATTTCCTACCGTCTTGACATTTCCGCAAAATCTGCAAAAAGAAACAAAGTGTGGGACTACAGTATGCAGAAGATGACGAACTCTTACTGAAAGTGGAGGGCAGTAACTTTATAGAGAGGCTGAATATTAGACAAGTTTGGAACACATGAAGTACTTCTGCACTGTGTGTGGCGATCACTGGGGTGGAGAATGACAAACATTGAAGATTTGGATTGAAGTTTGCTTTAAAGTGAAAACGTGCGGATGTGGGGACGAACAGAAAATGAAGAAGGGCGTTATTTCTGTATGATTGAGATATGATCTAGTGACGGTGGCTGAGTTGACGGTGAGAAGTGTGTGTGTGTGTGTGTGTGTGTGTGTGCGCGCGCGCGGCGTGTGGCTGCGTGTGTGTGTGTGTGTGATGGAGGTGATAAGATAAGATTGTGAAGAAAGGACAACGAAAGTGAGTAAATACGTATATACGCTAGTAACAGGAATTCCAGAGGTGGGCACGTACAGCGCACAAACTTACAGAACAGACAGACAGACAGACAGACAGAACAGAAAACACACACACACACACACACACACACACACACACACACACACACACATTTACACACATACATTTATACACACATTCACTCTCACTCTGTCTGTCTTGTCTGTCTGTCTGTCTGTCTTTCTCTGCTTCTCTCTCTCTCTCTCTCTCTCTCTCTCTCTCTCTCTCTCTCTCTCTCTCTCTCTTCTCACCATCCATTCGACCACCATCACTAGATCATACCTCAATCATACCAGCATAACGCCCACCTTCATTTTCTCTCCATCCCTATATTTATACCTGGAGCGCAAGATGAGACGGTGAACGTAATTTTTGGACCTGAGGAAATTCAATGATGAAACAACACAGGGATTCGTACAAAAGAACATTACAATAAACTTAATGAGAGAACACAAACATGTAATCAAAGCTTTTAAAAGTCTTCAGAAAGAAGGAGACAGATTGAAACAATACGATAGTGTTTAAAGATTAATCCGAGTAACCCACTGACGAAACTGATTTTTAAAAATTATTTCTTTTTTTTTCTTCTTGTTTCTGTTTCTTTCTGGTCGAAATTTTTTTTTTTTTTTTAACTTCTTACCTTGGCTTTACACACACACACACACACACACACACACACACACACACACACACACACACACACATGCACACACACACACTCACACACACACACATATGCGCGCGCTCACACACACGCACACATATGCGCGCGCTCACACACACGCACACACACACACACACATACACGCACGCCCCGCACACACACACACACACACACACACACAAAGAGAGAGAGAGAGAGAGAGAGAGAGAGAGAGAGAGAGAGAGAGCTGTATCTTACCCTCTCTCTCTCTCTGTTTCTATCTATCTATCTATATTTTGACATTATTGTTTCTGGCTTGTGTTGCAATTATGGTGGTTGCATCTTATTGCTGGATTTTTCCTCTTTGGGTCTGTGACCGTAAGTCGGGGGAACAGATGACGTCATCAATAGAAAACTGTGAGCCCGTGATTGGCTCGCTGTTCTCATTTTACAGCATGTTAACAGCAGGCTGACATGGATCACACAGACAAGGAGAATCACTTTACAGCCGACCAACATTAAACGAACAAAGAAGTAAAATGAGTTTGAACCATATACACCACACTCCAACAGCCAGTCATCAGGCTGGGAAGGTGCCCGGAAAGTGTTGCAGGGTACATTGTACACAAAAATGGATAAACTGATAAAGCAATGCACCCGTGTCTTTTTTTTTTGTAAATAAGAATGGGATTCAGTATAACAAAAACAGGCATGTCAATGTAAAGGAGAGAGAGGGACAGAGAGAGAGAGAGGGGAGGAGAGACGGAGAGAGAGAGAGAGGGGAGAGAGAGAGAGAGAGGGGAGAGAGAAAGAGGGGGGGGGGGGGAGAGAAGACAGAGACAGACAGACAGACAGACAGACAGAACGAACGAACGAACGAACGAAATGGTTTATTGCTTTATAGCAGTGAAGGTTCCTTAGCAATGCGATTCAATCGACCATGATAGAATTAAACTCCGTACATGTTCGTTTGACATGGAAACCATGACAAAATTTGACATGGGAACCATGACAAACTTGTCCTTTTTCCAAACACAGTTGTGACATATTTCATGTCTAATTGCAAAGTGAGACGACTGCAGGCGGAAATCTAAACAAATCTTAAATAAATGTTAGCGAACCGCCCAGAGAAACGTGGACAAACGAGTCACAAGACAAAACACAACGCGTTTCGACCTCTTAGGTCTTCTTCAGTGAGACACAAACAAATAAAATAACGAAAATTCACTTAGCTTTGATCGCCCCAGATCGCTTCAGATCGCTTCAGAGTTCAGCGCAAGGAAGAAGGCGTTCAACTCTGAAGCGATCTGAAGCGATCAAAGCTAAGTGAATTTTCGTTATTTTATTCGTTTGTATCTCACCTGAAGAAGACCTAGGAGGTCGAAACGCGTTGTGTTTTGTTTTGTGACTCGTTTGTCCACGTTTCTCTGGGCGGTTCGCTAACATTTATTTAATATTTCATGTCACTGGTAAGGCACTGGTCACGATGATTCCGTCTGAGGCGTGGGTCTTGAGCCCAGGCTGTCATCCCATGTAGAATAGGATCAGGCCGCGTTGCTTCTCCAGCGTCCGTGCAGCACGTGCCTGGATGTCAGCGTGTTGTGTTCTGTTGACACGTTTTCCTCGGCGGAGACTGGCCAGTTTTATCCGTTCCTCTGTCAACATGTGTCTGTCATCTTGCTTCACAAACCAGAGCGAACAATCACTGTCATTGGGGGTACACGGAAACTCCAACATCAGATCGTCCGATTCACAGAGTAGTATGTCTGATCCACTGGAATGATCAAGATTGATCTTTTGAATAACTTCTTTCTGCTGTTGTCTCTCAAGCGTCTCTGAACAGATTTTTCGGTCAGAGTGGCAACATAACTTTTAACGACACTTGTACTGAAACCTGCCACGAGGTTTTCATAGAATGGCTCAATGTCCGTGTCAGCTGGTGGAGAGAGGACAGAGCTATTGATGTACTCACATGTACGTCCAGTTTCAGCACTATCACTCAGGTGCAAGGTATCATTCTCCGATCTTACTGGATAATCCAAGCTAACGGCATGACTCGAATATGTAGACACAGTGTGTTCCGTTTCTGGGTCATGTTCACACAGGTTTTCAAGTATTGCATCGGTCGAAGACGGAGTGTCCAAAACAGTTACAGTGGCTTCTTCACGTTGACCACTTGCCTGCCTCTCTTGCTGCTGTCGGGCTCTCTGCTGGTCACGTCGGATCTGGCTGGGAGGTTTCTTCCTGTAATACTAACCTGTGTGTTGCGGTTCAGGACAGGATCCACCATGTTTGTTGACACTTGGAAAGTGGCCGGCTTGAGGCGCGAAACAACCACAGTGTTTTCACTTTCTCCTGCAACTTTCCAGCTTGTGACGTTATTGTCCTTTAGCAGGGCGTTCAGGGTAGTCTCTGCAGCTACTGGTAGTCCAGAAACGGGCATATTTGCGAGGAAATTTGTCAAATTTATCGCAGATCAATCAGTGTGCGCCTGTTGCTTCTGCTCACGTCACGTGACCCACCACAGACAAAGAGGGCGAGAGAGAGAGAGAGAGAGAGAGAGGACTCAAGACTCATGAATCAAGACTCAAGATTATTTATTCATGCTTAGGCCATTGTCTCTCATGCAGAGGTGCTAGGGAATTCAATCATATATGCACCATGACAACTATACACAGAAATAACCAACATATGTTCATAAACCATTTCACAGTAACATAGAAGACCGCAGTTTGAACGCTTTAAATAAATAAATCGACGAAGTCCTGACTGTTTTTTCACAAGTAGGGTCAAAAGAAGTGCTATTATGAAGTGATTTGGGACTTTGTAATAGTAGAAAGGTATATACTGAGCTTCAAATTTTTGCAGGACAGGACAACATAACACAAAATGCACTTCACTTTCTACGGCACAATAAATCTGCATCTCTATGGAGTCAGTGACGGTAATAGTGAACTGCAGTTTCAGAAATGCCGAGTCTAAATCTAGTAGTCACACACTTCAAATACCTGTCCAGATTCAACAATAGATAGGTTTTAACAGTAGGCACAGTGCAACGGATCTGTAAATGTTAGATAATTCGCTATTACTCACATGACAATTCCACTCTTGCCTCTGCACAAAGTCAATCTATCTCCAAAAATTCGGGGAAAATCCTCATTGCATCAACCCCCTGGTTCAGCCAGACATAACCAATCTGATACAATATATGATCTACAACGATTTTTTTTCTTGAGGCCCAGTTTTTTTGTTGTTGTCACGTTCATCCAGATAAAGCAACATACAAAATGCTTAAATGGTAATCTATGCTCATCAATTCTACTTAATTTTAAGCAAAACCTAATACATTTTACAACAACATTTATATTAGTCGGGTATCTGCTCAATTCTCTTACACCAGATCACACACACACACACACACACACACACACACACACACACACACACACACACGCACACACACTCTCTCTCTCTCTCTCTCTCTCTCTCTCTCTCACACACACACAGAAAGTGTGTGTGTGTGTGTGTGTGTGTGTGTGTGTGTGTGTGTGTGTGTGTGTGTGTGTGGAGAGAGAGAGAGAGAGAGAGAGAGAGAGAGAGAGAGAGAGATTTTCTGTTATGAACACACATCGTGTATCTCCTGGCTCTCCCATATACAGCCTGTACTCGGTATACTTCACTGAAATCGATACTCAGAGGAATGTGCAGCCAACATAATATAGCTTGACAACAGCACATGATGATCACTCATTTCAACTACACTGGCACTGTCAAACCAGGTGGCCATGACCCACTATTGACGCACGGAGCTGTCAGCTCGAAGTGTTCAGAGTGTTCCATTTGATGGCAGACTTGTTTCACAAACCAAGGCTTTCTCCACATGCAACGTATTCATGAACACACACGGAACACAAACTACCCAGTGACTGCTTAAGATACTCCACTCACCAGTGCAACCTACTCAGATCCATCATCATTTTCTCATGATGAAAAAAATAAGACATCTGCCATATTTGGAAGCTTTCATAATACTACTGGGGGAAAATAAACCTGTGTCAGACCAAATGAACTTGTACAATTACTGTGCGTATCCATCAGGCCCCGGACTCTTATCATTATTCATTTTAAAGGCTGTTCAAACTTCCTCAGCAGAAACTGAACCTTGTCTAAATCCATTCCCTTCTTCGTATAGGTTCTGTCCATTAATAAAACTCAAATCTGCTTTTTAAAGAGAACTCATAATCAATTCTCCAGACAAGAGGGATAAACAAATAACAAGACAAGACACGACGCATTCACACCTTCACACTGATCATATACTGACTAAACCTGCCTCTGCAGTAACATATGTTCCCTCCCTGACGCAGACCACTCCAGTATCGACAGGCATTGCCTCTGTCTTGGGGCAGACAAAGTGCTGTCCTGAAGCGATACAAGAGAATCCTGTATTGATGCTGTCAGGCTGTCTTGTGGCATAGACGGGTCTTGCGTTTGCTGGGTTGGGTCCAACAATAAGATAGGCTGGCCATTAGTATAGCTTCATCCGGTTTGTCCATGTGTCAGTATGGTATCAGGCTGTACCAACAGAGGCTTGTCTTGTCTAAACATGAGATCGATTGCCTCCTGGTAGATTCCCATGGTTTCAACGTTCTCGATTACTGTTTAACTGTTCTCCAGCTAATGGCTTCAGCACCCACAACAAACGGCAGTTGGAATAAAATTTCTACCCGATGAATTATTTTTTCCGCTGGTAGATCATAACGGGCAGTAATGAAAAAGCTTATTGAAAATTCTTCCCCCCCCCCCCCCCCCAACACACACACACACACACACACATTTTATTCAGTTAATAAGAGAGCTTACATGTGCGCAAAAAGAAGACAGTGCGCGGAGATGTTCACACATTCATAATAGGCATATCCATGCATGGCAAACATAAATCGTAATATAAAGCCTAATATCTATTCAGTTCTTCTTTGTAGCCTAGCTGGCTATGAGGGGTCAAATCGGAGGTTTCATCTTGTCATAATCAAATTCTTACAATGTTAAGAAAAAAAAGCAAACACTGCTTTATGTTTTTTCCCCTTCAAATCAGCATAGTAGCTTACTGCCTGGTGTCATGCGCGTGTTGGATCGACACAGGCACAAGGCGCTTCGAGAGCGTTCGGGCAGCAGCGCAGCGTCTCCATTACCGGGTTGCCTCATGACAACGTAACAATTTTTTTTCTCTCTCTCCTTTTTCGTGAGAATTAAATCTCATTCCATCTCAAAAATATTTTCCAATGCATATGTAAGCCTCATTAAAACCACACACACACAACCACACCACACACACACACCACCACACACACACACACATTTAGTTAATCATGCAACGTTTTTGTCATCAATGTTCATTTTCTTGATAAACATTAAATATTGCTTAAACAATTAACACTGTGAGTACTGACCGTAGTAGGGAGATGAGGTACCTACACTGAGAAACAAAACAGATACACAGATACAGAGAGAGAGAGAGAGAGAGAGAGAGAGAGAGAGAGAGAGAGAGAAGAGAGAGAGAGAGAGAGAGAGAGAAGTGGGGAGAAAAAAAAACAGAGAGAGAGAGAGAGAGAGAGAGAGAGAGAGAGAGAGAGAAAGAGAGAGAGAGAGTACCACCATTTAACGAAAGAAGTTATAGTAAAATGCTCTATACGGAAGCCAGTATTTGTCGAATAGACTTAGGTTTGAATTGACACTAGCAATATATTTTCCAAAGAGTATCGATTAAGTAGACTTCTTCTGAAGTTACAAAAAACTGGATTAACATTTTGTAGTTTGGATTTATAAATGAAGAACTTGGCATACAGTATTAAAAAGTCCATCACACAGTCAGTCTGTATGTCGTCTGTTACTCCAAATAATACTAGGTTCTTATCAATATTAACATTATGGCAGTGCTCAAGTTTATCAATGATATTTTGCTGAAACTCCAACCAAAATGCCCGTACAATGTCACAATCGAAAATCATATGTTCTATGTCCTGTGGTCTTTGGTCACAGAAATTACAGTTTGGTGTGTTAACAATTTTACACTGATATAGGTACTTCTGTGATGGCAGAATTCTGTGCAACAGTCGGAATTGAAACCAGCGTAGTTGCGCATCATTAGTAGTTTTAAAACAGTGTAAAAATATAGCATTCCAGTTTAAATTTTAGAACGAGTTGCTCCATTTCAAAACCGCAGCTGGAACAGCTCCGCTGCCAACAAGTACAGTTTGAATAAATTTACTGCCTTTCCTGATAGAAAACCATGATTTGGTTTCAAGAATTTTAAAGGTATTTGTAAGTTCTACTTGTAATTTATTTTGGTATCCTTTGATTGCGTTTAGGATTCCAATGTACGACAAAAAAAAAGTTTTTCTAATGGTAGGATATTTTGTTTTAAATTCATGATATGACATGTACTGCCCTGCTTCACTAACGAGCTGTCTGATGAAGTAGATGTTATTTTCACACCATTCTTTTACAAATATAGTTTTTTCACCCCTCTGAATGTCTTTATTGAAGTGAATGCATTCAGCCATAAATTCGTCAATGTTTCTAGGACAACATACTCTACAAACTCCCATAGTGCCTAAAACACGTCATTCCAGAAAGGATTCTTAACAGACTTGGTTAAAGTTTTGATATAATCTGCCCCAAGAATTTAATATTTTCCATTTCAGGGTACATATCAAAGAGAAAGTCTTTAAGCTTGGAGTTACCCCTCGGACTGTATTTTATAAAGCTAGCTTAATTTCATAGCAGCGATGAAAGCTCTGATATCAATCATGCGCAGTCCACCACAGACGTATGAGCTACATGCAACTGGTTTCCTAATTTTACTATTTTTACCATTCCATAAGAATGTAAACAACTCTTTCTCTAGTTCAGAGATAAAAATATCTGGTGGATCTGGTAGATTTATTAACAAATACGTTATTTTGGACAGGACAAGAGTTTTCACTACTGTTATTTTCCCTAGTGGTGTTAGCTGTCTTTTTTTCCAATGTGATAAAATCCTTTTCATCTGGATTAATTTGTCATCATAGTTGATGGTGCTAATGGACTTTGTATCAATTGAAAATTTAATGCCAAGTATCTTGAAGATACCCGGGTCCCAGATGAAGTTTTTATCGCGCATAAACCTTAAATTGCAGTTTTTTTTCTGCTACCTATCCAAATGATCTGAGTTTTATCAAAGTTCATGTTTAGTCCTGACATTTCAGCAAACTGTGTCAGCACGGCAATGGCTTCATTAAATGAATTTTCGCTGCCGTCCAAATACAAAGCAGTGTCATCTGCAAATTGTGACAATAAGCTTTCCCTATTTTGAATTTTTATGCCCTTGATTAAATTGTTATGTCTGATCTTTAGTGACAGTATCTCTGCACAAAGAAGGTAAAGATATGAGGATGACGGATCACCTTGTCGAACACCACGTTCTACTGCAAACCAGCTAGAATATTGACCGTTGACAGAAACACAAGTATTAATATGTGAATAAAAAGTTTTGACCCAGTGAATCATATCTGGGCCAAGGTTGAAAAAATCCAAGCATTTGTGCAAAAACGACCATGAAATACTGTCGAAGGCTTTCTCAAAGTCTATTGACAGAAACATACCTGGGATGTTTTTTCTATCAGCATATACTAAGGTATCGCATAACATGCGAATATTCTCACCTATGTAACGACCTTTCAAGAAGCCTGTCTGGCTTTCATGGATAATGGAAGGCAAGACAGACTTCAAGCGGTTGGCAATGCATGCTGATGCAATTTTATAGGAAATATTTAGTATTGAGATTGGACGCCAGTTTTTTACAAAACGTTTTGGTTTGCCTTCCTTAGGTATGCATATAATGACACCTTGACGTTGTGTTACAGAAAGTTCAGCATCAATAAAACCTTCGTTTATAGATCTAACAAGAAAAGCTCCAATATCAACAAAGAAGAACTTATAGAACTCAGCTGTAAAGCCGTCAGGGCCAGGGCTTTTACCATTTTTCATAGATTTCAAAGAGGCCGCTGCTTCCGTATACGAAATTTTTCCTTCTATGCTATGCTTATCTATGTCAGTTAATTTTGTTGCTTCCGGTATATGAGATGTTAAACAAAAATCACAGTCCTGTGGGAATATAGTTGTTTGTAAAATTGTTGTACTTCTTTCAAAATGGTTTCTTGTTCTGAGATAATGTTACCAGACTCTGTTTCCAAAAAGGGCATCGTTTTATCGACAAAATTTCTTTTTTCAAGGTTACAAAAATACTTAATTCAAATAAAAAAACAACAAACACCCAAAGCATTTTAAAGAAGCGCTTTCGGTTTTTGCAAAAATACTTACTGACCTTTTCACCTTCATTTATCCATCTGACTCTGGAGCGAATTAGTTTGCCTTCGATTCGCATATTTCTTATTTCTTGCAGTTGTATTTTTAAGTTCTC
>CM065735.1:27266460-27268960 GCA_033310375.1 Conus canariensis | reverse complement strand
CGCTTGAAGAAGCTTTGCTCCTCACCAGCAAACGTGCACAGAAACAGAAGACGTTTCCAGTCACTGACAGACATGCCACCAGCCACAGAAACAGACGGTACGACCATGACTGCAATAAATCTTTACATGAAGAAAGGTCGTCTTTTGGAGCGTGACAGGACGACTCATCGAAGTTAGGTGGGAGAATTTCATTGCAACAGAGCTTGTAATTTTGGGTATATATCATTTTCAAGGCTGAAAGACGTTTGAAGAGATCAAGTGGAAACGATTCAACGAAAGTGCCACCCATATGCAGTTCAGTCAACTGTTGTGTGAATCGAAATCCATTCGGGCTGATAGTGTGAATGGCACTACAGGTTAAGTTCAGTATCTGGAGTGTAGGAAATAGTGAGAAGACTTCAATTTCTAAAACTGTCAGAGATGTATAGGACAGATCCACTGTTCTCAGTGTAAGTTGCTGAACATCATATAAAACATCATAATATATCAAAGTGAGAGGATTTTTAGATAGTGATAATGCTCGTAGATTTTTTAAGCTGGTAAAATGTGTAGCATTAACATGGTGAAACTGATTGTCACTGAGATCAATAAATCTTAAATTGAAGAGATTCAGTCTAGGTAAGAGAGTTAAAGAGCAGCTCCTTAAAATCAGCTGAAAAAGGTATATAAGATTATTGACATCAGACAGTGTCATACCTGAACCTGTTGCATCCAGGTAGCGGAGCTGAGGGTATAGAATGGCGGAGAAAGGCTGGTAGCACAGGAATGTGTGACCTTGACAGAGACAACCCACAGGACAGGTCATGTCACACAGTAATTCATCATCACGCAGTGGGCAATGAGGCCAGCCATCACACATGTGGTCACTGTGTAGACAGGTTGTTGACGCTCTGCACTTAAAAAATCCTGGACACGTCAAGTCTGCACAACCCTCTTCATCCTGATGGTCAATACAGTCGTGCATCCCATTGCATCGTGTGTACACAGGCAGACAGTCGTTCATGTAACCAGGACAACGGTAGTGACTGTCAGGACAGGACTCGTTGTAGTTCATAGGAACTGACTTAAATCTTTCAATCCCGTTGAAGTTGATCAGAGCAGGGGATGGGAAACACGCGTGCTTAATGGGTATTCTCCTGAACACGTCACAGTTCTCTTCGTCTGATTCATCTTGACAGTGGGACACTTGGTCACACAACCTCATGTAGTGCAGACACTGACCATTTGAACACGTAAATTTATTACCACAATGAGGGTGGAAACAGATGGATTCATCGCTGCCATCATGACAGTCTCTTACATAGTCACATACCAAGGTATATGACAGTGTAAAGATCTCATCATTGCAGGCAAACAGAGGCTGAAACATGGCACTGTGGCCTGATGAATACATAATGTTTTTGTGTATATGTGACAACTGTCTGGAAAAATCACAAAATGGAGCCTCATTTTGACACATGTTATATGAAATAGAGCCACACAAGAAAAAGGCGTGTGTCACATGATCACCAAAGCACTTTGTTACAGTCTTATGTTCTGTTAGCCATGCGTTTGTGCTGATCAACAAAATTTCTGTAAAGTGAATTGTCTGGTTTGGCTTGAATTCACAAATTGATCCACTGAAACGACGCTGTACGTTCACTGTGCAAGTGTTATTCCCCAATGATACCGTTCCACGCACTGTGTTATAGCATTGTTTCTCTCCACAATGCAGAACATCAGTTCTAAAAGAGTGATAAATGACAAAAAGATCATGAAGAAGCTCGTGTCTGTACATATTAGGCACTGACATGCTATTTGAATAATACCCAATCCATTTGCTGTGTAGCCTACCCTCGTGCATATTTGCTAGGCGTTTAAGATTATGAAACCCATGACACATACACTTGGGGAAATTTAATGTGCCACCCAGAGATTTACAGTGCTGATTGCCAAATGCTATAGCATCAGTTTTATTATTGTTAGGGAAATGAGTGAGCGTGATAAATTTGTAACAGCTATTACAAAATGCCACCAAACCCTGACAAGTTGGACTGCTGAAGGGACAGTGTTCTGTTTCATCCCGTCCATCTTCACACTCTGTCTGATGGTTGCAGGCCAGGTGCGGATGAAAGCTGGCATAGTGATCCACAGAACAGTTCCACAAACCATTAGGTAGTCGCTGAGGCGCCATAGTGTGGAGGAAAAACGAAAATAAAAGTTGAAAGCAGCTTCCTCGATCTATCACACAGGACCCTGTACCAATTTCGACAGTGATTTTTGTGGCATTGAACACTCGAGCAAAGTCGGTTGTAACATCGTTCTTTCTTGCCCAGATCAGAACACGTCGTTCTCTGAAATGCCCTGTCACATGGTCATATGTCAATAAATGGCGATACAGCCTGGCCAACACTAACTTTAATGCTATTTCTTTGAAAGTGACCATGCTCTTTTGTCTTGCTGGTACAGCTACAGTGGCCTTCAGTTCAGGCATTTTCTTGGATGCAACATCCTCCCTCAC
>CM065735.1:27248960-27261460 GCA_033310375.1 Conus canariensis | reverse complement strand
TGGAAGTAAAAAGAGAGACAATGCAGCAGAAAGGTTGAATAGATGAAATAGATATTGACGATCCCCCCCACCACACACACACACACTCTCTCTCTCCCCCTCCCCTCCCCGCCTCCTCAAAAAAAAAAAAAAAAAGAAAAAAAAGAAGCAACAGGTTCAGTTCCTTATATTGGTGTAAAATAGAAATACATAGCAGATGAAGGGTTATGATCACTACACCATCGTTATACATAGTGTCTCCCGTTGATTACCGCTTTGAAGTGCATAAGTAAGCAGCCTTTTTGTCGCTCAGTGTACTGTTTTGCCTCCAAAACAAAAATAGCATAAACCGGCGATAAAGTGGTGGCGAAAGGCGATAAAACGGCATTCGACTGTTCTACAGCTTTAGAAAAAAAATCTGATCATAATATCAGACTTCCAGCAATCATTTCAAAGTGGTTCACCTTTTGTGCAAGTATCTAGCTTTTGCATTTAGAGAATATTCATACTATTTGACATGAAACACTTTGATTAAAAAACCCACTTCACTTGCCTCAAATTAAAAGCACATAGGAGCTGATTGAGAAACACACACACACACACACACACACACACACACACACACACACACCAAGATCGTGTTCCTGAGTATATTATAAAATCCCTGTCATTTTTTCGTCTGAAAGTCGGCTGTAGTGTCCAACTACCTATCCTCTTTACTTGAAGACATGTACAGAACAAATTGTTATTCTCATTGTATTTTTGCCTACTATTTTCATGCGCACACACAATTTTTCTTGTTTTTCTTCTTTTTTTCTTCTTTTTTGACATTGTTATTCATGTGATTTCTTTTTAGATTCATACGTTAAATTTTTTAGTACATTAAGTATTTACTTTGACGTCCTTTGTAGAATTCATATGACTCTTAAATAATGACCTCATATAGTCAATCGTTAGTACATAACTTGTCGTTTTTTCAGTGGAATTGTAGATCTATAACTACAAACCAAGCATACTTACGACATCATCTTTCTTCAAACCAATACGAAGTTTTGATATTACAATCGTTAAATATTATCCCTTCCAATCTGCCCAGTTTGCATAACTATTATTTCCCTCCGGTATACGACAGGGGAAGTTCCAATGGTCAAGTAAATACTGCAAAATATATATATATATATATATATATATATATATATATATATAGAGAGAGAGAGAGAGAGAGAGAGAGAGAGAGAGAGAATAGTGCTAAGAGTCAGCGTTATTTTAAAAATAGTGCTCAACCACGAAGGGAGCGACATTTGTTGTATTAAAACCAGTTAAAAATCAAGCTTAAAACCACCTACAAGCTTGTTTCGCGCTGTGCGGTCGTCAGGGTGTAGTGAGCTTGTGCTGTCAGTGCTCTCTCTCTCTCTCCTCTCTCTCTCTCTCCTTTTATATATATATATATATATATATATATATATATCTATAGCTAGCTTGTTGTCGTTTTTTTCCCCGTGCTACATGTGTTTCTCAGGTGTTTTTGATTTTATTCACTGATAAGAACTTCCATCTGTGTCTGCAATTGTTAACCATTTCTGTTCTAACATTTAAAGTTGCTAATTGTGGTTTACATAGTATAATGTATTTCTCTGTAAGGCATAGATTACATCTTTTTGAAATGTTATTGTATGGTGCTGCTCTTTTAAAATTTTCAAGATATGTTGTAGTCTGTGTTTTTATCTTTAAGTTTCCAAATGTATTTACTCAGTTCTGTTTGGTTTTTATATCTTTCTTTGTTGAATGATTGTTTATGGTTTGCATATCTAGTTTTGAATTGGTTTTCAGTGATACCTACATATGTTTCTTCTGCGTTCTCTGATGTTACAGTGGCTTGGTACACAATGTTGTTGTAAAGGCATTTGTTGCTTAGGGGACACTGTTCTTTTTTGGTGCAGTTACAAGATTTCCTTTTGTCACCCTCATTTTTCTCTGTGCTGCTTTTCATCTTATTTGCTGAATCAATGGCATTTTTAAGGTTCGGCATACATGAATATGATAATTTGATGTTGTTTTTGTTGAATATCTTAAAAATAATTATATATACGTGAAGGGCTTCAGTATAACGTAAGTGCATCACCAATCCCAAAATCTGTCATGATGTACATGCATGCGTAGCCAATATAAAACTTGGTAATTCTTTTACAATGAATTTATGTCAGTATATTTTCCTAAAGGCCGGAATGATCAGAATTCTGACTGGCTACTCGCTATAAGATCAACATTGTAATAAGTGGTTAATAGCAGGCGACTTTAATGCTCATTCGCCCTTCTGGGAAAATGATTGTAACACGGTTACCAGTAATCGTCTTGTTGAAAACATCGCAGATAGTTCATTCCACCTTTTAAACGATGGCAGTATCACCCGGATCCCAGATATATCAAACATAGAGCTACAGCTATAGATCTTTCCTTTATCTCACCAGAACTTGCTCCATCTTGTACATGGGAAACATGTAAAGATACTTTAGGTAGCGATCATTTGCCTATAATTATAACCATTGTTAAAGATAATAGTCAGGGTAATAATGATGTACATGATACTCCAGTGAAATACGACTATAGTGTGCAGACTGGGATAAATTTCAAACTATTCTAGCTTGTCAAAACTTCGATAAATGTATGCAAGAGTATACTGACATGCAATATTCAGAATTCAAGGATGCAGTTATTTTGGCAGCTAATTCATCAATCCCAAGACTACAAACCACAAAACAGTCTAAATATGTAGGGAATATCTGGTGGACTAATGAATGTGAAGAAGCTGTTAATTAAAAAAAGACAAATATAAGATGTACATTAAGGCGAAAACAGAAAAAAATTCTAGATGAAAATTTACGCAAACAGTTAATAGAAGAAAGTCATATGGAAATGAAGAAAGCAAAGACACACAGTAATAATGTAGTAGCCAAAGCAAAACGGCTATATTGGAATTCTTTTTGCACAAAGGAAGTTGCAGATAATAAAGACTTAAATAAGGTTTGGAACAAAGTGAAATGCATGAAAATGAAATCAGACTTCCAAGCTATCCAATAGAATCTAATGAGAATAAGTTTCCTTCTGATGGAGAAAAGGCGGAAACCTTCGTGGATATGTTTTCTATGAATAGTAAATCAAACTGTAAAATATATAGAGAAAAAGAACAATTGCAGCCTCTCTATTCAGACCCTCTTCCTGATAATAATCTCTCTATTAATGCACCGATAACAATCAGAGAGTTGAAAAGTGCAATATATGGTATCAGCAACAAAAAATGCTCTGCTGGTCTTGATATTGTGAGCAATGAAATGTTAAAACATCTCCCTGATAACTGCATTGTTTTCCTGCATCATATAGTTCAGAATTGCTGGGAAAATGGCGTTGTTCCTCAAATATGGAAAGATTCAATAGTCATTCCAATTTTAAAACCTGGAAAACCTATGAATGACAAAAACAGCTACCGCCCTATAGCTCTCACTTCCCATTGTGGTAAACTTGTAGAAAAAAATGTTTTAAATAGGCTCATGCACTTTTGTGAAAAGAACAATTAATACCAATTAATCAAGCTGGATTTATGAAAGGAAGATCTACAGTTGAGCACTTGGTTAAATTATCTACTCAAATAAAGCGTCAGTTTGCTCATAGGAAAAGTATGCTCGCTACCTTCTTTGATGTTAAAAAAGCCTATGACCAAGTCTGGCACAGGCGCTTGTTATACAACCTGAAACTGATTGGAATATCTGGAAACATGTACAGTTATATTAAATCATTTTTAAATAATAGAAGTATGTTAGCCAGAGTAGGACGAAGACACTCAACACTCAGAAAACTAGACATGGGAATTCCGCAAGGTTCAGTATTAGCACCTATTCTTTTTAACATACTTATTCACGATCTCCCAAAAGCAGTCTCCAAAAATGTCGTTCTAGTGCAATACGCAGATGATATCTGTATGTGGATGGAAGTAACTCTGAAAAAGTCAACCCCACAAAGAGCACAGAATTATGTTAGAAGACTATATCAAAGAGATTTAGATAGCATAGGGGACTATATGAAAGAAAATGGTCTGTCCTTGTCCACTGAAAAAAACAAATATGATGTTGTTTAATGCAGGAAGCAATCCAGAAAATTTACCAGTCTTAAACTTTTAGGGGAACCTTTAGAATATAAACAAAGTATTAAATTTTTAGGACTTTCCTAACTCCAAAATTATTTTGGAATATTCATTTTGAATATACATTAACAAAGGCTAGGAAAAGTTTGAATTTACTAAAGATCATAAGCAGACTACCCTGGGGAATGGATTCAAAAACTCTACTTCATCTTTCTATTGCTCTTGTTAGATCAAAACTTACATATGGTCAAGAAGTGTACTTTAGCGCTCCAAAATTTCTTCTAAAAAAGTTACAAAGTTTGGATTGCAAAGCCATTAAATTTGCTCTCGGTATCCCTATTCATGCCTCAAACGCAAAGACATATAGAGAAGCTCGAATTTTGCCCTTGATGATTATCGTGAACAAGCTGCATCAAAAGTTGTCATAAAATCGAGTGCTGGTTATACTTACATTCAAGAAGTTTTAAAAATTAGATCGGACACTGACTTTCCAAAAAGGGCAATTACGATTAAATCGCAAGAAACAATAGCTACATACACTTCTCATTTGATTAAATGTTCAAAAGTAGATATTAAAGAAGTGGCTAAAAACATCTTCTTCATCTATTCCATCATGGGAGATACCAAAACCTATTCTTGATACTGGTTATTCTGATATAAAAAAGGGTAAATATTAATATCATCACAAATTTAGCAAAATCGCATGTATACGAAAGATATCAAAATCATTTTCAGGTGTTTACTCATGGTTCAGTTTTAGATGATGGAAATGTTGGTGTAGCATTTGTTATTCCTTCGCTTAAAACTCAAAGATCATTCTTTCTGGGTAGCAATTTATCTATATTCGCAGCCGAATTAGTAGCTATAATGATGGCAATGGAATTTCTAACAGATCTTCCCATTAACATCGCTCAGATAGTTTTCTTTGTAGATTCAAAATCAGTCCTACTTGCCCTTGACTCCTCTAATATATCGACACGACCCGACCTTGTCTTTGAAATTAAATATCTTTTATACTGTCTGGTGTCTAAAGGCATTGTCATAGAATTTTGCTGGATTCCTTCGCATACTGGTATACTTGGAAATGAACTGGCTGATAGGGCTGTGAAAAAAGGTGCTAAAAAAGCAGGGTCATTTTCTGAGTTGAAAAAAAAAGCCGTCATTAGTAGAATGTTATCGTACCCTTGAATCGACTGCACAGAAGAGAGCTCAAACAAATGTTGACACGTCTACCGAGATTTCATCCAACCAATGGGAAACTTTTCCAATAGACCTTGTATTAAGAAAAATGACTGATCTTCCAGTTTATTATTCCAGACAAATATCTTCCCTTATAATTCGATTAAAGCTAAATGCTTTGAAAACAAAGTTTAGTAAGAATACTAACTGTATTTGTGGTAAAGAGATAACACTGAACCACATTTTAGCAGACGAAAGGCCTAGGAGCAGGCGATACATATAAATCTGCCTTTGAGAGGGATTGCGATGGTTCTCTCATGCAGCTAGTGAAGGGTTTTCATTTTTATAATATACATTTTCCCATTTTTCCATTTTTTTTATTTATGTTTTTATTTTTAATTTCAAATCTTTGCCAAGTCATTACTATAATGATGGAAGAATTGTTAACCTACACTTGTTTTCCCCCACTACTTAGTTATTCAGCATTATACTGAACCAAATTTTGTTCGATTGTCACAAGTTGACTACTTTCTTACCAACATCATTACGATCCAATACTTTTTCTGAAAAAAGAAAAACTTGCAAGATCTACTTTTGAATGATTCTCTGCTAATCGAAATTGCTGAATACTTAATACATAGTCCGATTGGGGTTTTTATTTAGATAGTTTTTAGCTAACTAATTTGATTTAAAATAGTGAAGGATTTTTGTTTTCTTGCTATATGTTAGTTTTTGTTGTTGTTGTTGTTGTTTTTCTCCACTAATTGTTGTATTTAAGATTATTGATCTGTTTATTGTTCAGTTTAGGCACATATACAGATGCATACACGTACACACTCACATACAAAGCCTACATTCATGCTTACACAACACATAGGCTTATTCATTTAATCATTCAGTCAGTCAGTCATTCTCTTCTTTCATTCGCGTCTAATATCACTCAAAGTGAACAGACGTTAAACAGAAGTACGAACGATCACACACACACACACACACACACACACACACACACACACACACACACACACACACACTAGAATTAATGGAGAACCTTTTTCATAAGTTTCAGGCAAGAGCATTACAATCACACTGTCTGCACCAGTACAAAGTGTTGCATTATAAGCATTGTCGTTGTTATCCATACACAGAATGAATACTTTAGTGCACTAAACTTTGGGCTTGGGCATTTACAGATAGGGCAGAACAATTAATAGACATATCAGGGATGTACAAATCAGAAGTCGGTTTTGCTTTATTGTAATGCAATTAAAACGAAGTGTTTTGAAGTAAACAATCTGTCACCACCAACATTCAGTTGCGTCAAATCTAAGATGACAAGTCACAATTGGACTCCTTGTGCGATAATCAAGTAACTGACACCAAACCACGTTTGTTCTTCCAGTAATTAGAAACCCCAACCGGAATTTAAGTGTCTCTATACACGGCCTATATTAACTGAATATTAAAAAGATAAATATATCACCATCGCCATCACCACTAAGACCATTGCCACGGCAACCATGCTGTTTAAGAATCCTCTAACCCACACTCCTTTCTCCCATACTATAACTGCTATTGCCATATTATCACCAAAACTGGTAGCAATCCTGTCTATTTTTTTTGAAAAATATTTTGATCATCATCATTACCATTATCATTATTGTTCTCAGTAATATAACTATCGTCATTACTACCTCTACTCACACATTGTCTCCTTCTTGACAGCCTCGTTTTCTTTCAACGTCCATCTTGCGTTGAAGTGAATGAAAATAAGTGATTGCTCGTTCATTTTCGTTGTCTTCAGTGTTTTGTATCTTGCCTGTAGAAGACCTGAGAGGTCAAAACGCGTCGTGTTTTGTCTTGTGATTCGTTTGTCTACGTTTTCTTGGCGGTTCGCTATTAAGTACATTTAAAATTTGACTCTATGAATCTTTCTTTCTCTTATCCTTGGTTTAGTTTCATTTTTTTCAAATAATTAGTCTTGTTTGTAATTTGAGCTATTCTTGCTCGCTTGCCTTCCTTTCACTTTCTGTAACTCAAGCAATATTTTCAAATGGTACTTTCCTGTGTAAAAACTTTATAAATGAAATCTCTGATACGATGACATGTCCACTAATGATGTGATATTCAGGAAGCTGTATTATGCTGTTTAGTAGGATATTCGGATATAACCTCGTGAACTATTTTCTTTGTTTTATCAACATACTGCTTTTTCTTCAGAAAATGCAAACATTCGTTTAAAGTAAAAATAAAGTGATGTTGTAGCGATATGATGGATGTCTTTTGAGATTTTGACAAGGGTTCGCATATATGATTTTGCATGGATGACATTTTTTTAACCTTCATATTTAGGGTCAGAAAGTGTTCGAGGTCATTTCGCGTGAGTTACTCTTAATATACGACTCTGCAACAGCTGCACAACACTCACATGAAGACGTACAGGGCTTCATGTCTCTTTGCAGCGACTTGTCGACGTTTCACACACAGTAAAACTAGGCACGATCGGGGCCATGGTTCTAGCTGCTACCATCAAAAAGCTCCAGCACTTCACCTCTAACTCCTGTTGCCATCAACAACACAAAATTAAAGCCATGGACAAGTTATGCCATACAGGCAATGATGTGAATATTACACAATCTGTGGACGCGAAGATGACGCTGCATAGATCAGAGACCAGCCATTCTTTTAGCGGGTTCGTTAAAAAGAAACTGTTCAAAGATCGCGGCATCAGATTGTCCACTTATTTTGCCTCTCGCAGATTATTAGTTGCGTGTGTTATTTTGTATTGCTGTGATACATTAGCAACCAACTAATGACACACCCAACAGCTGTAAGGAGTGAACCAGCTGGATAGTGCATGTTTCTGAATGGCTGACATCTTCTCTGGGACGCCAGCTTGGAATAGTGGGCAATGGAAAAGACAGATGGACTCCAGGAAGGCTGGTACCATATTCAGAGGAACTAATGATCTGTAAATAGTGAACGCACGTTGTGACCTAGACGGTGTTTGTTCATTTCACAGAGCTGTAAGCCTCTCTCTCCTCTCTCTCTCTCTCTTTCTCTCTCTCTCTCTCTCTCTCTCTCTCTCTCTCTCTCTTGTTACAAATTCGTCGCTTAATGCTTTTTTTTCAGTTTAGCGAAAACTAGCCTCTATTTCTGCTCCAAAGTGTAATCGCTGTAGGAATAATGGTCACAGTGATTACTCCCCAGCAAAATTAACCAAGAAACTGGCTTCCCGTTGGTTAGAGAGTTGCTAACCCATCTTTATATATCTGGTACGTGTAATCTTATGTTCATGTGCAGTTCATTTAATGCACAAAATTTTGCACAATTCGAGACAGTTGTAAATCCGTTGTCTAATGTCATTTTTTTTTAACTTAGCAAAAGCTTTTCACAGTTGATGAACTTACGAAAATGCACTTCTTAATAGGTGATTCATGGAAATGACAACATTTCAGCTATACTGTTATTTGCTGATTGTAGAATTATTGAAATCTATCAGCAAGTGAATGTATATATAGTCACATGAGACATTATCCATAATCCGTGACCAAAGATCCACAGTCAGCAATATAAATTACGTTTCGTTTTGATGAAAACAGTCACCGACTCCACACCACTTAGACAGTCTTAACTTTCTCACTGAACAGCACAATGCAAACAGAAAGTTGTAGGAACTGTGAAAGGTCATACACTACAAATAAAGAGAGATGGCAGACATACAATATTTTCAATTAATTTCTAACATCATTCATTACTGGCCTGCAGCGCGTTGTCTTGAAAAAGGCGTTTGATGATTGCTGAAGTGCAAACAGTGTTATTGCATTATACATTGAGCAGCAGACGATCAAAATACAGATAAAGTTATGGCAGTGAAAAGAGACAAAAGCACATGAATATGTAGTAGAATCTGGCCTAGAAGAAAAAGAAGTAGAAGAAGAAGACCGACTGAATGAGTGAAGGACTGGTTGAGGGCATGATTGATCAAACGGTGAAAAGTATCATCACAAAAGGTAGTTTTCAGTGCCCTTCAGAATCAGTCCTTAAAACTCGGAGAGGGCATTCTTGCCAATTACGCTGCCCTGTTACTTGCCTTTTTACAGAAATCTATTCATGTGTAGATCCATTCAACTGCCGGTCTTTTCTTTATTAGCTATTCTTTATCAACTGATTAACTGCTCACCCATTTTCTCCCTCCCCAGGAAGAGTGATCAACTATCTGTTGCTGTTTGGAATTTGTACCTCAAAGCTGGCTTTTTGAAGGCAATTCATGCCATCCAATGATCAACACCATCGTCAGAATGTATTAAAAGAAATACACATGCACTGCCCATTTTCAAACGTTCAGTTGCTTCTTTTTCTTTTTTTTAACGTGTATCAGAAGGTAACTGTGGACATGGATGACCAGCTCTAAATGTGTTCTCTTTGCGTGTTGAATATGAATAAATATTTGATATTTTGTAACTTTTCCTCCCTTCATTACTTCTGATAGACCATAATAAAGAATTCAATAAGATACTGCTGTGAATAGTTTCGGTTTTATTTTTTCAGAGTTCATGATCCCTAATTGTGACTTCCTTATCAAAGTAAATCTCTTTTCAACAAAGTTCACAATGTCGCATCGTATATGAAATACGAGATCTGCACAATGACAGTTTAACTGCTATTTGACCATTTGTGATCTTTACGTACAAAGCAAGGGCATTTTGTCCTGTTCCCGAACTATGCAGGGTTTTTGTTTGATTCACGTGTTAGGTATCAGCAGTGCCAAGTTCACGTATTGGGCAAAAATATGTGCGTTGCATAAACTAAGGACATGAATTTTAATTAATATATGCATGTGGGTATTCACAATAGTAACTATTATCACAAGGCCATAGTTTGTTTGTCATGTTGCCTCTCATTGTGTTACCAAGGACAGAAATGATGACGTGTCCATCTGACTGATCTGGGGATCATAGTCCAGGGGTTGTGAAGGCAACAGCCTAGTTGTTTCCTTTGGTAGCGCTCGATGATGGTGTCATAACCGTTACCTGCTCTAAGGAGCAATTCAGCTCCGTTTCTTGTGATTTTCAGTGTGACCATCTAGTTTTTACATCAAGGGGCTTTTTGATAGACTTGTACTTTTCGCCCAATGCCAGAATCCTGGCTTTTGTCCGCTGACTGAGAGGCTAGTTATTGAGAGAGAGAGAGAGAGAGAGAGAGAGAGAGAGAGAGAGAGAGAGAGAGAGAGAGAGAGAGAGAGAGAGTGTGTAATTGGGGACTGAGGAATTAACTACAGCAGTATGATACTTTAGACTTTACTTTACTTGGTGATGAGATGAGTGTCATTTCTGCTTTTTACATCGTTCCCATGATGTCACTCCAGTTTTCACGTAAACTTTGCATTTTGTCGTCTTTGAAAAGGAGCAGAAGCTCGAAATATTCCAGTAGATTGTCTTACACACACACACACACACACACACACACACACACACACACACACACACACACACACACACACTCTCTCTCTCTCTCTGTATATATGTATCTAAGTGTGCATGTATGTATATATGTATGCATATATGTATGTCTGTACGTATGAATGTAAGTATGTATATTTGTATGTATGCATGTGTGTATGTTTGTAAGTGTATGTATGTATGCATGTCTGTCTGTCTGTCTGTCTGCATACATTTAAGTATGTATGTATGCATGCATGCATGATTGCGTTCATGCATCTATGTATGTATGTATGTATGTATGTATGTATGTATGTATGTATGTATGTATGTATGTCTGTCCGTCTGTCTGTTTGTCTATTTATCACGTTTATCTGTGTAGCTTTTAAAGATTTTGAAATTTTGGATTCGATTTCTAAGAAACTGTGGAAACCAATTCTTACCAAAAAGGGCATAAAGTGTAAGCTTTACAGTTACAGCGTCAGAAGTATGGATAAAAATATGAAAGTTGAAATAAAAAGTAAGGCTATGTTCAGTGACCGCTATATATGTATGCAATGGGCTGGAGAGCAAAATGTTTTCCGTCTTGTTTTGAGTTTCTTATTTATGAAGTAGAAAGAAACTCGTGGAGAGCGTGGCAGCAGAGAGTCCTCAGAAGAGAAGCCCCCTTCAAGCAAGTGTTTCGGCCCTTATCTCCTGACACTCTAGGGGGGTTGGGCCACACCCGGTTCATGACTCCGGATGTCCCTCTGCTGCCCCTTTTTTTTTCCCATCTTGGGACGAGCCATGGCTGGGATTCGAACCCATGACCCTCTGGACATGCTCATTTTCCACTTAATGACTCGCGCTTTAACCACTGAGCCACAGGGACACCTGATATTTGTAGGGAAATTAAGCCTTATGAAGTTCACTTTTGTTCCTCCTTGACCAGATCCAGCTTGAACACCTCTCTGCCGCTTCTGCCATTGCTTTCAGGGCTCTGGTTTTTTCCTTCCCTGCAACTGAGAGCTGTTTCATGAGGCTGTATGCAGACGTTCCTACAAACCCCCTAGCTCCAATTTCTGCAGTGAGGACTTTGACCTGATAGCGTTCTCTCCTCAGGCTGTTTGCCAGATCAGCATACTTTTCAGTCTTGTAGATTTGAGCTGCCTCCATTCTGTTCTCATATGGCACCGTGAGCTCGATCATGATCAGCTGCTTGGTTGACTTAGAGTGGACTACTATGTCTGGTCTCATGCCACTCTTGCTGATGATCTCTGGGTGACTCTTCCATTCTGGGAGGTCTGCAGTGCACTCCCAGTCATCTGCCCCGTCCAGCAGACTCTGCCTGCATGTTTCGAGTGGCACTGTTGTTCTTGGCCATGATTTGCTGCCTCCTGCCGTGAAGAATGTTGCGGGTGCTTTTGGAGTCCTGATTTTCCCTTTTGTGGTGTTGGTACTAGCCCAGACTACTTGTACAATCTCTTTGAGCACTTGGTTGTGCCTCCATGTGTACCTTCCTTGAGCCAGGGCTACTTTACATGAGCTTAGGACATGCTCCACTGTTTGTTTTTCATGGCAGAGGGGGCATGCAGGATCGTCTGCTTTCCCCCACTTCACCAGGTTTGCATTTGAGGGCAGAAGGTCATATGCAGATCTGAGAATGAAGCTGATCCTGAGAGGGGCCATGTGCCAAATGTCATTCCAAGTGAGACTTCTTTAGAGTGCATTCTCCCACGTTGTCCATTGCCCTTGCTGGCTCTGCTGGACTGCTTTTTGGAGTCTTT
>CM065735.1:27238960-27243960 GCA_033310375.1 Conus canariensis | reverse complement strand
ATCTCCCACTGATCGACCAAACAATATAATGCTGAACAATTAAGTAGTGGGGGAAAACAAGTGCAGGCTAACAATTCTTTAGTCGTTATAGTAATGACTTGGCAAAGATTTAAATTTTTAGAAGAAAAAAAAAGGGAATGTATTATAAATATGAGAAACCCTTCACTAGCTGCCTGAGGGAACCACCGTAATCCATCTCGAAGGCACATCTATTTGTATTGCCTGCTCCTAGGCCTTTCGTCCGCTGGATCGGACTCATCAGGGAGACACGGCTGGCTGTGTCTGTGCTCTTGGTGTTAAATAGAGACACACCACAGTCCATAATTCTGTGGTGTTCTCACCACCAAGGGTTCAAAAAAGAATCCATCAGCACCCTCTAAGCTGCCAGTGAAGGGTAGTAAAATGGAACAAAACCAAATTGTAGAGAGGAAAAAAGTTGCTGAAAAACTAAAAGCATTATTCAAACAGTATGAAATATAGGGACAATCTTTGATTATATATATATAATATATATATGTATGTATGTATATGTATAAAAGAGAGAGAGAGAGAGAGAGAGAGAGAGAGAGAGAGAGAGAGAGAGAGAATAAAAATAATCTGTTCTTTTATGAGGACGACAAAATGTAGAGTTCACGTCAAATCTGAAGTGACATCGTGTGAACGATGTAAAACCAGATGTGCTATGACACTTATGTCATCGCTAAGTGAAGTAAAGTCTTAAACATCATACTTTTGTGATTAGATTCCCTCCAACTCCACTAACACACACACACACACACACACACACACACACACACACACACACATGCACACTCCCTCTCACTCTCCTCTCTCTCTCTCTCTCTCTCTCTCTCTTTCTCCATTTGGAGCGATCATTACGCCATCCATGGAATGGACAATTTTACAAGCAACTAGCCTCTCAGTCAGCGGGAAAAGGCCAGGAGTCTGGTGTCGGGCGAGAAGTACAAGTCTACCAAGAAGCCCCCTGAAGTAAAAACTAGATGGTTCACTGACACGTGCATGAAATGCAGCTGGATTGAAGCTGAGAGCAGGTAAGAGCTATTACAACATCATCGACCACTACCAAAAAAAAAAAAAAAACTAAGCAGTTGCCTACAGAACCCCTGAGCTGTGGTGCTCAGATCAGTCAGATGTG
The DNA here is from genome assembly GCA_033310375.1 of Conus canariensis. Taxonomy (NCBI): domain Eukaryota; kingdom Metazoa; phylum Mollusca; class Gastropoda; order Neogastropoda; family Conidae; genus Conus; species Conus canariensis. Next base: position 27,242,804 of record CM065735.1, on the reverse strand, counting down.
CACGTCTTCGCTTCTGTCCCTGGGTAACACAACGACAGGCAACGTGACAAACAAACTAGGCCCTTGTGATAATAGTTACTATTGGGAATACCCACATGCATATGTTAAACAAAATATATGTTCTTACTCAGTGTATGCAATGCATAAGTTTTTGCCCAATACGTGAAATTGGCACTGACGTTGCCCAACACGTGTATCAAGCAAAAACCCTACATAGTTCGCGAACAGAGCAACCCCCCCCCCCCCCCCCCCCCCCCCCCCCCGTGCTGCAAACGGGACAATATCAGATAGTCATTTTTTAGATTTCGTATTTCATAAACGATGCGAACTTGTAAACTGTGTTGAAAAGAGAGTTACTGTGATAAGGAACTGACAATGAAAGATAATAAACTATGAAAAACAAAAGAAAACAAACTAAACCAAAACACATACAAAACAACATGGCGGATTAGTCAGAGGACCTTGTAGCAGAGGAAAGAAAATCGCTCAACTATGGCAAAATAAAAAAAAAACCCCATCGACACGGAGGAAGCCCAAAAAGCTGCCTAAATCGACGAACGTCGAAACAATAGCCACAGAACGTGCCGGCAGCGAGCAAAATCCATTTTTGGAGAACATCCATCAGTCAGATGGAGAAACAGCCGAAAGCCTAGAAAATTCACCCGGTGACCACCAACTACCTGAGATTTCAGAACACGCTCAACGAACCTGCTTTTGTGAAAAAGCCCTCTCTGTGATCAAGGGGCTAAAGGACGTCATTCAGAAAATGAGTGAAAGAATCTGCAGTTAGAAGAAAGTTTACGCACTACATCGGCGTCGCGAGAGGAGACCACCATCGAGGCACGGCAAGGAGAGAGGAGCAAACCACTTACCATCTGTTCTGCCACCCAGACCAGCTCCCCCCAAGGCAACGGTGAGTGTGACACTCGATCATCTTCACTAACTTACCCATCATACGCCGCCTGCTTGAAATCCCCTTCAAAAAAGGCAAAAACATCGCCAGCAAGATCAGGCCAGAACAGAGAAAAAAAAAAAAATGATGTCATCAAAGAACATGACAACAAAGAAGTTGACGTCAAATCCAAACCCAAGGTTAAAATTACGTCTGGAAAATTCGACGCACTCCCCGTGTTCTTTTATTGAGAGATTCCATCATGTCCAAAGTTGACGGGAGACGCTTGGGACTGTCATATGGCCTGCGTGTTGCGAAAAGAAAAGCTTTTACTCTGGACGAATGCAGTTCTGTGATTCAAGAGGTGGAGGATCCAGACCCTGATTGTGTTGTATTACACGTTGGGCTGAATGATCTGAAAGGGAAAGATCCCACTGTGTGTAGCACAGAAATAAGAAAATGTGTGGGGGACGTAAAGAATAAATTCCCCAAATCCAGGGTGGTGATAAGTCAGGTTGCCCCTGTGAGAAACAAAACGTTAGACATCAAGAGGGAACTATTCAACGCCATGACGAAGTCGAAACTGGCCGGTGAAAAAGATATCAGCTACGTTGTTTACAACCATCTTCAAGCCTCCAACAAATCAATTTTGGCCCCTGACTGTATCCATCCCACTGCAAAAGGGGCCAGCGTTATTGCAAGGACTCTGGGTCGTCATCTCAATGCATTGTTTTGGGAAAAACCAAAGAGGAGACAAGGTCACCACCATCATCACCATGCTGGTTTCTACCTTCCACACTTCATACCTCCATGGCTGTTCTAGACTGCAACGACCTCAGCGATGACCTTCTTCCTGCAGGGTATCTGGGAGCACAACTACTGGGCTTCTATAACATCAACGGGCCTTATTTTTGTATTCGTCATGGAGCTACCTGTTCAATTTGCTTTCTCTCAAAAGTCATAACGAATTGTTTTGAAAAGCATTGATTTTTAAATAGTGTTGAATGAACGTAGCTAACAATTCTTTGAACATTTTACAATGGAACTGCAGATCAGTTGTGAAAAACTTACTTCAATTAGAAAATCACATCTATTCTATTAACTATTGCATTCTGGCCTCACAATCCTTAAATGCTGAACCTTTTAAGTTGCCTAAATTTCGTGGTTTTTATTATCCACCTTTATATGACTGCAGTGTGTCAACTAAACGGGTTCAAACTGCAATTTATATCAGATCAGACTTGAATTACAGTCCTCTGAAGTTATTATTCAATCATTCAACTAATGTCATTGAAAACGTTTTTGCTACTTCCATATCGTTAAAGGTGAACAAAGATTTCAGTGTAAACATACTTTCTGTTTACTATCCAAATGGGCCAAATGCTGACAATACAGATTGGATAAAACATCTTCCTAATATAAATAAGAAATGGATAATTCTGGGTGATTTCAATGCGCATTCTCCATTTTGGGAACCTGATTGCTCTGTTATATCTTGCAATCGATTTGTTGAAAATATTGTTGATTCTAATTTAGTATTAATGAATGACGGCAGCATAACAAGAGTGCCTGATATATCAACGCATAGACCAACCTCCATCGATCTCACATTAATTTCTCCTGATTTGACCATCAATGCTACTTGGACAACAGAAGATGATTCGTTAGGGAGTGATCATTTTTCTATTGTTGTGAAAATATACGAGCAAATAGTTGATGAAGAAGCAGAAGTTGAAGATAAAATACCAAAGTTTTTTTATATAATAATGCAGATTGGAGTTTATATGAGTCAACCCTTCTCTCTATAGATCGCAGCATTATTGAACACGAAGATATTGAAGTGTTTTATAACAACTTTAGAAAAGCTATTATATCTGCAGCTGAGAAACAATGCCGAAGTGCAAATCTTCTATAGATAAAAAAAAATATCGAGGAAATAGTTGGTGGAATGAAGAATGTGCAGAAGCCGTATCTAATAAAAAAGAAAACACAAAAACGTGGCTCGATATAGAACTGATGAAAACTTATTGAAATGAAACGTGCAAAAAGCCACAGTAACAGGGTTGTTGCGAAAGCAAAACGTCTCTGTTTCAATCATTTTTGTCCCTTCAGAAATATCTTCATCTAAGGACATGCACAGAGTATGGAAAAAGGTAAAGGAATTGAAAAACAAGTATTATCTACATTCATATCCTATTAAATTAGAAAAAAAATACTATTCCAACATCATCAGAGAAAGCTGAAGCATTTGTACAAGCTTTTTCAAAAAATAACTCATCAGCTAGACTACATACAGATACCAAAAGTTACAGAGAACTAGCGGAGAAAAAGGATACTTATTGTGATCCAACACCAGATCCAAATCATTACTTAAATGCATCTATAACATTGAAGAATTTAACAGAAGCACTAATGTCATTCTCCTCGAATAAGACAGCTATTGGATTAGATGGAATTTCATATCAGTTGTTATGCCACTTACCTTTGTGCTGGAAGCAATTACTTCACTCGTTTTACCAAAAATGTTGGTTAAATTAAATTTTTCCTACTTTCTGGAAGAGGACAGTTGTAATTCCAGTTCCAAAACAAGGTAAACCTAGGTCTGCAGTTGTTAGTTACCGACCTATAGCATTAACATCTCAAGTTGGAAATATATTAGAAAAGATAGTTGAAAAACGCGTTTTACATTATTGCGAAAAGAATAACATAATTCCCAACAATCAAGCAGGTTTCAGAAAAGGTAGAAGTACAATCGATCACCTTGTAAAACTTGCAAGTCATGTTAAAAAAACAATTTGCTCGTAGAAAAAGTACACTTGCTACTTTCTTTGACATCAGAAAAGCATATGATAGTGTGTGGCATTCTCGTTTACTTTATAAGTTGAAAAATATTGGGATTAATGGTACAATGTATCAGTTCATAAAATCTTTCTTATCTGAGAGATCAGTTTG
>CM065735.1:27213960-27226460 GCA_033310375.1 Conus canariensis | reverse complement strand
GGGTCAAATCTAAGATGACAAGTCACAATTGGACTCCTTGTGGGATAATCAAGTAACTGACACCAAACCACGTCTGTTCTTCCAGTAATTAGAAAACCCAACCGGAATTTAAGTGACTGTATACATGGCCTATATTAACTGAATATTAGGAAGATAAATATATCACCATCGCCATCACCACTAAGACCATTGCCACGGCAACCATACTGTTTAAGAATCCTCTAACCCACACTCCTTTCTCCCATACCACAACTGCTATTGCCATATTATCACCAAAAGTGGTAGTAATCCTGTCTTATTTTTAATATTTTGATCATCATCATTATCGTTATCATTATTGTTATCAGTAATATAACTATCGTCATTACTACCTCTACTCACACATTGTCTCCTTCTTGACAGCCTCGTTTTCGTTCAACGCCCATCTTGGGCTGAAGTTAATGAAGATAAGTGATTGCTCGTTCATTTTCGTTCTCTTCAATGTTTATTATCTTGTCTGTAGAAGACCTAAGAAGTCGAAACGTGTCGTGTTCTGACTTGTGATTCATTTGTCTACGTTTTCTTGGCTGTTTGCTATTACGTACATTTAAAATTTGAGTCTAGGAATGGTTTTTTTCTCTTATCCTTGGTTTAGTTTTCATTTTTCTCAACTAATTAGTCTTGTTTGTAATTTGAGCTATTCTTACTCGCTTGCCTTCCTTTTCCTTTCTGTAGCTCAAGCAATATTTTCAAATGGTACTTTCCTGTGTAAAAACTTTATAAATGAAATCTCTGATACGATGACATGTCAACTAATGATGTAATACTCAGGAAGCTGTACTATGCTGTTTAGTAGAACATTCGGATATAACCTCGTCAACTATTTTCTTTGTTTTATCAACATACTGCTTTTTCTTCAGTGAAAAGGAGCTGAATGTTCAGAAGGTATTTATGCTTCACGTTCTTGCCAAACATTCGTTTAAAGTAAAAAAAAAAAAAAGTGTGTTGTAGCAATATGATGAATGTCTTGAGATTTTGACAAGGGTTTGCATATATGATTTTGCATGGATGGCATTTTTTTTTTTTTTTTTTTTTTTGCCTTCGTAGACTACGGTCAAAAAGTGTTCGAGGCCGTTTCGCGGGAGTCACTCTTAATATACGACTCTGCAACAGTTGCACAACGCTCACATGAAGACGTGCAGGACTTCATGTCTCTTTGCAGCGGCTTGTCGACGTTTCACCTACAGTGAAACTAGGCACGATCGGGGCCATGGTTCTAGCTGCTACCATCAAAAAGCTCCAGCACTTCACCTCTAACTCCTGTTGCCATCAACAACACAAAATTAAAGCCATGGACAAGTTATGCCATACAGGCAATGATGTGAATATCACATAGTCTGTGGACGCGAAGATGACGCTGCATAGATCAGAGACCAGCCATTCTTTTAGCGGGTTCGTTAAAAAGAAATTGTTCAAAGATCGCGGCATCAGATTGTCCACTTATTTTGCCTCGCGCAGATTATTAGTTGCGTGTGTTATTTTGTATTGCTGTTATACATAAGCAACCAACTAATGACACACCCAACAGCTGTAAGGAGTGAACCAGCTGGATAGTGCATGTTTCTGAATGGCCGACATCTTCTCTGGGACGCCAGCTTGGAATAGTGTGCAATGGAAAAGACGGATGGACTCCAGGAAGGCTGGTACCATATTCAGAGGAACTAATGAGCTGCAAATAGTGAACGCACGTTGTGACCTAGACGGTTTTTTTCCCACAGAGTTGTAAGCCTCTCTCTCTCTCTCTCTCTCTCTCTCTCTCTCTGTCTGTCTGTCTGTCTGTCTGTCTGTCTGTCTGTCTCTCTCTCTCTCTCTCTCTCTCTCTCTCTCTCTCTCTCTCTCTCTCTCTCTCTAAGGCGTCTACGATCAGAGAAATAGTGACGTCTTAGTTAGTGTTCTTGTTTGTTTGATGGAAGGTGTTCTTTTTTCCCTAATAAATGGTTTGGGTTTTTTTTTTAATCTATTATGTCAATAATGGTGTTCATCCCCCCTTCAAACTGGCCAGTGGCCTTACTGAATTAAAGACATGGTCTGGTCTGGTCACCCCCCCCCCTCTCTCTCTCTCTCTCTCGTCTCTCTCTCTCTGTCTCTCTCTCCTCTCTCTCTCTCTCTCTCTCTCTCTCTCTCTCTCTCTCTCATAATTTCAATGTATCTGACGATTTTGTGATTACCATCGGATGGTCCAAGATTACATTTTACTTTGATTTAGTACCGACGTATGTTCCGTCTGCAATACATTACGTTAGACTATTTTGACTGCAGACAGAATGTAATGCAGGTTCCTTTTTGACCCCTATCTTTCGTTCGTATGTATGTGTTATATTTTTGTGTGCGCTGTTACGTCAAGTTTTCTCACCCGTCACGTTTTCTCACCTGGTGAGAAAACGTGACGGGTGTGTATCGTCACGTTTTCTCACCCGTCACGTTTTCTCACTCCGGGTGAGAAAACGTGACGGGTGTGTATCGTCACGTTTTCTCACTCGTCACGTTTTCTCACTCCGGGTGAGAAAACGTGACGGTTGGTGCCATGTTCATCAAACGACACATTCTTAAAAAAAAAAAAAATCAAAATTTTCTCTCTCTCTCTCTCTCTCTCTCTCTCTCTCTCTCTCTCTCTCTCTCTTCTCTTTCAATCTCTCTTTTTCTCTTTCTCTCTCTCTCATTCGTTGAATTTGATGTGATTCTGAGTTTGAGCGTGTGTATGTTTAAGTGAGCGTGCGCTCGCGTGCGCGGATGTGTGTGTATCTGTTTGTGTATGTGTGTGTGTGTGTGTGTGTGTGTGTGTGTGTGAGAGAGAGAGAGAGAGAGAGAGGAGCGAGAGAGAGAGAGAGAGAGAGAGAGAGAGAGAGAGAGAGAGTATGTGTGTCTGTTTGTCAGTCCGTCTGTACTTATAGAAATCTTGTGTTTTTATCAGATTTTAACCAACGTTGATAAGGCGTTAGCCTTTGCCACGTGTCATAAGGGTTGTCATAGCGTGTTTAAAATTGTTATCAGACAGACGGAAAGATCGCAGTTGTCGGCCGTTTAGTCCGACTTTCGTCGGATCGGACCAAACGGCCGGCTTTGGGGCAGCGTCCTTTTTGTCCGACAACTGGTTACTTCCGAAATATAAACTCCTTTTTCCCAGACACATTTTTCCGATCGAGAATGCGAATGCGAATGCGAATGTTTATTCAGAGTTTAGGCCTAGGCCCCTACCTGAAGGGGATGGTCGTTCACCGACTCATATAATCTCACATCCGATCGAGAGAGAGAGAGAGAGAAGAGAGAGAGAGAGAGAGAGAGAGAGAGAGAGAGAGAGTTGTATGAACAGATGAAAAATACTCCAGATTTGATTGACTCATTTGAGCGCCAATGAATGAACACTGCACAAAAGATCATACTTTTAATCATTAATGTCTTGTTTTTGTATCCACTGGAAAAACAACAACCCCCCCCCCCCCCCATAAAAAAAAAAAACAAAAACAAAAACAAAAAAAAACCAACAAATCAAATAACAAAAATCAAAACCACAAAAAAGACTGACACCGGAAGTGCTGTGGTAAAGTCTCAGACTCAGTCCGATACTCGACAGTCTCCGACTGCATAGCACCCCAGGATTTCTTTTTTAAATGAAGGAAAATTCCAACAATTTCAGGATTACAAAGATTACAAAAATCAAAAAGTTTACAATATTACATAAAAAAAAACCCTGCCATAATCACCGTTTGGGAATTTGAATGTTTGATGCACTTTAAATATTTAAGGTCATTCGTTGGACCATTCAGACAGTCACTTGTTCAATCACTTTTTCACTGATCTATCAAAATTAAAGGTCATTCGTTGACCATTCAGACAGTCACTTGTTCAATCACTTTTTCACTGATCTATCAAAATTAAAGGTCATTCGTTGGACCATTCAGACAGTCACTTGTTCAATCACTTTTTCACTGATGAACACTCACACACTTCCATATTTTTAACGTTACTCTCGGAGGCAAAAAGTAATCCAATTCGTCAAAATCGGATCACTCTATAACCTACAAACTTTGTGGTCGGATCGGGTCCTAAAACAACACATCAAATTTTGGCATCCGAGGCACCAAAAATGGGCTTCAAGGGACTGGTATAATTTGTAATAAAATTAAAGGAGTAACTCAATTGATATTGTTAAAAAAGTAGACAAACCAACCAAAAATTAATGCTTATTGTCTATCCTATGCTTGTAATTGTTACCTTTTTTTTTATAGACAACTAAACCTGTGTGTAATTCCACTTGAAATTGGAATTAAAACAAGCCAAAGGGGGGCAACTTTTTAAAAAAATGTTAGCAAAACAGTTATGCTCTCACTTAACAGCGTTACTTCTCATTTAAAGAAAAAAAAGTCCGGGGTTCTCTCCTCCTCAGCATTGTCATCAGATCTCTCCTCCTCAGCATTGTCATCAGATCTCTCCTCTTCAGCACTGTCAACAGATACGTGGGGAATTCACAAGTCACAATGTGTCTGTCTTTCCATCTTATATTCTCTGTCACACTCACACCGGTCGTCGAAACCAAATATTGGTTATTTAAAACCATGGATGATCTATTTTTCTGAGGGTTAACCAGGCCCTGAACCATCTGCTATGACTGATGATTCGGCGGATCTCTAGAGTCAAACCACTGAATGATCCAGAAGCAATTACAAGACGCCTGACACTTACAGGATTGGACACGACTTCCAGAACAAGAAAATTTATATCGATTCGTGGTAGAGGCACAGTGCGCACAACATTTCTGAAAAATTGGTTTACACGTTGCAGAATAAACCTGCTACTTGGGTCATTGTATGGTACATTCATTATGATCATAGTTTGCAATTCAGGGGGAAGGAGGTCAAAATGAAATATACCATTGTTGGGTGATTTGTTGTTTTGCAAAACGTCACTGTCAGCATCGTCAACAGTCCTCTCAGATCTCTCCTCTTCAGCAATGTCATCAGTTCTTTCAGATCTCTCCTCTTCGGCATTGTCATCAGTTCTCTCCTCTTCAGCAATGTCATCAGTTCTCTCCTCTTCAGCAATGTCATCAGTTCTTTCAGATCTCTCCTCTTCAGCAATGTCATCAGTTCTCTCCTCTTCAGCAATGTCATCAGTTCTCTCAGATCTCTCCTCTTCAGCAATGTCATCAGAGGTCTCCTCTTCAGCAATGTCATCAGTTCTTTCAGAACCCTCCCTTTCAGCAATGCCATCAGTTCTCTCCTCTTCAGCTATATCATCAGTTCTCTCAGATCTCTCCTCTTCAGCAATGTCATCAGTTCTCTCAGATTCTCCTCTTCAGCAATGTCATCAGTTTCTCTCAGATCTCTCCTCTTCAGCAATGTCATCAGTTCTTTCAGATCTCTCCTCTTCAGCATTGTCATCAGCTCTTTCAAAACTCTCCTCTTCAGCAATGTAATCAGTTCTCTCAGATCTCTCCTCTTCAGCAATGTCATCAGATTTCTCCTCTTCAGCAATGTCACCAGTTCTCTCAGATCTCTCCTCTTCAGCAATGTCATCAGTTCTTTCAGATCTCTCCTCTTCAGCATTGTCATCAGCTCTTTCAGAACTCTCCTCTTCAGCAATGTCATCAGTTGTTTCAGATCTCTCCTCTTCAGCAATGTCATCAGTTCTCTCAGATCTCTCCTCTTCAGCAATGTCATCAGATTTCTCCTCTTCAGCAATGTCATCAGCTCTTTCAGAACTCTCCTCTTCAGCAATGTAATCAGTTCTTTCAGATCTCTCCTCTTCAGCATTGTCATCAGAACTCTCCTCTTCAGCAATGCCATCAGTTCTTTCAGAATCTCCTCTTCAGCAATGTAATCAGTTCTTTCAGAACTCTCCTCTTCAGCATGTCAAATCAGTGTTCTTTCAGAACTCTCCTCTTCAGCAATGTCATCAGTTCTCTCAGATCTCTCCTCTTCAGCAATGCCATCAGATCTCTCCTCTTCAGCAAACAGTCATTCAGAACTCTCCTCTTCAGCAATGTCATCAGTTCTTTCAGATCTCTCCTCTTCAGCAACGTCATCAGAACTCTCCTCTTCAGCAATGTCATCAGTTCTTCAGCTCTCCTCTTCAGCAACGTCATCAGAACTCTCCTCTTCAGCAACGTCATCAGATCTCCTCTTCAGCATGTCATCAGTCTCTCCTCTTCAGCAACGTCATCAGTTCTTTCAGATCTCTCCTCTTCAGCAATGTCATCAGATCTCCCTCTTCAGCAACGTCATCAGAACTCTCCTCTTCAGCAATGTCATCAGTAATCTCTCCTCTTCAGCAACGTCATCAGAACTCTCCTCTCACTTCAGCAACGTCATCAGAACTCTCCCCTTCAGCAATGTCATCAGTCTTCAGATCTCTCCTCTTCAGCAACGTCATCAGAACTCTCCTCTTCAGCATTGTCATCAGTTGTTTCAGATATCTCCTCTTCAGCAATGTCATCAGTTCTCTCAGATCTCTCCTGTTCCTCTCTGCTGTCGGCATTATTCACACACTCCCAGTCCATAGTACAAATGACAAGTAATCCGCTTGACAGTCTGCTGTCAGTTGAACACTCATGTAATGTTCTCCCCTTCCTTCTGGTAGGTGGTAGAGTGTTAGCAAAAAATGTCCTGGTTGTATTTGTCAATGTCAGATACAAATCTGGTATGCAATTTTCCCTCCGGAGAAATGATGAGAAACTGAACGTTGAAATGGCGAGCTAAGGCAAGAAGAGTCAGGTGATCGCCATTAGTTATGGATTTCTTCATTTCAGCTATGTAGTCAGCCACGGACATGTCGTGAATGTGATTGATGTACATGTCAGAAAATCTCGAAATATGTTCCACAGCAATGTTTCGCAGATCCTCAGCTGATCTGTGAATTCCAAATCCTGCAAACTGATTTTGTATCGCCTCAAATTGGCAGTTGCCATTTCCAGGTGGGTCGTACAAAATGTTTAGTCCCTCTATGTCTTCAATTGGTGTTTTTCGTCACTGGACGCGAGAGGAATCATGTACATTTTGCGATGTAGGTCTTTTTTAAATCCCTTCTTCAGAGCAGTTTTGGCCATTTGTTGCTTTTTTATTTCCTTTAGCACCGTTGTGCTGGTAATATCAGCAACCGATACCCACTTACAGGACTCTTATCCCTTTTTATCTGGACATTTGAACTTGATTAGGTACTGACCCTTCTCCAGTCTCCGATCTTGGACGACTCCAGAACACACATATCTCCGTTGTGGTATCTTTTTTACACTCTTGGGTGGGTACCGAATTAGAATTCGTTCTCCAACGCGGTACACAGATGCTGTGTTTTTCTTTAACCGGCGAATCATTTGATCACTTGAATGCGCTGATGCTTCATTTGCAGCGTCAAACATTTCTCTGTTGCTTCTGTTTGTATACACTGCCAGAGGTGTCTTGAATCCAATGACGGATTTTGGTGAGGCGTTTAAAGCTTCTTGGATGTCAGCGAGATTAAGAGCCCAATTGAAGCCTTCTTGAGTCTTCATCCTAAAACTGATTCTTTTTTCGAACTTCCCGATGCCATCGTTCACAATTGCCTTGACTCGCAGGATGATAAGGCCTGCTTATTATCAGCTTGATCTCTTTCTGCTTCAACAGTCTCAACACTGCCGCGAAATTCTGTTCCCTGATCGCTTTGTATAACTGCAGGTGTTCCGTGTTCCGCAAAAAAATGCTTTCAATGCCATTGCCACATCATTGAAATGTTTGTCAACACACACATGCCAAGTCCTGCGCCGAGGAGAAGAAGACAGTACAAAACCAAAACATCACTCAGTGACACTTCTACGCAGCAAACCGTGTCACGCAGCTGTGACGTCATAGTTGCCCCGGAATTTGAGTGAGGCACAAAAACACCCTATTCTGGCCCTCCACAAGTTTATGTCGATCATTTTGGCTGAGAGTTTGGTACTTTAGCTTAAAACGACCCCACCTGCACACAGTATCTCCTGGAATGAAAGCTGGTGACGCCAGGGGGACACTTCTCGCGGGGAAAGGTTGACAGAAGCTAGTAATTCGTCGCCATTTTCGCGCATGCCCAGAGAGAGAGAGAGAGAGAGAGAGAGAGAGAGAACATAAGGAGTGAGAAAACGTGACGGGTGAGAAAACGTGATGCCACGCCCGACACGTTTTCTCACTTGGTGAGAAAACGTGACGGGTGAGAAAACGTGACAGTACAGCCCCCCTTGGCATGAAGGCCAGTTGGGCTATTGTCAATAAAACTGTCAATTGTCAATGGTCGGTCTCTTGCTCCTAGCTCTCTCTCTCTTCCCGCTCTCTCTCTCTCTCTGCTCTGCTTCTTCTCTTGCTCTGGTGCCTATCTGCCTTTCCATTGTCTTTTTCCTGTCCCCTCTCATGTCGTCTTTGTTTTCTGACTTTTTCCCTATACTTCTTACCGTTGCTAGTTTGTTTTCTCTTTTTTTTCCTTCTCTTCCTCTTGTTTCTGCCCTCTTCCCCTTGCATTCCCCTCCCATCCACCCATTCCCAAACCCCATATGTTCCATATGCCTTTCCAACTCCCGTTCCTGTTTATGTCCTTTCATCTCTCCCCCACCCCTTCTCCACCCATCCATCGCTGTATATGTCTCTCTGCCTCTGTCTGTCCGACCGAGTGTGTGTGTGTGTGTGTGTGTGTGTGTGTGTGTGTGTGTGTGTGTGTGTGTGTGTGTGTCGCGCGCGCGCGCGTGTGTGTGATTGTATGTGTGTGTGTTTGCTTGTGTGTGTGTGTGTGTGTGTGTGTGTGTGTGTGTGTGTGTGTGTGTGTGTGTGTGTGTGTGATTGTGTGTGTGTGTGTGTGTGTGTGGGGGGGGGGGGTGACTTTTTCTCTCTCTCTCTCTTTCTCTCTCTCTCTCTCTCTCTCTCTCTCTAATGTGACATGTTATAACATTTTAGACTACAATCGTAATGCCATACTCAATCCAGTTACGGTATGTATACGTTTACAGCCCTTCCTGATTCAGTGTGATTAAAGGCGAGAACTGGAGAAGAGGATAAGCCTTGGAGTGGGAATGCTGGTTGCGCAGATTTTACTATTCTTCTTCACATCTGTGTAATCTCTCTATCTATCTATCTGTTTGTCTGTCTTCCGTCCGTCTGTCTATCTACCTGTTTATCTATCTATCTATCTATCTATCTATCTATCTATCTATCTATCTATCTATCTATCTATCTATCTATCTGTGCGTATGTGTGTGCGTGCGTGCGTGCGTGCATGTGTCTATGTGTGCGCGTCTATACATCTACCTATTTACACATATAAAACACAAATACAAGACGAATCGTAAACAAGAGAATATATATGTTGATATAAAGCAATAACTAGCTAGTTAGTACTCAAAACGCTGTGTGTGTGTGTGTGTGTGTGTGTGTGTGTGTGTGTGTGTGGTGTGCGCTGTGCGCGCGCATGCGTGCGTGCGTGCGTGCGCGAGTGTGCGTGTGGTGCTGTGCGTGCGTGCGTGCGTGTGTGTGGTGTGTGGTGTGTGTGTGTGTGTGTGTGTGGTGTGTGTGTGTGTGTGTGTGCCCTCGTACGTGCGTGGTGTGTGTGTGTGTGGTGTGTGTGTGTGTGTGTGTGTGCGCGTGCGTACGTGCATGCGTGTGCGTGTGTGTGCGTGTTGTGTGTGTGTGTGTGTGTGTGTGTGTGTGTGTGGTGTGTGTGTGTGTGCGTGTGTGTGTGAAATAAGGGTTCTGGGATGGGCTTGCGTGCACGTTTTGTCATGTGCTCAGGAGAAAGGGATCACGAATTCAGAGCCCAGAAAAAAAATAACAGTCGTCGTTATTTTCTAAAGATGAATGACATCTGTGGAAATGTTGAACTCCTTTTTAAGCAGCCAGCTAAGAATATTACCATCATGGAGGCCAACGTGTCATTCTGTGATTCTGTGGAACCATTATCATACCAAGGCATTGTCTACGGGACATGTGGAAGTTTCACCCCTTTCTGTGCAGTAAAAATATTGGTGCAACCAGGCTCGTATGTACGAAGTCATGTCCAACGACTGTCCTACTGGTGTGGGTCTTGGAAATGGAATACAGAAATAAAGACATGTAATATAAAGAGGAGGAGGAAGAGGAGTATCTCCTGCGATAGTCACGGGCTTAAAGAGACATTTTTCTATTCAGACACAAACTGCCTACGCATAGTAAACAAAAACAAGTCTTCAGTCCACATTTATGTAAAGCCAAGGCTGAGTATGAGAATGGTCACAACACATATTTCAAAAAATGCAGGATATGTGGTAGTGCCCAGTCTATTTCGTAAGTATTATATTACGAAAAAAATCGAAGCACAGTCCAGAAAAATGATTATGATCAGTATTCAGCAAGCAATATTTGTAGCTGCTTGTTTCCCTGATTTGAAATTCAAGGTGGTTTACAAAGAAGTGAATACATCTGATCGACGTATAATAGACATGTGCATCGACTGCTTTGCACCAGCTTCTGTATTTGCCACCTTATACCTATACATTATAATTCCATATCGTGTACATTTTCACGCACACCTCAAAATATCTTTTGCAGTTCTGTCCATAGATAACACTCCACAAAAATTGCCCAGTGGTCTGTTCAACTGTTCAGTAAGGCATTACAGTGAATTTCAGGAACACGTGCATTGCAATCAAAAACCAGAATGTGAGGACGGTAGTGATGAGACAGAACATTGTCCTTTCAGCAGTCCTGGATGTCAGGGTCTGGTAGCTTCTCGTAACAAATGTTTTAAATTATTTACGAAAAGGTCAATAATGCCTCAGGAGTTATTTGGTTACATGTGCCGGGAAAGTGGTGGTGCACTGGCGTCAATAAAAACAAAGCTAGAACAAGAAGACCTTCTCCATATTTTCGAAAAGTTTGACCTTTTCATGATCTTTTTAGGGTACATGACAGGATGGCACAAAGTACTCTTTATCTACAGTAAGTTTCAGAAATGGTCTGACAACACCTTGATCTACTTTATGAGCACAAGACTATCACACCATTTTGTGCCACAAAGGAGAATTACATTTCTGAAATGAAATCATGGACAGCCTCTCAAAGTACGGAGATGCTTCACATAAACGTATTATGTGAGATAAGATTACGAAAACCTGGTCTTTCTCTTCCTTTGATTACAGTAGCTCACTACCATTCCCCTCCACTCCTTACAACAAACACACTGCAATGGTTGATCAGTTGTCCAAACAATAACACTGTGCACATGTTCATGTCTTGTGATTCCAAAAGCCGTTGCAAGGAAAACTGTTTACTAATCTCCATGCACCCAAATAAGACTTATCACCAGACCTCTGAGCAGGGTCTGTCTGTGAATCGTACATTGCCCAGCTATGCCGTGTTCAGATGTGATGATGACATCACCACACTGCAGTACACATTGGTATGTGATTTCCGCCCTGACTGTCAGGACCACAGCGATGAATCTTTCTGTGAGCACTCTCCATGTCAGGGGTTTATGTGCTCTAATGGTCACTGTGTATTACACAGCCAGCGGTGCAATGAATTTTCAGACTGTGTAGATGATTCGGATGAGAAGAACTGTCCTGAGTCCATTGGTAACCATGTCCCTATTGTGCCCAGGTCAACAACGCCGACATAAGACAACGTTTGTATATTGATTTGGACGGCACGGGATATTTTACATATCAAACCACAATAAATGAAGACTCCTGTCCTAGTAGCCATTACCAATGCACAACTGAACTGTTGATCTGTCTTCCTGTCTACACAAGATGCAATGGGTTTTCAGACTGTACTTATGGAGAGGACGAACAAGGCTGTGAGACAGTCACATGTGTTGCACTGTACCAATGTCGAGACTCCAGAGTGTGTGGCATGGAGACCATCTCTGTGATGGCTGGGCTCAGTGTCCACAACGCGATGATGAAACAATGTGTGATTTTACTTGTCCCCAAAGTTGCGAATGTCAAGGTCACTCTTTCCTGTGTACAGACTCCTTTTCCGCTGAAACCTATCCTCATCTTCGACACCTTGATGCTACAGGTTCCCAAATGTCTTTCGGTGATTTGACGAAAAATGTCTATGTAGTTCGACTGCGTTTGTCGTATTGCAATATCGTAATATTTCACGTATAAAACTCACCAACCTTCTGCACATAGATATTACAAGTAATCAGATTGAAACAATCAACATGGCTGTCTTTCATGAGTTGCCAAATTTAAACACTTTACAGGTTATGCAAATCCTCTCACCAAAATAGAGAGTACAAAATCAAAACAGATACATTACGCACTAAAGACATTGGACATATCAAATGTACGAGTTAATACACTGAGCAGTGTCTTGTCTGCATTTCTGCCTAATGCAAAACACTTCAATGCATCGTTTTCTGCTATTGAATCTATCCAATTTATGGGGTTTAAAAACATGCCACTACTGGCTGAGCTAGATCTGCGAAAAAATTCAATAGCTGACTTTCATCTGAATGTATTCTCGGAATTAACTCACTTAAGTAGC
>CM065735.1:27166460-27203960 GCA_033310375.1 Conus canariensis | reverse complement strand
GTGTGTGTGTGTGTGTGTGTGTGTGTGTGTGTGTGTGTAAGCAAACGTGCGTGTGTGGGTAGATTTGTATGCATACGGCCTCTAAAATGCAAACTTTGTGTGTGTGTGTGTGTGTGTGGTGGGGGGGGGGGGGGGGGGGGGGGGGGAGACGTCCGACTGCTCCACAAAGGCATTTCAAATTTTCATGAAATTTTCTTCGGACAGCATTCAGCTTGAATCTATAAAACAAGGTTTCTATATTTCGATTTTTTTAATACACTCGGTACTTTCAGAAACCCGTTTAAAGACCTGGGAACCAGAGATAGAAGAACCAGAGACCAGCTGTGATTTTAAACAACACTACAATGAAAAATTCAGCCTGTTCATTCCCAGCATACCCACAGTTTGACGGAATCCAGCAAAAATCAACTGCTGCAACTCTTATGACCAAAACATGTATAAGAATGTTCAGTTCGTGTGTGTGTGTGTGTGTGTGTGTGTGTGTGTGTGTGTGTGTGTGTGTGTGTGTGTGTGTGTGTGAGCGTGCGTGCGTGCGTGCGTGCGTGCGTGCGTGTGTGTGTGTGTGTGTGTGTGTGTGTGTGTGTGTGTGTGTGTGTGTGTTGTGTGTGTGTGTGAGAGAGAGAGAGAGAGAGAGAGAGGAGACAGAGAGAGAGAGAGAGAGAGAGAGAGAGAGACAGAGTGCTCGTGTGTGTTGCCTCTGATGGGGACCGTTTAACTGCATTTATTGACTACTGATGAATAGCTCTATTGATTTGCTTGTTCGCTTATGTATTCATATGTGATGGCTGATGCGTTGTTGGCATGTCACTTAAGAAACACATGCTGGGAAACATGACCGATTTATGAGGAACGCAGCCTGGCAACCGGCTATTGATACCCATGGTAGGCAGGTGCAGATGGATGCAGACAAGGAAATTGTTGTCTTGTGCATGACTCATAAGCACGCGTGTTTTTGTGGGGTAGTAGTGATGATGGTAGTGGTTCAATTGTATCGTCCCGCGTGGCATTATGTTCTACGTACTGTGGTAAAGAGGAGGAGAGGGCGCAGGGGGCAGAGGGATGTGTGTGTGTGTGTGTGTGTGTGTGTTGTGTGTGTGTGTGTGTGTGTGTGTGAACATTACTGATATATCTGGGTGCCCCTGGATTGGCTGAGGTGCCTAAGTGTCGTCCACCCACATTTTTGTTTGTGTGTATAGTTATTCATTTGTTTGTTTTAAACTCATTTTGCTACGGCTTTCATGTAAGATGTACTGTTTTGCTTTTCTGTTTCTTTTCCATCATTGTTTTTGTTATCATCATCATCATCATCATCATCATCATCATCATCATCATTATCATCATATTATTATCATTACCGTTGTTATTATTATTATTTATTATTATTATTATTATTATTATTATTATTATTATCATTATCATTGTGGTTGTCGTTGTTGTTGTTTTTGATGTTCTTGCCACATCAATATTGTTGTTGTTATTGTTATCATTATTGTCGGTGTTGTTATATTCCTGCTGTTGTTGTTGTTGTTACTGTTGTTGTTGCTGTGTTTGTTGATCGATGATAAATGTCATCTTCTAAGCAGCCATTATGCCACATATAATCGAACGCGCCCGCGCGCGCGCGCTCACACACACACACACACACACACACACACACACACACACACACACACACACACACACACACACACACACACATACGCGCGCGCGCACTATGAGGAAAATGTTAGGAATGTACCCAAGGTCTGACTTGTGCATTTGGCTAATGTACAGGCTAGACCCCTGCCAAGTCGTGCCCATAAGATACTTGTCTTAAATTCTTTGATCTTTAATCGATCTATCAGCCGTAAATCATACTCACTGTGGTTTTGTAGCTTAGCAAATGTGGCGTGGCGTGAATGCACTTGTCCGAACGTTGTGGCACCTCCTTGAAGAAACCGAATCTGTAGCCAATTCCCATATATTAACAGCGTATGTAGCAACAGGTAGACTGCTCTCTGCAGATTTTTTCGTTTTAAATCTTCTTTGTTGTTAACAAAATCTCCTCTCTTCTGACTGTACGATGAAAATTACGAAATCATCATTGTTAGGAAGATTTACTGTATTAGTTACACTGAAAACATTTTCCTCTGGGTTTCTTTTTGTAAAGAATTTTGTTTGTTTTGTTTTTAAATGAGAAAACTCGTTGTGAACAGGAATGTCGTGTGTTTTCATTGATATTGTTTTACTCGAGTGTTTCCAGAATTATTCCTGAGTGTATCAGGTTTTATACTAGAAAATGATTTTGTTTCATTTTGATTTCTTTATCTTCTCTCGATCAATTTTGGTATTCCTTTAGTGCAAGAAATACAGTCTACTATGTTCTTTTTTTTTCCCAACATTCGACTGCATTCATTATCCGAAGAAGTATCCTTGTTTCTGATGTAGCACTGGTGCTTTCCTAATCAAATCAGTCCTTGTGTTTAATCTCATTATCAATTCTAACACGTCTGTTCATGCATTCAGCGTGTTGTTGTCGTTGTTGTTGTTGTTGTTGTACGTGTGTCAATAGTATCAAGAGCTGCACTAACATTTTTGTCAATTACAGCAAAAACAACAAAAAATCCTCTAAACAGCAACAGTGTATTTTTGCAGTTTCATTTGCTTTTGAAAGAAATCAGCATGTTTATATTGCCACGGGGATGTTTCAGTAAATTGTGCTTTTTCTTTCGCTGTTACTATTTTTGAAGGGAACCGATAGCAAATTTCGAAGGAAAATGGCCAGAATCAATTCGTTAAGCCACATAAAACTTACAAAACAGATGGCTAACAACAAACTAATCACAGAATGCTATGAAATGATCGATCACACAGCGTGCAGTTTCTGACACATACGTGACATAACCCTCATCGCAACCATTACATTCACAGCTTCAAATGCATACGCTTACCAACAAAAACGTATTTATCAACAGTTTACCGTGTTAGTTTAAGCCATCAACCTCAGAACATTTGCTACTCGTTACTGTCTGTGGTTAGACTGAAAATTATTAATAATAATAATAATTTCATGTGCACAATATAAGGATGGTTTTATATCAGATCAGGAGTTGAAATAACAGATACTGATAAATAGCTGGGCTATTCTTTATTTAGAAGTTAAGCATGAATGAATGCCGGCTGGAAATTTATTGAAAGCATAGAAGGCGGGTCCTGAAATGCTAACATTGTGTGTGTAAGCGTGCGTGCGCGCGCGCGCGCGCGCGCGCGCGCGTGTGTGTGTGTGTGTGTGTGTGTGTGTGTGTGGGCGCGCGCTCGCGATCTCATATGACTTACTTTGGAACTCACTGATAGGTCAAACAAACACACTGAGTTTTGAAGAACAGGTAAGAGTGACAGATATTGCCGGAAAATTTTCAGTTTCGGATTGATAAAGAAGGTGTCACTGCGTGTGGACTAGTCCACATACTGTACCCTTCAGCTAAGCCTTGCACTCACAATACATAGTGGCTACATTTCATAAACACATGAATGAATACATTTATAATCTGATCATTGGAAAAAGGCCTTATCAAAACGTAACACATACAGGACATCCAATGGAAAGCGCAAGACATCTGCGATGGTTTACTTTGTATGCAGACAATAAATACTGATCACAGTATACTGTTGGAGAAGTAACAAAACCAAGAGTTTTGTGTTGTGAGCTGTAGTAAATATATAGAATTATGAATAATCTAATACTTAGTCCTCCACAGTATTGTCATCAACATGGCCCAGTGTGTAAATGATTCTGTCTGTGTGATCCATGTCAGCCCAGTACAGTGTGAAACGATTCTGTCTGTGTGTGTTATCTATGTCAGCCCAGTGTGGACTGATTTTGCCTGTTTGTGTGGTCCATGTCAGCCCAGTGTGGACTGATTTTGCCTGTTTGTGTGGTCCATGTCAGCCCAGTGTGGACTGATTTTGCCTGTTTGTGTGATCCATGTCAGCCCAGTGTGGACTGATTTTGCCTGTTTGTGTGGTCCATGTCAGCCCAGTGTGGACTGATTTTGCCTGTTTGTGTGATCCATGTCAGCCCAGTGTTGACTGATTCTGTCTATCTGTGATCCATATCATCCCACTGTCGATCGTTGTGAAAATGACGACTGTGGGTTGATCACGGGCTCACAGTTCTTGTTGTTTGTTTGTTTGTTCGTTTTTAATTTTGTGTTTGATTTGTTAAATGTCGTCATTAATCAACACCTGGTAAACTGTCACTACCCTAAGAAGGCTTTGCTGTGCTAACTGATGATGCAAACGTAACTAAGACAACAAAGAGACACCACATTGCTGATACACATTTACTGGATATATAACATGGAATCATCAAGAAACTAACCGTAGATTACAAAACAGAGAGAGAGAGAGAGAGAGAGAGAGAGAGAGAGAGAGAGAGAGAGAGAGAGAGAGAGAGAGAGAGAATAAGGTCTGCACATTATCAGAACGTTAACTGGTTCTAGACCCGTCCAAGCATTCTCAGGATTAGACCTGTTCCAAAAAACACACACACACACACACACACAAAAACAAAAAACAAAAACAAAAACAAACAGAAAAACCCCAGACAAACAAACTAGAGGTAGAAAACTCTGTCTTTCCAGTACACCTCTCCTCATTTTATAGGTAAAAAAAAGATCTAACCAGCCGCCGTTGCGAAGTGGAATCCCGGATGAAAGATCGTGGGTTCGATTCTTATCAGGTTCATGTGAGATCTTTCTTCCCCGACCGGTTCCTACCCAGAGCTGAGTTTGCTACGGGCTCAGTTGGGAAGATTGTAACCACACAGTCGAATTTCATCCACTTAATGGATGCGTCTCTGAAAGTGTTGTTCACATTTCCTGACCTACGCTGCCGGTGTCTGTGTCTCTCGGGCTTGGTTGACGCCGGGATATATTATGAAAGGAAGCGTGGAGTACAGCCCTGTCGTGCAGCCTCAGACTGGAATGGAAATCCGTAGCACCATCTTCATCATCCTCATTCTCATCGACCAGCATGAAAAAAGTCTCAAATTCTATGGTCCTTCATGTCCTGCTATGTGACCTCAGTTTCGATGTCCTCTCCACGTCTGTGGCCTTGGTTTAATTCTGTCGGGGTCACCGGTATCGGCGAGTCCATGGGGGCTAAGGTTGGACGGACGTGGTGTCGTCCCCCGGAGGGAGAGCTCACTCACGCCGGCTTCGCGACCAAACAATTATTGTCGTCAGGTGGGGGCGTAGTAGGTGGTGTCCTGCGTATGTTGGATCAGAACAGTCGCCATTGAACACCACCCAAGTGACTCGGCAGCAGTGCAGTGTCTCCTCCGGTGGATTACCTCTTGACGAATTGACATTGACTGGTCCTTGTGGATTGCCGGTGCAGGGGCTACAGAGGGACTAGCCAGGCTGTGGCTGTGGACGAGGTGTCGGAATGAGCAGCGTGGTGGATTGCCACTGAGGTGGCACGAACGATGGGACAGCCAAAAAAAAAAGGTAAAAAAAAAAAGAAAAAGGTAAAAAAAAACACACACAAACAAACAAACAAACAAAAAATAAACAGTAAACAAGTTGGGTATTTTTTGCTCCCATAAGAAAACCTAACACAGAGTAACTTTTATTCAAGACTGGCACAGCCTTTTAAACTTGAATAAAGTCAGACAAATACATAGACGAACAATCTAATAGTGGGGGAAAAAAACAAGCGCAGGCCAACAACTGAACTATCTTCATAGTAATGACTTGGCAAAGATTTGGACTTCAGGAGGGGGGAATTTGAAGATGGAGAAACTGGAAACATGAAATTAAGAAAATATGTTACAGATATGAAAACTCTTCACTAGCTGCATAAGGGAATCATCGCAATCCCTTTTGAAGGCAGATATATTTGTATTGCCTGCTCCGAGGCCTTTCGTCCGCTGGGTCGGACTCATCAGGGAGACACGGCTGGTTGTGTCTGCGCTCCTGGCGTCAAATAGAGACACACCACAGTCCATAATACTGTGGTGTTCTCACCACCAAGGGTGCAAAAAAGAATCCAATAGCACCCCCAAAGCAGCCAGCGAAGAGTAGTAAATGAAACCAAACGAAAGTGTGGGGAGGAAAAAAATTGCTGAAAAACTAAAGACATTATGCAAAAGTATAAAATGTAGGGGACAATCTTTGAGCCTACGCTTGAAGATCCACCCAAAGATGCAAGGGAGATCAAAAGACAAACACACAGACGGACAGAAACAAATACAAATAACCTCAATGTAATCAAAACAAAATCGGAAATGAAATGAGGCAGGGAACAGTAAACGATAAACAGTAAACAAGTTGGGTATTTTTTGCTCCCATAAGAAAACCTAACACAGAGTAACTTTTATTCAAGACTGGCACAGCCTTTTAAACTTGAATAAAGTCAGACAAATACATAGACGAACAATCTAATAGTGGGGGAAAAAAACAAGCGCAGGCCAACAACTGAACATCTTCAAAGTAATGACTTGGCAAAGATTTGGACTTCAGGAGGGGGGGAATTTGAAGATGGAGAAACTGGGAACATGAAATTAAGAAAATATGTTACAGATATGAAAACTCTTCACTAGCTGCATAAGGGAACCATCGCAATCCCTTTTGAAGGCAGATATATTTGTATTGCCTGCTCCGAGGCCTTTCGTCCGCTGGGTCGGACTCATCAGGGAGACACGGCTGGTTGTGTCTGCGCTCCTGGCGTCAAATAGAGACACACCACAGTCCATAATACTGTGGTGTTCTCACCACCAAGGGTGCAAAAAAGAATCCAATAGCACCCCCAAAGCAGCCAGCGAAGAGTAGTAAATGAAACCAAACGAAAGTGTGGGGAGGAAAAAAATTGCTGAAAAACTAAAGACATTATGCAAATATAAAAATGTAGGGGACAATCTTTGAGCCTACGCTTGAAGATCTACCCAAAGATGCAAGGGAGATCAAAAGACAAACACACAGACGGACAGAAACAAATACAAATAACCTCAATGTAATCAAAACAAAATCGGAAATGAAATGAGGCAGGGAACAGTAAACGATAAACAGTAAACAAGTTGGGTATTTTTTGCTCCCATAAGAAAACCTAACACAGAGTAACTTTTATTCAAGACTGGCACAGCCTTTTAAACTTGAATAAAGTCAGACAAATACATAGACGGACAATCTAATGTGGGGGAAAAAAACAAGCGCAGGCCAACAATCATGAACTATCGTATATGTAATGACTTGGGCAAAGATTTGGATTTCAAGGAGGGGGGGAATTTGAAGATGGAGAAACTGGGAACATGAAATTAAGAAAATATGTTACAGATAGAAAACTCTTCACTAGCTGCATAAGGGAACCATCGCAATCCCTTTTGAAGGCAGATTATTGTATTGCCTGCTCCGAGGCCTTTCGTTCCGCTGGGTCGGACTCATCAGGGAGACACGGCTGGTTGTGTCTGCGCTCCTGGCGTCAAATAGAGACACACCACAGTCCATAATACTGTGGTGTTCTCACCACCAAGGGTGCAAAAAAGAATCCAATAGCACCCCTAAAGCAGCCAGCGAAGAGTAGTAAAATGAAAACCAAACGAAAAGTGTGGTGGAGGAAAAAAAAATTGCTGAAAAACTAAAGACATTATGCAAATAGTATAAAATGTAGGGGACAATCTTTGAGCCTACGCTTGAAGATCCACCCAAAGATGCAAGGGAGATCAAAAGACAAACACACAGACGGACAGAAACAAATACAAATAACCTCAATGTAATCAAAACAAAATCGGAAATGAAATGAGGCAGGGAACAGTAAACGATAAACAGTAAACAAGTTGGGTATTTTTTGCTCCCATAAGAAAACCTAACACAGAGTAACTTTTATTCAAGACTGGCACAGCCTTTTAAACTTGAATAAAGTCAGACAAATACATAGACGAACAATCTAATAGTGGGGGAAAAAAACAAGCGCAGGCCAACAACTGAACATCTTCATAGTAATGACTTGGCAAAGATTTGGACTTCAGGAGGGGGGGAATTTGAAGATGGAGAAACTGGGAACATGAAATTAAGAAAATATGTTACAGATATGAAAACTCTTCACTAGCTGCATAAGGGAACCATCGCAATCCCTTTTGAAGGCAGATATATTTGTATTGCCTGCTCCGAGGCCTTTCGTCCGCTGGGTCGGACTCATCAGGGAGACACGGCTGGTTGTGTCTGCGCTCCTGGCGTCAAATAGAGACACACCACAGTCCATAATACTGTGGTGTTCTCACCACCAAGGGTGCAAAAAAGAATCCAATAGCACCCCCAAAGCAGCCAGCGAAGAGTAGTAAATGAAACCAAACGAAAGTGTGGGGAGGAAAAAAATTGCTGAAAAACTAAAGACATTATGCAAATAGTATAAAATGTAGGGGACAATCTTTGAGCCTACGCTTGAAGATCCACCCAAAGATGCAAGGGAGATCAAAAGACAAACACACAGACGGACAGAAACAAATACAAATAACCTCAATGTAATCAAAACAAAATCGGAAATGAAATGAGGCAGGGAACAGTAAACGATAAACAGTAAACAAGTTGGGTATTTTTTGCTCCCATAAGAAAACCTAACACAGAGTAACTTTTATTCAAGACTGGCACAGCCTTTTAAACTTGAATAAAGTCAGACAAATACATAGACGAACAATCTAATAGTGGGGGAAAAAAACAAGCGCAGGCCAACAACTGAACTATCTTCATAGTAATGACTTGGCAAAGATTTGGACTTCAGGAGGGGGGGAATTTGAAGATGGAGAAACTGGGAACATGAAATTAAGAAAATATGTTACAGATATGAAAACTCTTCACTAGCTGCATAAGGGAACCATCGCAATCCCTTTTGAAGGCAGATATATTTGTATTGCCTGCTCCGAGGCCTTTCGACACCGTTCCACACCAATATTTTGGCATTTTCTCTTTCTCATTAAAACTGTACAGCTGACTGATTAGGCAAAATTATTTTAGGAGTAGCCATCAGCGGGTCTGTCCAATGAACAAAGCAGATTCACGCTCAATGAACACGAGCTCTTTCAGTGATTATCTTCCTTACAAATCTCCCATACCAGTTCAGCTGCAATATGATTTATACAAGAAATGCAAAGAAAGGAAGATAAATAGGACTGAAAAGGTGGGGTTTTTTTGTTTGTCTTGTTTGTTTTTGTTTTTAAACTAAGGACGGTGGCGTTATAACAGGTGTATATGTTTATAGTGATGATACATGCTTTTTATTTTCTTTTTACATAATGGTTCATTTACTCTGAAACGGTACACTTCATTGGCCAGTACACAGCTTATTCAGCTTTAACTTTGCATTGCAGATGTGTTATATATATATATATATATATATATAGAGAGAGAGAGAGGAGAGAGAGAGAGAGATTTGTTCTTTTCGTTTTCCGCATGTCTTATACGTATGCTACATAAAAGAATGTGTGTGTCGACTGGTTGGACAAAAATTGCTGATATCATATTTTGTGTACTTGAAAGCTGCTCAAAGATTTTCTATATTAAAAAAAGAAAGAAAATAGAAAGATAAAAAAGAAAGAAAAAGAATCAAAAACGTGTTCCTATATCTAAGATATTTTGAAAGAAAACAAGGATATTTTCTTATAAATTGACACATTGCTAGGCTATTTAAACTGAGACTGCGGGCCGTCATTTGTTATCACTTTTTACATCTCACATTTAATGCCTATTCCTATCTAACATATCTATTCCCTACACAGATCTAAAACCAAAAGTTAATGATTATGTCAGAGACCTCTGATTGGAATACACAGACGGATAACAGACTTTTTCAGATCCGTCCAAACCTGAAAGAGTTTCTCTCAATTACCTCTGGTGGTCGCAAAGAAGAAACGGTTCTATGCTGGCTGCACACCGGCCATTTGTATTTTACTTATTTGTACCTTTTAAAAAGTGAAGAAGCTCAGTGGTGCATTCCATATACCACTCACAATTAAACATAATATTTTAGAGTGTTGGGACTTGCATGATGTGAGACAAATATTTTACAGCAGATTCCATGAAAACCTTGTTCAGAGATGTTCCGCCTGATGCGATCTTTTAATTCTTGAAAGAGATTAACATTTTTCATCGGATCTGAGATTTTATAGTGGAAAGATTTTTTTAAACAAAATTTCGGGTGGGTTTTAAGAAGAGTTGTGTGAACAAAGTACTTGTCAGTTGACTTCAACGCGGTGAAAGCCCTGATATGACCCTTTGCGGTCGGCTGGGCTATAAGCAACATTACCTTACTAACGCCTATTCATTCTTCCTCCCCAATCTTTATTTTCAATATAGCAGTTGTGTTTGCATACATTTTGCACACATATCACTGCATTACCGACCTCTGCTTAACGTATGCAATCATGTCATATCACAACCAAAACAATTTATGTTCAAGGAACAAAGTGTGAAAATAATGTCATAGTATTTGCATTGCATTGGTGAATACCAAGCACAAAGGATCATGAATCATAAAGCAACTGGAAAAAGTAGGGCTTTAAATGAAATTTATTTCATAGTATATTGACTTGCTTCTCTCTCTCTCTCTCTCTCTCTCTCTCTCTCTCTCTCTCTCTCTCTCTCCACACACACACACACACAGAGGAGCGCGCGCGCAAGCACGCACGCGCACACACACCACACACACACACACACACACACACACACACACACACACACACACACACACACACATTTAGAATCACTTGAGAATCTGTGGTTGCACAGTTGAGTGTCTTTCCAAAATAACACCATACGTTATGTGAGGGTAATGAAGAATGTTTTAGCTTGATCAATGTGCGATATGAAGTGAATGGAAGCAGTAAATCAAATGCAGGGCACGTGATGAAACCTTGCAAACTAAATGACATGTTATAGGCCTACAGAACTATAATTAGCACAAGCAATATATGCAAAACGAATGCGGGCAACACACACACACACACACACACACACACACACACACACACACACACACACACACGCACACAATGCACGCACGCACGCACGCACCCACGCACACGCACTCTCTCCACACACACACACACACACACACACACACACACACACACACACACACACACACACATGTATGCATGTATGTATGTATGCGCGCGCATTCATTTTCTATAATACTCTCGAAAATCGGTTCAGCAAGCAGTTGATTCTAATTTTTAGAATTTACACAGAGATGAAAGAACTTGTACGTTTCGGGTACACGCTTCCACGATGAGCTCATGTTTTTATTATTAAACTCTGTAGCTGATTTAAGGTGTTCTAGGTTTGAAACTAAAGGGCCAATTTCTATTGCTATGTATTTTCATACTTAATTTATAGTCTTCAGTTTCGTATTCATGACAGTTTCAAGGCATGTGTCAAATATATTCAGTCCACTCAGTTTCATTAATTTGATCGAAGTCTTCTGACAAACGTTATCTTGTTTACCATTCCATAAGCTTACGAACTGGAAGCTCATTTTCTTGTGATTTCCTATAATGTAGTCCTGTGGATCCGAAATTGATATCCATAGGTGAATTAACTTGAACAAAACCAGCGATTTCAAAATATTTACTCTTACGTTTGGGGCAATCGTTTTTTGCGATCAAATTTTATTCAGGCTTCGGAAAGAAAATAAACATTTTCGCTACAATTTAAACGTTCACAGTCGTTTTGATCTTGCGTGGGCCATATACCTAGGATCTTGAATCTAGTAGGAGTCATATCATTTTAAATGAGAAATAGAATCTTGAATCTTGAAGGATTCTATATCATTTTAAAATGAGAAGATAACTTTTATGTGATTTTGTTGCTAGCCACATTACTAGTGTTTTGCTTCCATCCGTATGCAAATTTTGAATGCAATTAATAGCGCACCGCAAAAAACAACAAAAAACCAACCAACAAACAAACAAACAAAAAATCCGTAGACAAATTAATCATAGGATTCGTGTGTTTTGTCTTGTAATCTTTTTTTTAGTGCGCTATGAATTACATTTAAAATTTATTTAGGTTTCCGCCTCCAATCGCCTCACTTTGCAACTATATCCTTATGCAGTTCTGACACTCTGCTAAAGCAGTGGAGCAGAAGTACAGATTTTTTTGGTTGTGTGTTTGTTTTGTTTTTTTGTTTATTTTTAGTGATCTTTTATCTCCAGTGTTAAATAACCGTATGTCATCGGCCAATTGACACATTCTGTGTTCAGTGTCACCGACATGAACTCTTTCAATTAATTCCCTTCCCCCCATTATTTTACATAGCTCTTGGAAGACAAACGTGACCAGATAAAACGCATCACAGTACAACACAACACAACACAACGGAACACAGCACACCACACCACACCACACCACATCACACCACACCACACCACACCACACCACACCGCACCACACCACGCCACACCAGAACACAGCACATCACAGCTCAACACAGCACAACACAAACACAATCCATGCAACGCAATACAACCCAGAACAACATTAATAAAACGAAACAGATGTGATAATTGTTATGAATACTTGTATCCACGGCTAGGGACCAAGCTCTAAGCGCTTTACAATCCACACTCGTTTACACAACGGGCTGCCTACCTGGGTAGTGCTGACTGAAGAGCTGCCAGCTGGCACTTCATTCAGTCGTTTCCCGTGCCATCCAGTAAATATCGTTCAATATCGCATGCTCAGTTTCCTTACTTCCTTCATTCTTTCCATTTCTCACGCAGGGTGCATGCGATGTGTAACGTGTCATCCATACCAACGGCCAAACTAGCCTTCTCTTCCGAAAGTTGATGGGAGATGGGATTTTACGTGTGTGCAAGATGTTATGCGTGCGTTCACACACGGAACCTCGGCTTATAGTCTCATTCGAAGGACTGTAGGGGAAATGGAGTCAGAACCAATGTTAACTCCCAGGGGAAAATCTCCCTGTTCCAAAAGCGCCCGGCGGATATTCGAACCCAGATCCCCAGGATCACCAAGATTGCGAGTCCGGTGCTCTACCACTGAGCTATTCCGGTGTAACAGCCCGTTCTTACCCTCCTCTGGAACTTACCCCGGGGTAAGTCTGGGCTAGCCTGCTTTTACCCCCGGGGGTCATTCTAGGGCTAGCTAGAACTTACCTCCCCTAGTTGGAACTTACCCCCGCGGGGGTAAGTTTGGGCTAGCCTGGATTTACCCCCCCCCCACCCCCCAAAGGGTCAGTCTAGGACTATTTGGAATCTTCCTCCACCCCACCCCATCCTTCAAACAAGACAGGGTTATTCAGGGTTTTCCTCTGCCTTTTCCCAACACGCACACCCGCCTTAAAAAAAAATGTGTTAGCCTGCATATTACCCCCCCCCCCCTCCCATATCCTATATACAGTCAGTTGGGTTTAGACAAAGTGTAGTTCTAGACTCTTCTCAATAGATGGACCTCCTACTTCCACCCCCCCCCCCCCTACACACACACACACACACACACACCCTGGTTCACTAACAGATACGTATTAACATTTCTCGCGCTAGCTTACATGCGTGGGTCAATATTCGGGTGTGTGAGTACGCCCGTGCATGCGTGGGAAAGAAAGACGGCTACATGCCAATGTGACCAAGTGCCAATGTGACCAAGCGTAGTTGTGACAAAATGTCGTTGTGACCACGTGTCGTGACCAAGTACCGTTGTTGCTTCATCCCGGTTTGCCTCTTTTAACTATTTTACAGCTATTTAGTCTCTTGAGTACCTGTGTACCTTAGCTTGTACAATGCAGATGACTAGTGATCAGCGCCACTGACCACTGGTCATTATGACGTAAATCGGAGATTTTAACTATTTAACAGCTAATTAGTGTTTCCCGAGTGCTTGTGTACCTTGTATAATGTAGATTACTTGTGGTCAGTGCCACTGACTGCTGGTCATTATGACGTAAATCAGAGATTTTAACTATTCCACAGCTAATTATAGTCTCCCGAGTACCTGTGTACCTTGTACAATGCAGACGACTGGTGGTCAGTGCCACTGACCACTGGTCACTATGACGTAAATCAGATATTTCGACTATTTTACAGTTACTCAGTGTCTCATGAGTGTTTGTATACCTTGTGCAATGCAACCAGTGGTCAGTGCTACTGACCATTGGTCACTTTAATGTATATCAAAGATTTTAACTATTTTTTACAGCTAATTAGTGTCTCCTGAGTGCCTGTGTACCTTGTACAATGTAGATGACTGGGGGGGGGGGGGGGGGGGGGTCAGTTCCAACTAGGGGGGTAAGTTCCAGCTAGTCCTGGAATGACCCCGGGGGTAAAAGCAGGCTAGCCCAGACTTACCCCAGGGTAAGTTCCAGGGGGGAGGGGAGGGGGGGGGGTAAGAATGGGCTGTTACACCGGCCCCCAGATATGTAAAATGTAACATTTTTGTAATATACCACATCACACCAAGAGAGAACTATAAAATAGGCATTCTGGCTCACCCACCTCCGCCAGCTCCAACCGGCTGAAGCCGGTTTCGCTGTTGCTCCGCCGGCTTACCCAGAATGCCTATTTTATAGTTCTCTAATAGTAAACACTTTACAAACATACATAATGTGTAGGATTATCTGTTTTTAACACTAATTTAGAAAACTTTTGAGACTTTAGTTTTTGCTTAATCCTTCGTTTTTCTTGATCGTCTTCAATAACATCATTTTCACGCATACATTCATCAAATGCGTCTCTGTCTTTCATGTGAAATAAAACTACAGTCTTTAACTGTTCTCTAAAGTCTTTTAAAACTGAGTTATATTTTTGACATAAAATCCACACACTTATCCCAGCATGTCTTCCACTGAAAGCCAGTTTTGATAAAGTGTTTCTCTTTTTAACTATGTCTCTTTCTGCCGAACAGTCATCTATAATAAATAGTGTCTGAGTTCCTTCAAACTGTCTATAAAAGTGTTCTAAGCACTCGCTAAGTTTATTGCTGGGATCAATCAAATAGATTTTATCATCCGTCCATATAAACCTTCTGTCGTGATATGCTTTGTTCCCTTTAAGTGTTGGGCAGAAAATTACTATATGATCAAAATTATAACGATAAACTGTTTGTAATAGGTCGAGGACAAATATTGTTTTTCCACAACCAGTCTGTCCACAAATCAATGAAAAATGAGGGGTTTTTATCATAAAGTTTAACATCGGCATTGACACCAAAGTCGTCTGCTCCATAGTTTTATAACAGAATTTAATTTACACCAGTTAGTGTTGTTATCATACTATCCGTCAAAATTTGATCAGTACAATAAAATCTTATAAGGTCTAAATGTGTCAGATTAATCCAACTCAGTTTTGTCAGATTGTTTCTATTAAGACTAACATTGATTTTGTTGCTTGTTGTTACGACCTTAAAATTTTCACCATCGTGACGAACCACAACAGTAACTTTAAGATTGTCAACGTCTAAGTTTTGCCAGCTAATAAGAATTCCTTCCATAAGGTTGTCACTGACACCCACAGCTCCATTCCTCCCCACATCTTTTAAGACAGAAATTTCAAGTATTATTGTGAACGTGTCTCCTAATAACGTGCGTGGAAAGAACTGTACTTTTGTAGTAGCTTCCTTCAAAACTGATTCTCTTCTGTGGAGGATGTACTGTTTGCTCCCAAACTTCTTTATTTCGATCTCTTTCCGACTATTGTTCTCTGGCATAAGACTTACATGTAAAGGGCCAGAGTTCAATGCTTTTCTGAAACTTTTTTGACGGTCGAAAAATGTAAATGGGCTTACGAATTCAAATTTTATGTCCCATTCTAAATATGGTTCTAAGTGCCATTTGCTGTCAGTTTTTCGAACTATTTTATATTCATACTGACCCGCATTATTTGCTTCTACATTGCGTAGTTGTTCTAGTTTAGGAAACCTTTTGCTGTCGCTAACCTCTTTGCGTTTATAATAACCATCTTTAGTGTACTCAAAACCATACAAAGTGCCTATCTCACCGTTCTGTTCAAAGTCCTCAACGTCTGCAAGGTCTTTTAATTCTAAAGTTACACACCTCTCAGGCGCTAATGTAACTCCTGATTCTTCTGGTCCACGTGACATTTTTTAAAACAACGTATTATTTTATTTCTAAAACAATGTGCAGGTTATCACATTTCACGACTTTCCCTGTTTTATCTGTGATCTTTATATTAAATGATCTGACCCTCCCACAAGCTAATCTTTTAAACTGTAAATTAGGGAATTGTATAATTTCATAATCGCAATATGCAGCTTTCCCTGATGGAAGAGCTCTTAAAACAGTTGAGGGCCTTCCATCATATAAGTTTTCATCAGTGCTCAGCTCGTCCAAATGAACATAGAGTAATGAATGTAATGCAAGATCGAGCGGATATTCTCCCTCATAAGTAGTTTTGTCTGATGTAACTCTAAAACCATGATTGTCAGTTGCAAAGCCTAACATTTTAGCTAGCTCTATATCAAAAAGGTAATGGTCTACTTCTTCTTCAGGTTTGAATGTCAACATTATTTTCAAATTTGCATTGTTAAGTTTGAGAGTAATGTCGAAGTTACTCATTGCTTCTTTTAGCGAGCAAAACCCGTAATAACCATCAGGTATGGTTAACTGGCTAACTAAGTTTCCTCTATTATCAAATTTTTTAATCTTATTATTTTCCTTGGATTCAGTTATATTAAACCATACGACTTTGTAAAAAATTTCATGGAGTGCGACCCTTTGGGTTCCGCAGTTATTATCAATAGCATATTCTAAAAACGAAGGACTGTCTTGAGTTGTTATTGTTACAAACATTTTTAAAACAATTTAAAAATGAGTGCATTCAAATATACTAATGCAAAATATTCTGTTGGGCCGCACTACAATCTTAAAAATATAACAACTGACACCCTTGACATTTCTGTGACTCAGTCTGACGCCTTTCAAGTAAAGGTTAGTACTCCATTAAACAGATATCTTAACCCCCCTATTAAAAACGACTACATCCCGAAAGTGTGGTTTAGTCATCCGATGCAGTTTTATCAGAACCAGTTAAACTTTGCTGTGTTTTGTGCATCAACTGGGTGTGGAGTGTCGTATGCTGATCATTTAAATCATCCTGATCCTTTGGTGAGGTCAGTGTATAGATTTCATTTTTATTACACCTTCAGACGTATTTTATCTGAACTGCAAGCGCCATTACCAAATGACAAAACGTTTAATCCATTCAGCAACAGAATAGATTACAAGGCTTTTGAAAGGATCTGTAACGAATTTGATATTGACCCAAAGACAGACTTTAGACAAAAGTTGGATCTTAATCATGGTTTAGGAACCCCTTATTTTTGGGGCGTGCACAGAAAGTATAACTATGATTGGAATCCTCCTTACACATCTTTCTCTTCAGGCACAACTGTTCACCTCGGGTCCATAGAGCAAGAGCATAAAACAGCATGGACAACATTTATTTTGGATACTTCTAAGGGCCTAACTAGAGCGGGAATAGAACGAATAAACGACTCTATTCGTACTTATGTTTGGTGTTTGCTAGGTTCGCAAGCACAGGCAAGATCTAACATAACTGATCCTTCTACTGGCTTTGATGCCCAAAAACAGTATTTAGCAAATTTAGAGGACGCCATTAATTCTGCAATTGATTTGCCTTCAAGTATTAAAAGGTACCAAAATGTTTTACAATTTGCAAGATCGAAAGTAGACTTTGCTGTCGGCACTGGTTTATACATGCTACCTTCTGACCTCAGGCTCCAGGTAGGAACAATAATAAACTACAACAATGAAATCCTTGTTGCAGGAAATGAACAGAAGGTTGGACAAAACGACATAAATTCTGAGCCAGTAATATTACAAACAATAAAAAAACAAGATGGCCCCCCAAGATTAAGTCATCCAATCCCCAAGGCCCAAAGCCCAAAGGCCATTGAAGACGCGGACTTTGTTCGTGATGACCATGAATATGAAAAGACGGCACTTGTTATTGGATTAACTGCCCTAGGATTACTTGGTCTTTATCTTACTAAAGAGTAACCCAACTATTAAGACAACTAATGCCCATAAGTGCTCAGCCATAAAGCCAACTACTTTACTTGCGGCAGACAAAAGCCAGCTAACGATCCCTCCTATTATACCAGGCAAAGAATCTATTGCCTTACTGGCTAATTTTTTTAGTAAGTTTGCAAGGTGATCGAGTTGTTTTTTTACCCATGATTTATCTGACGACGGAGTTGGCGGGCCTGGTGGCACTGCTCCCCCACCACCACCGCCTGTAATAGCCAACACCAGTGTACTTATTGCAAATCCTAAGGCTGTTATAACACTTGCTAATGTGACACCTTGCTCTCTAAACAGTGTTCTTATTCGTTCTGCTAACGTTGTGTCTTCATATAAAATTCTTTGGATAGTTTCTCTTATTCTGCTCACTTGAGTTCGTAATTGTTCTCGGTTATTAGACAACACTTCTAGTCTTGCTGATCTCTCTTGTTCAAGATCTTTTAGTCTTTGTGTTATTCTTTCTTTAACACCAGGTCCTAAGTTGTGGTCATCAGCCTCAACTAGTTTTTCTTTTTCTCTTTTTATATGCTCATCTAGTTCACCCAGTTTTGCTAAATTGTTTGTTAATTCGCCTCTGATGCTTCTCAAAGCATGATCAAGGGCCGTTATTTCTCTCATAGGTAGCGGCGGATCGTGCATAGTTTTTAATACTGTTTCTTCTGAAAAACTGGTTTCTGCTTCTATTATTTTGTCTGCTGTTGGGCTTAAATCTTTAAGTTCCATGTTTTGTATTTGGTTATCTGTTGGGAGTTCTTTTAGTGTGTTTTGAAGTTTAGCAACTGCTTCCCTATCTAATTTTGGTTTAGTAATGCCAAGGCGATTTTGTTCGCTCACACTGAGCCTTTGTCTAATTGTACTCTTTTTTAAAAACTTTGATGAGTCTGGTTTAGTTGTAAGCTGAACAAGTTGTCCTTGCTCGTTTTTAAAAAACAAATGGTCATCTTTTGTTTCAAAATCATTAGGGTCTATAAATTCGGGAGGTTCTTGGCCTAAACTTTGATAAAATGATTTGACCTTACTTTCTGTTAATTCACGCCGCAATGATTGTAATGGATGTGTCAAAGGAGTCATTTCACTCATGTCGTCTCCAGGATCAAAAACATCATAATCTTCTTCACCTTCAATGCCTGCCATGTTTTTAAATAATTAACTTTTTATTTTGTTTTATAAAAAAATGTCACAAGCATATGGCTCGATTCTTGACCCGCATAGAAGACTGAAAGAGCCCTTTGGCGTGAAAGGAAATAAACAGAATATTATTGTTCCAAATAATCCATCTACTATTGATTCAGATCAAATTCTTACTGTTAAATTTCCAGACCTAGGAGCAGATGAAGTGATTGTGCCGGGATCTGCACGGCTTACTTTCAAAATAGAACTTGATTCAGCAACAGACCCAAACAGGACAGTAGTCCAGAATCTGGGACGGGCAATCGTTAAGAAAATTTCTATAAAACTTGAGGGGCAAGAAATATTTTCTTTACACAATGCAGACATATTTCTAATCTATTGTGATCTATGGCTAACCGCGAATGAAAGGGCTGACCTCGCGTTTCAAGGAATCGAAAGTGATGAAGCACTAAAACACAGAATAGACGCCGAAGATGCTAAAGACGGTAACAAGCCCGAAGCTGTAAATTTTGCGTATGGAAATCGCTTTTCCATCCCCTTGGATTTTGAGTTATTAAGCGCGCATGCGCCATACTTTCAAGGAGCATTAAAAGACAGATTGTCATATGAACTAACTTTTAATGAATACAAACGTGTCATTAAATCTACAGACACTGATTCCAAGTACAGCATTTTCGACATCTCGTTAGAGTTTGACATTGTTAGCAACCCTAACTTAGCAAGGCTGATTGAGCAACAATATCAGTCAGGATTAGCAATATATTACGAAAGAGTGATTCATCATACTAAATATCCTAAAAGCAGGGCAGACACTATATGGAATTTTAGTTTTAGTGCCGCAGCAAGATCCCTTAAAGGTATTTTATTGCTGTGTAAAGATGAAGAACCATACGAAAGACAAACTGAAAAGTTTATTAATCCTAAAATAACTAAAGTACAATGTTCAATTGAGGGTAGTCCTAACCAAGTCTACGGTAGCGGGCTTAAACCTTATCATCATTTTGATGAAATAAGAAAATTGTTTGGAGGCGGGAGGTCTAGAAGTCCAACAGTAGACCTTGTGTCTAAAGATCTACACCTTCACAGTGTTAGACTTGATGATTATTTAACAACGAAATACGGTTTATGGATTGACCTAAGGACGACAGAGGATAATCAGTTGCATGGGAGTGGGAGAACAGTTAAAGACGTAATAAACATTCAAATTGATAAAGAAAAAGAGAGTGATAAACCACTTAATGTATATTTGTTTTTAATATATGATGCGCAGCTGAATATTAAAGATAACAGATTAAAAGATATCCAATACTAAATTATTTTTATTTTTTAAAAAAGCATGTCTGTTCAGGTTTATCCAAAAGTGCCCAAAGAAGAGAACTCTGTTGCTGTAGACATAAAAACTTTCAGATTAACAAACATAACACAAATGCAAACCCAACTAGAGCAGGACCTTTCAAAATACAGTAAAACCAAACGAAGGTATTCTGCTGTCTTTAATGCTGTTACATATGTTAATACTGGAGCATCGACCGCTAGTGCTCTATCAGCAGGAACAAGTGTAGGTCTCTTAGCAACAGGCGTAGGTGCGCCGGCAGCTTTACCTCTAGGTGGTTTGTCTTTAACTCTTGGCCTGTGTTCATTAGCTGCAGGTGCTGTCAGCAAAAAAAATAAAAGCTAAACTCCAAAAGCACACAGCTATGGTTCAACTAATAACAGCTAAACTTAGTTCCTTCAAACTGACAATAAATAAAGCACTTGCCGACTCGAACATCACGGATGAAGAATTTAGTCGCCTACAGGCTGATTTTGAGGACTACAAAAGACAAAAGTTTGATCTTCAAAAAAAGGCAAGGGCAACTTTTTCTCAACAGCCAGACACCGACCAGATTGTCACCGATCGGCGGTACTAAACCAGCACGTCCATGTGTTTAAAAGTAGTGGTGGTTCAAGGTAGAGAGCGTGTGCGCGTATGCGTGCGAGCGTGCATGTATGCGTGCATGTATGTGTGCGTGTGTGTGTGTGTGTGTGTGTGTGTGTGTGTGTGTGTGTGTGTGTGTGTGTGTGTGTGCACGTGCGCGCGCGCGCGGGGTGAGACTGGGGTTTAGTTAGCTGGGGTTAGGCTAAGTTCCTCGGGGCTAGGTAGTAAGGTTAGGCTAGGTAGGGGGCAGGTGAAGTAGGACATACAGTATTTTTGCCTTCCAGTCTTCATTTATTGAGGGAGTGGTAGGAGGAGGTTGGTTTCGTTCCCGATTGTTACCCTTTTGCTACTTTGGTTCTACACCAGAGAAGGCGGGGCAGGATATCGGCTGTTGTTGTGTTGTCAAGTCTGTGAGTAGTTGTGGTAAATTGTCGTGTTGTTGCACGAGCAATAACTAGTCCGTTGGTCAGGCGTGTCAGCTCTGCGGAGGGATACACTGCTCTGACCAATCGTTGTTTTGTGTGGTGAGTAGAGTTCGCTTGATTCCGACCAGGGCGGAATGCGTTGGGGTAGCTTCACTTCGGTCCCTGGTGTTCGTCGGAGTGGACGTACTCCTTGTAGGTGCGGCGGCAGCGCCGGTAGTGTTGAAGAGTGACTTCGAGTCATAGTTAGTGCCAGGTCCTCGTCGGGTTTGGGTGCCCTTGGCCTGTGCTGAGTCGGTGTCGTCCTTGTTGGCAGCCACTGTCAGCCAGTTGCAGAACTGGTGTGGTTGATCGTCTGTATGTCCAGGTTGGTGATCTGTTAGGTTCGTTGTGTTGTAGTTCGTCGTGTTGTCTTGTATTATGGCGAGTTGTACTGTAGTTGTCTCATGTTGGGATTAGTTGTATGGTGTTCGTTGCGTATACTGGTTGTCTGGTATGATGTTGTCTTGGTTCCGTGATTGAAATTTGTTGTCAGCTGGTTTGTGTTGTTACCTCTTTTCGGTACATTCTGTAAGTAGTGTACATAGTGGTTCCTGAGTTCGATTATCATGTGACAGTTTGGCTAGACAATGTGGGTTCAATATAATGACCGTTGATGGACAGTGATGTAGATATTGTTTGTGGTTAGTTCATGGTAATGTCAGTGGGTTCAATAAGAGGGTAGTACGAGGTTGCATTGGGTTGAGGATCATAATATGAGTCAGGTGCAGATGTGTCTGCGTGAATCATAGAGGGGTTTGATGATTGTGCTCAATCTCAATTGTAAATAGTAGGAGTTTGTTGAAATTGATTAACGATTCCGGAGTTGACCTGCACAGCATTGGAATCGGTTAACTGTGTAGTAAGGCCAAGGCCAATTTGTGGTCGAGTGGTTTATACTGGAGTACGGTCGTGACTATTCAACTTATATTGGTGTCTTGTCACTTTCGTTACGAGTCATGGTTCTCGACGCGGGTGTCGTGCGCGTGCAGACTGTATCTGTGGCGTACGCATTTGGTACAGGACAGTGAGTCCATATGGTTAGAAGTTTTTTTTAAAGCAAACGAGTCGTCACACATGCAGGGATGTATGTGTTTGTGACAGAACGGGGTTGGAGAAAGATATCTTAGGTTGTGGGGAGGCAACCCAGTTATGAATTTTAGTAAGCAGAAAGAAGGGAAAGGTAAAGTTTAAGGCGAGTAGCTTAGCAGTTGATAGGATAAAAACGGATGATGTGCAGCATGTAATATTGTATGAAGTGTGGTTGTGTTGGCATAACAAGGATTAACCACTGGGCTATCTGACAAGAGATGACATGAGAGTGAGGTGCTGGATGGAAATTGTGGCAAACAAATCATGATGTTTTGGATATATGATTATAATTGACAGTGCAAAGAGGGGTAATAATGTGAAGGATTGTGGCTGCGAGCCGATTCTTTTGTGTGAACATGCTGGAACTGTGAACCGCTAAGAATTGATAAGGTTGTTTTTTTTCCTGAGAGATGTGTGTTACTACTGGTTATTGTGTGGAGACATTTCCTTGTGAAATTGGCCATTTCCTAGATTATTTAGTATGTCCTAAGGGGGCCCGTGGAGTCCGTGTTGGATCGCTTAGATTGGTTTATTTCTCCGAGAATTGGGTGTGATTCATAATTTCATATGTAGTTGCGTGGATTGGCTCAGGGAGAGTATTGTTTTACCGCTGTTGTAAGGGTTGGCAGGAAATGGGTCTGATAGCCCCAAAGTGAGTAATGGGTTGGGGGATGTGTTCGAAATTTAAGGGGTCACTCTCATGCCCGAGTGGGAAGTAGGCAAGGGAGATGGAGAGTTAAAGCTTTACCAAGTAGCCTATGTGCCTTGATGACTCGGGTAGTAGCAACATTACAGTAGTGGCCTACAGTTGTGTCAGCAGGTATCCTGTTCCGTCCTGAGGCTGGGGCCAGATCACCGCAGTCTACTGCCGCGTGCTGGCAGGTGAGCGGCGCTTTCCAGTGCCTGTTGTTTTCCCGGGAGAGGGAGACCACCCAGGCCGTCTGCCTTCTGTGGGGCAGCTCTCCTCCGGCTACCGGTGCTCTTCCGGGAGTTCTCCGGCACTGGTTCCTCGTCCCTGTTTAGGCGTCCTGTGAGAGGGCGCTGCACCAGGCCTTTCTCACCCTTGGTGTCCGGCGGGGCCTTCAGAGGAGGAGGCGTCCTACAAGCCCCGGACCCGTCGAGAGGGCGTCTGTTGTGTACGTTGGGTGTCGTGCCCATCGCGGGGAGGAGTCAGACTGCGGGAGGCCACGGTCAGCGCCGGGGTGCAGAGTCTTCGGGGAGGGTGTCGGCCCGCGGAGGAGCCACGGACAGCGCCGGGGTGCAGAGTCTTCCGGGGAGGTGTCAGCCTGTGAGGGGCCACGTACAGCGCCGAGGACTGGAGCTTTCCGGGCCGGGATGGGTTGTCCCATGTTTGTGATAGAAGGGGTGTAGCGTTAGGTAGTAGGGTTAGGGGTGTTAGCTACTGCCTCCTTTTAGGACGTAGTGGCCGGCACAGTGTAGGGTACTTGTCGTTGCCTCCCTTAGGGACGCAGCGACCAGTTTGGTAGTGGTCCCGGGTTAAAAGAGAAGGGTGAGTCCTGGGGAGAGGTGTGGGTGGTAGCGGTCGTTAAGAGATTAGAGTCCCTTTGGTAAATCCTTGTCCCTAGTAGTTAGTCACCACGTGTGCGGGCTATCGCTGTGTCCCCAGGTCACAGTGATATACCGCAACTGGTGTTTTAGGTTAGGTTAGGGTCTTCCAGGTCTTTATAGTAGAGTAGGGTGAGTCAGCGGGGATTGGGATACTTGTGTGCAGTTGTGGATGTGCGGGAGTGGTGGCGCCATGGAGTGTGTGTGAAATAAAGAAGCGTGCGTGATTGTAAAACTGTGTTAGTGTGCTGTGTTGTCTGACCTAGGGTGTGATAGGCGTGGGTAGGGGTGGTAGGGCCGTCCGGCTTAGCGACCGTGACACTTTGGTGGAGATGCGGGGTACCATAAGGGGTTCTGGGTAGGTGATAGGTAGCTAGGAGGGAGGTAAGGGGGGTGTTGTGTCCGGTGTGTACGTTGTGTGAAATGTAAGTGGGTGGTTGGTGGGAGCGTACCAGTACCCTGGGAGGTGGTACGTAGTGTCCCTGTTCACTTCAGGCAGGTTTCCATTGGCATTGGGCAGGGCACTTGTGTTGGTGTGAATGGGTTGGCGCTACCGTGTGAGTGATTACACCGTACAGTGTAGGTGAGGTACCGGAGGGTACCAGGTGTCCTTTGTGTCCCTTACATGTGGTATAACCCCAGTGAGTAGGTAGAGTGGTACCCGGCCCGTGACTGTGCACGCTGTGTGCTCGGATATCCTGTGGGGATTAAGGGCAGTGTAAGCCCAGGTGACTGTGTGTGGGAAGCACGAGGGTGCGCAGTGTTGTGGCATAGGGTATGCTGTGAGTGCACCTGGACTTGTGGGGTGCAAGTGCACTGATCGTGTAGGTGTGGCCTACCAGAGACAGTGAGGCCTGTGACTGTGGGTAACTGGTGCGCATGCACAGTGGACGGTGGACACACGGTGTCACGTGGTTCAGTCAGTGACCAGACAGTGCATTGGTAGTATTATATGGGTTGGAGCTCATGGGGGTGTATGTATGAGGTACACAAGTGTGGGTGGAGTTATGCTTGGTGCGTGACTCATTGAGAGTATTGTGTACTTGTGCTGAGTTGCTTCAGGGGCTAGTGCGTAGTCAGGAACCTCCAGTTGCGCTCAGATCGCATACTGTCCGTTGCTAGCTCTGTGGTAGTAGGGGTACCCTATGTCTAAACACACCCGAGCCCATCCGCAGTACGACCCCGATAGTGTCATGGATCCACAGGCCTCTATGGCGGATACCAAACCTAAGGTTAGTGACCAGGGAGCGGGGGTGGATCAAGAACAGGGGACGGGGGCTTATGCAAAGTTTGCCAAGTTGGGAGCGGCGATGGGTTTAGCTGGGGGAGACCTCGCCAAGTTCGTCACAGACTCAGTACGTAATGAGGGTGAGAAGACGGCGAGAGAAGCAGAATTGGAGCTCCGGATGGAGGAGAAAGTGAGGCAGAAGATGAAGGATGAGAGGGAGCTAGAAATGCAGCGGACGCAGATTGAAGAGAAGAAGGCTGCTAGGCATAGGGAGCTAGAAATGAAGCAGAAGAAGATTGAAGATGAGAAAGCAGCGAGACAGATGGAACTGGAACTGCAGAGGAAGAAGATGGAGGAAGAAAGGGCAATAAGGGAAATAGAAGCTCAAGCACGGCAAGCCGAGTTAGATCTCAAGAGACGAAGGGATGAAGCCGAGTTAGAGGCAAGAGAGCGAGAGCTAATCATACAAGAGAGACAGGCCTTAGATGAAGCAGCGCATAGGAAACGCTTGATTGAGGTGGAGGAAACGAAGCATGTCCACCTTGAGCCGTTAGGAGAGAACGACGACGTGGACGCTTTCATCGCCCAATTTGAGCGTGTAGCCCAGATGTGCAAGTGGAGCAAGACCTCATGGCCCACACGTCTGATGTCTCTGCTGAGAGGAAAAGCTAGAGAAGCGGTGATGCGGTTAAGTGCGGATGAGTTAGGCGACTATGATCAGATAAAGGACGCCCTGTTAAGTCACTTTAGGCTAGATGCTGAGGCCTACCGAGAAAAGTTCAGGAGCATCAAGAAGGACGCTGCTGAGACTTTTGGCCAGATGCTGGGAAGGATGAAGCGGTGGTTTTCCCTCTGGTGTGCGGCAGCGGGAAAGGATTAGAGTGTGGCAGAGGACGTAAAGGATCCTGCTGTTCCAGGAACAGTTTTATCAGCATATTGTCTCCAGAGTTCACAACATGAGGTGCGGAAAGACATGCCCGAAAACTGTGGAACAACTTGCAACGGAAGCTACTGTTTTGGCAGAGGCCAAAAGACTGGGGAGGAAGGCGAGACAAGACCGAACAGTTAACCAGCCCAACCTGGGTAATACACGTGAAACAGCAGGGAGCCAGCCCGCAGGGAGGTCCCAACAAAGTGATGGTGCACTTACAGCAGCTGAACAGGGATCAGAAGGGCCTAGATCGACCATAGTTTGTTTCAACTGCAAGAAGCCAGGCCACATCGCTAGGAAATGCCCTGAGCCCCATTCTGTTGGAGCTGTGCATTGCTGTGACCAGCCCCAAGCTCGAGTAGTCCCACGTTGTGTTCCCATGCGCTGAGCAGCGGAACGAGCCTG
This sequence comes from Conus canariensis, assembly GCA_033310375.1. Taxonomy (NCBI): domain Eukaryota; kingdom Metazoa; phylum Mollusca; class Gastropoda; order Neogastropoda; family Conidae; genus Conus; species Conus canariensis. The sequence goes on along the minus strand of CM065735.1, from coordinate 27,177,180 downwards.
CGTGCATTGTAGAAGTTAACGGGTCTCCGGCCAATGGATTACGGACAACTGGTGCCGGACACACCGTAGTGGCCAAGTGGTTAGTACCGGCAGATGCGTACACAGGAAGAGACAGTCCCAGTAAGTGTTGGCTGAGTCAGATGTAGGTCTGTGTTACCTGTGGCGGTAATAGAGTTGAAGTCACCAATTCATCGCAGGGAAGTTGGAGGTTTTGGTCATGAATAGCCCTGTGCAGGAAGTCCTGATCGGAAACATTCGCAAAGAGAGTAGGAGATCCCGGTTGGACACGTGTGCCTGTATTACGCAGACCCGGCTTGGTAGGGGCAGTGCAGACACGCGCGCAGCGAGAGCCAGGGAGCAGCAAGAACCCGGTACCACTGCCCGTCGAGGAATGCATTCTGAACACCTCTACCAGCAGTTAATTCAGATGCAGGAACCAGGATGAAACCCTGAGGAAGGCTCGGAGTGCGTGTGAAACAGGGACGCACATTCCACACCAAGTTTGGACGAGTCGAGTACGCGCAGAAAGTCTGGTGTACTGGTTAGGCGGTTTGAGGGTCCCAAGGACGTAGCGAGTCAGAATCTGCGTCCCAGCAGAACTACGGACCACGGTGATGAAGTTAGGCCACGACGTACCCATGTCTGGACACTTAGGTACACCCGAACCAAGGAGCGAGTTGGTCGCCATTTCTATTGGGCAGGCATGATGCTGACACGTCGGTACTGCCAGTCATGCTTCCAGTGTCAGGTACTGTGGACAAGGGAAGAGTTCAAGAGTTCCCCTTGTAAGGATGCCACTGATGCGCAGGCCCATGCAGATACTGAGAGATCGGTGGTTGCAACCCGAGAGGCAAGAGCTCTGCACAGCTACAGAGTACGTCGTCAACCTAAGGAACAAAATAGCTAAGACGTTGTGAGTTGGCAAAGAAGAACTTGGCAAACAGCAGCTTGCACGTACAAGCGACATTTTCATTTGAGGACGAAACCCAGGAAGGTAGCTGTGGGGTCTAGAGTACTAGTGGGAGGATCACAAGGTAGGCACTGCAGCTGCAGCCATTTCAGTTTACGGTGCAGGCAGTGTCTGGAAAGGACAAATGTGGCGGCAGACTCTTGAGTCGCTTGCTGTAGGGAGGGAGAGAGGAGAGAGAGAGAGTGAGAGAGAGAGAGAGAGAGAGAGAGAGAGAGAACCTGAGGGTTCCATTAACCTGTGTAGTGAGAGGTTGTCATTGTCGAAGCTATGCATGTGTTATCTTTGGTAGAGAATGACGTAGCAAAGTGTTACTGAGGGTGTGGTATTTGTAGCACGTGTTACACAGCATGTTGTGCGTTAATCAGAGCCCCCTCAGTTATGGAATTTATATGTAGTGCGTAGTGTAACGGCTGCCTGTAAGTGCCTGCGATTTAAAGGTCGTGTGAAGCAGCGTTAGACCAGGTTTGATTAATGTAACCTGTGATTGTTGATGGTATTTTAAAAGTTGATGCTGTTGGGATGGAAGTTTTGGAGTGCATCAAAAAGCAACAGTAGGACAGAAATGAGTGATGGAGAATTGGATTGTCATAGGTTGGGTGTGGCTAAAACGCCGATCGGTGAGAAAGTTGTTGTTGTTTTAACCTGTAGTTAAAACTTAGGCAGGGGGGTATGTCAACCGATCGGCGGTTACTAAACCAGCACGTCCATGTGTTTAAAAGTAGTGGTGGTTTAAGTAGAGAGCGTTGTGCGCGTATGCGTGCGAGCGTGCATGTATGCGTGCATGTATGTGTGCGTGTGTGTGTGTGGGTGTTGTGTGTTGTGTGTGTGTGTGTGTGTGTGGTGTGTGTGCACGTGCGCGCGCGCGCGGGGTGGACTGGGGTTTAGTTAGCTGGGGTTAGGCTAGTTCCTCGGGGCTAGGTAGTAAGGTTAGGCTAGGTAGGGGCAGGGTGAAGTAGGGACATACAGTATTTTTGCCTTCCAGTCTTCATTTATTGAGGGAGTTGGTAGGAGGAGGTTGGTTTCGTTCCCGATTGTTACCCTTTTGCTACTTTGGTTCTACACCAGAGAAGGCGGGGCAGGATATCGGCTGTTGTTGTGTTGTCAAGTCTGTGGAGTAGTTGTGGTAAATTGTCGTGTTGTTGCACGAGCAATAATAGTTCCGTTGGTCAGGCGTGTCAGCTCTGCGGAGGGATACACTGCTCTGACCAATCGTTGTTTTGTGTGGTGAGTAGAGTTCGCTTGATTCCGACCAGGGCGGAATGCGTTGGGGTAGCTTCACATTCGGTCCCTAGGTGTTCGTGGAGTGGACGTACTCCTTGTAGGTGCGGCGGCAGCGCCGGTTATGTTGAAGATTGACTTCGAGTCATAGTTAGTGCCAGGTCCTCGTCGGGTTTGGGTGCCCTTGGCCTGTGCTGAGTCGGTGTCGTCCTTGTGGCACGCCACTGTCAGCCAGTTGCAGAAACTGGTGTGGTTGATCGTCTGTATGTCCAGGTTGGTGATCTGTTAGGTTCGTTGTGTTGTAGTTCGTCGTGTTGTCTTGTATTATGGCGAGTTGTACTGTATTGTCCATGTTGGGTTAGTTGTATGGTGTTCGTTGCGTATACTGGTTTCTGGTATGATGTTGTCTTTGGTTCCGTGATTGAAATTTGTTGTCGTTTGGTTTGTGTTGTTACCTTTTCGGAAACATTCTGTAAGTAGTGTACATAGTGGGGTTCCTGAGTTCGATTATCTTGTGACAGTTTGGTAGACAATGGGGTTCAATATAATGACCGTTGATGGACAGTGTTTTGATATTGTTTTGTGGTTAGTTCATGGTAATGTCAGTGGGTTCAATAAGAGGGATACGAGGTTGCATTGGGTTGGGTCAAATATGATCAGGTGCAATGTGTCTGGTGAATCAAGAGGGGTTTGATGATTGTGCTCAATTCAATTGAAAATTTAAAAGGAGTTTGTTGAAAATTGATTTAAACGATTCCGGAGTTGACCTGCACAGCTTTGGGAAAATCGGTTAAAGTGTATAAGGCCCAAGGCCAATTTGTGGTCGGTGGTTTATATGGGTACGTCGTGATATTCAATTATATTGGTGTCTTGTCCCCTTTCGTTACGAGTCATGGTTCTCGACGCGGGTGTCGTGCGCGTGCAGACTGTATCGTGGCGTACGCTTTTGGTACAGGCCATAGTCCAATGGTTAGAAGTTTTTTTAAAAAGCAAACGGTTCGTCACACAGGGCAGGGATGTATGTGATTTGTGACCAAAACCCGGGGTGGAGAAGATATTTAAGGTTTTTGGGGGAGGCAATCCGTTTTTGAAATTTTAGTAACAGAAAGAAGGGGAAAGGTTAAAGTTTAAGGGCGAGTGCTTAGCATTTTATAGGATAAAACGGATGATTTGCGCATGTAATATTGTATGAAGTGTGGTTGGGGTTGGCATAACAAGGATTAACCACTGGGCTATCTGACAAAGATGACTTTGAAGTGAGGTGCTGGATGGAAATTGTGGCAAACAAATCATGTGTTTTGGATTTTAAGATTTAATTGACATGCAAAGGGGGTAATAATGTGAAGGATTGTGGCTGCGAGCCGATTCTTTTTTGTTAACCCTGCTGAATGGGGAAACCGCTAAGAATTGATAGGTTTTTTTTTTCCTTAGAGATGTGTTTTTACTACTGGTTTTGTGTGGAGACTTTCCTTGTGAAATTGGCCATTTCCTAGATTATTTGTATTCTAAGGGGGCCGTGGAGTCCGTGTTGGAAACGCTTTTGATTGTTTATTTCTCCGAGAATTGGGGTGGTATTATAATTTTTAAATGTAGTTGCGTGGATTGGTAAGGGAGAGTATGTTTTACCGCGTTTTTAAGGGTTGGCAGGAAATGGGTTTTGAAAGCCCAAAGTGATAATGGGTTGGGGGGATTTGTTTCGAAAAATTTTAAGGGGTCACTCTCATGGCCGAGTGGGAATAGGCAAGGGATGGAGAGTTAAAGCTTTACCAAGTAGCCTATGTTGCCTTTTTATGACCCCGGGTAGTAGCAACATTACGTAGTGGCCTCTTTTTCCCGAGGTTTTCCTGTTCCGTCCTGAGGCTGGGGGCCAGATCACCGCAGTCTACTGCCGCGTGCCTGGGAGGTGAGGCGGCGCTTTCCAGTGCCTTTTGTTTTCCCGGGGGGAGGGAGGACCACCCAGGCCGTCCCTTCTGTGGGGCACTCCCCCTCCGGCACCGGTGCTTTCCGGGGTTCTCCGGCACTGGTTCCTACCCCGTTTAGGCGTCCTGTGAGAGGGCCCCTTTCACCAGGCCTTTTCCCCCCTTGGGTCCGGCGGGGGCCTTTCAGAGGAGGAGGCGTCCACAAAACCCCGGACCGTCGAAGGGCCTCTGTTGGTACGTTGGGGGGTCCCTGGCCCATCGCGGGGGAGGAGTCAGACGCGGGAAGGCCACGGTCAAGCCCGGGGGTTGCAGAGTTTTTCGGGGGGAGGGTGTTTGGCCCGCGGGGGGAGCCAAAGGAAAAGGGGCCGGGGTGCAGAGTCTTCCGGGGAGGTGTCAGCTGTGGGGGCCACGTACAGCGCCCCCAGGACTGGAGCTTTCCGGGGCGGGATTTGGGTTTTTCCCCGTTTTTTGATAGAAGGGGTTGTAGCGTTAGGTTTGGAGGGTTAGGGGGTGTTACTACGCCTCCTTTTAGGACGGGAGTGGCCGGCACAGTGTAGGGTTTTTGTCGGTTTTCCTCCCTTAGGGACGCAGCGACCAGTTTTGGTAGTGGCCGGGTTTTAAAAGAGAAGGGTTGAGTCCTGGGGAGAGGTGTGGGTGGTAGCGGTCGTTAAAGAGATTAGAGTCCCTTTGGTAAATCCTTGTCCCTAGTAGTTGTCACCACGTGTGCGGGCTAATCGCTGTGTCCCCAGGTCACAGTGATATACCGCAAACTGGTGTTTTAGGTTAGGTTAGGGTCTTCCAGGTCTTTATAGTAGAGTTTAGGGTGAGTCAGCGGGGATTGGGATACTTGTGTGCAGTTGTGGATGTGCGGGAGTGGTGGCGCCATGGAGTGTGTGTGAAATAAAGAAGCGTGCGTGATTGTAAAACTGTGTTAGTGTGCTGTGTTGTCTGACCTAGGGTGGTGATAGGCGTGGGTAGGGGTGGTAGGGCCGTCCGGCTTAGCGACCGTGACACTTTGGTGGAGATGCGGGGTACCATAAGGGGTTCTGGGTAGGTGATAGGTAGCTAGGAGGGAGGTAAGGGGGGTTTGTTGTCCGGTGGTGTACGTTGTGTGAAATGTAAGTGGGTGGTTGGTGGGAGCGTACCAGTACCCTGGGAGGTGGTACGTATTGTCCCTGTTCACTTCAGGCAGGTTTCCATTGGCATTGGGAGGGCACTTGTGTTGGTGTGAATGGGTTGGCGCTAACCGTGTGAGTGATTACACCGTACAGTGTAGGTGAGGTACCGGAGGGTACCAGGTGTCCTTTGTGTCCTTACATGTGGTATAACCCCAGTGAGTAGGTAGAGTGGTACCCGGCCCGTTGACTGTGCACGCTGTGTGCTCGGATAATCCTTGGGGATTAAGGGCAGTGTAAGCCCAGGTGACTGTTTGGTGGGAAGCACGAGGGTGCGGCGTGTTGTGGCATAGGGTATGCTGTGAGTGCACCTGGACTTTGGGGTGCAAGGTGCACTGATCGTGTAGGTGTGCCTACCAGAGACAGTGAGGCCTGTGACTGTGGGTAACTGGTGCGCATGCACAGTGGACGGTGGACACACGGTGTCACGTGGTTCAGTCAGTGACCAGACAGTGCATTGGTTGTATTATATGGGTTGGAGCTCATGGGGGTGTTTGTATGGGTACCAAGTGTGGGTGGAGTTATGCTTGGTGCGTGACTCATTGAGAGTATTGTGTTACTTGTGCTGAGTTGCTTCAGGGGCTAGTGCGTAGTCAGGAACCTCCAGTTGCGCTCAGATCGCATACTGTCCGTTGCTAGCTCTGTGGTAGTAGGGGTACCCTATGTCTAAACACACCCGAGCCCATCCGCAGTACGACCCCGATAGTGTCATGGATCCACAGGCCTCTATGGCGGATACCAAACCTAAGGTTAGTGACCAGGGAGCGGGGGTGGATCAAAAAACAGGGGACGGGGGCTTATGCAAAGTTTGCCAAGTTGGGAGCGGCGATGGTTTAGCTGGGGGAGAAACCCCGCCAAGTTCGTCACAGACTCAGTACGTAATGAGGGTGAGAAGACGGCGAGAGAAGCAGAATTGGAGCTCCGGATGGAGGAGAAAGTGAGGCAGAAGATGAAGGATGAGAGGGAGCTAGAAATGCAGCGGACGCAGATTGAAGAGAAGAAGGCTGCTAGGCATAGGGAGCTAGAAATGAAGCAGAAGAAGATTGAAGATGAGAAAGCAGCGAGACAGATGGAACTGGAAACTGCAGAGGAAGAAGATGGAGGGAAGAAAGGGCAATAAGGGAAATAGAAGCTCAAGCACCGGCAAGCCGAGTTTAGATCTCAAGAGACGAAGGGATGAAGCCGAGTTAGAGGCAAGAGAGCGAGAGCTAATCATACAAAGAGACAGGCCTTAGATGAAGCAGCGCATAGGAAACGCTTGATTGAGGTGGAGGAAAACGAAGCATGTCCACCTTGAGCCGTTAGGAGAGAACGACGACGTGGACGCTTTCATCGCCCAATTTGAGCGTGTAGCCCAGATGTGCAAGTGGAGCAAGACCTCATGGCCCACACGTCTGATGTCTCTGCTGAGAGGAAAAGCTAGAGAAGCGGTGATGCGGTTAAGTGCGGATGAGTTAGGCGACTATGATCAGATAAAGGACGCCCTGTTAAGTCACTTCAGGCTAGATGCTGAGGCCTACCGAGAAAAGTTCAGGAGCATCAAGAAGGACGCTGCTGAGACTTTTGGCCAGATGCTGGGAAGGATGAAGCGGTGGTTTTCCCTCTGGTGTGCGGCAGCGGGCAAGGATGAGAGTGTGGCAGAGGACGTAAAGGATCTGCTGTTCCAGGAACAGTTTTATCAGCTATTGTCTCCAGAGTTCACAACTGAGGTGCGGAAGACATGCCCGAAAACTGTGGAACAACTTGCAACGGAAGCTACTGTTTTGGCAGAGGCCAAAAGACTGGGGAGGAAGGCGAGACAAGACCGAACAGTTAACCAGCCCAACCTGGGTAATACACGTGAAACAGCAGGGAGCCAGCCCGCAGGGAGGTCCCAACAAAGTGATGGTGCACTACAGCAGCTGAACAGGAGATCAGAAGGGCCTAGATCGACCATAGTTTGTTTCAACTGCAAGAAGCCAGGCCACATCGCTAGGAAATGCCCTGAGCCCCATTCTGTTGGAGCTGTGCATTGCTGTGACCAGCCCCAAGCTCGAGTAGTCCCTACGTTGTGTCGCCCATGCGCTGAGCAGCGGTACGAGCCTGCGTGCATTGTAGAAGTTAACGGGTCTCCGGCCAATGGATTACGGGACACTGGTGCCGGACACACCGTAGTGGCCAAGTGGTTAGTACCGGCAGATGCGTACACAGGAGAGACAGTCCCAGTAGTGTTGGCTGAGTCCAGATGTAGGTCTGTGTTACCTGTGGCGGTAATAGAGTTGAAGTCACCATTCATCGCAGGGAAGTTGGAGGTTTTGGTCATGAATAGCCCTGTGCAGGAAGTCCTGATCGGAAACTTCGCAAAGAGAGTAGGAGATCCCGGTTGGACACGTGTGCCTGTATACGCAGACCCGGCATTGGTAGGGGCAGTGCAGACACGCGCGCAGAGAGCCAGGGAGCAGCAAGAACCCGTACCACTGCCCGTCGAGGAATGCATTCTGAACACCTCTACCCAGCAGTTAATTCAGATGCAGGACCAGGATGAAACCCTGAGGAAGGCTCGGAGTGCGTGTGAAACAGGGACGCACTTCCACACCAAGTTTGGACGAGTCGAGTACGCGCAGAAGTCTGGTGTACTGGTTAGGCGGTTTGAGGGTCCCAAGGACGTAGCGAGTCAGATCTGCGTCCCAGCAGAACTACGGACCACGGTGATGAAGTTAGGCCACGACGTACCCATGTCTGGACACTTAGGTACCACCCGAACCAAGGAGCGAGTTGGTCGCCATTTCTATTGGCCAGGCATGCATGCTGACATTCGTCGGTACTGCCAGTCATGCTTCCAGTGTCAGCGTACTGTGGACAAGGGAAGAGTCTCAAGAGTTCCCCTTGTAAGGATGCCACTGATGCGCAGGCCCATGCAGATACTGAGAGATCGGTGGTTGCAACCCGAGAGGCAAGAGCTCTGCACAGCTACAGAGTACGTCGTCAACCTAAGGAACAAAATAGCTAAGACGTGTGAGTTGGCAAAGAAGAACTTGGCAACAGCAGCTTGCACGTACAAGCGACATTTTCATTTGAGGACGAAACCCAGGAAGGTAGCTGTGGGGTCTAGAGTACTAGTGGGAGGATCACAAGGTAGGCACTGCAGCTGCAGCCATTTCAGTTTACGGTGCAGGCAGTGTCTGGAAAGGACAATGTGGCGGCAGACTTCTTGAGTCGCTTGCTGTAGGGAGGGAGAGAGAGAGAGAGAGAGAGGAGAGAGAGAGAGAGAGAGAGAACCTGAGGGTTCCATTAACCTGTGTCGTGAGAGGTTGTCATTGTCGAAGCTATGCATGTGTTATCTTTGGTAGAGAATGACGTAGCAAAGTGTTACTGAGGGTGTGGTATTTGTAGCACGTGTTACACAGCAGTTGTGCGTAATCAGAGCCCCCTCAGTTATGGAATTTATATGTAGTGCGTAGTGTAACGGCTGCCTGTAAGTGCCTGCGTTAAGGTCGTGTGAAGCAGCGTTAGACCAGGTTGATTAATGTAACCTGTGATTGTTGATGTATTTAAAAGTTGATGCTGTTGGGATGGAAGTTTTGGAGTGCATCAAAAGCAACAGTAGGACAGAATGAGTGATGGAGAATTGGATTGTCATAGGTTGGGTGTGGCTAAAACGCCGATCGAGTGAGAAGTTGTTGTTGGTTTTAACCTGTAGTTAAAACTTAGGCAGGGGGGTATGTCACCGATCGGCGGTACTAAACCAGCACGTCCATGTGTTTAAAAGTAGTGGTGGTTCAAGGTAGAGAGCGTGTGCGCGTATGCGTGCGAGCGTGCATGTATGCGTGCATGTATGTGTGCGTTGTGTGTGTGTGTGTGTGTGTGTGTGTGTGTGTGTGTGTGTGTGTGTGCACGTGCGCGCGCGCGCGGGTGAGACTGGGGTTTAGTTAGCTGGGGTTAGGCTAAGTTCCTCGGGGCTAGGTAGTAAGGTTAGGCTAGGTAGGGGGCAGGTGAAGTAGGACATACAGTATTTTTGCCTTCCAGTCTTCATTTATTGAGGGAGTGGTAGGAGGAGGTTGGTTTCGTTCCCGATTGTTACCCTTTTGCTACTTTGGTTCTACACCAGAGAAGGCGGGGCAGGATATCGGCTGTTGTTGTGTTGTCAAGTCTGTGAGTAGTTGTGGTAAATTGTCGTGTTGTTGCACGAGCAATAACTAGTCCGTTGGTCAGGCGTGTCAGCTCTGCGGAGGGATACACTGCTCTGACCAATCGTTGTTTTGTGTGGTGAGTAGAGTTCGCTTGATTCCGACCAGGGCGGAATGCGTTGGGGTAGCTTCACTTCGGTCCCTGGTGTTCGTCGGAGTGGACGTACTCCTTGTAGGTGCGGCGGCAGCGCCGGTAGTGTTGAAGAGTGACTTCGAGTCATAGTTAGTGCCAGGTCCTCGTCGGGTTTGGGTGCCCTTGGCCTGTGCTGAGTCGGTGTCGTCCTTGTTGGCAGCCACTGTCAGCCAGTTGCAGAACTGGTGTGGTTGATCGTCTGTATGTCCAGGTTGGTGATCTGTTAGGTTCGTTGTGTTGTAGTTCGTCGTGTTGTCTTGTATTATGGCGAGTTGTACTGTAGTTGTCTCATGTTGGGATTAGTTGTATGGTGTTCGTTGCGTATACTGGTTGTCTGGTATGATGTTGTCTTGGTTCCGTGATTGAAATTTGTTGTCAGCTGGTTTGTGTTGTTACCTCTTTTCGGTACATTCTGTAAGTAGTGTACATAGTGGTTCCTGAGTTCGATTATCATGTGACAGTTTGGCTAGACAATGTGGGTTCAATATAATGACCGTTGATGGACAGTGATGTAGATATTGTTTGTGGTTAGTTCATGGTAATGTCAGTGGGTTCAATAAGAGGGTAGTACGAGGTTGCATTGGGTTGAGGATCATAATATGAGTCAGGTGCAGATGTGTCTGCGTGAATCATAGAGGGGTTTGATGATTGTGCTCAATCTCAATTGTAAATAGTAGGAGTTTGTTGAAATTGATTAACGATTCCGGAGTTGACCTGCACAGCATTGGAATCGGTTAACTGTGTAGTAAGGCCAAGGCCAATTTGTGGTCGAGTGGTTTATACTGGAGTACGGTCGTGACTATTCAACTTATATTGGTGTCTTGTCACTTTCGTTACGAGTCATGGTTCTCGACGCGGGTGTCGTGCGCGTGCAGACTGTATCTGTGGCGTACGCATTTGGTACAGGACAGTGAGTCCATATGGTTAGAAGTTTTTTTTAAAGCAAACGAGTCGTCACACATGCAGGGATGTATGTGTTTGTGACAGAACGGGGTTGGAGAAAGATATCTTAGGTTGTGGGGAGGCAACCCAGTTATGAATTTTAGTAAGCAGAAAGAAGGGAAAGGTAAAGTTTAAGGCGAGTAGCTTAGCAGTTGATAGGATAAAAACGGATGATGTGCAGCATGTAATATTGTATG
>CM065735.1:27142542-27166360 GCA_033310375.1 Conus canariensis | reverse complement strand
CAACAGTCATGGAAAAAGTAGGGAGGAATATGGTGATGAAGATGTAGTGGGGGATAGGTATATCAGCAGCACTGAGTGCAGTATTACAGAACCTGAGGTATATGCGGCCACAGCAGCTGCAGGTAAAGGTCTGATCAAGATTTGATATCGCAGCAACACATTCTTCTTGTTGCGACTTCTGTCCTCAAAGACAAGACTTGATGTCGCAGCATCACATTCTTCCTCTTGCGACTTTTGTACTGAAAGACAGCCGTACGGCATTTTCGAACTAGAAGACAGCTTTGTAAATGGTGTGACGACAGGCATTGCGATCCACAGCTAGGGAGGACTAATGGCGATGGCCAATATGACAGGCATCGAGCTTTTTTTTTTTTTTTTCGAAAAGTCTTTGTATCGCTTTTCTGGCACCCCTCTGTTGCGATGGCCAGTGCAGAGTTTGCCATACTGGGCAATCTTTGGAAGGCGATGATCCTCCAATCCTGAAGACATGCCCTGTCCAGCATTGCTGGGACTTCAGTAACATGACCTCGATGCTGGTGAGCTCCAACTGTTCGATGACTTTAATGTTGGTGACGAAGTCACTTCAGTGTCTATTTAGGATGGAGCAAATGCAGCGCTGACGGAAGCGCTCAGGGAGTTTCAGGTGGTGATGGTTGGTGACCCATTACTTTTAGCCCTACAGCAGGGCGGAAAGTGTAATGGCTTTGTACACTCTGATCTTGGTTCCCTTCCTCAGAAACTCGTTTGCACCATCTACCAAAACACTGTTCGCCTTTGCCAGTGTGTTGTCAATTTTCCTGTCGATCTTGGTGTCTGATGAGATGATGCACCCCGGGTAGGTAAACTGAGGGACTGTTTTCGGTTCAGTGTCTCTAATGTTGACGTGGAGAGGGTGGTACTCTTCCAGGGATACAGGCTTGCGAAGAACCTCTGTCTTCTTCAAGCTGACATCTAGCCTGAACAGCTGGGCAGCCTCTTCAAAGCAGCGGGAGACAAGCTGCAAGGCTCTCTCTCTGAAATGGGCGACAAGAGCAGCATCGTCAGCAAAGAGGAGGTCTCGGATCAGTCGCTCTAGGGTCTTCGTGTAGTCCTATAGTCGTCTGAGGTTGAACTGGCTGCCATCGAGACGATATCTGATGTAGACATCTTTGTCAGCAAGGTGTCCAGTGGCTTGTTTGAGCATAATGATGAAGTATAATGGTAAAGAGAGTCGGTGCCCGGACGCAACCCTGCTTCTTGATGATAGGAAAGGGCTCCAAGAGGTCACTGTTGAATCTGACTTGGCTACGCTGATCATCATACAGCTAGATGACCATACTGAGGAAATTTTGAGGACGTGCAAGTTACTCTATGATTCCTTTTCTGTTCACAGAGCCGAATGCTTTGGTTAGGTTGACGAATGTTTATTTCAGTCCTTTATTTTGCTTACAGCGCTTCTCCTGTAGCTGCGTGGGAACAATCACCATGTTTGTGGAGTTCCTGTTGGCTCGGAAACCGCACTGGCTCTCTGAGAGGTGATCTTCAGACCTTGCACGGATTTTTATTTCCTGCAATGGAGAGCAGAGTAATCCCCCAGTGGCTAGAGCATTTTGTCTTTTTCCCCTTTGTTCTTGTACTGGGTGATGATCTCTGCATCACAGAGATCTTGTGGTAGACTGTCCTGTTCCCATCAACAGACGAATGCAGCTTTGCATGCAACGCTGGGCCTCCTCGCTTCCAAACCTCTGGCGGAATTCCATTGGCTCCTGCAGCCTTACCACTCTTCAGCTGTTGTATGGCTTCGGTGATCTCTTCGATGGTGAACCACTCACCTAGTTCCACTCTTTACTGGCTGTTGAAGTATGTGGAGAAATGCTGGTTCATGGACAGAGCGGTTAATCCTGAAAAGAGCCTGGCAGTGTTCCGGGCAATGGCTTAGGATTGACGCCTTGTCCGTGAAAAGCGCCTGGCCATCCGAACTGCGCAGGGGACTCTGGACTTGATACGTGGGACCGTACACCGCCTTCAAGGCTCCGTAGAACCCCCTGAGGTCATTGGTGGCTGCACACAGTTGAGTTTTCTCGGCAACGTTGATCCACCACTCATTCTTGATCTCTTGGAGCTTGCGCTGGATGTTGCTGTATACTAGACGGAAGGTAGTTTTCTGCTCAGGACAAGTCGGCTGAGCCAGGAGAACCTGATGTGTCTTTCCAAAAGTCCAACTGATACATGTAGTCCACCTATGCAGCTCTCACCGAAGCCATCATTTATCTACTTGCACAAACAGGGGAAAAAAATAAACGGAAAAAAAAATCTTACTGCCCCTGTAAATTGGGCGAATGTTGTTGCTGGAAAATGTAATCGAATATCTCGCGTATAACTGTCAAGAAAATGAAAGGGTAAATATCAAAATATATGGTATAAATGGTACATGGCTTATACAATATACATTCTCTCTCTGTCTGTGTGTGTGTGTATGTCTGTCTGTCTTATTCTCTCTCTCTCTCTCTCTCTCTCTCTCTCTCTCTCTCTCTCTCTCTCTCTCTTCCAACCTCTCCAAATTTATTTGATAGTGACAAACATGCTACAGCGGTGGACGCATTAAGAAACGACAACGTACTTTCTTAACCGAATCAGTCTGCAAGCCTATCATTTGACAACCTACAGACTGTCATTGCTTCCTGAGTCGGATAGTGAAGACACGATTGGACACGCTGACAGGCCTGAAGATCAAGACAGTGTGTGATGCGGTGTGCCAGTCAGCATGTCACATTCGACACGCACAGAACGTGACATAGGCCTACTGACTCCGCAGAGAAAAAACAAGGGGGTCAGTATCCGACATGCAACAGACGAGCAGACATCGCAGAAAAAATAATGATTATGACATCGTCCAGCAGGTTCATGACTTGTTTGAAAAGTAACGCGAAAGCTCTAGATAACATTCTCAGAAATTCCAGTGCAAGTAAAGAAGAAGTCTCTGTTCCAATGCTGTTGATAAAGTAATCCTTGTCTGGATATGTCTTAAAACTGTTTTAACGAAAAAAACAGGATATGTATATTTTATGGTGTTCATGTAATCACCGTGATATGGATTCCATATTAATATAAATCATCATCCTCATTTACGTCATGGTGATAATTATAATTGAGTCAATATTCAGTCCATCCCTTCTTCCTTTTCCAATTGTGAATGGGCAATGAACCTGAAAGATAATAAAATTACTTGAGTTTTTGAGTCCCTCCTCATTTTGTAATAAGTCTCTCTCTCTCTCTCTCTCTCTCTCTCTCTCTCTCTCTCTCTCTCTCTCTCTCTCTCTCTCTCTCTCTTGTTTATGATAGGCCTCTCCCTCTCTTTCTCTCTCTTTTTCTTTTTTTCACCTTTTTCTGTTTACTTCAAGACACTTCAGAAATGCATTTCATTAGCCAGAAGAACGCATCTGCGTCCCTAACACTTAGACTTGATGCATGCAATTGCTGAGATAAATCTAAGTGTGCTACAGCTTTTCAATGTTTATAGTTTCATGATCAGTACATGTGGTTTATATACAATTGATTGCCAACAAGTTTGCTTTTAGGCAATCTTCTGTATTAAGTGAAATAGCGAACAAACTCAACTATGATAATGGAAACGGACACCAATTCTTATCAGTTTCAAACTCTTAGTAACCAAAATGATACAACCAGACCACTTTTTAAATTAAGGGATACTTGGAGTGAACAATATCAACCTTTCTATAAGACATCCGAGTTGATCTCGAAAATTGGCAATCATTCTGTGTGTATGCTCGGGTTTTTCGGAAATTTCATGGTCATTCTGATAATGCTTCGTCTTCCTGCGTCCACTTCAAGCATTTTCTTTCAAGTTCTGGCCTGCTCTGATCAGCTGCTCTTGATAATAAATCCCCTAAAGGACTTGATCTATAGAGAATACGGTTTGCCATATTTTAGCAAACTCGGATCCTGGCAGTGCAAAGTGGACAGATGATGGTGTACACGACAGCGGCTTTGTCTCCATGGATGCTTGTGGCTCTCACCATGCTGAGAGCAGCTTCTGTGTTGTGGCCACTTCGTGTCAATACTGTGTGGACGAAGGGAAAATCGCGAGTGACCGCTGGTATACTGACCATTGTTATAACTCTAATCGAGTGTCACTTCCTGTATGGATTTGATGTAGGAGATTGTGAGTGGACATGCTGTTACGATGCGGCACCAGAAACGTACCAATGGTTTTTTGACATAGTCTGGCCTTGGATAGACATGGTTGTGTGTTGTTTAGTTCCTTCCATATTGTTGGCGGTAAGCAACGGTGTTCTTCTCTGGACACTCGTCAGATCTCTCAGAAGAGGCAAGCACATTCCAGTGCCAGAAACCACCCAGGATTCGCGGCAACGGAAAATATCTTCACTGACTGTGACATTAATTACTATAAGTATTTCTTTTTTCATCTTGGGAACGCCAGTTCAAATGCATTTAATCACATCTCCGTATGTTGATTGGGATGACCCGATTCAGTCTGGACAGTATGAAGTTCTTTACTCAGTCAGCAATATCATGTGGTACTTCAACAGTGCCGTCAACTTCTACTTGTATTGTCTAACAGGGAGCAAGTTCAGAGCAGAGTTTCGAAATATAGCACTCCAGATTTGGGGGCTATTCTCCACGGCAAAAAGTCACTCTGAGCACAGGTCCGCCCCGGAAATGACACTGACGTCAGCTAGTGATGAACTGGCTGCTGCAATAGTCATGAAAAGGACTAGGTGAAAATTGCAGTTAACAGTGAGTTTTGAGAATGCCATTCTTCCTGACTGTTGATGATACTTCCTAAACGGAGCTGATGCAGTCTCCTAATATACGTCTGTCATAACATACGAAAAAAAAAGGTACGATCTATCGTCCTTAATGCAAGCATCCTTGATACGTACAGACAAACTGTGTAAACCCATGCATGGTCACAGAATGACAATCTAAGTACATGGAGGATAAGATAATGGAACAGTCAATGAAAATAAAGAAATGAATAAAAAAAATGAATGAATGAATGAATGAATGAATGAATAAGAAAAATCAATAGGTAGATAAGAACATAAATAAATGAATAGATAAGTATATAGATACACACATAGATAAACGAATACACCAATGAATAAATAAATAAACACAAACAATAAATACACAAATAAACAAATAAATAAGTAAATGAATAATACATGAATTACAGAGCATGCCGTGTAATGCTCAGTCCTACACTTAAGTTTACTTACTGTGGCACGTTACAAGAAAACAACCGAAAGAACCACACACACACACACACACACACACACACACACACACACACACACACACACACACACAACACACACACACACCACACACACACACACACACACACACACACACACACACACACACACACACACACACACACACACACACACACACACAGGTTGCTCAGCTTTTTCGCTGATCCTCAGTGGGGACGAGAATAGTAATGCTCTTTGCCTGCTCTCAGGCATTCAGAGAATTCAGATTACCACAATCCACTCGTCTCAGGACGTGAACGATATCATTTATAACTTATTGTGCTGTAAGTCATAGAGATCGCTGTCACACTGACCCTTTCCACTGTGTTGTCTCTGCCAAGCACTGGATGGTTTTGTTTAATTGCATAGTTTTTTTTTTCCATTACAGACCCTTTTCAGGGTTTTGTTTCAGAAGATATGTCGTTGGGGAGAGATAGTAGTTAGCTGGAGAAAGACAGAGCGATCTCCAGAAGACGGAGGGAGGTGTGTGTGTGTGTGTGTGTGTGTGTGTGTGTGTGTGTGTGTGTGTGTGTGTGTGTGTGTGTGTGTGTGTGTGTGTGTGTGTGTGTGTGTGTGTGTGTGTGTGTGTGTGTGTGTGTGTGTGTTGATTCTCTTCTTGAGCTTACAAGTCCACAGCCATTTGATTGAGTAGTATTCTTGGCTGGTTTCTGTATAATGAGTGGTGGGCATGGTTTGTGATCTCTCTTTTTCTGGGCTGAAAATAGGTCTTTACCTCTTCCCTTCTTGTTTGGCCTTTTTGTCAGAAAAAGGGTCCGCAGCTGAAGATCTGCTGTATGGCTATACCGACTGTGTTTGTGCTGCGGTCTCTCTGCTGGAGTATCCTGTCCTTGGTGACTCCGGTTATTGGTTGGCTGCACCGTCCACATACTCTCTCTCTCTCTCTCTCCTCTCTCTCTCTCTCTCTCTCTCTCTCTCTCTCTCTCAAAGTAAACAAACAAAAGACAGAAACAATGTTCGCTCCAAAACACACACACAACACACACACACACACACACACACACACACACACACACACACACACACACACACACACATAGCACTGCAGGCACACCTCTCATTCCGACCCACCATCTACAGCCACAGCCCGGCCCAGCGTGTCACAATCCCGATGCTGACAATCTACAGGGAGCCGTCGATGTCAAGTCGTCAAGAGGAGACACTGCGCTCCTGCCGAGTGACTTCGGTGGTGTTCGGTGGTGCCTGTTCTAGTCCAGCAAGCGTAGGAGCCCACCTCCCTACTAAGCCCCCTACCGACAACAATAATCTTCTCTTAGTGCTTATTCACGGTACCGCCGTGAGGGAGCTCTCCCGACGGTGGGCCCCACCACGTCCGTTCAACGACAGCTCTCATGGATTTGCCGATACCGATATCCCCGACGGAATCAAACGAAGGCCATAGATGTGGAGTACGAGTGGATATCAAAACTGAGGTCACCACGAAAGCAGGGCATGAAGGGCCACAACATTTGAGGTTTTTTTTTTTTTTTTTTTTTAAATGCAGATCGATGAGAATGAGGATGATGAAGATGATGCTGCGGATTTCCATACCCGTCTGAGACTGCATGACAGTGCCGTACTCTGGGCTTACTTTCATAAAATATCCCGGCGTCAACTAGGCCCGAGAGATATAGACACCTGTAGCATTGCTCAGGAAATCTGAGCAATAGTCTCAGAGATGCATTCTTTGAGTGGATCAAAATTGACTGTGTGGTCCCAGTCTTCCCAACTGAGCCTGTAGCGACCTCAGCTTTGGATAGGAGCTAGTCCTGGAAAAAACAGAAAAAAACAAAAAAAAAAAAAAAACCCGCGATGGCTTTGATGTGAATCATACACCTACGACATCCCTGCCGACAATCCGCGACGCTAACCACTTTGCCACGGTGGCTGGTGTTAATAAGCTGGATTTCATTTCCTTGGTAGTCTAAGACTCAACCATCATTCCGAAAGCTGTGAGTATGGGCCATGGATCATCCAAGAAAACGGTTGGAGAACCGACAAGAGAGAAAAAATATGCAATGCACACAAACCTGTTTTAATTAAAGTAAGAATCACTATCTATAATCACCGTATCGTCGTCCATGTGTCAGATAAGTTCTGCACGTTGTCTATCAAACAGATAAGTGCTATACGTTGTACATCAAATGCAAAGCATGATAAAGACCTGGTGTTAACTGCTGTCTGTGGACTACAGCGCTAGGGCAATGATGGGTTAAGCTTGCTATCTAGTGGCCAACAAGAGCAGAGAGGAATGAAAGCCGCTGACAGGCATCAAAGATGAGGGGAAAGTGATTTTCGTCTATCGTTTTCATTATGACTCTGACAAGAACTTGGCTCTGTAGGATATATGACAATCAGACGTCGATATGACGTCTATGGAGGAAACCTATGGGCCCGTGATCAGCTCGCTGTCGTCATTTTACAACACTCGACACTGAGCTGACATGAATCCCACAGACAGACACAATCTGTCAACATTGGACTAACAGATCACATGGACAGCCCGAAGTTGTCAGCACTGAGGTGACATGGATCACACCGACAGGCAGAATCAGTCCACACTGGGCTGACATGGATCACACAGACAGGCAGAATCAGTCCACCCTGGGCTGACATGGATCACACAGACAGACAGAATCAGTCCACACTGGGCTGACATGGATCACACAGACAGACAGAATCAGTCCACACTGGGCTGACATGGATCACGACAGACAGACAGAATCAGTCCACACTTGGCTGACATGGATCACACAGACAGACAGAACCAGTCCACACTGGGCTGACATGGATCACACAGACAGACAGAACCAGTCCACACTGGGCTGACATGGATCACACAGACAGACAGAATCAGTCCACACTGGCTACATGGAACACACTGACAGAATCAGTGCACGCTAGTCTGGCAGTGAATCACACGGGCAGTATGTCACATTGGACTGACATGCATCCCTCAGACATGCAGTGTGGGCCAGAACTGGATTCACACGCGCACACACACACACACACACACACGCGCGCGCGCGCGCGCGCGCGCGCGCTCACGCACGCACACACACACACACACATACACACACACACACGCACGCACGCACGCACGCACGCACGAACACAACACACACACACACACGCACAACACACGCACACACGCACACAAGCACGCGCGCAAGCATACACGCACGCAAGCAGAGACGCGCGAATGCACAGAGAGACGCACGCACGCATGCACACAGTCACAACACACAACACACACACACACACACACACACACGCGCCACACACACCACACACACACACACACACACACACACACACACACACACACACACACACACACACACACACACACACACACACACAACACACACACACACACACACACACACACACACACACACTGACTGACTGACTGAAACCATTTACTATCAGAATAACATAGTGTTGTACTGACAACACACACACACACACACACACACACACACACACACACACACACACACACACACACACACACACACACACACACACACACACACACACACACACACACACACACATACACACACACTCAGAGAGAGAGGGGGGAGGGGGGTCAGTCATCATTGAGCCTACATTGGTCAAAATGAAAAATAAAATTGGTTCAGTTTGGGCTGACATTAATCACTGAGTGGCATTATCACACACACCACCCCGCTGTTGTGTAGTCACCACAGTTCTGGCATTGTAGTCTGCCTGGGAGGTTACATGTCTGATTTCCATCAAAGGCATATATTGTGGGGGGTCCCTGCCCCCTCCTCCCCGCACCCCTACACCCACACCCCGACTTGTTCTACAGCTAGCTGTGTGTTAACCGTTCAACTGGCAAGATTGGAACAAAACTGTTGAGTTGGTACATTAACTGGAGTGTCTTTGGGAGTGCTGCTTCAGTATTCTGACCAACACTGCAGGTTTCTGTGTCTCTCAGGCCTGATTTGCCGCCGGACTGTGTCATGAGAGGATGCAGGGAATATAGTCGTACATTCTATACTCAGATCAAAATGGAATTCCAGAATATCATCTTCAGCATCCCCGCCATCGTTCGTCAGTGCAGGCAAGTTCATGGGACGTTTGTTTAATGATCTTACTGTGGAGAATATATTCCCTGAATCCATTGTGCAGTAAATCTGTGCCCGGAAAAGTGTCTCTCGCAACGAAATCGCTCCAACGGAAAAAAAACAAAAAAGGACGTCCACATTCAAAAACTAACTCATGAAACAATTTTCTTTTTCATTTCTTCATAAACCCACCTTAACAAAAGAGCTTAAACCTGATCAGGTAGCAATTAAACAGCCCAAAAGGGAAAACACTCCATCTCGCCGTTTATTGTACGAAACCCTACCCTCCTCTGCAAGTGTGCATCTTTGCCTTTCCTTTGTTTCATGTGTGCAAGGTCTGTAGCTATCTCCTTACAGTCTCTGTGGACTGTGCCTTGCGCCTGTGTCGACTGTTCTGGTACAGCGGTATATATTAGACATTTCCAAGAATAATTGTCAATGTAGAGGTGCTGGTGCTTATTTGCTTACCCAGTAGTCACGTCTCTACATCATCACACTAAAACGTTTGCTTTCAGACATTTCACTGTGCACGAAACAATACGTAGACTGGCTCTCACGTTCACAAAGCAGACATTTAGAAACCCCATTTTAGCAAGAGTGTCTTCCATGTAAACAGAACAGAAAGAACTAGTTTAGAAAGGGACTGACAGTAGACACCTTTCTCGGGAAAGCTCACCCTCCTGTTGTTTTGGTTTAAACAAAACGTTATTCACAGATGACCGCAGTCACAATGAGAAGAATTGCACGTGCAGCACGACAAGCCTTTTAGCACGTACTTCTAAGCCCCCCCCCCCCCCCCCCCCCCCACACACACACACACAAGATGGAGCTACCAACATCCAGATCTTGAGGACTCAGTCATGAGCCTCTTTTCCACGCTGGCTTAGTCAGTTGCATAGGAAACTTCACAATAGAATTCAATCGCTTTCTTGGCATCAGCTGAATAACACGAGACAAAATGAGCCAAAGGATGCGCAGTCCGAAAACTTTTACCTCGAGCTTTCACATCACTTTCGTGTCTTGGCAGAGAGATGGGAACCTTTTTTCCAGATGTGAAATTGTAAACATTTCCCTCATTGCAGATAGATGGGAACCTTTTTCCAGATGTGAAACTGTAAACATTTCCCTCATTGCAATGATAAGCCACCTTGCAAATGTCCTTTTCTAGGTGTATTCGTGCAAGGTTTTGCTAACTGCCTCTGTCTTATCTTTTGATCTGAATGTTGTCAATGATGAAAACCCCAAAACAAAAACTGGGTTAAAGCCCAGTCCCCAGCCCCTCTTCAAGCAGAAATGTTGGGGGGGGGGGGGGGGGGGGGGGGGCGGGGGACAACGCTTATGGCGATTCTTTATCGCCGAAAGATTATGTTTTTTTTTTCTATTTCAATAAAATTAACAAAAAAGAAAAAAAAAATCGCCGTTATGAACGGTTCCACAGAAAGAAATATAACTATTGAGATATAAGAAACGGACATGTGGCGGCAGCCACACTCCGAAATGTGAGGCATCAAAGACACAGACACACACACACACACACACACACACACACACACACACACACACTGACACACTCATGCACGCACGCACGCACGCACGCACGCACGCACGCACGCACGCACGCGCACACACACACACACACACACACACACACACACACACACACACACACACACATACACAGAGTATAAACGAGAGGCGAAAAATAAGTCAACACGCCATGTGAGGGGACGTTGTTAGCAGATTCGTACAGTCTAGTTTTTTTGTGTAAAACAAGACATTTAGAATCATGAAGATGATGCAGCAGACCTTTTTGTAGTGCCAATGGTGTAGCAACATGAAGAGACAGCCTGCTGAACAGTCTGGCGACTCCGCTACACTCATTTCTCTGTGTGTGTGTGTGTGTGTGTGTGTGTGTGTGTGGTGTGTGTGTGCGCGCGCGCGTGCGTGCGCGCGTGCGTGCGCGCGTGCGTGCGTGCGTGCGTGCGTGCGTGTGTGAGAGCGTACTTGTGTGTGTGCGTGGTGTGTGTGTGTGTGTGTGTGTGTGTGTGTGTGTGTATGTGTGTGTGTGTGTGTGCGCGCGCGCGCGTGTGTGTGTGTGAGCGCGCGCACTCGCGTGTGTGTATGTGTGTGTGCTCTTTTTTTCCAATCAAATCTATTGAAGTAATATAACAATTCAATCTTTAAAATAACTCTGATATTGTTGATAAGTGAACAGTCATGACTAGCTTCTAATTCATGAGATGTGCTTGAAGAGTCAGATTACAATATCTCTGAGCTATAGTTTTTGAAAGAGTTGTAGTAAGGCCAGAAGGGAAACAGCAACAAACAAACTAACAAAAAAACCTTTTCTAGATTTTGTTGTATATCTGAAAGCTGGAAAGCAAGGCGAACCAATACAAACCAGTGGACTGTTCTGTCTGTCTGTGTGATCCTGTCAGCCACTGGATTGAACCTGTCTGCTGTGGATCCATGTCAACTCAGTGTGGATTGTTTCTGTCTGTCTGTGTGATCCATGTCAGCCCAGCGTGGATTGATCCTGTCTGTCTGTGTGATCCATGTCAACTCAGTGTGGATTGATCCTGTCTGTTCTGTGTGATCCATGTCAGCCAGTGTGGATTGATCCTGTCTGTCTGTGTGATCCATGTCAACTCAGTGTGGACTGATTCTGTCTGTCTGTGTGATCCATGTCAGCCCAGTGTGGACTGATTCTGTCTGTCTGTGTGATACATGTCAGCCCAGTGTGGACTGATTCTGTCTGTCTGTGTGATCCATGTCAGCCCAGTGTGGACTGATTCTGTCTGTATGATCCATGTCAGCCCAGTGTGGACTGATTCTGTCTGTGTGATCCATGTCAGCCCAGTGTGGACTGATTCTGTCTGTGTAATCCATGTCAGCCCAGTGTGGAGTGATTCTGTTTGTGTGATCCATGTCAGCCCAGTGTGGACTGATTCTGTCTGTCTCTGTGATCCATGTCAGCCCAGTGTGGACTGATTCTGTCTGTGTGATCCATGTCAGCCCAGTGTGGACTGATTCTGTCTGTCTGTGTGATCCATGTCAGCCCAGTGTGGACTGATTCTCTCTGTCCGTGTGATCCATGTCAGCCCACAGTACGAAGAAAAGGACTTGTTTGCTATAGCAATAAACATGATGTCAGTGACACAATTTTCTCTCTCTCTCTCTCTCTCTCTCTCTCTCTTCTCTCTCTCTGTCTGTCTGTCTGTCTGTCTGTCTGTCTGTCTCTCTGTCTCCCTGTCTCTCTTTCTCTGTCAGTCTGTCTGTCTCTATCTCTCTTTCTCTCTGTCTGTCTCAGTCTCTCTCTCTGCCTCTCTGTGTCTTTGTCTCTGTTTCTGTCTGTCTATCTGTCTGTCTGTCTCTTTCTCTCTCTCTCTTATTCTCTCTCTCTCTCTCTCTCTCTCTCTCTCTCTCCCCCCCCCCCCCCCCCCCGTTTTCTCTCAACATTCCCCGACAATAATGGATATAGTTAATACATTTGCAAATCTTTAGGCCAAATGGATTGGGGGGGGGGGGGGGGGGATACACATGTACTTGTGCGCAGCATACATCCTGGCACGGCTCACCATCATTATTCTCAAGTGCCCGTTGGGTGCTCATTCACGTTGTTATTGATCTGACTAATTCGATATGTCTTACCAATCTATTTTCACTCACTGTTAACTGTTACTCTCTCTGCCTGCGTGGATCCATATCACCCCACCGCAGATTGAATCTGTCTGTCTGTGTGATCTATTCAGCCCAGCGTGGACTGATTCTGTCTGTCTGTGTGATCTATGTCAGCCCAACGTGGACTGATTCTGTCTGTCTGTGTGATCTATGTCAGCCCAACGTGGACTGATTCTGTCTGTCTGTGTGATCTATGTCAGCCCAGCGTGGACTGATTCTGCCTGTCTGCGTGATCCATGTCAGCCCAGTGTGGTCTGATTCTGCCGGTCTGCGTGATCTATGTCAGCCGAGTATGGTCTGATTCTGCCTGTGTGATCAATGTCAGCTCGGTATGGACTGATTCTGTCTGTCTGTGTTCTCCGTGTCAGAGCACACTGTCAGTGACTGTAAAATGACAACAGTGAGTTAGCCACAGGCCCACAGTTGTTGCTGTTGTTGTTGTTGCTGTTGTGGTGATTGTTGCTGTTGCTGTTGCTGGCTACTGCTCTAGTTGCTTCTGGTGTTGTTTGATGCATTCAGTTCACGTGTGGTTGACTGTCACAGGGCCAAGTTAGCCAAGAAAATCGAAAATACACACAGCAAATGTATCTAAAGCGCATAAAATGAAATCACAACAAATCGCTATTCTTAGTTTAGAGTGGAAAAAACAACAACATACAAACCAACAAAAACAACAAACAAAAAACACAAACAAAGAAATAAAGAGGGCGGACACTGGGTGCTTATGAAATAATAACGTAGGGTATTTTGAGCACAATTTCAAAATTTGGCAACTTTGGAAACTGTATCTTTGCCTCCCTACTGTGGAATCATACCTTTGCGATGGATAGTACCCGAAGAACGTGGAGCCAAACATTTGGCAGGGCCTGGATTTTCTGTCAATTTACCTGACTACTAAAGAATGGTTAATCATTTCTGGAAGTATTCAAACGAATAAGACGTCGTCACACATGGCAGATGACTAACCACAGAACAGTTCACTCAACATCAACGTGTGCATACTGTCACTCTTCTTTCAAACCAACCATGAGCGCTTGTGTAATTAAGTGCTGTCGTTATGTCTGCACAGGTTCTGCCTCTGTCTCTCCTAGGTCTTCCTATTAGCATGACATAAGAAGCAACATGGTAAACAAACAATCAATCAATCAACCAACCCAACTCCCCGAGAACAAAAACAGGAAAGGGGATGGGGTGGGGGTATTTTTAGTCATAATTAAGAAAAAACACTTCTTGCAAGAAAGTAACTCCCCCCACTCCCCCTCGTCATCGTCCAGCTGCAACACTAAAGAAGAGTAATGCTGAATGCTTGTTAAAACTATCCAAACGATGACGTTGACTGCTCCTCAGGATTGCCCGTGCCGGGGCTGTGGACGGACCACTCGGAATGAGCAGCATGGTCGCAATGCCACTGAGGTGGCGCAGAAGAAAAACTCTCTCCAACAGATCCAACTTTCTTTTATCAGCAGGTTTGTATATTCCCTCCAGTTAATGGATCCCTCTCTTTCCATTTATTTTTTCGTGGAGTCTGTACCAATTTCAAAATACCCAGGAATCAACTATACATACATTCGATTTTCTCTGATCTGAAATTCCGTCGTCTTTGGAACAAAACATCTTAAACGAGTAACATATAAACTACAAACGCCAAAACACATACGAACACCTTTTTTCTCTCTCTCCATATATATATATATATATATTTCTATAATAGACTAATAAAATCCAAGGATAAATAATCGAGCACTATTCCAGCAACTTACAGAGCAGCTTGATGTTGCAATGACTGCAAGAAATATTCAATTATAAAACAAAACTTGCTGTTATGTCTTAGATTGAAGAAATAGGGGGAGATAAGCAATCATATCTGTAGTGGTAGTTAATTTTACCTAACCAACAGTGTGTGCTTGAGAGGGTGAATGGGCAATAATAAATGCTTCTCTAAATGAGCATTCAGCAAGCTTGTAGTCTCCAAGGGGGAGTTAATCTCCGATGGGGGAGGAAATTCACTAACATATAACTCCTGGTCAGATACCGGTATTTCAAAACCTGATTGTTTCTGCTCAGTGACCGCGGAAAGTGGTAGCTTGACTCCTCTGCCTTTTTCGTTTTAAGAAGAATGCTATCCCAGAAAAAGGCTGGTGTGCAATACTGTAGTATGTTTGTTGAGTTAAAAAAAAAACCCAAAGGTGCCACCTAAGAAGCAAAGAAAATCACGAAAGAGCAAAACAAGCTACATTTTCTTGTGAAAAGTAGAAAATATAAAAAGATAACCTCTTAAGACACAAGTGCTGAGGGCCAGTTCTTGGGATGAATCCGCAAGGGACTAAATTATAATAGACTAATAAATTCCAAGGATAAATAACCGAGCACCATTCCAGCAACTTACAGAGCAGCTGGTATCTGGAGCACGTTTGAACAGGAAGGATTCTCCCCTGATGCAGTAAAGCTTCTCATTAACTCCTGGAGGCCCACCACCAAAAAGTCGTATAATACATACATTAGTAGGTGGATAAAATATGCCTAAAAAACAACGGCATGGCAGTGAGATCACCCACACGCCACAGGTTGCAAATTTTTTAGCTTCCATGTTTTCAGCAGGGGCAAGCTATAGTGCTATAAATTCTGCAAGAAGTGCATTATCAGTTTTTCTGTCATCAGTGAAAGGAGTATCTGTAGGTAGTTTACCAGAAATGTGCAGACTTGTCAAAGGGGTTTTTGAGGAAAGACCTGCACTGCCAAGGTACAGATACACCTGGGATGTTAGTCTAGTGTGGGATTACATGTGCTCACTTCCAGATGTAGATACTTTGGATTTGAAACAACTGACATTGAAAACAGTAGCTCTAATAGCACTTCTTACTGGGCAAAGAGGCCAGGCTGTTCATCTACTGAAAACTACAGATGTGCATGTCAGTGAAAGGAAGCGTATTTTACAGTTTTCTAGTAAACACAAAAACACTAAGCCAGGCAGCCACACAGAACCACGAGAAATTCTAGCCTATTCGCAAAACACCAAATTATGCTTAGTGACGCACATACAACTGTATCTGAAGAAAACTGAAGTGCTCAGGAAAGGGCCAGAACTCTTTATTGCCATCCATAGACCACACGCTCTTATTTCCAGAAACACATTTTCTCGGTGGGTCAAACAAGTGCTGGCTGCGGCAGGAGTGCACACAGAGAAATATGGTGCACACACAACGCGTGCCGCGAGTTGTTCGGCTGCTGCAAGCGAAGGAGTGAGCCTTGCCACCATCCTCAAAGCGGCTGGATGGTCGGCAGAAAATACCTTCACCAAGTTTTATAAGAAAGCGGTACTGTCTAAACCTAATTTTGGACAGGCAGTATTGGACAAGTTTGTTAAGAAGTCGTGACTTCTGTACAGTTTGTACTTGGCAAAGTTCAGACTTCCCGGGGAATGTGTTTACAAATGTTCTGCATTTAATTGCATGTGAATGCAGGCCAGTGGGCACTGCAGTTAGAATATGTCGCAAGTTTGTGTTCAACATGTTATGTTTGGTGATATCCACCTGTACTGAATCAGATTAAATTGACGCACATGAATTGATGACTACAATTGGTTTTTGCAATTATGTGAAATGCTGCGTAGTCACTAGATGCTCTAAAATCTCACGTGACTCCGTATGACTGAAGAGAGGCGATAACTGATTGAAAAATTAAAATAGACTAACGTAGAAAGGTGACGTTTAATTTGAATTATTTAGAGCCTATCGTAAGGAGGGAGGAGTTATGTGCCCTCCATATGTATGGTTCTGAATGTTCAAAGTCACCACTATGGTAAGTCTAGTGAACAGTTTGTTCACCCTCCCAAAATATCTAGTGACTACTCGCAGCTCTAAACACTGACTATTCGTGGCTGGCGCGTGCGCTGATACTCACGTAACTTCTCCCTCCTTACGATAGGGCTATAAATAATTCAAATTAAACGTCAACTTTCTACGTAAGTCTAGTTTGATTTTTCAATTGATTTAATATTTAACGAGCTGATGCAGAAAAAAAAAACCTGTCATTTTAACGTGTGGGTAGACCTTGTGCTAAAGTCTGGACAAAAAACAAACGAACAAACAAACAAAGAAACAAACAAACAGGAAAATATAACAATTGAACAGGCTTTGACTGGATATGGGGAAAAGGTGACAGCGACAGAAGAAGACATGCACAGAGGCGTCTGTTTCTCAACCTTGACGAGTCTCTGATATTTCAGCTTCTTCAGCAACATTTGATAAAAGGTCAGAAAACAATAGCGGAACAGTTCAAAGCTACCTGTAGTTCAAAGATGTAGCACCATCTGTCAGTACGCCGAATACTATGGTGTATAATTTTCCCTCAGCTCCCAGACGCTGTAGTAAGTCATCACCAACAACAATGAATCATACTGCTTGTGCGACTGACAAAGACTTTCCGAATGGTCCCCTCTTTGCACCCATCATCAGCGTCATCGGCAAAGGGCAGACAAGCTGATTGAACCGATCCAGTCACTGACAAAGACCTGATGAACAGAATGTGTGGGAATGGTTCGAGGCTGGAAAAAAAAAGTTTCAAGTTGTGGAAATCTTAACAGCAGCTATGTTCAGTTTACAGTATTTTACGTAAAAACGGTAAGTTGAAGAAAGAATTGTAAGCAAGCAAAGACAGAACGAGTTATACGTTGATGTAGATCCGTCCTGCTAAAAACGGATCTCTTAGACAACAAAAAAAAAAACGTTTTGAAACTATACTCTAAAAACTGTAAGCTGCTGTTATAGAACTGTGACGAAGGGAAAGACAAAACTGAGCGTAACTGCGAAGATAAGTTCCTTCAGATCTTCCATGAACAACATCTACATTACATCAAGAAGAGACCTAAATGCCATTTGTTACGGACAGCCTCCTCCCTCCCCCCCCCCCCCCCCTCCCCCCCCCCCCCCCCCCCCCCCCTCTCTGGGTAGTTCAACCAGAGGAGAGGCGGAGCGAGCTGTACGTGCAATTCTTACCTTCCCCTTCCATCCCCCAACCATTCATCAGTGTGCAGTGTCGCTCATCGCAGCACGAGCAATGTACAAATCATGTGTATCTCCAGTCGTTTACGACAGTGTTTGCGACAACTGTTTACCGTTCTGGTGCTAGCAGAGGGTGTGTGTAGCTGATTTGCTTTTTACTCCTGAGTCGTTCATTGAGCGGAGAGCACCGTCTCTGCCACTGGAAACCATCACCGAGCATATCAGCTCTGGGGCCACTTCGTTGGGGTCTGGTCTGCAGAGATGCGGGTTGTCCCGTCTTCGCTGACGTGGGGCAACGGTCCTATATTTTCTTCTTGAGTGCCAGTCTTCGGAGGTCCGGGTTGTTCTGCCCTCGCCGGCGTGGGGCGACGGTCCTGTTTTTCTTTATTTTCTTACAGGGATGCGGGTTGTCCTGTCTTTGCCGGCGTGGGGCGACGGTCCTTCTTTCATTCTTTTCCTTGGGTTTCGGTCCACGGAGGTCAGGGTTGTCCCGTCCTCGTCGATGTGGTGTGACGGTCCCGCTGGGGGTCCTGTCTGCGGAGGTCTGGATCGTGCCGTCTTTATCGACGTGGGGCGACGGTCCTGTCGTTGTTCTTCTCTCTCTCTCTCTCTCTCTCTCTCTCTCTCTCTCTCTCTCTCTCTCTCTCTCTCTCTCTCTCCTCGTCCGTCATCCTGTTGGGTTGTTGTGATTGTTATCTCTCTAGGATCCTCAGTTTGCCTTCCGGAACAGCAGAGGTGCCCTTGCCCACCGCATGGGACAGCCATAACACCACCACACACGTTGACGAGAGAGCAGTCCGCCGGTCTATGGAGCGTCAAACTCGGAGGGAGGGTCTTCCTTCTACGGTGTCTCTTCAGCACAGCAAAAGACTCGCATCTATGCGAACAGCAGTTGAGTATTCCTCGAAGACAGCGTGACTGTGATGTGAGGCGGTGTGGTGCGAGTGGTTTAGGTGCATCCTATCAGAGGGCAGCAAACTGTTGGTTTTTTAATGGTTTTCTTTTGAAAGAATAGCTATTTATGTTAAGAAATAGGCCCTGTATGTGTGTTAGACGTGTTCCTGACTTTAGTTTTTCTTTTTTTTCTTTTTTTTTTTTTCTTTTTTTTTTTTGGGGGGGGGGGGGATCAGTAATAGTGAGATAGGCATGTTGGACTTATCAGGTATCCCTGGAGTACTCCATGTTTATTACAATCTTTTTTGTTCAGCAGGATAGTTAGTTCTCCATAAGGGTGCTTTACTCTTCCATACTCCTCTTTTCTCCACACATTCTGCCTATTCTCCCTCTTCTGTGATAGGCCCAAGTCCCAACAGTAGTGTGTATGTGTATGTGTGCATGAGAGAATAAAGTGTTGCTTATGTATTGTACTCTTGGCTCTTGTGCTGAGTGATGAGTGTGCGACCTGACTCCTGACTCTGTAGTCTCCCCCTTATTGAACCTGACACCATTCTTCACTCGGGAAAAAGGAGAAAGCAAGTTTATAGTATTCAAGGGGTTGTTATCGTGAGATTTGTCTCCAGGAGGATCCCCTGTGATCTCATCTACAGCTGGAAGAAGCCAGGACAGGAAGATTTTCCAGAGATCGATCGTCATTGTGGCGGATCTAGTTAAACAAAACGTTCAACTGTACAGTAGCTTAATGCGACAACTGCCAGCGTTACCAAGACAGGCTGTACAAAACTGGGTAAAGTTTACCTAAACGCAAAAACAGACCTGTTAAATCTAAAATTCTCTACTGCCACTGAAAGAACAGAAACGCAGAAA
Organism: Conus canariensis; assembly: GCA_033310375.1. Taxonomy (NCBI): domain Eukaryota; kingdom Metazoa; phylum Mollusca; class Gastropoda; order Neogastropoda; family Conidae; genus Conus; species Conus canariensis. The sequence continues at coordinate 27,146,518 of CM065735.1, read as the reverse complement.
CACCAGCCGGTACAACTAGGACGAAATAACTGAACAATTTCTTCTCCATCTGTTTTATAACATACCAGTGGAGTACATGTGTTACTGCTCTTCAAACTTGTGCAGAAAAGAGATTTCTTATGGAAAGAGCATGTGACGAAAAATATAGTATGAAAGGATTGGACTATGTTGTATGATAATGATGACGATGATGATGATGACAATGATGATGACGATGATGATGATGATGATGATGGAGGAGGAGGAGGAGGAGGAGGATAGTGACGGTAACAGGGATGATGATGGTTATGACGAGCATAACGACGTAAACGATGACGATAATGATGATGATGATGATGATGATGATGACGACGACGATGATAAAAACGTTGACACTGATGATGATGGAATGATGAATGATGATGATGATGATTTCATCATCATCATCATCTTCATCTATCATCATTCTTCTTCTTCTTATCATTATTACATCATTATTATTATTATTGATATCTTTCTTTTAAAAGTGAATGGTGGTAACATGACTTAAAGCCATGTAAAACCTGTTGTACTATTTGGTGTACTTATGAAATGCCCCACTGAGTCTCCAAAAGGAACATAATGATGCTGATCCTGCTGCTACTGCTGCTGCGCTGATGATCATCATCATCAGCAGCAGCATCATTATTATCTTTATTATTATTATTATTGTATTATTATTAATTATTATATATCATATTCATCGTCATTATTGTCATCATGATGATGATGATATGATGATATGATGATGATTTTTGTTGTTGTTGTTGCTGTTATTGTTGTTGTTATTCTTGTTGTTATCATCAATATCATTATTATTATTACTATTATCATCGTTCTTATTCTTTTTGTTATTATTATTATTACTATTATATTATCACTATTATGATCATTATCATCATCATCATCATCATTATTATTATTATTATTATCATTATTGTTATTATTATGATTATTACTACTATCATTATTATTTTCTATTGATATTATTATTATCATTACATTATTACTGTTGTGATTAGTATTTCTATCCCTTTTTTTTTTCTTCTAAAAGTGAATGTTGGTAACATGATTTAAGCAATGTAAAACTTCTTGTACTACATAGTGTATTCATGAAATGCCCCACTAAGTCTCGGAAGTGACGTCGAAACATGGCCGACAAGGACTGACTAGGTGTCCATCACTGAAACGTAATGGTATACACTTGTGAAAACAAGCGGATTACCTTCATAATCACTGCTCTGTATGCTGTTTCTGGACAAAACAGGAAGCGCTAAGTCCAAGACTGTAAGAAGTGTGTGTGTGTGTGTGTGTGTGTGTGTGTGTGTGTGTGTGTGTGTGTGTGTGTGTGTGTGTGCAAAGGAAATTATAGAGGTATGACTATGCTGAGTTGTGTTAGTCAATTATTTACAACAGTCTTGAATAACCGAATGTCATCCTTTCTTCAACAGAATCAGGTTTTACTGGAAAACAATCTAGTTTCCGAAAAAAATAATTCTACTGTGGACCATGTGTTCATACCTAAAGATTGATAGATATTTTCTGAAGTCAGAAGAAAAAGTTGTACTGCGCATTTATTGATCATTAAAAAAGCTTTTGATTCTGTATGGAGACATGCATTATGGTCTAAACTCATAAAAGGAAAAACATCAATGGCGAAAACTTTCGAGTTATGAATATGTATGGTAATTTGAAGTCTTCCGTATTTATGAATGGCAATTTGTCAGACTTTTTGGGGAGCCATACGGCTGTTTGTCAAGGTGATAATCTTTCTCCTGTATTATTTGCATTAATTTGTATTTGAATGATCTTGAAGGATATCTGAAAAACAATGGGTTTTCACAATTAGAAATTAGGCTTTCTTTGGATATTGATATAACGAATTATGTCAAACTTTTTGTCTTGTTATACGCAGATGACACAATTACATTTTCAGAGAAAAAGTTGAATTGCAAAAAGCACTAGATTCCTTGTTATCATATTGTAATAAGTTGAAGCTAACATTTCATGCTGCTAAAACTAAGATAACGATATTTAACAGTGCAATGCTGAATAAACAGGACACATTTCCTTATGGAAATGAAAAACGTTGATGTTGCCACCAGCTTTACATATTTAGGGGTATACGTACTGTACGTGGTAGATTTTAATCGAATGGGTTCTTTTGGTAAATGTAAGAAAAACACTTTTGACAAAGCGTCATTAGCTATGTTTAAATTGATAGAAAAGGGAAGAACAAATGATTTACCTATTTATGTTATCTTAGATTTATTTGATAAACTGATTGTTCCAGTATTATTATATGATTGTGAAATATGGGGAAACGAAAATTAAAATGTTATTGACAACTTTCATATAAAATGTTTAAAATATGTTTCACTTAAAAAAGAAGTAAAATGACAAACATGATTTGAGGTGAAACAGGACCTAACCTTTATCGATTACTGTCTATGTATGAATGATTCGATTTTGGGCTAGTCTGATTCAATCTCCTGCTGAAAAAATGTCGGTTAGGTTCTATTCTTTCATGTTACATTTGCACAATAGCGCAATAACTGTGTTTCCTTGGTTCATGTGCATTAAAAACATACATGTACAATCTGGTTTGACTGTGTTTGGAGCAGTCAATCTTTTACAGGCGTCACTACATTATGTAGGAATGTCAAAAGTAGTTTGCAAAGCTCTTTTCGTCAAACATGGCAACATGACATTAAAACTAGCAGTAAATGTTTTCTTTTTCTACAAATTTTATAAAACTGATTTTAAGGAGGAGAAATGTATGTCCAGCTCACCAGAAATTTGTGTTTACCCTCTTAACAAATTAAGATATCCTAATCATAAATTACCAATTGAATTAGATCGTCGATTTGCTATTCCAAACGAAGAAAGGTTAGGTAATAAATGTGACATGTCTGCAATAGATGATTAATTTCATTTTGTCACGGAATGCTCATCATACATTACTTTGCGCAACACGTATTTGCCAAAAGAGGTTTCTCTCCCAAAATCTGTCTATAAATTTTGTCAGATGGTGTCTTCTGCTAATCGAAAATAAATGCTTCTATTGTCGAAGCATATTTGATTATTTCATGTTATTCATGTTTTATTTTGGCTTGTTTGTTTTCCGTTTCCTGTTAAAGCTTAAAACGCTCCCTTCCTCCATACTCCAAAAGGAGCGAAAGGAATGAATATTGTTCTTGTTCTTGTTCGTATGTGTGTGCGCGAGCGCGTGCACGGGTGTGTGTGTGTGTGTGTGTGTGTGTGTGTGTGTGTGTGTGTGTGTGTGTGTGTGTGTGTGGGCGCGCGCGCGCTCGTGAAACACATCATCTTTTGTGGCTAGTCCACATTATTTGTTGAATACATTATTTGAGACGACCGACAGAGAGACAGAGAGAAGAGAGAAGAGAGAGAGAGAGAGAGAGAGAGAGAGAGAGAGAGAGAGAGAGAGAGAGAGAGAGACAGACAGACAGACAGACAGACAGACAGACAGAGAGACAGAGTAAGAGAGAGAGAGAGAAAGACAGAGACACACAGAGACAGAGAACTTAAAGATTAATTAAGACCAGACGCCCCAGCCTGAACAGAGATCAAGGCTTTGAACTTCCCCCCATCTACAATCAGATCCTGACAACCGTTCACCCCACACAACAGTCGTCCCATCAAGCCTCGCTGCCACAACAGCAACAGTGAGCTGAAGAAGACAGGGCGTCCCTGTCGAAATATTCTCCAAGTAAGTTTTTGATTCTGAGTCTGTAACTACTTTTCTAATGAGCTGATCGTTCCACAGGCATTCCTCACTGTAGGTGAGCCTGACCTAGATGCCAGCTTAACTTACGCCAACAGCATCAGGTTCACAGATTGTGCAGCTCAAAAAGGAAATTTGAAATGAGCCCGGGTACAGTAAACAATAAACAGCAAGCAAGTAGGTTGGCTCTGGCTCCCATCCTGAAAGAATTAC
>CM065735.1:27132542-27137542 GCA_033310375.1 Conus canariensis | reverse complement strand
TTACTATCTCCTTTTTTGTGGAGAGGGACTATTATGGATTTTGACCATGCCTCAGGAAAGGTTCCTTTTTCGAACAGCGAGTTAAACAGGTTTACTATGAAATCGATAACAACTGAGTTAGCACATTTAAACAATTCACTAACTACTTTATCCGGACCCGCGCTTTTGTCGCATTTAATATGATTTATGCCGCTTATCACCTCATCTCTTGTTATTTCATTATTAAATAGCGGCTCTTCTGTGCAGAAATCTTCATTAGCCACCTCTGTATTTGAGTTTTCCGAGTCGTCGTTAAAACAATTAAATACTTCAAAAAAGTGATCGTGCCACTGCTTTGAACTTATTTCATTGTAAATGACTGGTTTTCTACTTATCGATCTAATTGCTGACTAGAATAATTTGGAGTCGTGCGCAGATGCTCTTAACTTATCTAGTCATTTCTCATCAAATTCTTTTTTATTCTCTCTTTTCATTGTTGTGTACTCTTTTCTTTCTATAACATAGATTGCTTTACGTTCTGTTTTCATTTTTTTTTTTATTATTTAACTCTTTGATACTGTTTCAAACATCTTTTAACCCTTCTTTTCTTTTTTTCACACTCATTGTCAAACCAGTCATTCACTTCTTTTTTTCCTTTTCCCCACAGATCTCACCATACAACCAGCAGCACTACATAAGGCATTCACAAATAACTCTAAGCATGGATCAACATCAACGTTAAGGAATTGTAGAGTTCTATCAATACACTGTTTGAACTCATCTGACTTTAGTTCCTCCTTATAGGTTTCCGTACATTCTTCCGACCATATGATGCGTTTCTCTTCGCAAATCCTTGAACACTCTTCTTTCATATCAATGTTAACATTCCTCCATTTAATTTCCAATGGTAGATGCCAAGAGAACAAGCAGTCACTAACTTTCATTCCACACTTTTTGAGTAAGTTTTGTGATACAATAAAATAATCTATAACACTGCTGCCATTAGGTGACACAAAGGTGAATTCTCCTTTTGAAGTGTTCCAACAAGTCCCATTCACAATTTTAAGTTCAAACATGAAACTCAAATCCAACAAGGATTTGCCAAATTTATTTAAAACATAAATCATTAGAACAGCGTACAAAAGTATTTTTTACATTTGTATTCATATCTTCTAAACTAATGTTAGTGACACATTCATCATCATCAACATCATCATCATTATTATCATCACCATTACCCTCATCAACATCATCATCATCTTTATCATCATCACAATCATCAACAACAGCATCATCATCATCATCATCATTATCATTATTATCAACGCCAGGAAAGAAGTTAGACATGTGCCCAAGTTTGGGTTGTTGACGACCTGTACGAGCATTTAAATCACCACATAAAAGAATATTGAAATCATTGTCTTCAGTTATTTCTAGTAACGTGTCTTCCAACATCAAAATGCCATCTTTGATTACTGAGTGGTTGTAAATCGTCCCTCCATCAGGCACAACGTAACAGGCAACCAGTAACACATCTTTATCTAAATTAAATAACGTTTTGTTCACTTTCAAAACTACAATGTTGTCACGATTAACGAATATCTGGGTAACAAATTCTTCATAGGTTTTTCTAACCATCAGTAGGACTCCACCAGAATTACGACCCTGTCGTGACAATTTCCTAGCAGGCGTATGAAACTTCGCAAAGTTACGAAAAATACCAGAAAAATCGAATTTGCTATCGACAAACCGTTTCTGTAAGACACACAAAGTCAAAACCATTTATATAATTTGTAAATGATACATCACATAGTTTGCTATACAGATTTTCAACATTATAATTGAGAAGTGTGATTTGAGAGAGAGAGAGAGAGAGAGAGAGAGAGAGAGAGAGAGAGAGAGAGAGAGAGAGAGAGAGAGCAAATCTGAACTTCGTCATATAATTTTTTATATGTCTGTCAATATTAAGTGAAAGATATGTTTAGCAATTATTAAATGATTTAAACGATCTGTACCACGTAAATCTATCACTTTCCAGAACATGTTCATGCCAGTTTTGCCATCTGTTATCAATAAGTCTTTGACGAAACAATTGCAAAAAATATTTCACATTTTCCACACCCTGGTTTAGCCACACAAATCCCAAACCATTTAGAAATAGGGTCTTACGAACATTTGATGCCCATGTGGTTTTGCCTCGTGAATCCAACCAGAGTAACATTTTATAAGCTTTTAAGGTAATCTGTTATCATTCATCCGTGATATCTTTAGCCAGTATCTGATACACTGTACACTTGAATTTATGTAAATAGGGTGACGTCCAGTATCTCCATAAACAAGATCATTAGGTGTTTTAATGTGGACTCCTAAAAATTTCTTTAGAGCATACAAATGAACCTTTGCAACATGGACGGGGGCAGTATCCAGTCCCCACAGTTCAGCACCATAGAGATCAACTGGCTGCACCTGAGTATCAAAAATTTTTAACAATACTCTCAGCGAATTATTATTAAGTGCGAACAATCGTTGCAGAATTGATAACAAAGCATTTCTCGCTCTGCTTGCGAGATCTGTGCATGCAGCCATAAAAAAATAAGTCGGTTAGAAAAATGAATACCAAGATATTTATAACAGTTAAAGACAGCCATTTCCTCACCATTAAAAACATCTCTCTCGTGCTGCAAGGTGTCCTCCTTTTCTAAATACCACGACATTGCTCTTCTTCATATTTACTTTAAGTTGGAGTCTAGAAGCTGCATTACATAAATTGTTCAACTGGGTCTGAAGGCCAACTGGTGTTTCTGACAACAAAGCTATATCATCTGCCAATAACAAAATAAACAATTCAACTGTATCTGTGGAGACAGTGTTGCACCATGTCTTCCCTTCTCTATGATTTCGTGTGCTATTTTGTTGATAAACAAGGAAAATAAAACAGGATTACATGCATCTCCTTGCTTTACACCTTTTGTACAAACTGAATAATCTGTAAATTCACTACCACACCTGACCCATGCTTTTACACAATTATGCATGCTCTTGATACATCAGTACATTTTACCCTTTATTCCATTCTTTTGAAGTACTGGTCAAAGTGGTTTTCTAGATATGGAATCAAATGCCTTTTCGAAGTCAATGAAGGCCACATATAATTTGCGATTCCATGAAAACTGTTTTTGTACAATAGCCAAAAGGGTAAACATCTGATCGATAGTTGAATAGCCCTTCTTAAAACCCGCTTGCCACTCACCCGTGCTATTATTAAATTCCACCCACTTTTGCAGTCAACAGTTAATTATAGAGCTATGTAATTTACTACTTATATCACTAAGTGATATGCCCCTGTAATTACTTGGATCATTGACTTCACCTTTCTTAAATAATGGCAATATAATCGATTCAGTCCAGTTATCAGGGAATATCCCTTTGTCAAAAAGTACATTGAAAAATCTTACGAAGAAATCAATTACCATATTTCCGGCATTTTTGAATAATTCTCCAACAATGCCATCAGGGCCTGCAGCTTTTTTGTTCTTGAGTTTTTTTAATTGCAGAGATCACTTCTGTTCTAGTAATTATACTGTCAAGGAATCCTGCATCGCTATCAGAATCGAGAAAAGTTCTCTCATCTTCTATTTGTTCTGTGTCTTCTTCAGCATCTTTTTCGAGAAGATCTCTGAAATGCCTATTTCAATCGCTGACAGAGATATTGTTATGCGTACTACTTTTCTTAACTGATATTCTGCGCATGTGTTTCCAAAACTCTTGCTGATCTTCAACTGAGATAACTAAATTGCATAACAAAGAAGAATTATACTCGTTCTCCTTCCTCTTTAAAAGATTCTTATACTCCCTTCGAGCTTTACAATAAACGTCTCTGTCTTTATCGTCCAATGTAATTCTAGATATTCTTAGACGTTGTTTCACGTCTCTCTTGGTTTTATAGCATTCATGATCAAACCAATCATCATTCTTCAGAGTGTCATTTATTCTTATTTGTTTCCTCATGCAGCTCCGCTTGATCTTTTATACAAGCATTAAATATATTCAAAGCGGCGTTAATGTCAGCATCGATCAGAGTAACTGCATTCTCCAGCATTGACAAAGCATGTTGACTATTCATTAGATCACAGAAAGTATCAGCATATTCATCTTGCCATTTATACTTCTCTATAACTTGTATGTTTTTCTTTATACCTTTTTCCATTTCTTACTTCAAAAAGTGAGTTTATATGGAATACTAGAGGCAGATGGTCAGACTCAATTCTTTCATTCACACAAAGACTGCACGATATATTAATAGCATTAAACATGTCATAGGAAGTTATAAAATAATCATTCACATTGTTCCCTGACTCTGAAATGTATGTGAAACGACCTTGACGGTCGCCGTCGCACACACCATTTAAAACGCACAGATCTAACACAGTACACATGTTTAACAAGAGCTTTTTCAAATCACTTATGCCATTATCAATACCATAAAAAGCATAGTATGGTGAATTTTCTGGAGGTACATATGTGCATACATAAAGAACATTCTTTGTAAGACCAAAGACATCTTTAGAAATATTGAACATAATGGTATTGTTTAGATCAGTCGGTAATGCTTGTACAAAAGGTAAAAATTCCATTTTGATAAGACATACGACTCCTCCCGATCTTCGTCCGTGTTTCGTAAACTGAACGGTTTACAGAAGACTTTATAATTGCGGAATACATTTGAATGTAAATTTCCAACAAAAGTTTCTACTAAACAAACAAAATCAAAAGACGTAATATACGAAATAAACGTTCTATCAGATAGCTTAGAAAGCAAGCCATTTACATTCCAATGCAAAAATGAGACATGATTTCCGTTCGTACGCACCACAGACGCTTTCTGTAAAATTACCTTGATCATTCAAAATTGCTCTTTCTCTTCTATTATCAGACACTACATTAACCTCTTCATTGGACAATGGGATAAAGCTTGGTATGTGAAAATCAATACAAATAGAAGAACGATTGTTCCCCATGAG
>CM065735.1:27125042-27127542 GCA_033310375.1 Conus canariensis | reverse complement strand
TACGCTCTCCTTTTCATAATGGGCTGCCTACCTGGGTCGAGCCGATTCAGGAGCTGCCTCACAGCGCTACATACAGTAGAGTAATTTTCTGCGTCACTCAGTCTGTCAGCCAATCAGTTTTTCTTTTTCTCTTTTTTATTTTATCGTACTCCCAGTTCTTATAGAACAAGGAGTACTTTAAAATGGGAACAAAGAAATGCTCTCTCTCTCTGTGTGTGTGTGTGTGTGTGTGTGTGTGTGTGTGTGTGTGTGTGTGTGTGTGTGTGTGTGTGTGCGTCCATGGTCAAAATGTGATCCACTTGCTCAAGACAAAACTACTGGGCCGATCTTTCTGAATTTTTTAAAAAAAATATGTTCATTATGGGTCACGGATGATGCCCGGTGTTTTAGTTTACCGTTATAGCCGTTAGTAACGGCTATAACGGCCCATAATGGTTTTTCTTCTTTATGAAATATCTCAGAAAGTACTTGGCCGATCTTTGTGAAAATATATGCCGTTACTAATGGCTATAACGGCCCATGATAGTTTTTCTTATGTATGGAATATCTCAGAAGGCACTTGGTCAATCTTTCTGAAAATGTGTATGTTCAACATGCATCACGGATGATGCCCGATGTTTGAGTTTACCGTTATAGCCGTTAATAACGCCTATAACGGCCCATAACGGTTTTTCTTCTTAATGGAATATCTCAGAAAGTACTTGTAATCTTTCTGATAATTTGTAAGTATGTTTATTATACGTCGTGGATGATGCCGGATGTTTTAGTTTACCGTTATAGCCGCTAGTAACGGCTATAACGGCCCATAATAGTTTTTCTTCTTTATGGAATATCTCAGAAAATAATTGGCCGATCTTTCTGATAATTTGTAGGTATGTTCATTATGGGTCACGGATGATGCACAATGTTTTATTTTACCGTCATATCCGTTAGTAACGATTTTGACGACCCATAACGGTTTTTCTTCTTTATAGAACGTCTCAGAAAGTACTTTGCCGATCTTTCTGAAAATGTGTAGGTATGTTCATTATGGGTCATGGATGATGCCCGATGTTTACCAGAATAGCCATTACTAACAGCTTTAACGGCCCTGAAATGGTTTCGCCTCTTTATGGAATATCTCATGCGCATTCAAGATAAACTGGGAGTACGTTTATATGTTTTGCATCTTGTTCATATTTTCATTCTTTCGGTGCACGCTGTGTGTGTAGGTACCATTCATACCAAAGGCCAAACTAGCCTTCTCTTCCAAAAGTTGTTGTTGGAATTTTACATGTGTGCAAGATGTCATACGTGCATTCACGCACAGATTCTCGGTTTATAGTCTTTTTCGTAGATCTATTTTGGTAGTGGAGTAAGACCCGATGTTAACTCCGAAGGAAAACTTCCCTGGTATTGAGACGGCCTGGCGAAGATTTGAACTTGCAACCCCAGGATCATCAGAATCACAAATCTGGCGTTCTACAAGCTGAGCTATTTTAGTACCCGGCTATTCTGGTTGGGCCACAATACCTATCAGCTTTGAGAGATCTGGCCAATCATGCCACCTCTTCTGGCCTCTTGTTGCTTTCAACCGAAATAAGAGGAGCAGCTTTTCATTCTCACCAAAGGCCTTACGGATTTCTGTGTAATACGCTTTGCCATGATCTCCTAAGCATTCATACAAAACAGTTTTGTTTCACTCGTAATTTGTATGTAGCCTTTACTGACTTTGAAAAGACTTTTGATTCCATAGAATTAAACCTACCGTGGCCTATTATATTAAAAAAATGGCATCAAAGACAAGATATTTATGTGTGTTAGCAGCATGTACGATAGTGTCAAACCCAGAATTAGATGTGAAAGCAATGTAACAGATTATATATTGCTTGCACTAGTGGAGTAAAATAAGGAGACGCTTGCAGCTTTGTCTTCTTTCTTTCCTTATTTATGAGATAGCATTAGAGGTAATAAGGGGAGGGAAACATTGTGCAATATTTATACTTGATTTCGGTCATATTATTTATACTGCTTCTGGCTGATGATGTGGCTTTACTTCCCGAAATTGTCACAGACTTACAAACTCTAGATAAACAGTGCTAAGCAGGCAGCTGCTGCTTTGCAGCTGGAAGTTAAGTTTAATAGAACTAACAGAGGGTGCTCAAAAAAGGTGGTTTCTTAGCTGCCAGAGAAAGATGGACATTTAACGGGACTATGATGCCTGTTGTGAATGAATAGAGATACCTAGGAATCTATGTTTCAACAAAGCTGAGTATTGTTGCTGCGTTTCGTGACCTTACTAGAAGGGCTCAAATGCTTTCATACGCATTTTGAAAAAAAAAAACTTAAGCGAAGTGTAACTCTTAATCTTGCTTTTTTCTAAGTTGTTCCACGCACAGGTTCAGTCCATTGCTCAGTATAGTGCAGAGTTATGGGTACTTGACAATGCAGCTCTTCATTGCGAAACACTACATTTCTTTTCAATTAAAAAAGATTCTTAGGCGTTGAAGTGCAAGCAAGT
>CM065735.1:27087542-27120042 GCA_033310375.1 Conus canariensis | reverse complement strand
TCATGAGGAACAAGAACACTGTACAGGCTAGCCACAAGAACTACTGCACGGACTAGAAGACTGAGTTTAACATCTACAAAGCATGACGTTTGTACGCTACAGCAAGCTCCATCAAGTAGTCAGTTAACTGGCAGACTTGGAAGGGTAAGGTTTGTGTCTGCGTTGGGAAGGAAGCACCCAGGGAGTCGATTCCCTCAGCAAGGGACCTGGTCAAGTTGTTCACATTTATGCTGTCAGTATTTTCCTTCTTCCTACGTCAGTCATCCCAGACAGGTGTCTGGATGATGATGGTGTCTTGCCTTGTTACTCTTCTTCCAAGTCTGTGCCCATTAGGGACGTTCCCATCATTCAGTTTAGACTGATTGTCCAGGCCATGGTGAAGTCACAGAATAGCAGCACTGAACTTCCCCAGAGCCTCACGAGCAGTTCCCGGGGGAGACAGTCTAGAACTATCATCACTGCTAATCAAGAAAGATAGCTTGCACAGCTCAACACCTATCTGCAACCTAGGCATCTTCTGCTGATGATGCCATCTCCCAGCAAATTAACCATACTTTGTGGACACGGTCAACTGGAGATAGTATGCCTTTGACCGATCCTGTTTGAGACGCATGCGCTGCCAGGACTGAAAAGATTTTAAGATGAACACAGCGACCACTCTTCAGGCAAAGAGAAACAGACTGTATTGAGTCCTCAATTGACCGTATTGCAGGTGACATACATGCTTTTTGTCTGACCAAGGAGAGTCGAACTAACAGATCGAGTCTTCTGGCCCGTTTCATTTGCTATTGTAAACAGCAGCCAAACCTATTAAGCACACCTTTTAGACTCAAATCATTGAGGCAGTAGGTAAAGAGCAATTAAGCTACTCTCTTTCGAACTGTTTTCAACCTGCTGATGAACTTGTGTGCATAAGAATCCCACACTAAGCTTACATACTCTATGGAGAACAGTGGGAAGGGAGTAATGTGGGGTGGTGTGGAGTGGGGCCTTACTAAGGTTGCGCGTGCTAAAGCTCAATAGAAGCCACCTGGTGCTTGCTTCTCACAAAATATAAAGTTTAGCCGGCTTTGACTATTATGATATTTACGTGCTCGTTTGGTGGATGTCTTATTTGCTTTAGAACTGTCCCGGTGTTTCTTTTTCGTGCTTGAGTGACGACGCATTCTCAGAGAGGGAAATACAGTGATGCCAGCGGCCAAAGTCTCTGTTGGCTCTTGATCGTTGTTGGCACAACATTGCGGACCGTAGCTGCAATTTCGCTGGAGTGGTCGGTCCAATTCTTCAGTCACAATGCATTTCATTCTGGCAAGGGATGGAACATGATTGTACTTTAAGGTAGAGGATAGTGAAATTGTTTACTGAGTTCCTAAAACAAATGAAATGGTGCCATGTACGCTGAGGCAGATTTGTGAGGTATAGGGCAGCGTTGTTAGGGGCTGTCACTTTGGCTGGAACAATAAATAAAAGTATAAATGCTCTGAATAAGATATCAGTGCCTCAGTAAGAAGAAAATCTAGGAAAATCTGTGAAAATTGTCATGATTCCAATCTTCTACTCTTTAGTCAGTTCAACGAACTCTCCTGTAGCAGACAATGCACAGCGTCATTTGGCTGTAAAAATCTACCTCAAAGGTCCTGTATATCTTTCACCGTCGTGATATTTGACAAAAAACAGGGTGTCAACTTTTTAATTGTTTCATACCAGTTATATAATCCATTTAAAAACACTTCAAATCACTTGAAACGGAGTATAAAAGTGGTGTACGTGTGGTGTGTGTGTGTGTGTGTGTGTGTGTGTGTGGTGTGTTTGTTGTGTGTGTGTGTGTGTGTGTGTGTGTGTGCGTGCGTGCGTGCGTGCGTGCGTGCGTGCGTGCGTGTGTGCGCGCGCGCGCGTGTGTGTGTGTGTGTGTGTGTGTTTGCGCGCGCGCGTGTGTGTGTGTGTGTGTTGTCAGACCCCTATCTGTGATTAAGGTTTAACATGTTACAAGGAATGGAAAATTCCTATGCTTTGGTGATTTTCACCATCTCGCCTTAATCTTAAGAAGACCATATGCGACTGGTCCAAACTGTGCTTTAAGAACGGAGCTATATATACAGCGTATGTAAATTTAAACGCACTTTCTAGGGAGACTAGTTTTAGCATGAAGATATACGGCAAAAATGAATTTCAACGCGCTTTGTAGAATATCGTGATGCTCGTTCTCTTCACTTTTGCTTGGTCTGATTGTGAATATATGAACTGTGCTCACGTCTTGTGGAAACTTATCAAATCCGCATAGTTATGCCTCCCTGACGCGTCCGATCTTCTGTCTTCAGGATGTAGGTTAAGATGGTCTCTGTAGGCTGTGAGTTAAGGATCTTATATTTTGTTCTGTGCTCAGGACTGGTAAAGATGGTCTCCACAGGCTGTTAGTGATAGATCTTATATTTACAATACATTTGCCTGACTTTCTGTTCTTATTTTCTTTATCCTTACCTTCCCGCCCTTTTTTGTTTTATTTCTCTCGACTCTTTGCCAAGTCATCAATATAATGATGGAATAATTGTTAGCCTGCACTTGTTTTTTGCCACTACTAAATTGTTCATATCACGCACACACACACACACACACACACACACACACACACACACACACACACACACATATATATATATATATATATATATATATATGAAGAGAGAGAGAGAGAGAGAGAGAGAGAGAGAGAGAGAGAGAGAGAGAATCTGTCGTTATGGCAAACAGTACATTTCACTCAGGTAACAACCGATGAGGCCAAAGTCAAACCTTTCCAACAAGAACAAACGATTGTGCAACTTGTGGCAATGAAAAATACGATGCATGGAATTTTTCAAGTAATATATATCATTAGCCTGACTTATTTGCATTGAAATGAAGGAACAGACCTGCTGAAGCCTGTTATATGCTTGATGACAGCTCCCAACGCTGCTGTGGGCCCGTGATAGTTCGCTGTCGTCATTTTGAACTAGTCGACACTGGGCTGCACGTATCCCACAGACAGATAGAGTTAGTCAACAAAGGGCTGACATGGATCACACAGACAGGTAGAACCAGTCTACACAGGTCTGACATGGATCCCCCAGGTAGAATCAGTCCATACAGGTCGGACATGGATCACACAGGTAAAGTCAGTCCACACAGGGCTGACATGGATCACACAGACAGAAAGAATTAGTTCGCACTGGCCTGACATAGATCACACAGGCAGGCAGAATCAGTTCACTCTGGGCTGACATGTTTCACCCAGACAGACACAATCAGTCCACACTGGGCTGACATGGTTCACCCAGACAGACACAATCAGTCCACACTGGGCTGACATAGTTCACACAGACATACACAATCAGTCCACACTGGGCCCAGAGGGATCACACTGACAGAAAGAGTCAGCTGACACAGGCACACGAGGACCATACAGACATTTGTCATTCCACACAAAGCAGCTATTAATCACAAAGCAGATTTTTTTCAACATTGGGCAAAAACAAATCACAGACAGGTAGCATCAGTGAACACTAATCCTATAACGTTCACATATCCAATCATATCACAAAACAGCTGCTACTGTGCAGTGGCTCGAGTCATGGACTGGTGAGCTGAACAGTTGACAGATAGACTGCCATGGCATGCTCCTGCCACGAGAGGTGAGTGTTCTGGCTTCAAATGGAAAGACCAAAACGACTTTAGTCAAGTTGTTATGCAACACGCATGACACCAACACTGTTTGAAGTAATGTTTGACACGTCCTTGTAGACCAGATGTATAGATTATGTACAGAACCACATCGACTACATATGCATGTTACTTTAAAATACCGCGGAAGTGCACACCTGGCTTCTCAATGAACTTCTCTACCAAGGAATGCACAACAGACAGGATCAGTCTGGAAGTTGGTATTGCAATGGGCTGTGTAATTTCTCCAGTACTGTTTGTGTGTGTGACAGTGGAGGTCATCTCAAAAGCAGCCATGAGATGTGCAGATTCAGCAGACCTCAGAAATGGTTACCACCACCACGCCCCACCCCCACTGAAAGCATTCACAAATGACACAACAGTCCTTTTATTTATTAAGTAAGATGAAACACGTAGGTTGCTTTCCAAAAGAAAGAAAACACAAAGCCTCTCCCTGTGGAAAGGAAAAGTAGCTGCAACAGTTACATTCACTATAGCCAGCCAAGCCATTCCAACATTAACTGAAAACCAGTCGCGAGTGTTGGAAGGTGGCATGATGACTCCTTGAAAGACACAAAGAGGGGAAAAGAAACTAAGCGAATGGCAGAGTGAAGCCTACAGATAACCAATTACATTGGCTTCCCTGCTAAATGCAAGGCTAGTATACACAGTCCAGGCTGATCTAGAAGTTCTTCTGGTGTCTGCTGATAAACAATACAAACACTGGCATGGGGTATCAGTGAAGGCCAAATTCAACGATTCACAAGGAAGTAGCTGGGTGTCCCACCTGGTTTCATTTACGTTATGCTCTACTGCCGCTGATCAAAGCTGAAGCTGTCCCCGAAATCTGTGTGTGTGTGTGTGTGTGTGTGTGTGTGTGTGTGTGTGTGTGTGTGTGTGTGTGTGTGTGTTGGGTAGGGAGAGAGAGAGAGAGAGAGAGAGAAGAGAGAGAGAGACTCAAGATAATTTATTCATTTTAGGCCTTTGCTCCTCATGAAGGGGTGCAAGAAAATACAATCATAGAAGTACCATAAGAACTAGACACAGATAACTAACATGAATTCAGAAACGATCTTAAGATAGCACAAGGGATCGCAGTTTAAACGCTTTAAATAGATAAATCGACAAAGTTCGGACTGTTTGTTCATGAGTACACGCCAAAAAAAGTGCTAATCTGAAATGGTTTGGGACTTTGTAATACTTCAACGGTATATACTGAGTTGTTAAGTTTTACAGGACAGGACAACATAACTCAAAATATAATTCGCTTTCTATCTCCTCTCTGCAAAGCTAGCATATTAAATCTTCATCGCTATGGAATCGATGACGGTAATAATGCACAGCGATATCAGAAATACCAAGTCTAAATCTAGTAGTTACATACTTTAAATGCCTATCCAGATTCAAGCACAAGAGAAGTTTTAACATTAGGCACAATACAAAACGTCCTGTAAACATTAAATCTTTCACCCTTGCTAATATGATAATTCCACTCTTGCCATCTGCACGCATTTAGTCTATCTCTAAAAATTCGGAGAAAATCATCAATTGCATCAACCCATTGGTTCAACCAGACATAACCAAACCCATACATGTATAATTTACAACGAACATTTGAAGCCCAGTTTTTTACACGTTCGCCAATCAAACAACATGCGATATGGCTATATGGTAATCAAACGCTATCTTCATTGTTAATTTTACAACCTAACAATTTCTACAATTTGGCATATGATCCTGTCGTTTCTCATACACCAGATCATTTGGTGTTCGAAATCGACGCCTAAAAAACGTCTGAGAGCGTACAATGTACTTTTCGCAACGTACAGCGCATGTATCTCGTCCCATAATTCCGCACCAATGAAGGCATGAGTGAATCGGAGTCGAATGAATTAAGGGTGTTAGAGAATATTTCAACTTATATAGTTTGCAAAATGCGATAACAAAGCTTCTTGGCTCGGCTGGAAGTTATTGCACAGGCTCACTAAGCTTTTAGAGAAGTATACTCACTAGTATTTGTACTTACAACAGGCTTCATATATAATCCATTGCATTAGCAGATAATAACGCTTCCTAAATACACAACATTACTTTATCATATTCACCTTCAATGTAGTGCGACCTGGCCATACAAACGTTATCTGTGTTGCAGGCCAAAACTTTTGCCTTAAAGCTACATATCAGCCATAATAATATAAAAAAAAAAGAAAGGGATTCCTGCGAATATGGCGACGTAACAATGGCTAATCCATCGGAGTATGCTCAAGCAAATATGACCAAATCCATCCGACTATGAAGGAATGTCACAAGACTCGGAGATCCATGTTCATAAAGTGGAAAAAGCTTCGCTAGAACGAGAAGAAGGATGCCACCACTGAAATTAGATGGGAAGTTGTTAAGCATCTCCCTACTGACGGCACTAACAGCGCCTGATCATTTGAATAAATGTCGTGCGTAATGCACCAGGCCTATGGATATTTGAAACACAAGTTGCCAAATGTGAATTTGAGAAAAGACTGTGTTTGGAAGAGGAATAGGCAAAAGTGCACCTCAGAAGATAGCTGTACCTTGTTTAAACTCCATACCTCCACGAAAAACTGAAACGATGAAAGGGAAGAACGATGGCAAAAATCTCCAAAACCCATGCCTGGATAGGGAAAAGAACCGCTGATGCGAACTACGATGACTAATGCGTGGCATCTCTTATAAACAAGATAAAGCACTATGAGCAAATGCTGACTCAAAGTGAAAAGTACCTCCAACAGAAAAATTCCATGACGCACAGAGAAAGTGACAAGGTTCCCATGGATCGTCACAAACGATAAATCCTCCAATGATGAATGAAAGAGCTGCAGCTGCAACGCTAAAAACTCGAGCTTCGTGTGAACACTGTGGCATAAGACCTGAAGAAAACAAGACCCTCAGTGCCAAAGCTGGTTCTGCTGCGAAGTTACAGGGAGAGCAACAGAAAGTGACACAAGAGCGCTTCTTCAGAGACCCCTTCCAGTTTGCCAGAACACTGTTTGAGCAGCCAAAATCTGGGACCCTAAGTGTGGACAAAGGAGTTCTTGAGCAGCATCTGAGGAAAACATACTCTGACCCACAGAGCAAAGCACCACTCGACATTCAAGGTCTGGTGTGGCCAACCAACCCTGAGGAACAGTTCAATGCAAGCCTCCAACGTTGGCGGAAATCAAGAAGGTGGTCGACAAAGCCAGAGCCAAATCATCACCAGGGCCAAACGGAATACCTTACCAGCTTTACAAGAAATGTCCCAAGGTGCTGGAGTGGCTCCACAGGCTGCTGCGATCGGCTTGGAGAAACCAGAAGATCAGCGGCCAGTGGATGACGGCAGATGGTGTGTACATCCCCAAAGAGCAAAACTCAAGTGACATTAGCCAGTTCAGGCCAAAATCACTACTGAACGTCGAAGGGAAAATCTTCTTCTCTGTCATGGCAGCAAGGCTGACCAAGTACCTGATGGAAAACAAGTACTTGGATGTGTCAGTCCAGAAAGGTGGCATCCCAGGCGTGGCGGGCTGTGTAGAACACGCCACAATGATCTGGGACGCAATCCAAAAAGCAAAAACAGAAAAGAGAGACCTGGACGTAGTGTGGCTTGATCTGGCAAACGCATATGGATCTGTGCCCCATGAGATGATACAGTTGGCTCTTGAGATGTACCATGTGCCAAAGAACATCCGCGACATGCTCAAGAAGTACTTCAATGGCTTCTCAATGCGGTTCTCTACCAAGGAGTACACAACAGACTGGATCAACTTGGAAGTGGTATTGCAATGGGCTGTGCAATTTCCCCAATACTGTTCGTGCTGGCAATGGAACTCATCTTGAAAGCAGCAACAAACAACGCGAGACAAAAACAGACCTTGGCGATGGATACAAGATGCCTCCTCTCAAGGCCTTCATGGATGACACTACAGTGATTCATCCAGAGAAGACGAGACACGTCATGTGCTGGAGAGGCTGGACGACATAGTTGCCTCATCCAGAATGAAGTTCAAGCCAAAGAAATCACGGAGTCTCTCACTGAGGAAAGGAAAAGTGGCCGGATCTGTGGTCTTCAGTGTTGCCAACCAGGCCATTCCAACAGTCACAGAAGAACCAGTCAAGAGCCTTGGAAGATGGTATGATGATACGCTGAAAGACACACAAAGAGCAAAAGAAACCAAGCAGATGGCGGAGGAAGGCTTGGAGACCATTGACCAGTGTGGGCTCCCTGGCAAATACAAGGTCTGGTGTCTGCAGTTCATGCTGATACCAAAGCTGCTATGGCCCCTGATGATATACGACATCTGCACCAGCATAGTGGAGGCAATGGAAGCCAAAATCAACAAGTTCACAAGGAAATGGCTTGGTGTCCCACCCTGTCTGACTGACATAGCGCTGTACTGTCGCCAAGCAAAGCTGAAACTACCCCTGAAATCCATCCTGGAGGAATACAAAGCAGGGAAGATCAGACTTCAAAGCATGCTGGAGGACTCAGGAGACAAGGTGGTAGAAGCAATTAAGCCCCAGCTGAAGACAGGCAGAAAATGGAAAGTTCAAGAGGCGATGGATTCTGCAAAAGAAAGTCTCAAGATCAGAGAAATAACAGGACACACACAGACCAACAGACAGGGACTGGGGGTGACCAAAACTGAATGGTGGTCAAAGGCCGAAGGAAAAGCCAAAAGAGACATGATGATTCAGGAGATGAGAAAAGAAGAAGACCAAAAAAGACTCCAAAAAGCAGTCCAGCAGAGCCAGCAAGGGCAATGGACAACGTGGGAGAATGCACTCCAAAGAAGTCTCACTTGGAATGACATTTGGCACATGGCCCCTCTCAGGATCAGCTTCATTCTCAGATCTGCATATGACCTTCTGCCCTCAAATGCAAACCTGGTGAAGTGGGGGAAAACAGACGATCCTGCATGCCCCTCTGCCATGAAAAACAAACAGTGGAGCATGTCCTAAGCTCATGTAAAGTAGCCCTGGCTCAAGGAAGGTACACATGGAGGCACAACCAAGTGCTCAAAGAAATTGTACAAGTAGTCTGGGCTAGTACCAACACCACAAAAGGGAAAATCAGGACTCCAAAAGCACCCGCAACATTCTTCACGGCAGGAGGCAGCAAATCATGGCCAAGAACAACAGTGCCACTCGAAACATGCAGGCAGAGTCTGCTGGACGGGGCAGATGACTGGGAGTGCACTGCAGACCTCCCAGAATGGAAGAGTCACCCAGAGATCATCAGCAAGAGTGGCATGAGACCAGACATAGTAGTCCACTCTAAGTCAACCAAGCAGCTGATCATGATCGAGCTCACGGTGCCATATGAGAACAGAATGGAGGCAGCTCAAATCTACAAGACTGAAAAGTATGCTGATCTGGCAAACAGCCTGAGGAGAGAAGGCTATCAGGTCAAAGTCCTCACTGCAGAAATTGGAGCTAGGGGTTTGTAGGAACGTCTGCATACAGCCTCATGAAACAGCTCTCAGTTGCAGGGAAGGAAAAAACCAGAGCCCTGAAAGCAATGGCAGAAGCGGCAGAGAGGTGTTCAAGCTGGATCTGGTCAAGGAGGAACAAAAGTGAACTTCATAAGGCTTAATTTCCCTACAAATATCAGGTGTCCCTGTGGCTCAGTGGTTAAAGCGCGAGTCATTAAGTGGAAAATGAGCATGTCCAGAGAGTCATGGGTTCGAATCCCAGCCATGGCTCGTCCCAAGATGGGAAAAAAAAAGGGCAGCAGAGGGACATCCGGAGTCATGAACCGGGTGTGGCCCAACCCCCCCAGAGTGTCAGGAGATAAGGGCCGAAACACTTGCTTGAAGGGGGCTTCTCTTCTGAGGACTCTCTGCTGCCACGCTCTCCACGAGTTTCTTTCTACTACTATCACGTTCGTCCAAATCAAACAACATGCGATATGCCTTATATGGTAATCTACGCTCATCCATTCTTGTTAATTTTAACCAAAACCTAACACATTTTCTAACATAATTTATGGGCATATGATACCTGTTCGTTTCTCCATACACCAGATCATTTGGTGTTCGAAAATCGACGCCTAAAAAACGTCTGAGAGCGTACAAATGTACTTTTTCGCAACGTACAGCTGCATTATCCAGTCCCCATAATTCCGCACCATACTGAAGCATTGACTGAATCTGTGAGTCGAATAATTTAAGAAGAGTGTTAAGAGAATTATTTTTCAACTTATATAGTTTTTTGCAAAATGCATAACAAAGCATTCTTGGCTCGGCTGGAAAGGTTATTGCACACGGCTACAAAACTAAGCCTTGTAGAGAAGTATACTCCTAGGTATTTGTACACGTTAACAACAGGCATTCTTATTCCATTATAAGTCCATTTCTCATTAGCAGATAAATAACCTCCTTTCCTAAATACAACAACATTACTTTTATTCATATTCACCTTCAATGTAGTGCTGACGCTGCGCCATACAAACTGTTTATCTGTGTTTGCAGGCCAATAACTGTTTCTGCCAGCAAAGCTACATCATCAGCCAATAATAATATATAAAAAAAAGGGAGATTCCTGCGCAATATGGCGACGTCAACAACTGGCTAATCTTCTTCTGGGACAGTATGTTCTCTAATGGAAAGAAAATGACCAAGACTAGGTTCCAGCCTATGAGAGGAATGTCAGCTAAGACTCCGGCAGACACATGTTCAATGAACAAGGAGAAGACAAAGCTTCAAAGCAAGAACGAGAAGAAGGATGCTTCGACCTCTACTGAAGTGTTAGAACTGGACGAAGTTTATAACGGCATGCTCCCTACTCGACCCGGCACTAACACCGGCGCTGATTCGATTTGTAAAAATCCGTCGTGCGTAAGTGCAACCATTGACACTTTATGCGATCGAGTCAAAGCATTGGAAACAACAATAGCTCACCTGTCCAATATTATTGTGAATTTGAGAAAAGATCATGTGTCGGAAGGGAAAGGGGCGGTAAAAATAGTGCAGCCCGTTCAGAAGAATATGCTGTACTCTGATGCTGTTAAAACATCAGCTAGTGTTACCCTTCCACTGAATAAAGACTTGCCTGAAATGCCGATGAAAGAGGACAGAAGCAGGGCAAAGAAGCCCAAAACCACCCATTTGCCTGCGGTGAGGGAAAAGAACGCGGTTTCTGATGCGAATACTTCCGATGACGTAATGCCGTCGGCGTCATCCTCTCAAAAAAAGAAAAAAGTCATTACTGAAGTTCGAAATGCTGGATCAAAGTCTGAAAAGTACCTCCAGACAGAAAAAGATCTTCCTGGTATTGCCATCCTGCACGATTCTGTACTGAATGGGGTGCAGGCACGTAGGCTTGGTCTTTCCTATGGACTTCGTGTCATCAAACGTAAATGCCTGTCCATGGATGATATTGAAAGAGCTGCTAGATCTGCTATAAACGCTTACCAAGAACTCGATGCTGTCGTGTTGCACTGTGGCATCAACACCCTGAGAAACAAGACCCCTCAGGCTGCCAGTGAAGCTTTTGTTGCTGCCGTGCGCAAGTTACAGTCTGAGCATCAGAAAGTGAAAGTCGTTATTAGCAAAATTTCGCCAGTCAAAGATCCTTCCCTGAATGCAAAAAGAGACCTTTATAACGCCTTGGTGTTTGCCGAGCTGGTGGAGAACAAGAATATCTCTTTCATCAGCCACGAGAACCTGCAGCCGAGAGGTCTCCGGGATCAGCTTCACCCCAACCAACGAGGAGCGTCAGTGCTGGCCGGAAACTTGGGCAGACATCTTCACGGTCTTTTCTGGAATCAGCCCAAGCGACGTTCCAAATCGTACATTCAGCCGCATATGGGGTTCTTTGACTGGAGGGGTTTTTGGTACCCCCACTGGTGACTGCCTTGACAATGTATATTTTGAGCTGTAGTTAATATGTGAATGTGTGTGTGTGTGTGTGTGTGTGTGTGTGTGTGTGTGTGTGTGGTGTGTGTGTGAGTGAGTGAGTGTGTGTGTGTGTGTGTGTGTGTGTGTGTGTGCGTGCGCGCGCGTACGTGTGTGCGTTATGCACTGATGAGAACGTGTGTATGTGAGTGTGTGCGCGCGCGAGTCTTTGTGTGTGGCTGTATGTATGCCTGTGTATAAATGTATACATTATGTTGGCTTGTGTGTTAGATATACCTGGATATTCTGTTTTGTGAAGGCACACCACATTCATCATTGCAAGTGTTAATTGAGGTCAGACCTGCACTTTGGAGACATACAAGTTCCCTGAATAACGAGTGTTCATAGCCTTCATCGTCCTCATAGTCAGTATACTTAGTAGTGCGCTATTCAGACATTGGTTTATTGTTTATATGACATTGTTCTTTTCGTGTTTTCTTTGAATGTATAGTTTATTTGTTAAGAAGATGATGTTCCCCAATGTGGGCTATTTCGTTTTTATTACTACTGTAATAGGTCACTCTCAATATCAATCAATCTTGTTTGGTGGAGAATGTGCCGTGAAAACCTATAATTTGCATAACAGCAGTTTGGCGTCATATACTTTACCATGTCAGACCATAGCATTCAACGGCAGTTAGCCAGCTCTGTCAGGCCGAATTTTTTCCGTGGCCAATGCAGTCATAAGACAGTCACGTGATGTCACCCCACTTCCGGCCCCGGAAGAAGCCAGTGTCAACTTCCTATAAGCCATTCATCTTCGGCCTGCCGTCAAAGCAAGATAAGTCTTGTGCTCTGTCTCGCCTATACTTGCCTTTGTGTTAACTTTGCTGTGTTTTGTTCTATACTTGATTCAGTTGTGGCTTGCAAATGTGAGGCTCTTGGTGGGAGCGTATTTATCAAAAGATTTGTCTCTTTTACCGGCACTCTCGGGAGCGTATTTATTAAAAGATTTGTCTCTTTTACCGGCACTCCCGCGACTTTGTTACTCGCGATCGTCGGCACCGCTCGCCGGTCGTGTTCCCCCACCATATTGCCGAGCCTCGGGTTCAGCACGCATTTTGTGCTGGTTCCGGCTTGCACTAGACCCTGAGTATTTTTGCCGTGTGAGGCTCTTGGTGGGAGCGTATTTATTAAAAGATTTGTCTCTTTTACCGGCACTCTCGGGAGCGTATTTATTAAAGATTTGTCTCTTTTACCGGCACTCTCGCGACTTTGTTACTCGCGATCGTCGGCACCGCTCGCCGGTCGTGTTCCCCCACCATATTGCCGAGCCTCGGGTTCAGCACGCATTTTGTGCTGGTTCCGCTTATTAAGGTTTAGGGCTCAATAACTATCACACCTGTACTCTTTACCCTTCACAGGTAGAACGTGTTCGAGTAAGGGTGCGTGACACTGATCTGCTTATTAAGATTTAGTGCCCAAGAACTATCACACCTATACACAGTGATACTCCACGTGTAGAGATTGCTATTAATAGCCATACCAGTCACACGACCGGTGGCGTGTACGGGTAGTTCGAGTTTTCAGTCGATCTCTCGAGCACTTTGCACGACACCACACGGACGATCGAGATTAATTGATTTTCTCGATCGGCCACCTTGTCTCCTCTTTGCGGTCGTGTGTTCCGGGTTTGCTCTATCCACCTGTGCCCAACATGGTGAAGGACACCGCCGGGTCGAGCCACTCCACTGCTCGGAGTTCGCTCAATTTCCCGGAGAACCCGCGGGTCGATTCCATCTCGGAGCAATCCGTTCGCACTGATGAACGTACGGTTCGGGTAGACAGAGACGACTTCTCCGCGGAAGGGACGCGTGATCTTCCTCGTCTACCAAACCGACGGACGCACGACCGCGGCGTCCCAAGGCTGATAGGCAAGCGGCCACCATTTCAAAATGCCTTTCATTTGATCTGCCTGCTAGTCTAAGGGCAAAGCTCCCCTCAAGGTGCTGCCCAGAAAGTCTAATGGCAAGGCTCCCCTCAAGGGGCCCGGCCGAGCAAAGACTAGCCAACGGAATTCGCCCTCCCCCATTAGGCCAACAGTCACGCTCCCGGAGCTGACTAGGGAGACAGCCCGAGGGGGACTTAGATCAGGTAGCACCCCCCCTCGCCCTATCCCCCACCCACCAGCCCAGACCCTCGCCCCCCCTGGCGGGCAGCCTCTCCCGGCATGCCCACCAGTGGAGACGCATACGCCTCACCCCTGGATAGTGGCGGTGCTACAGGAAGGGTTTCGCCTTCCTTGGGCCCACGAGCGTTCCCCCCCTCATGCTATCTCCCCCTCCCTCCCCCAACGAACCCTCCCCCGCCAAAGCAGAAGCTCTTCGCACGGAAGTCCAAGACCTCCTCAAAAGAGGGGCCATCTCGGAGATTTCCCACCCAAACCCCGGCTTCTACTCTTTGTGATCCCAAAAGCCTCGGGAGGATGGAGGCCCATTCTAGATCTTTCGCCCCTCAACAAGTTCCTCAGGCCCACCAAGTTCAAGATGGAGACCCCCACCCAGATCCGAGACTCCATCCATCATCGCGACTGGGCCACATCCGTAGACCTGAAGGACGCCTATTTTTCAGATCCTGATTCACCCGGCCCACAGACGATTCCTACGGTTCGTCTGGCAGACCCCGGAGAGGCCTGCACGCATAGTGGACCTCATCTCCTGCCTGTCACAGGCACCCCACACCTCGGCCAGAACCCTGTCCTCCCTCCTAGGAATGATGGAGTCCCTGTCTCCCCTCATTCCCCTGCAGCGGGTCCCCAAACGCCAACTTCAGAGGGAGTTCCGCCGACGTTTGTCACAGACCTCCGACCGCTGGGACCAGGTCATTCCCCTCGGACACTGGTTCATTTCGGCGACGGAGGAGCGGCTCACTCCAGCCACTCTCTCCACCGGGGTCCCCATCTCCCTCCCAACCCAACCCAACCACTGGAACTTTATACAGACGCCTCCAACTTGGGCTGGGGGGCCCACGTGGAGGACAGTCACGCCTCGGGGAGTGGGAGCTGGAAGCGGTCAGGCTAGCCCTTCTCCAACTCCAGCACAAGGTCGCGCACCGACTTGTTCTCCTCCTCACGGACAATACGTCGGTAGCTTGCTATGTCAACAAAGGGGGAGAGGCCCGCTCCATAGGCCTCCCCCTCAGAACAGAGGCCCTCCTTCGCTGGTGTCGCGCAACCATTGGTTTGTGCCCATGATCGACCTGTTTGCCACCAGCTTCAACCATCACCTGCCCCTGTACGTCTCTCCCGTTCCAGATCCCCAGGCGGATGCAGTCGACGCACTATCCCTCCCCGGGACGGGCCTACTGGCGTATGCCTTTCCCCCCTTCCCCATCCTACACAAGGTGATCAGGAAGGCAAGGCTGGAAAGACCCAGGCTGATCCTCGTAACGCCATGGTGGCCGACCCAGTCTTGGTTCCCGGACCCCAAGTCCCTCACCCACGTTCCCCCCCTCCGGCTCAGCCCTCGCTGGGACATGCTGAGACAACCCCGGTCAGGTCTTCCTCACTCCAATCCCAAGATGCTTCGCCTACACGCGTGGCTTCTATGCCAGCCCAACTGCGAACATCTGCATCTACCCCCCACTCGGAGAGACCCCAGTCCGTCCTAGACACACTAGCCGGGGCAGGGGCCTCTCAGGGATTACGGGACTTCGCCTCGGCATCTCGCAGAGCCAGCACCGAATCCCTCTACAACTACCGTTGGGAGAGATGGATAACCTGGTGCTCAGATAACTCTGTTCCCCATTACTGCCCCTCCAACATCCAAATAGGAAATTTCCTCTCCCACCTATCCTCTTCCCTTAAGCTGTCGGCTGGCTCCATTCGGGGCTACAGATCAGCTATCTGCACTACCATTCGTCAACTGGGGGGCCCTTCTTTTGACAATGACTTTCTCCTCAGAGAGGTGTCTAGAGGAGTTGCTCTACGGGAAGCTCAGTCCCCTAGGCGCATTCCCCTCTGGGACCTTTTTACGGTCCTCGATGCCCTCAGAAAAACCCCTTTTGAACCCATTGCTTCTATTCCTTTTGACCTCCTCTCCTTTAAGACCACCTTTCTCCTCGCCCTGGCCTCGGCCAGAAGACGAAGTGAGATTCACGCCCTCAGCGGTGACCCCACAGATATCGCCTTCCACAGGGACGGCTCAGTATCTCTCAAGTTCCTTCCGGAGTTCTGACATCTTGGGAAAGGGAGAAAAAGATGGAGACATGGACCTTTGCCCCTCCAGGTGTCTCAGGTACTACTGGGAACGCACACGCCCCAGGCGCTCCTCCCAGAGACGACTCCTTATCTCCCTCAACCCCAACAATACTAGAGATATCTCGGCGGGAACTATCTCCAGGTGGCTCTCCAAGACGGTGAGATCTACCTACGCTCAGGCGTACAAGGATCTCCCTGTCCTATCACCCAGGCCCACGAGGTCAGAGCACTGGCCACTTCCACAGCGTTCCAGTACTCTGTCCCCGTGCGCCACCTGCTGGAGGCAGCCTACTGGCGTTCGGAAAATCCCTTCATTAATTTTTACCTGAGGGATATCCGCATGACCAGAGCTGATGGGTCTAAGGGGATTTCCTTTGTGGCGGCCAATGCAGCCATATCGGTCAACCCCAAGAACCACTAGGGCGCTCGCCCTCCTCCGATTCCTTTAAATTCTGCTATGGTCTGACATGGTAAAGTATATGACGCCAAAATGGGGAGTTTGTGTTATACTCCCTGTTTGGCTAGTATACTTACCATGTCAGACTCTAATTCCCTCCCTACCTTCCCCTCTGGCGCCAAGGTTCTCGGGGTCACCATACACCAGGCCTCGCTGAATGACTTATAGGAAGTTGACACTGGCTTCTTCCGGGGCCGGAAGTGGGGTGACATCACGTGACTGTCTTATGACTGCATTGGCCACGGAAAAAATTCGGCCTGACAGAGCTGGCTAACTGCCGTTGAATGCTATGGTCTGACATGGTAAGTATACTAGCCAAACAGGGAGTATAACACAAACTCCCCATTTATGTTACAACTTGCAATCTGCCATGAAAGCTAAGCAAAATGATTGTTTCAAAATATTTCAGTGGAATGCCAGATCACTTCCCAGTAATTTATTATCTTTTGAAAATCATGTTCTGGAAGGAAACCACTCTGTGCTAGCACTTCAGTCTCTGAATGTGGAAAAGCACAGACTACCAAATTTGGAGAATTATTTCTACCCTCCACTTTACACAGTCAGTGAATCAAACAAAAAAGTCCAGACTGCGCTATACATCAGACGGGACCTGGAATTTACTAGGATCGTTCCATTTCCGGTGCCGCAGGAAGATGAAGGTGTATTTGCTACAGGTGCTGTAATCAAAGTGAACAAAGACTCAGTTTATAATATACTTTCTGTATATTATCCTAATGGACCCCAAGAGGATAATACAGACTGGGTGAAGAATACAAATTTTACAAGTAAGAAATGGATCATTGTTGGCGACTTTAATGCTCATGCACCATTTTGGGATTCTGGGTGTTCTAAAGTTTCATCCAACAGATTCGTTGAAAATATTATTGATTCCTCTTTAGTTTTATTAAATGATGGTCGAATCACAAGAATTCCAGATGTTTCAACTCACAAACCTAGCGCGATAGATTTATCCTTCGTTTCACCTAGCATTGCAGTAAACTGTAATTGGTCTATAGGAGAAGATTGTTTGGGAAGTGATCACCTCCCCATTACTATAATCTTTAATGATGACATAAATAATGATGTAACAGACATCGAAGACAAAATTCCAAAGTTTAATTATAAACTTGCCAACTGGGATGCCTACCAGATTTTTCTTGCATCGTATAACACAACATTTATTGAGAATGATGATGTTAATTTATTTTATTCTAATTTCAGCAAAGTCATACTGTTAGCAGCCGAGCATTCTATCCCTAAATGTAAATTTAAAAAGATTGGTAAATATATAGGTAATGTATGGTGGACGGAAGAATGTAGACTAGCTGTTAAATCAAAGCGAATAAGTTACAAGGCTTGGTTACGAAATAAGACAGAAGAAAATTTTGTCTTTATGAAGCAAGAAAAGAACAAATGTAATAAAATTATTGCTCAAGCTAAAAAGAAATACTGGGCAGAATTTTGTGAGACCGAAGTAAAAGAATCGAAGGATATGTTTAAAGTTTGGAAAAAAGTAAAACAAATGAAAAATTGTTACAAAACACAAGCTTACCCTGTAAAATTAACAAAAGAATTTCCAAGCACAATGGATAAGGCGGAAGCTTTCTCCCATTTCTTTTCGGAAAATAGTCGAGCTGTAAATCTTCCAGCAGAAATCAAGTACCATAGACAAAAAGAGGAACAAAAAGAACAATATAAGAGTCCCATACCAGACAATAATAACTACTTAAATTCTCCATTACAATCATCAGAACTTCTTGAAGCGATAGAATCCATTACATCTTATGATTCAGCAGTGGGCCTAGATGGTATTTCTTACGAGCTTCTTCGTCACTTGCCTTCTTCGTGGAAAATATTACTACATTCGTTGTTCCAAAAATGTTGGACGTACGGCACTATTCCTACAATCCGGAAAAGTTCAGTGGTAGTACCAGTACCAAAAGAAGGTAAAACGAGAACATCTGTAAATAGCTATAGACCCATTGCTTTAACATCCCATGTTGGTAAACTTCTTGAAAAAGTTGTACAAACACGTCTATTATATTATTGTGAAAAAAATGACATTATTCCAGTCCAGCAAGCTGGATTCAGAAAAGGGCGTTGCACAACTGATCATTTAGTGAAACTAACTTCTCATATAAAAAAGCAATTTTCACGCAGAAAAAGTACATTAGCTACATTCTTTGATGTAAAGAAAGCATACGACCGTGTTTGGCATGCTCGATTATTGTATAAACTGAAAAATATTGGTATTTCTGGGAATATGTATGATTACATAAAAAACTTTCTAGAAGGAAGAAGTATATGTACGCGAATTGGTAAAACATATTCATCATTCAGGAAAATAGATATGGGCATTCCTCAGGGATCTGTTATTGCACCTTTATTATTTACGATCCTTATACATGATCTCCCAAAGGCATTATCAAAATCTACCAATGTAGTGCAGTATGCAGATGATATTGCCATTTGGATTAATACTTCATTAAGGAAGCACTCGAATAAAAGGGCAGTAAAATTTGTACAGACAATGTATCAAGGAGAATTGGACAGATTATCTGCTTACATGTGAAAGGACAATGTCTAACTGCAGGTTCATTTATACTGGAAAATTACTTGATTTGGAGTGGTCTGTGACTGTACAGTATACGTATTAGGTGGGCAGTTTGTTGTTTCCATCGGTAATCATCTGAATTTATTTAACCACTTCTATGGAACAATGCTGGATTGTGCAATTGTCATTGTTTGTGCTATATATGAAACACAGCATCTAGGTATTAAAAGAACAATTAGAGTACTTCCAAAAAGTGTTTTCGCCAGTCATGTTTGCTGATGCAACAAAAATGAGTTCAGATATGTCCACAACCACAGGAGATGCTGCCAATGAACACCAATGCTCTCATGGGCTTTTTTTCCACTTGACCTACGGGACCATAGCAATGGGTTTCACTTGGCTGAAAGAGCCACTGGATGCAAAGGGAAACAGATTAGTGGTAATTAACCTGTACACTGAGTGTGATGTGACAACTCATCCAGAACTTCCCCTCTCGTAATGATGAGATCACATAGTACAAAAGTCAGCCCAAACAAACATGCTTGCGACTGAAGTTAAATTGATTTGTACATTTTATCCGTGTACATACAAGTAACGTCGATGTGTGAAAGTACACTTTAAACGCGTCAGTTTGTTTGTTGTTCAGATAGTATTAAATGTTTGAACTTATCCCTAATTCTGTCACTCGAAGCTGCAAGCACTTTTCAGTGCACAAGCCAAAGAGAACTATCCCTGAGCCACTCTTGAGTATTTCTAACGGTCCTGAGAAAACTAAAAGTTTCGGTCGATGACTTGTACCGGAAAGTTGGTCGTTCGACCACTAGTAAGAGACATGATGGAGGTGAGATTCCAATATAACTCTCACAGAGGGAACATTTTAAGTCATTCAGGACCACACCTACCCACTCACAATTTTCGTCACACTGAGGACGCTATGTCCGTTTCTCCAACAGATCAGAAACGATCAATTGTTGTGAAGTTCCTGCCAGCCTATGGTCACAGAGCTTTGGCATACCTATAGGCTTAGATCCAGATCAGGGTGCTAGCCTCGAAAGTGCTGTCATTGTGTGGTTTGTATGACATCAAACATACTAGAACTACATTTATCATTCACATGGAAATGCCCAGCTTCGTGTCAATCTTACACTATGAGACAGCGTTGCACTCTACTTTTCTTTTATGATACATCTCAACATACCATGCAGCATTTGTCAGGAAATGTTATGAACATCCCCAGACACACTTACATAACAATGTGGCTGAAGCTCGACTGTGGATTCCTTGTTCTATTACCTGCTTTGAGGGTGATTGAGGTGGAGTATTCAGTGCCATCAGGGAGACGTCACTGACGAGTGACTGGTTAATACACAACACACTACGTCTGGTAAGTTATGAGGTAATGATGCTCAGCATTTTACATTAGGTTGATGAATGAATAAATAAATGAATGATTAAATGAATGATTGAATGCATAATCAAATGAGTAAAAAACACACAAATGAATGAATGAAAAAAAGAACAAATAAATAAATAAATACATAAATTAATGAAAACAAAAGGATAAATAAATAATAAATGGACAAATGAATTGACAAAGAAATGAATAAATAAACAATTATATACGACAGGAGAATAGTGAAAAAAAGTATTTGAAGAGAATCAAGAAAGCGGACGCGGCATTTATACTTAATGGATGAACGAATGTACAATAACTGCATAGTCCAGCAGAGCCAGCGTAAATGAATATCACTACATTATTATTATTATTATTATTATTATTATTATTATTATATTGGGTATTTATATAGCGCCTATCCTCGGTCACAGACCAAGCTCTAAGCGCTTTACAATGAACACACTACCTCACTTACTCAACGGGCTGCCTACCCAGGTAGAGCCGGCCGAAGAGCAGCCTACTGGCGCTCATTCAGTCGTTTCCCGTACCATTCAAATATCAGTCACTCATTTTTCATTTATCTAACTTATTCCTCCAGACGGACTACAGATGGAGCCACTTTCTCTGGCGATAATCCCCGTCAACTTTCCGATGCCGACAATTTTGACACGAACTCGTCATGGTGAAGTTTAAATCGGGGTCACTACAAGAGAAAAAAACAACAAAAACAACTGTATCTACAGCTTAATGGTGATACAAATAGTAAAGAGAATACTATGGAGTTTTGTTCCCATCTGAGCCTACACGATAGACCAAACTATTCTTCTTGTCGTGATGTATACCCGCGTAACTCAGGCCAGGAAATGAGAGAAACATTCACATAGATACGGCAACTGAAGGCATGAAAGTCGATACTCTGGCTTCAGTCTTTTTCTCAATTTACTCTACAGTAAACGCAATTCAGCATCAAGAGTATGCCAGTGCCAAAACATCCCCAAAACAAATGCCTTTGGTAGGAATCAAATAGACAATGTTCGAAACCACAAGTTTGCAAAACTGTTTACTGTACAATAGTTGCTGGCTTCTGACAATGCCTCTCTATGTAATCAGTTGACTGATTGGGACTGTTTTTGTGATCCATGTCAGCCACACATGACAAATTTACCTGTCATCCCAATGTTGATGTTTTTGTGGTCTATATGCGTTATCCATATCAGCTACATGTTATTTTTCTTGCCTGTCTGTGTGATCTATATCAGCCCAACGTTGACTTTTTTCGAGCGTATCTGTGTGATCCATGTCAGAGCAATGTGGACTGTTTTCCCCGTATCCGTGTGATGCATGCCATCCAATGTTGAATGATTCTATTTTATTCGTGTCTGTCAGGAGAAGAATGGTTTTGTCTGTCTGTGGGTCCCATGCCTGCTCAATGTCGAATGATGTAAAATAACGACAGCGAGCTCATCACGGGCACACAGTTGTATTCTGATGACGTCACTGTGTTAACCACTAACGGACTATTACATATCCAAAAGCGTCATGCTTTGCTAACAGATGTGATCATCGTAGTCGTTTGTAGCGTCACTCACTCTCTACTCATTCCGATCACCACAGACTCTCTCTAACCCAAGTTGTCCTGTCACATCACTCCTTTTCCACTCATTCCATCCACCTGATACCCAGTCAAACCTAGGTTGTCCTGTCACATCACTCCTTTTCCACTCATTCCATCCGCCTGATACCTAGTCAAACCTAGGTTGTCCTATCACATCACTCCTTTTCCACTTATTCCATCCGCCTGATACCTAGTCAAACCTAGGTTGTCCTCTCACATCACTCCTTTTCCACACATTCCATCCACCTGATACCCAGTCAAACCTAGGTTGTCCTATCACATCACTCCTTTTCCACACATTCCATCCGCCTGATACCTAGTCAAACCTAGGTTGTCCTATCACATCACTCCTTTTCCACTCATTCCATCCGCCTGATACCTAGTCAAACCTAGGTTGTCCTATCACATCACTCCTTTTCCACACATTCCATCCACCTGATACCCAGTCAAACCTAGGTTGTCCTATCACATCACTCCTTTTCCACACATTCCATCCACCTGATACCCAGTCAAACCTAGGTTGTCCTATCACATCACTCCTTTTCCACACATTCCATCCACCTGATACCCAGTCAAACCTAGGTTGTCCTCTCACATCACTCCTTCTCTGCTCTTTCCGCCCATCTTAAACCAGGTCCAGTGGTGATTTAGTGCTCCCCCCCCCCCTTTAACCATCTATTACACATCATGCGCAGTCTGCATGTTCTCTTACAAATGGACATATTCTTGCTGATTTTAGTGTTTTGGCGTTTGATACAAAGTGTCTAGGTTTGCTAATGTTCTAATGTGCGGTGTGCTGACACTCTCACTCTGATAATATGCTGCTTATATAAAGAGAACAATAAAAATAAAAACAAAGACTGTATAATTTCATTTCTTTCATTTTTTTCAAGGTTTTTCCTTCTTTTTTGTTTTGTTGTTTTTTGGTCCTCCACCAAAGGCGTCTGGGTTTGTATATGTTCCTATGTTTAGTGTGCTTACTTCCAATCTTTTGTATTTACCGCTCATATACGAAAAGACACACTTTAATAAGAAAACAAACAAACAAACAAACTCACGATAACTCTATGAGATTAAGTACGCACTGTGTTGGTGTGTTGTGTGTGTGTGTGTGTGTGTGTGTGTGTTGTGTGTGGTATGTGTGTTGTGGTGTGTGTTGTTGTGTGTTTGTGTTTTGGGAGCTGTGCATTACGCATTGTGTGTAGATTGAAAGTATTAAGTGTGTGCACCAGCGAAAGAGAGAGAAGATAGAAAGAGAGAGAAAGAGAGAGAAAAGAGAGAGACGAGAAACGAAGAGATAACGAACGATTTTTTTTTAATGAGGGTAATGGACTATGCATTGAATGCTTTTTTACCCAGCCCTCTGGGCAAGAAAAAAAAATTGTATATTAGTATAAAGCACAGAGAGAGAGAGAGAGAGAGAGAGAGAGAGAGAGAGAGAAGAGAGGAGAGAGAGAGAGAGAACAATCATATGGAGCAAACAGATATATGTTTATGTTATATCGAGCAAACAGTATACATGCTAAATTGCTTGAATGTCGTCACAAAATTTTACGACTTATTTTGAAAATGCAAGTGAAGTTTGACAGACTAGGAAAAATCAGAGAACGTGCCAATGTTTGGCTGACAGGCAGTGATAAAAAAAAAAAAAAAAAAAAACAAAATCAAAAAATAAAAAAACACACAAACAAACAAAAAATAGCGAATGGTGGGAGAGGTAAGGAAAAAATGCAGAGAGAGAGAGAGAGAGAGAGAGAGAGAGAGAGAGAGAGAGAGAGAGAGAGAGAAATGAACAATATTTCTGATTCCGTATTCTCTTTCAAAAATGTGCTGCAAAGAAATTGCAGACTGAGCCTTTTTGTAAATACTGACGCACAGCTTGCCTACCAATAGCTAAATAAATAATATATGTATAACAACCATTCAGTTTTGCAGAGTCTTCGAGCCCAAACAATATGTTTATTGCTGATAACTTGATGAGAACGTTAGTTTCCAACAATGTTTTTTTTGTTCAGTGTACTTCCAAAACCTCAGCACAACAGAGCAGTCATAAAAGAAATGTTCAATGTAGTCAATAGTGTCCTTATGATCAGAACATTTGTTGCTGTCTGATACTTTCATTTTATTTAGAAGGATGTTTGTAGGGTAGATATTATGCACTATTTTCCATTGTAGGACTCTCAGCCTGGTCTTTTTTTTTTTTTTTTTAACAGACTTTCGCCCTGGACCACGTCGATTTATTAATGACAAAACCAAACTTTAGCGTAATAAGCATTCGTATAGACAGGCTGCTTGTTTTTTTTGATGTTTTTTTTCTAATCTTGTCCGGTTTTGTGCTAAAAAGGGCTGCATCACATTTCTGTGAATCTGAATCAGTTCCTGCTTCTCCCCTATCTATCCACTGAAGCCAAGATCTTGGGACTGCATTGCTAAGTGCATAGTATTCCATTAAAAAAATGTTTGGCTTATTGTGACCGATTTGA
Organism: Conus canariensis; assembly: GCA_033310375.1. Classification (NCBI taxonomy): domain Eukaryota; kingdom Metazoa; phylum Mollusca; class Gastropoda; order Neogastropoda; family Conidae; genus Conus; species Conus canariensis. The sequence continues at coordinate 27,095,736 of CM065735.1, read as the reverse complement.
TCTTGTATTTCTTGCAGAGGTAGCACTCTATTTTCAGTTTGGTGAATAAAATTCCTTACCTGTTCAATCCCTTTCTGTTTCCAAGGTTTGAAAATTAGTACTTTGTTTCATACATTGTCAGACGGTTGTTAAATAAAAGTTGCGACCGAAAGTTTCGAACCTTTTATATCTGAGGGATCCTTCAAAGATTTGCTATCCAAATACGTTGATTATCATTATTTTATTATGATTATTATGTTATTGCTGTTGTTGTTATTGTTGTTGATATATTGTCAACAGTAGTAGTAGTAGTAGTAGCAGTAGTAGTAGTAGCAGTAGTGGTAGTAGTAGTAGTAGTAGTAGTAGTAGAGTAGTAGTAGTAGTAGTAGTAGTAGTATCATTATTATCAATAAAACTTCTATCATCATCGTGATGATGGTTATGATTATGATTACCATCATCATTCCATCATATAATTAATATTATTATCACTCTCATTATTGCTGTTATTGTTATTATTATTATTATATCATTATTATTATTATTATTAATATTATCATCACATTATTATTATTATTATTATTATTAGCATTATCATCATCATTATCAGTATCATCACCATCAATATTATTATTATTATCATCATCATCATCACCATCACCATCACCATCATCATCATCATCATCACCATCTATCATCATCATCATCATCATCATCATAAGCATCATCATCATCATTGTTTTGTTATTGTTGTTATTATTATTATTATTATTATTATTATCACCATCATCATCAGTAGTAGTAGTAGCAGCAGCAGCAGCAGCAGCAGCAGCAGCAGCAGTAGTAGTAGTAGTAGTAGTATTGGAAGTAGTGTTGTTATTGTTGTTGTTATTCTTACCACCACAACCACCATCGTCATCATCATCATCGTCATCAACATTATTATTATCATTTTTTGATCATCACCATCATCATCATCATCATCATCATCATCATCATCATTGGCATATAATCATCACCACCACCACCACCACCATCATCATCATTGTTATTATTATTACTAATATCATTATTATTACTAGTATCATTATTATTTTGTTGTTGTCATTCCATTCTTCTTTTTCTTCTTCTACTCCGTCTCTTTCGTCTTTTTCTTCTCCTCCTCCTCGTCCTCCTCGTCCTCCTCGTCGTCGTCGTCCTCCTCCTCCTCCTCCTCCTCCTCCTTCTTCTTCTTCTTCTTCTTCTGTTGATCGTTATCGTCATCGTTGTTATTATCATTATTATTATAATTATTATAATAATACTTAGTAGTAGTAGTAGTAGTAGTAGTAGTAGTAGTAGTAGTAGTAGTAGTGTTATTATTAATATTGTTATTGTTGATATTATTATTATTATCATTATTATTATCATTGTTGTCATCATCATCATCATCATCATCATCATCATCATCATCATTTCTATTATTATTATTATTTTATTATCATCATCATCATCATTATCATCATGATGATGATGATAATTATATTGTTATCATCATCGTCATCATTATTATTATTATTATTATTATTATTATTATTATCATCATCATCATCATGAATATTATTATTGTTGTTGTTGTTGTTTTGTGGGGGAGGGGTAGGGGAGTCGGGGAATGGTGTGAAGAGGTGTGGGCCCCGTCTATTTTAACTCTGGTCCTTATTCACGGACCCACATTTTAGGCTTTCGTCATTATACTTATCCAAACTGCACTCCTCCTCCCTTTCGCATCTAAAAAAAAAAAAAGAAAAGAAAAGAAAGAAAGACAGACAGAAAGGAAAAAAAAGTCCACACGTACGTTAGTGAGGTGAGGTAGGAAAAGTCTTTTGACCTTCTGTTAATGAAACCCCCTTCGCCACAAAGATGCAAACTCTCAGAAGATGGAATTAAGTCTGGAGACTTCTCCTTCTTCTTCTTCTTCTTCTGTCGATTTGTTGTTGTTGTGTCAGATTTTTATTGCTGTCGCCATGATGACTTCCACAGCCGTCTCGAGGTTTTGATGACTGCCCCAATGCGAGGTTCGAGGCCGTAGAACATTATGCGCTGGACAGCGCTGGAGGAAGTGTTTTGGGGTCTAAGAGTCAATACCACACGGACACTCGTCAGTATGGGAAATCCGACTTCGTCTGATGTGACTCAGCAGTCGCCAGTGGCCAGTTCTCAGTCTGAAGAGGATTGTTTGCTAGTATCTCTGGAGCTGATGGACTGGATTAGCACCACTGTCTGTACCCACCCTTCTCTTCCACTGGTGTTGATATTTGTTGTGGCTGATATTTGTTGGCCTTTCTGTAGGTCACTGTGCGGCTGAACTGATCCATATTGCTGCCTGCCTTGAACAGAACGTCAGCATTGTCATTCTTGGTCATTCTACACTGGATGGAATCCACTGGAGTTAAATGGTGGATCGTTACTGACCACATCCTTCAAGTCTGTACGACGTATGCAGCATCCAGAGAAAGTACTGGCCAACACCGACAGCAGTGGAAGCCAAGCTGTAAGGCACCCTGGAGGACTGCGACGGACGGCAGCCTTCATCGAGGACACCGGGCTGCTCATCTAACGGGATGGCGAACGAGGAAGAAGAAGAAAATGGTGGATCGTCTTGAAAGATCGTGGAGGGTGTTTTTGCTTTGCTTGTTTTTCCAGCTGAAGTCCTCTGAAGTCCTTGCAGAGACGTCTGCAGTCAGTGAAGAAAGCAATCTTGGGCGGTGGGATGTGTGACTTTCTGAACGATTGTGCAGCATGGAGCACAGCTGCTGACTGTGCTCTATAATTGGAGGAAATTTTGCCAGTCAGAACGACTCGGCGGGTAAGACTCCCATCGGTGTGTTTGTTGAAGATGTTACTCCTTCGCTCTTCACTGCTCCGTTTGATGATCCATCCGTGAATACGTGAGTACACTCATTAAGATTGTACTGGTCATCAATCATCTGTAGTGCCAACACTTTCCGCAGGGGAGATGCTTGGCAATCCTTTCTGTCTATGCCAGGAACTTCCGTGATGACTGTGACTTTGGGAGGTCGTCTGGCTCCTCAAAGTCGGGAAGCATATCCATTTTGATTGAGGACGTAAGCAGCAGGTCTTCATTTCTGCTGTATAGGCTTTTGAAGAGGTGGTTGAAACCTTTCCGCTTCAGCCTGTTTTAGGAAGGATTCTTTAGCTTGGCATGCATTGGGTGAGAGGGCATCCACAGAAGCTTCTCTTTATTGAGGTAGACCTTCTCCTCATGTCCGTGTTCAAGGGGAAGGCGGCATGCATATTTTTCCATTCCCTGAACGGACGTTGTTTTCACCCCGCCCGTGATTAACTGTAGTACTGCAATTTGATGCAGATGTTCATCTTACGATGTTGTCAAATGATTTCTGCATTCTGTGGCGGGTGGATGTTAGGTGCTTCGCAGTATTACAGGCAGCAAAATGGTCGGCATGGAGGGATTTAAAAACATATTTGGTGATTTTTTCAGTGATGTCATCAATGAAAATGAGAAAAAAGGTATTGAAAAATGACTCCTCCATGTGGTACGCCTTGGAGGAAAGTGACACGGCAGCTGATTTTTCCACCCAGTTTCGCTCTTGCTGTTTGGTACTGGAGGAAGTCATGAATTTGGTGGAATGTCTTCCCTTCCACTTTCTTGTTAAGAAGCTTCAGGAGCAGTCCTGCCTTTCATACTCTGTCGAAGGCCTTTATTACATCTACGAGAGAGTAAGTACCCTCTTCTTTCTCTTGGAAGGCATTCTGTATCTCACGGGTAAGATACAGATGATCGTCTGTACTGCGATACCTCCGGTAGGCTGACTGTGTGTTGTTGAGATGATGGTTTTCTTCCGGGTGTCTGAGTAGTCTTGTGGTTATTTTTCTTTCTATCACATTACCTAGACAACTGGGAAGGAGGATGGGTCTGCTGGCTGGATTTCATGGTTTTGTCATTATGTTTCTTTCTGATGGGAATGATAACTGCTTTCCTCTGTCGGTCTGAAAATGTCCCCATGTCCAAAGTCTGGTTGATGATCACAAGAAGTTTCTATCGTTAATGTGGGTTATAGGTTCTTAATCATGTCGTTTGGGATGCTGTCTTTCCCTGTGGCTTTCTTGCATTTGAGTTTTTTTAATGGTTTCATTCAGTCACGTCATGGAGAAGACTGTCATAGAATGGCTTGGGTTCTTTTTAAAAAAAAAAAAAAAACATTTTAGCTTGTCTTTTATCTCCTTGCAGACTTCCTGCGTTCAGGGATCAGGAAGTGTTGTTTTACTTCGCTCTGAAGAAATCTGATAGGATATGTCTTCTTTCTTGCCACAATGGTGCTCAAAACCTTCCTAAGTGACAGTTCTACTTTATCTAACAACTGTGTTTTCATTCACCGTTCTTCTCAGAGTCTCGTTGATGCTGTTGTGTCTCTGGATGTTACATAGAGTAGAGGTCTGCTCCATGTCTTCAGTCTGGATACAAACCCAACCTTCTTCTCCCCCCCCCCCCCCCCCCCCCCCCCCCCCTTATTGTTTAACAAACGTCTCTTGTTCAAGGAGAGTTGAAGGAGGGGGAATGGGAACAGGGGCAGAGGAAATGACCATCTGAGCTTCTGTCTCTTTCTTCTCACCACCTTCTACAAGATACCTAGCACAGAGGTAGGTAGCCACACTGACCTTCATTCACACTCACCTGTTACCTCATCAACCTTATTAACACACACATGACAGGCAGATGGGGGTACAACACTGACATTGACTCATCCATTCAGTTTCAGTTTCAGCAAAGGGGCGTCACTGCGTGCAGACTAATCCATATGTGCTACACCACATCCGCTAAATTTTCAGGATCACACCACGCATGATTAAAACATGACGGATAAAAAAGCGAGGGTTGACTGATAGAACCCAGTATCTATCTTCTATATATGAATATGAGATACTGGGTTCTGGCAGTCAACCCTCGAAATGAATTATTGATCAAGATGAGAGAATTTAGAAAGGGAGACTCGTAGCTACGACTTAGAGGATGTCTGAACAACGCATTAGCCCAACACACAGGTCAGACCTAGAGTATCTACCTAGCATCGGCTGCACCATTTTTATCATTGTATGTGCGTGTGGTGAGTATTCACGAACGCACGCACGCGCGCGCGCCTGTGTGTGTGTGTGTGTGTGTGTGTGTGTGTGTGTGTGTGTGTGTGTGTGTGTGTGTGTGTGTGTGTGTGCGTGCGTGTGTGTGTGTGTGACCTATGCACTTATTTGCGCATGCTCCTATGGTCGTGCATCTGCACATGTGTGTGCACATATATGTGTGTATATGTATGTCTCGCACGTGTCAATATGCGCTCGCACGTGTCAATGTGTGTGTGTGTGTGTGTGTGTGTGTGTGTGTGGTGCGTGCGTGCGTGCGTGCGTGCGTGCGTGCGTGTGTGTGTGTGTGTGTGTGTGTGTGTGTGTGTGGGGGTGTGTGTGTGTGTGCGCGCGCGCGCGTGTGTGCGTGTGTGTATGTATGTATGTATGTGCACATGCACTTGTGCAATTGTGTGTGCTTAAGTGTGAGCGCATGCATCGCGCGCATGTGTGTATGTGTGTGTATGAGTGTGCTTGTGAGCATGTGAGCGTTTTGCGTGCGTGCGTGTGTGTGTGTGTGTGTGTGTGTGTGTGTGTGTGTGTGTGTGTGTGTGTGTGTGTGTGTGTGTGTGTGTGCTCGCCTCTGGCCCATTTACAGTCGTAACTACCCCCACACCTTCATCCCCCAAGCTCTCCTTGCCCTGCCTCCTCCCACTACGCTTAAAGAGCAGGGTAGGTCCTTAAAAGGAAAGCCTTCCTTTGATTGCTAATCCATCCCCCAGCTCACTCCTATGCAAATCACGCACACACGCACGCAAACACACACACACACACACACACGCCGCGCGCGCCCCACACACACACACACACACACACACACACACACACACACACACACACACACACACACACACACACACACACACACACACACACACACTTCCAAAGTGGCATAAGGATAGGAGTTTGGCTTAAATAAGGCCTTTATACTTACATACCCACCCCCCTTCTCCACTATACAAACAGACCAAGCCCATGGGCTGAAGGATGTGTGAATCCCTCCACTTCCCACACCTTCAAGAAACATAATAAACACATAAGTGTGTTGCGACTTTGGCCGGTGTCCAAACGCATATGTTATCCAACACTGCCTCATCAATATGCACAGGAGGTATAGTTGAAATGTAGGGAAGACATTGGGTCTAACTCCTCAGACATCAAGCTACACATCTCTCTCTCTCCAATACTTAATTTACAGTTTTTTTTGGCATCGGAAGGTTTCCAAAATACACTAGAATCAATACAACTGAATATACGTAAAGCTCTTAAAATGTCTATGACCCCGTTTTTCCCTTTTCTGTAGGTCTCTGATATGGCAAAATTTAAACTGAGCTTTGTTGTGGACAACATTCTTAAATATTTGTAAGAAATAGTTGCTTTTTCTTCTGTATGACCATAAAACCATTTTTTATTACGAGCGAGGTGGCCACTTTTCTAAATATCATTATATTAGTTTTCTCAAGGTTCACACTTAGAAATAGACAATTGCCTCTCGTTTCAATCTTTTTCTCATTGATTTTAGAACCCTAAAGCAGTGCTAGAAAACAGTATTATATTATCTGCGAATAGCATGATGAAAAGTGCAGCTGCTCCTGGAATCAATTGAATACTATGCTGCCCTTTTCTTATCAACTCCACTGCTAATTTATTAATACAAAAAAGAATTTTGAGTGAAATGTTTGAAACACACAGATTCTGTCGTTATTGATGTCCTCGTTATCTTATTTAACAGACTATTCAACGTTGGAATCTTCACATCAGCATAGGCCAAATCCATTATTATTCCTTTTTATAAAAAGGGAGATCCCAATAACCCACATAATTATCGTGGAATGGCACTGAAACGTATTGCTAGTAAAGTGTATTCTCCAGCCGCCGTGGCGAAGTGGTTAGCGTCGCGGACTGCTGGCTGGGAGGTCGTGGGTTCGAATCCCATCAGATTCATGTGGGTTTTTCTGCCCCGACCGGCTCCTACCCAGAGTTAGAGTTTGCTCCGGACTCAGTTGGGAAGACTGGGACCACACAGTCGAGTTTCATCCACTTAATGGATGCGTTTCTGAGAGTGTTGCTCAAATTTCCTGACCAGCACTGCAGGTGCCTGTATCTCTCGGGCCTGGTTGACGCCGGGATATATTATGAAAGGAAGCGTAGGGTACAGCCCTGTCATGTAGTCTCAGACCGAAATGGAAATCCGTAGTATCATCTTAATCATCCTCATTCTCATCGATCGGCATAAAAAAAAGTCTCAAATTCTGTGGCCCTTCATGCCCTGCTCTCATGGTGACCTCAATTTCGATGTCCTCTCCACGTTTGTGGTCTTGGTTTGGTTCCGTCGGGGTCACCGATATCGGCGAGTCCATGGGGGCTGTCGTTGGACGGACGTGGTGGCGCCCTCCGGAGGGAGAGCTCACTCACGCCGGCTCCGCGACTAAGCAATTATTGTCGTCAGTAGGGGACTTAGTAGGTGGTGATCTGCATTTGTTAGATCAGAACAGGCGCCACTGAACACCACAGAAGTGACTCGGCAGCAGTGCAGTGTCTCCTCTGGTGGGTTGCCTCTTGACGACTTGACATTGACTGCTCCCTGTGGAATGCCGGTGCCGGGGCTGCGGCGGGGCCGACCGGGCTGTGGCTGTGGACGGGGTGTCGGAATGAGCGGCGTGGGTGCACTGCCTCAGGGGTGGCGCAGAGGTTGGGACAGCAAAAAAAAAAAAGAAAAAGTGTATTATCATATTTTGAAAAAAAAAATAGACAGACAAGAGGGGCATACGGTTAGAACAAAACAATTGAGGAGCAAGCGTGGTTCCGATCAGGATATAGCACCATAGACCAGATTCTCACTCTTTTTGCTGTGATACAGTCACATCTACTGAAAAATATAAAATTGCACATTGCCTTTGTGGACTTTAGAAAGGCCTTTGATTCTGTGAATCGAAACATGTTGTGTAGTACCTTATGTACAGGCGGAGCTTATGGCAAGTTATATATGGCTGTTCGTAGTGTTTATGATCCTGTTTTAGCATGCGTGCGAGATAGATGTGTATACTCAGATGTTTTTGACTGTCCACAAGGAATGAAGCAG
>CM065735.1:27080042-27085042 GCA_033310375.1 Conus canariensis | reverse complement strand
TTGTCGTCAACAAACAAACAAATATAATATATATATATATATTATATATATATATATATATATATATATATATATATATATATATATATATGTCACAGCCCAGACTGGAATCCAGTCCAGTCCGGAATCGGTCTAGTCGAAACTAGAATGTCAATATGGCCTAGGCCGTATTAAGATTCTAGTTTGGACTAGACCGACTCCGGATTGGACTGGATTCCAGTCTGGACTGTGACATATATATATATATATATATATATATATATATATATATATATATAATATATATATTTGTTAAAAATATTTTTTTTAAATGAAGTATAAAAATATACAAGCTTGTTTCAAGCCTTGCTATCATCAGGATATCTTTTGGCGAGCGCGCACGCGCACGCGCACACACACACACACACACACACACACACACACACACACACACACACACACACACCACACACACACATACACACACTAACGCACAAACACACACACAACACACACACACACACACACACACACACACACACACACACACACACACACTGCATAGGACGGATGTATACTTACATCCGTTCATACATTCAAAGATGCGTACATGCTTGCAAGCGTGCATACATGAATATGTACACACGTACATTTACACATGTACTCTTATCCAAACAGACAGAGAGACAGGAAAGAAGCCAACAGCCAGGAAAATCGGCTTCAGTATATACGTTGCCTAAATATGTTGTGTATAAAACGAGTTTGGCGAGGTTGAAAAAAAACTTACAATTTGTATTTGTTTCGATTGTTTTCTCTCCGATCTCATCCAAGGCATTAATCATTCGATAAAAAAAAAGAAGAAAAAAAATGAGAGACATAGTTTGCGGTAACTTTCAGAGCATAATTCGTATGTGTGGAAATATCTGAACATAACTGCAGGTCGACTTGACGAATAACTGGTTTATATGATTAGAATCGGCATAATTATAGTTTGGTTTAAAAATGGGGTTTCTGCAGGCGGGAACTGAAACACGCCAGGAAAAGGAAAAAAAAAAACCGCCAAAAGAAGAAACACATAAATGACAAAAGCAGACGGAGCGCGTTTCGACTTATTGGTCTTGTTTTGCTGGGACAAGCAACATATTCGAATCAATGAAAACGAAGGACGAACAGTCATTCATCACTTGTTTGTCCTATATTAGTCTTCCCACACATTATCGATATCGATCCGACACATTATCAATTACCATTGGACACAACATCATCAGCCACCAGATACATCATCAGTCAGCCACCTGTCTCAATCATCCACATGGCAGTCAGAAATCAGCCATCTGACGTATTCCCAAATCTGCTATACGACAGTCACTAATCAGCCATTTGACGCTTTCACAAGCCATCAAGCTAACCTACTCATAAATCACCCAACTGACTTACTCACAGAGCAGTCTTCTGGCATAGGCATCAATCAGCTTTCCGACACATTCATAATCCAACCAGCTGACATGTTCATGAATAAGGCATTTGACTAATTCATAAATCAGCCCTTTGACACGTTTCTGAATCCCATCTGAGAGGTTCATAAACCAGCCATCTGATACGTTCATAAACCAGCCATCTGGCACATTCATGCACGAGCCATCTGAAACATTCATAAATTAGCCCATTGACGCGCGCACGAGTCAGCCATCTGACCTGTGCATAAACCAGCAATTCACCACATTTATAAATCAGCCATCTGACATCAATATGTTAGCCATCTCACATGTTTATGAACCTGCTACCTGACACTCATAAATCAGCCATCTGACACATTCATGAATAAGCCATCTGGCACATTCATAAATCTGTCATATCGCACATTCAAAAGCTAGCCATCTGACGCATTAATTTATTGTCTGAGATGTTTATAAATCAGCCAACTGACACGCCACATATTTTCCATTTGACACACTCATAAATCAGCTCTATGACATATTCATAAATCAGCCATGTGACATATTCGTAATCAGCCATGTAACGTATTCGTAAATTAGCCATCTGACACATTTATCGATCAGCTGTTTGATATGTTATTAGTGTGTCACCTTATACATCATTAGTCAGTCAGCCCAGACACCAGCAATCATCCATCTGACACTTCATTGGTCTGTCCGTGCTTCCATCAAATCACTGGCATTCTGAGGCGTCAAACAGTCCTTTATTCAGTCTTCTTACAGCTGATGTCTAACATTCACAGAAATACTTTCACCAAATAACCACACTGCATCGTAGACAACTATCAAATATACATGCAGTTAGAAAAACAAACAGACAAACAAACTTCACTATTGCTCGCACACCCAGCAGTCCCCTTTTTCAATTTTGCAAACTAATTTGAAAGTCAAGTTTTCGTCATAATTACGCGAACGCGTAGACTGGCATCAACTGCTACATGACAAAACAAAATATAGCCAGGTTCAATTATTTGGTTGTATGTTGTTTCTTTTTTCTTGATTATTAATAAACAAATTAAAAACATGTGCTTTCACTTTCCTTACTCATTTATTAAGGGTCTAACAGACACAAACTTTGTAAATAAGAAAAAAAAGTCAATATTTCTATTCCCTACCTTGTGGGTTTCATAGACTCAGGGATTTTTCTTTCAAAAGCAATATTTGCATGCTTTAGTTTTCCCCCTGAAAAGCCCTCTGATGAATGAGAAGCGTAATTAAGAGCTGTCCCGCATAATAGGCGAGAGCTGCTAGTAGTTACCGTGCAGCTTTTAAGAAGCGTTTCGCTTTGGAACTTTCAGCAATTGTTACACCCTCCGGGCTACTTAGTCTCTTAAGTCTCCCAGATGGTGACTCTCTTCAAGTCATTTTCCTGCTTATGCCTGTGTGAGAGGTTTGCCTAAGGGGGTTATTCATTTATATAGGACGTGGAAAATGTGCAGTCAAAGTTTTGGGTTGTGACTTGTTGTCTTGTGAGTGAGTGGTGGACAGGAGGTTTATATCTATGGCCGCTTACTTTGATCACTAGTTTGTCTTGTCCTCACACGCAGGCGCTCATTCAGACAAACAGTACATGACAATATTTCTGTGAGATCAACTGACAGTTAAGCTCTGACTATTCTGATCTGCGTTGAAATATTTTCATAACATATTCTATTTTAACATTTCTTAAACATATAACACATTTTGCTTGCAGCTCCTAAACCATGTCACGGATATTCTTTGTCGGTATGGTCCACAGCGATAGAGCAGCATACTAAGGAATCAAAGTGTACTGTATTATCTTTATCTCTTTAGAAACTGTCGCGAATGAATATCCATACACCTTATCAATGTAGACTGGCGCATCTCGGTATATCAGATGTAAGAAAATACTAGTAATAGCAGACTCAGAAGTGAAGGTAAAATTGAAGCAACTGTTTAAAGAACAGACACATAACCACCATGATTTTTTAATGTTTTGTTTTCCTTCCTTCTTTGCCTGTTCCATTTCTCAAGAGTCGTCTGCTACTACATTTTTAAATTCTTAATTAGGTGAATTTGGTGACAAGAGTGCTTTCCCTCGACAAATGGCGTCACCTCACCATGACTTGACGGATAAATGTACACCCCCTACCCCCCCCCCCCCCCCACCTCCTCCTTTCCCCTCTTCCACTTCCTTTTCCGTTTCTACCGGAACAAGTTTTTGGAAAAAAAAACTATTCATAGATATTCTTTATCAATTTAAAACCGTGTCCATTCTAATTCTCTAATCCGCCCACTGTGGACATATATTGGCTCTGACACCATCTTTCAATGTCTTTACTTTGTCTTTTTTTTTTAGACACTTTTTCGAGATAATTTACAGACAAAACTGGGGAAAAGTCGAAAAGCAGGAGTTATCCCATTCCTTACACAGCTAAATGCTGTATTTTTCGAATGGCGTTCTCCTGCTGCTCATTATCCTCGAAGATAGTTTCATGATCCGGAACCATGCCAAAATCATTAACTTCATTACTCTCTAGCATTTATATCTTTTTTTTTTTCATCTAGACTTCTTACCGGTTTGCATTTTCTTTCTTTTATCATTTTTTCCCCTGCGTGTGCATAAATTCAATTGTATTATTTGTGTTTGGTAATCGGAGCCACGTCACACAGCAATGCTTCACGCTAACAATTATGTGCGCAACAGTTCCAGCAAAGTCATTACAATACAAAGATTTAACATCAATTAAACGACAATTCGTTATAACAGAAGATTCTTTAGGAATAGAAGATGAACACTGAAACAGTCAAGTGGAAACTAACAAACCTCTTGTCCCTCAATCGAATTAGTTTATTGTACATTGACGCGTTCATCTTCCTCGGGTTTGAAAACAAAGTACATTATTGCATGTCGGTCTGTCTGTCTGCATCACTATTATTGCATGTCGGTCTGTCTGTCTGCATCACTATCTATCTCTTTCACACTTTCCAACTAACATACTTGCTCGCTTTTATCAGTTTCCAATCGATTAAAGGAAGTGTATTTGTCTGCTTCCCACATACGTTCCGAAGATCTATGCGGGTACACAAACCGCCTAAGCCTCATCAGATGTACTTACTCAAAATCAATAAATCATATGCCTTGTTAGCAACAAAACCTTGTCATTCAAGGAGATATGTCTTATTCTTAAACAAAATAAATGACATACCTTCTCGGTCATACACACACGTTTTATGTTTAACAAATGCGACCAATCTCACCAACACACACACACACACACACACACACACACACACACACACACACACACACACACACACACATGCACGCACGCACGCACGCACGCATACACACACACACACTCACACGCGCGCACGCGCGAGCGCGCGCGCACACACACACACACACACACACACACACACACACACACACACACACACACACACACACACACACAATGCTCTCTCTCTTTCTCTCTCTCTCCCTCTCTCCCTCTCTCTCTCTCTCGTTGTGTGTGTGTGTGTGTGTGTGTTGTGTGTGTGTGTGTGTGTGTGTTTGTATGA
>CM065735.1:27040042-27072542 GCA_033310375.1 Conus canariensis | reverse complement strand
AGACAAACAGACTAACAGAGAGAGAGAGAGAGAGAGAGAGAGAGAGAGAGAGAGAGAGAGAGAGAGAGAGAGAGAGAGAGAGAGAGAGAGAGGATTCCGTTTTGGCATCGCTGTAAGTTTACTCTTATGAAGATGGAGTTGTGATTGTACTGCCTGAAGTCAATACTTTAAACTTGTCACCATAACCGTCAGTCTTCCTCTGTCTGGACTGATTCAATGAGAGATTGGAGCCAGGCCTTACCATTCATTTGACAGCGTTCCACTGAAGTGTCTTCAAAGGGCCAGCGTTCGATTCTTTGTCATAAATCGGTAATGCCATGGAAAAGCAACAACAAACCAGGCTCCCATGACGTTCGTGACTGACCAGAAAAACTGATGGGAGGCACAGATACATGTAAACATTGATGGGTCATTCTTCAGCTCTCTGACCGACGGATGAGACAGCGTCATCATGACTTCATAGTGACAAACATCTACTAATGAGGTAATGCTGCTTTTAGGCCAGCCAACTACAAAGGGCCGTATCAGGGCTGTCACCACGTTGAAGTCAACTCACAAGGCATTCAACAACAACAACAAAGACTCATTCACACAACCCTTTAAAATACACCTACAAACACACCAGAAATTTTGTACTGCAGGTGGTTCTGTTAAGGGAAAAAGGTGGGGGGGGGGGGGGGGGGGACAGGGGGTGGTGGACGGGGGGGGGGGGGGGGGGGCATTACTTCCATACACGCCCTGGGAAACTGACAGGATTCCCTATACAAATAACGCCCTATGGTGGTGAATCAGACGAACCATACATACCAGCTCTGACAGGATTCCCTATACAAATAACGCCCTATGGTGGTGAATCAGACGAACCACACATACCAGCTCTGACAGGATTCCCTATACAAATAACGCCCTATGGTGGTGAATCAGACGAACCACACATACCAGCTCTGAAGAATGACAGGCTGCACTGTACGAACAACAGCCCCACAGCAAGTCAGAAGAACGAGGGGAGCCGAGGAGAGTGAAGACTTGCCTTCCATGAACAAGGTTCATCAGCCACTCACACGAACGAAGCGCTGTGACGAAAACAAACCAGTACGTCAACGAGGCCACACAGCAAGACGGACGATCCAGAACAGCCATGGAGTATCACAAGCTGTCTTAGACGAATGAAAGGTTCAATAGCCAGTAAGACGAACATTACAATCTGACCGTCAACGGATTTTTTTTTCACTGCATACATGTGCTTTTGCAACTGTTTTCTTCATATTCATCATTAATGTTACACATGCTTCGTATAACATCTCTCTCTCTCTCTCTCTCTCTCTCTCTCTTTGTTTGTGTGTGTGTGTGTGTGTGTGTGTGTGTGTGTGTGTGTGTGTGTGTGTGTGCGCCCGCGCGCGCACTCGCGCGCGTGTGTGTACCGCATGACAAGATCCAATTTCTTCGCAAACAAGAATCGTCTGGAGAATTTTGAAGGTCAGGACATGAAGGGAAAAACGGCGGAAATGATAAACTGACAAGACTGAAAATGGACAGGGGAAACCTTTGCAAAAACCCAGGCCTTCGTACACTGGTGAACTGTTCTTCAGTGTAGCGACCAGCTGACTCCCGATAGGTAAAGGAGAAGAGCTTGAACCTGAGAGGATGAGAACGACGACAATGCTGCCATTGAGTTACCCACTGAGTGTGATGCCGCATTACGACCCTGTATTCTACACATCTCTTGTGATACACCTTGGCGTGAACAGAGCAGCGTTCGTCAGGATATTTGATCAACTCTTCCCCTAATTCTTCCGTAGATGTATGGAGCTCAAATATGGGGCCCCAGTCTTTTGGTTGAAGCTGGCAGAGGTAGAGGTTTCCGTTTGGTCAAGGAGTTTTCACTACTCTCGGCCTGGCGTGTCCATGTTGGCTACATTACATCTGCTAAGTAGCAGAGCTACAATTTCCAGCAAACCTAAACAAACAGACCAATAATAAATACATGAATAAACAATAACTAACTAACTAATAACTAACTAACTAACTAACTACTAACTAACAAAAATAAAGAAATAACAAATAAAAGAAAGAAAGAAAGTCAAACAGACTGAAAGAAATGCATTCATACATTCATACATACAGAAAGGGTTGATACGAGGGCATGTACAAAGACCATGTTATATAACAATGGTACGTGTTCTAATTACCTTAAAGAGTGGTGATTGACATACCCAATAGAAAACTAGTCCAGCAAGTGCAATGACAATTTAAAAAAAATCTATCTATCTATCTATCTATCTATCTATCTATCCTATCTATCTATCTATCTATCTATCTATTATTATTATATATATATATATATATATATATATATGTTGTTTTTTTAATTGTCATTGCACTTGCTGGAATAGTTTTCTATTGGGTATGTCAATCACCACTCTTTAAGGTAATTAGAACACGTACCATTGGTCCCCACATTTATTCCGGTAGATACGCACGATTAAACATGCAAATAACACTTGATTGACACAGGATACCCAGCTTGATAAGTTTAAAGATGACAGCCTATAACATGAATGTAATAACGTGATAGTTCTTATTGGGACACAAACAACAAACGTAATAATACATCTTCTTGATTTCTTCTTTCTATTTTAATTTTAAAAGATTTTGTAATTAATTGGATTTATTGTCCCTGTTTCTTATATCTGCATGTCGTCTGTTTCCTTCAAGTAAATTATAGCGTCCCAACAGAGAATGTAAAAGCTACACATTATGCACAGCTATTCCAGCTCTGCCATTACATAAACATATTTAACGATGACAATATAAGATTTTTTAAAGACGAAAATGTAAAGTAACTCCTGACACAGAGTTGTCTTAGATAACAAACTTAAACAATTTATCTCTGATTCAGTTGTTTTCAACTTCCTAGCACATTCTTTTAACATTACTTATACATAACTTGAGCCATTTATCACTAGAACGTTATCTTTAGAATAGAACACATCTGCTAACTAGCACTTCACAAGGGCAAACAGCCAATTTCAAAAGAAAACTTACAACGTCATTCATCGTTTGAATTTCAGTGTTTCAACCAGCCGGCAGGTTTTAAGAGAAGATGTGCCACATGAAAGGCTGATCTTCCGACCGGATCGAATGTATCACCATATTCTCAAAGTCCAACTCCATGATTTAAAACCCAATCTACACACACACACGACACAAAACACACACACACACCACACGCACGCACGCACGCACGCACGCATGCACGCATACACACGCACACACAACACACACACACACAACACACACACACACACACACACACACACACACACACACACACACACACACTTTTTTTCTTCAAAGCTTTGATGTTTCAAACCAGGCTCCTGGTTGTCACACCCAGCAACCGACACAGCCAACATGAAAATCAGGAAAGCGGAAGTGAAGGAGGCAAAGGGGCTGCCGACTGACGACTGAAAGTCTTGTTCTCGGCACACAGAACACAAAAATCATACCACAGAGGTAAATAAATATCAACACAGACTGTTATTCACTTTTTACGCTAAGAAGGAGGTTTTAAGAAATAACCACTTCTGTGTATCTTCCCTTTGAAAAATGAGTATCCTCCCACCTTTCCCTCTCTCACCGAACTCGCTAGTGTTCCATACATACAAACAAAAGGAGAAGAACAGGAAGGGACTATGAGGGAAAGAAGGAAGAGAAGGGAGCGAAGAAAGGAGAAACAAAGCAAAAGGTAATAAACACAGTAACAAAACAATCTACCCAAGCAAACGCACGACTACACGCGCATTCGCTCCTCCCATACAGCCCCACAGGCAAAACTTCTGAAGTTTTGAAGTTTTCGGTGTTTGATAGCGGTGATGAAGTCCTGTTCGTAGTTGTTGTTGGATACGGTCCTCAGTCGCGTCTAAGGTGAAAATTCAGTGGCCAAGAATAGAAATGGAGCTGGGAACAGAGATCTAAGGGAGAGTATATCCCCTTGCAGTGAATCCTTCGAGATCTAAGGGAGAGTATATCCCCTTGTAGTGAATCCTTCGAGATCTAAGGGAGAGTATATCCCCTTGTAGTGAATCCTTCGAGATCTAAGGGAGAGTATATTCCCTTGCAGAGAATCCTTCGAGATCTAAGGGAGAGTATATCCCCTTGTAGTGAATCCTTCGAAGCTCTACACTGTGACCGTGTGTGGCAGTGCTGTGTGGGTGTCATGCGTGATCATCGATTTTCGTGCAGACATTGGCTCTTCAAGTATACAAAGTGAAAATGGACTTTGTATTCGTCTTCTTCTTCTTAAATTTCTTCTTCGGATATCCGTGACAACTATAGCACGATTATTGTACATTTGTCTTCCTAAAGTTTGTATGGAAATTAATGCAATGCAGTATGATGTCATATTATGACTTTTAATGCTACAAATTATGAATGCGTATGTATGTATGTTATGTAATAATCGGTTATATATATGTTATATATATATATATATATGCATGTGTGTGTGTGTGTGTGTGTGTGTGTGTGTGTGTGTGTGTGTGTGTGTGTGCTGTTTTGCATCTTTATCTCTCTCTTTTGATCTGGTTTAGTTGTTAAGTGTACTTTAGTAGAAAACAAGCACTAAAAAGACAGGTAAACCAGTAAGCAAACGAGCTGCTCAAACATTGAAATGAACTGCCAACACAGACACACACACAGACACACACACAGACACACGCACACCACACGCACGACACATTGTCTTGTTTAGTCTCATTTGCCAATTGGGTTAAAGACCTACTCGCATGAAAAGACGTGCATTCACAACCTGAATATACTAACCATTGGAGTCCCATCTTTTTGTGATTGAAGCACTATTTTCGTCTGTGAATCTGACCATTCATTCATTTGTGTATCCATTCATTCATTTGGTAGTTGCATTGATATGTTTTGTTTGTTTTGGCAGGGCAAGTCTTGATCTTAAAACTTCAATCAGTTTCTTTTCACGTGCTTGCCCACGTCGCTGTGTGACGACACTCCACAAACAGAGAAGTGGATCAAGGGCAGAATTGAGAGGTAATACAAACACAACCAATGTGCCATAGATTGTGTTAGAAACAGCAATACCCCGTGAAGACATCACTACAGCCACGCCTAACGAAAACCAACAGAAAGCATTTGCAGCCAGCAGCTTTCCTACCAGATGGACCGAGGAATAGTACGGTCTTTTGGTCTGATCAAGTACTATTCTATAATGTGGGGTCCGCCTGTAAATAACCAATTGACCAGCAACCATAATGAAACATAAAATAAAGTTCTCTATCACAACAACCACAAACCAACGAAACCTTTGGTGAGAGTTGTGGTAATGAGACATAGCCAGGCGGCAGAGACCAGACTGACCCTGAAGACCCCAGTGTGACCGACCAGGAAGGAGTGGTATGACCGCCAACAAAGTCCCCACAAACCAGGTTGATGTGCAAGCTTCAGCTGCTGATCTTTTGTTGACATTCCAGACACTGTTCTGGCGACAAAAGATGGCAAAATGGTCCATCACAATGAAGCAAAGAATCAAAGTGGACACTTCGCTCGATAAAATGGAAAGGAACCCTACCACCTTGCAAGTCTCGCTTTCGATCCATGATTTTTCCACTCGCAGGTAATATCCGCGAAAAAGCTCATTAGCTGCCACAATTATGCTTGCATGACATCCCATACACATATCAGCAACATGCAGGTGGATCAAGGCTATCACAAAAGTGGATGCAAATGTGTTCTTAACCATAAGTGAAATAACAATGGAGAGAAAGTTCCCTAGAAGAGCAGAGGCACTGAAAAACCAAAAGAAAATCAAGTACAGTTCCCCTGGTAGTAGTGTAGCACACGATGCAAGCACAGTCGGAGGTGCTAAACACTTTATTTTATTAGCCTGTTTGGGTAGTACATCATTGCAACAAAACTGATAGTTTGGAGCAAACACGTTACTTAAATAATTTGATTTTAAGAATAGATCCAAAGAAAAGTCAGCTATTGGATTTCCTCGTAGATCTAGCACAGCCAGTAGTGGCATGTTTTTAAACCCCATAAATGTGATAGATTCAACAGCAGAAAACGATGCATTAAAATGTTTTGCATTGGGCAGAAATGCGGATAACACATTGTTCAGTGCTTTAACTCGTACATTTGATATATCCAACGTCCTTAGTGCATAATGTATCTGTTTTGATTTTGTACTCACTAGCTTGGTGATGGGGTTGTGCATAACCTGTAAAGTTTGTAAATTTGGAAACTCAAAAAAGACAACCATGTTGATTGTTTCGATCTTGTTATTTGCAATGTCTATATGCACAAGGTTGCTGAGTTTTATGCGTGAAATATTACGTATACTGCAATTCGACAAACGCAACCGAACTACATAGACATTTTTCGTCAAATCACTGAAAGACATTTGGGAACCTGTGGCATCAAGGTGTCGAAGATGAGGATAGGTTTCAGCGGAAAAGGAGTCTGTACACAGGAAAGAGTGACCTTGACATTCGCAACTTTGGGGACAAGTAAAATCACACATTGTTTCATCACCTCGTTGTGGACACTGAGCCCAGCCATCACAGAGATGGTCTCCATGCACACACACTCTGGAGTCTCGACATTGGTACAGTGCAACACATGTGACTGTCTCACAGCCGTGTTCGTCATCTCCATAAGTACAGTCTGAAAACCCATTGCATCTTGTGTAGACAGGAAGACAGATCAACAGTTCAGTTATGCACTGGTAATGGCTACCAGGACATGAGACTTCATTCTTTGTGATTTTATATGTAAAATATCCTGTGCCGTCTAAATTAATATAAAGCCGTTGTTTTATGTCGTCGTTGTTGACCTGGGCACAATAGGAACATGGGTTACCAATGGACTCAGGACAGTTCTTCTCATCCGAATCATCTACACAGTCTGAAAATTCATTGCACCGTTGGCTGTGTAATACACACTGATCATTAGAGCACGTAAACTCCTGACATGGAGAGTGTTCACAGAAAGATTCATCGCTGTGATCCTGGCAGTCAGGACGGAAGTCACATACCAGTGTGTACTGCAGTGTGGTGATGTCATCATCGCATCTGAACATGGCATAGCTGGGCAATGTACCTCTCAAAGACAGACCCTGTTCAGAAGCCTGGTGATAAGTCTTATTTGGGTGCATGGAGATTAGTAAACAGCCTTCCTTGCAACGGCTTTTGGAATCACAAGACATGAACATATGCACTGTGTTATAGTTTGGACAAGTGAACAACCATTGCAGTGTGTTTGTTGTAATGAGTGGAAAGGAGTGGTAATGAGCTACTGTAGTTAATGTAAGATACACATCTGGTTTAGGCAATCTTATTTCACACAATGCATTCATGTCAGATGACCCCTGACCTTGAGGAGAGACTACCCACGAGAAAACTCTCGGAAACGTAATTCTTCTTTGTGGTAAAAACGTGTGCGATAGTCTGGTGCTCATGAGGTAGATCAAGGTGTTGTCGGACCATTTCCGAAACTTACTGTAGATAAAGAGTACTTTATGCCATCCTGCTGTGTACCCTAAAGTGATGTGGAAAAGCTCAAACATTCCCAAAATATGGAGAGAGTCTTCTTGTTCTTGCTTTGTTTTCATTGATGCCAATGCACCACCACTTTCCCGGCACATGTAACCAACCAACTCTTGAGGCACTTCTGACCTTTCCCTGATTACCTTAAAACATTTGTTACGTGAAGCTACCAGACCCTGACACCCAGGACTGCTGAAAGGACAATGTTCTGTCTCATCACGTCCGTCTTCACATTCTGGTTTTTGATTGCAATGCACATGTTCCTGAAATTTACTGTAATGCCTCACTGAACAGTTGAACAGACCACTGGAAAGTTTCTGGGGATGATCATCTAAAGACAAAATTGCAAAATATATTTTCATGTGTGGGTGAAAATCTGCATGATATGGAATTATGATCTGAAGATATAAAATGACAAAAACAACAGCTGGTGCAAAGCAGTCAGGGCATATAGATATTCCACGTACGTCAGATGTATTCGCCTCTTTGAAAATCACTCTGAACATCGTAACAGGCCAACAAGCAATAATAAATTGCGCCTGCTGAATGCTGATCATAATAATTTTTTTAGACGGTACTTCTATTTTTTTCGGAAGAAACATTGTAAATGTTAGCTTGGGTACTATAACATACCCCGAATTTTCACAAATATAAGTCGTGAGTACTCCAATATTCTCCATCGGTCTTATATCAATTTGGATTAGAGATTTGTTTTTGTTTATTACGCGTAGGCAGTTTGTGTCTGAATATAAAAACATCTCTTCAAGCCCATGATGATCACAGGAGATACGTATTATCCCCTTTCTTTTACATGTCTTTATTTCTGTAATCCACTTCCAAGACCCACACCAGTAGGCCAGTCGTTGGACATGAGCACGTGCATACCAGCCAGGTGTCATCAATAGTTTAACTGCACAGAAGGTGGTGACATTTCCACATCTCCCGTACACAATTCCTTGGAATGATAATGATTCCACATAATCACAGAATGACACGTTGGCCTCCATGATGGTAATATTTTCAGCTGGCTGATTGAAAAGGTGTTCAACATCTCCACAGATAGCGTTTATCTTCGAAAAACGAAGCTTGTTGCTAATTTTATCCTGGCTTTGGAATTTGTGATCCCTCTTGTCTGAGCAAATGACAAAATACCATGCACGCACTTCCCCACAGATTCATGATATCCATTCACACACACACACACACACACACACACACACACACACACACCACACACACACTGTCACCGATCGGCGGTACTAAACCAGCACGTCCATGTGTTCAGAGTGGTGGTTCAAGATGGAGAGCGTGTGCGCGTGTGCGTGCGAGCGCGCGCGTGTGCGTGTGTGTGTGTGGTTGGGGTTTTAGTTAGGTGGGGGTTAGGATAAGGTCCTCGGGGTTAGGTAGGAGGGTTAGGCTAGGTAGGGGGGCAGGGAAAGTGGGACATACAGTATTTTTGCCTTCCAGTCTTCATCTATTGAGGGTGTGGTAGGAGGAAGTTGGTTTCGTTTCCGACTGTTACCCTTTTGTTGCTTGGGTTCCATATGAGAGAGGGCGGGGCAGGATATCGGCTGTTGTTGTGTTGTCAAGTCAGTGAGTTGTGTTAAATTGTCGTGTTGTTGCACGAGCAGCAACTAGTCCGTTGGTCAGGTGTGTCAGCTCTGTGGAGGGATGCACTGTTCTGACCAATGGTTGCTTTGCATTGTGAGTGAAGCTCACTTGATTCCGACCAGGGCGGGATGCGTTGGGGTAGCTTCACTTCGGTCCCTGGTGTTCGTCGGAGTGGACGTGCTCCTTGTAGGTGTGGCGGGAGCGCCGTTAGTTCTGCTGAGTGAGTGACTTCGAGTCATAGTTAGGGCCAGGTCCTCGTCGGGTTGGGTGCCCTTGGCCTGTGCCGAGTCTGTGTCGTCCTTTTTGGCAGCCACTTCAGCCAGTTACAGAACTGGTTTGGTTGATCGTCTGTCTGTCCAGGTTGGTGATCCGTTATGTTCGTGGTGTTGTGGTTCGTTGTGTGGTCTTGTATTATGTTCGAGTTGTACTGTGGTTGTCTCATGCTGTGATTAGTTGGCATTATGTTCGTTGCGTATACTGGTTGTCTGATATGATGTCGTCTTGGTTCCGTAGTTGAAATTTGTTGTCAGCTGGTTTGTGTTGTCACCTTTTTTCTGTATATTTTGTAAGTAGTGTACATAGTGGTTCCGGAGTTCGGTTGTCATGGGACAGTTTGGCTAGACAATGTGGGTTCGATATAATAACCAGTGATGGACGGCGAGGCAGATATTGATAGTGGCCAGCTCATGTTAATTTCAGTCGGTTCAATAAGAGGGTAATGTGAGGTTGCATTTTGTTGAAGATCATAATATGAGTCAGGTGCAGATGTGTCTGCGTGAATCATAAAGGGGTGTGATGATCGTGCTCAATTTTCAGTTGTAAATAGTAGTAGGGCGTTGAAGTTGAGTAACGATGTCGGAGTTGCCCTGCACAGCATTGGAATTTTTTTTTTTAGAGCAAGTGACAGTCGTCACACACATAGGGATATATGTGTTTGTAACAGAACAGGGTTGGAAGGAAGATACCTTAGGTTGGGAGAATTGAAGGATTGAATGTCTTAAAGTGGGGGTTTGCGTGCAGATAATCGTGAACACAGACATTGACATTTTCTCCATAGCATATTGACATTTTTTCGCATCTGGCCACATTACCAATCACCTCTGGGTCTAACTTGAGACCCTATGGCGGCCCCAAGCCAGACCCAGAGGGTCACGAATAATGTGGCCAAGATGTGAAGGGTTTTGGGAATATGCCTCTAATAGTGGTATTTTCTTATACTTGGTTGTCTACTTTCAATTTGCCTAATTTGGGACAATTCTCTCACCCCCTTTGTAGTGACTCTTCCTAGGACACACATACACATTGTGGTTCACGGGCGAGGCTATAAACGCCAGTGGCCACATTTGGGTTTACGGGCGTTTATAGCCTCGCCAGTGACCCAGACAGACAAACACAAACGAAAATTGGAAGAGTCACTAGAAGGCAGAGAATAGGGCCAAATTTGGACTTTCAAAATGCCATGACAAACAAGTACAAAACCACCACAGGCATATTCCCAACTTTATACTTTTAGGATTAATATATATACTGTACACACTGAAAGCTCTCATAGTTTTATGGTGTTTATGCATAAGTGTGACTGTTGTTAAAATCATTTTTTATTCAAGCAGAATATTTTTTAAAGGTTAAACAACAACTGTACATTAAAGTACTTTTTAGTTACTACTTTGTACAATATTCATATTAAAAGCTTTAGCAAATTAAACACAAACACACAACTTTTAATAATCAAATCTATCTCATTAATCTATAAATAGATAATTAATTCAGGGGAAGACAATTACTTTTATGCATAATTAAAGGGAGACAAATCACTTTCATTATTATTGTTTTTTCTTATTATGATTGTTAATGATTATTCTCTGTGTGAACAAGAAAGGCAGAAATCCGGAGTAGTTGCAGAGCTGAATTTACAATTATTTTTTTATTTATTTAATTTTTAGGTTTAAAAATGACGACCAAACACAGCGAATCTGATCTAATGATTTTAATAGAAAATTGTAATTAACTATTTGACGAAACAATGAAAGTGTTAAACATTGATTTTGGTGAATCTGGGTTTGAGAATGATGTAAACAATTTAATAAAAAAAATCATAGTGAACTATTTGATGAAGCAATCAAAGAGTTAAACATTGACTGTAGTGATTCAGAAAAAGCTAAAGTATTGGCAGGCGTTCTTGTAAGATTAGGGTGTCTTGAAGTATTGCAACGCTTGGGTGAAGAATAAAAGCGCGTTTACTTACTTTTACTTACATTTATTTTTTTTAATTTACGTAAATATTGTGGGTTAAAAAATGAACCCACAAGTAAATCCGAGGTTGGAAAACTATATACGTGGGAGGAGATATTTGACAGCAATGAACAGTTAAGCAATACGTTTAGTGAAGTAGACATGGACATTATTAACCCCTTAAGCGTTCATGAAAGCATAGCACATGCTATCTCTAAAATCCCAGAGTCTCTTCAAATTGGCCCACCAGTAAAAGTGTTGTTGACCATTCTGATTGATTATATAACCCCCGATGATAAAAACATGCAAGTCTGGGTTTCAACTAAACAGAAAGAAGTAATCAGCTATTACGACTTTAATTCTGAATGGGCTGATTACATGCTTACACAGCTTAACCATGCAAGTGAAGAAGCGAAATTGCGCGGCTCCGGATGGTCTGAAGGAACAGTCATTGAAATCAGATTAAGACAAACAAAGTTCTATCCTATAGTTGGCAATTCTTACCTTCCTCTTCCAAGAGAGTTAGTGTTAAAACGAGCAGTCTTAAACATACAAAATTCTGACAATATGTGTTTTATGTGGTGCGTTTTAGCGCATTTACATCGCGTTGGAAAGCATGCAGACAGAGTATCTAATTATAAAGCAAACACACATGAACTGAACTTTAATAACATAAACTTTCCAGTAGGCATAGACAGTTTAAACCGGTTTGAAGAGCAAAACAAACCAATAACCGTAAGCGTATACACATGGTCTGTGGCAAACAATCTTGTCCCTCTAAGGATTTCTCCCAATGCTCCCACTTTAGGTGAAACCCTTAACAAGCATGTAGACTTGATTCTGTTTACAGATGGTTCCAAGAGCCATTATGTATTAATCAGATCAATTAGCAGATTGTTAGCCTATACATCAAAGGACGAATCTAAACAAGAGCTTTGTAGAAGGTGTTTGGTCAGAATCCCAACTATAGAAGCAGCTGACCAACATAAGAAACATTGTAAAAGTTTTGTAGACTGTAAAACCGAACTTCTTACGCCCCCACCCGGGTCTAAAGTTAGTTTTAAAAACATACACAAACTGCAGATGAGACCATACGTAGTCTATGCTGACTTTGAAGCGATGGTGCCACAGTACTACGGCCCTCAAGAGCGGGCACAACAAAAAACGGCTTTATTAACCCACCATCAGATTTGTTCTTATGCCTTTGTTGTTGTTAGGTCAGATGGCGGACACACACAACCAGAGATTTACAGAGGCCCCAACGCAGCCGGTCGATTTTTACAACACATGAAGCATCTTCGCAATCAATTCTCTATTCAGCTAAATCTCTCAGACATTAGGATGACTCCCGAAGACCAAAGGCGCTATGAATCATCTACACACTGCTGGATATGCGGCTCAGAGCTAACACCTAATAGTAAAGACGCGACAGCAGCGGAAGCAAACCCAACAGTGAGAGACCATGATCACATTACTGGCAAATTCAGGGGAGCAGCACACAACAGTTGTAATCTTCAACTCAAGGTTGACCCCCAAAAATGGAAACTGCCTATCTTCTTTCATAACTTACGAGGCTATGATTCTCACTTTATTATGCAAGCAATAACTTCTGAATGCAAGAGGGTTAGCTGTATTACACAGTCATCAGAAAAGTACATGACCTTTACTGTAGACTGTTTATCCTTTTATGACTCTGCCCAACATCTAATGGGGAGCTTAAGCAAACTAGCAGAATCTCTACAAGACTGCCCAATAACTAAAAAATATTTTAACTCGGCTTTAGTACGTAAAGGCGTTTACCCTTATGAATGCATGGACTCGTGGGACAAGTTTGACGAGCCAGCGTTGCCAGCAAAGGAAGACTTTTACATCCGTCTTAGAGGAAAGGACATAGCCGATGCTGACTATGAATACGCACAGAAAGCCTGGACAGAATTACACTGTCAAACAATGGGCGATTATCATGATCAATATCTAATGGCTGACGTGTGTTTATTGGCAGACGTCTTTCAGAATTACAGATCTACATGCATGAAACATTACGGTCTAGATTCATCACACTACATCTCCGCCCCTGGTCTTTCTTGGGATGCATTCTTAAAGTCTACAAACATTGAGATTGACTTAATATCTGATCTGGCTACACTCCAGATGATTGAAGATGGGCTGAGGGGAGGCATTAGCATGGCCTCGCACCCTTACTGCAAAGCCAACAATAAGTATTTAGATGATTATGACCCCACTAAACCATCTAACTATCTAATGTACTTAGACGCCAACAATCTGTATGGGTGGGCCATGAGCCAGGCACTGCCATTGAGAAACTTTGAAATGTTCGTAGGACCTCATGACGTTAATAAAATGTTGAGTTATCTACCGCGCCTCACGCCTGATTATCCAATAGGATTAATCTTAGAGGTAGACTTAGAATATCCTACAGAGTTGCATGACCTCCATAATGATTACCCCCTAGCAGCAGAAAGCTTAAAGATGACCCCCACAGAACCGCCTAAGCTTGTGCCCAATCTTCGCCACAAAACTAAGTACGTATGCCATTACAGACTGCTACAGTTTTACCTAAGACACGGACTAAAACTTACCGCCATTCATAGAATTATAGAATTTGAACAAGGACCCTTTATGAGGCCATACATCATGAAGAATACTGATCTTAGGACTGCGGCCACTGACGCCTCAGAAAAAGACTTTTTTAAACTAATGAACAACAGTTGTTTTGACAAAACCATGGAGAACCCACACAAGCGTAAAGATGTAAGATTAGTTACAAAAGAAAAACAAGCAATTAAGCTGGTCTCTAAACCTAACTACCAAGACTTTAGAAGATTTAGCGACAGCCTGGTTGGTGTTATGATGAAGAAACAGAATGTGAAGTTGGACAAGCCGGTGTTTATCGGATTCACCGTGCTAGAGTTGTCAAAATTGTTAATGCTAGAATTTCTGTACGACTACTTTAAGCCGCTGTACCCAGAGTCTAGAGTCCTCTACACAGACACCGACTCTTTTATTCTGGATGTCCCAACTGAAGACTTTTATAAGGATTTAGAAGCGGAGGTAGATAAAGGAGCTGATGGGTGGTATGACACATGTGACTACCCAAAGGACAGCCCTTTACATTCAACTGTAAACAAGAAAGTAATTGGAAAGATGAAGGATGAACTTAATGGGACGGTTATACGAGAATATGTTGGTCTGCGGTCAAAGATGTATAGTGTTGCTAGCTAGACTTCTGTAATGAAGAAGGCTATGGGCATAAGTAAAGAAGTTGTAAAAAAAATATGTCACGACAACTACAAGCAGGCTCTCTTTGAAAACAAAGTATTTCATCACACAAATGTTAATCTGCGCTCTACTCTTCATCAAGTAAACACAACTGCTGTTAATAAGAAATCACTAGTCTCTAACAATAACAAGCGAACTTACGTTAATCCTGAGTTTTCATACGCTATAGGTCACTGGAGAACTGACTTGAAAGATTAACTTGACTGACTTAAGTTAAGATCTTAACTAGTACTTAACTAGTACTTAACTAGTACTTTACTTAAGATCTTAACTTGTACTTAACATGACTTGCACTTTACTTACACTTAACTTGTTATAACTGACCTAACTTGTACTTAACCAGTACTTAACGTGTACTTAACAACACATTAAAAAACTAATTCAGTAAAAATAATGGGTTTACAGAAGGAGGTTGTGCTTTTTTTTGCAGAAGCTGGTTCTTCTTCTTTTACTGTTTTTGTGGGGATTTGTAACTTTGTTGCTAAGTATGGGGTTAGACACTTGTATGCCAAAAGCCCTCCACCAACAACAATACCCCCCAGTACATAATAATACATCTTATAGTTTGATTGTGTTGTTGTTGGCGGCGGTGGCGGTGCTGGTGGCGATGTTGTATTACTATCTAATAATTTTTGTTTTGCTGCTTGGTTTGCTTTTTGCAGTCTGTTCCATTCAGCTAGTTTACGGCCGGCCTCAACACGCCCAGGACTTTTAGCTTTAGTAACACTACTCACTTGTGGGACGCTCACTTGTGGGACACTCGCCTGTAGATTCACTTGTGGGACACTCACTTGTGGGACATTCTGCTCCTGTGGAGTCGCAATCTTCTCCTGCTCGCTCATTTTTTTTTAGTGCGATTAAAATTAATATGATTAAAATTAATATGATTGAAAGTAATTAATCCCATGATGAATGGACATAACAACGTCCCAAATCTATAATACATGTCACATGCAAGAGATTCTAGGGACTTGGTTAAAACCGGATCTTGTGTTAAGTCATATTTTAAATCTTCTTCTGTATCAATCGGCGCTATCTTGCCTACTAACTTAGCATATAAACTAATCATTGTCTGTCCCACCGATCTAACCATTTTTGATCCTAGCTGTGCCTCGTACCTAGCGTAATACTTCTCAACGTCTGATGTAGACAATTGCTGAATCTGTTCGATACTTAGTTCAACGCCTAAATACTGCCTGATTTTTCCACATGCAGCCAGAGAGTATAATCTTTCTTTATGACAGAGGTTTGGGTCTGCTGCCTCCTCACACTTTAATAGCTCGTCGCAATCCATTTTTTAAACTCTTTTTAAAAGCAATAAAAAAAATAAAGCCTTTTTAAAACCATGAGTTTAACGCTGGTTAATTATGCAGTGCCCATTGTTTGCATTATAGTTTATTCAACCCTAGCAAAATGTTTGTTAAGAATAAAACCGCCCAACATGGGAAAGATAGAAGATTCGCCGAAACTAGTTACAACCTTATTTTTAGCTCTAGCAACAAAAGATTATCTGATTAAAAAGCACATAGACAGTCTTTCATATTATGATTATTTTAATTATTTTTTTAGTTAATAAAAAACATGAGCACTGCAAAGATCATCAATACTATTTACCACTCTGCTGTAATCAGCGGTCTTAGTATAGGGTACAGCGTGTTAGCAAAAAACATGTTTAAAATGAGACCAGCTGATCTAGGAAGGTTAGACATTGAGGATGTTGTTAAGGTTATAGCTGTAATAACTGCAGGAATTGCCTCAAAAGACTTTCTTGTTACACAGGGAATTATCCCAGAAAACATCAATGCATAGAAAGATTCATACTAAAAAATATTGATTTATAAAAAGATTCATTCTAAAAATATTGATTTATAAAAAGATTAATTTTAGAAAAGATTCATTCATTTATAAAAAGATGTCCGGATTAGTTCTGATGGTGGGAGGAGCTATTGTTAATGCGTTGGCTTTCTCTGGCAGCAATTATATGTTTAGTAAATTGCGGTCTGATGAAGAGAGAGAACGCCATAACAAGGCAATGGAAGATTTAGCTAAGGCAAGAGACGCTTACGAGAAAAGGAGGATTGCTCACTTAGACTTTATTAATAAAAAGTTAAGAGAACAGGGACATGCAGAGCACACATTTACAGACGTTGATGAAGCAATGAATGAATATTACTTAGTGACAGGAAAGAAGTTTCTAACATCGTCACCGCCAGAACTGTCTGACTTTTATGAACCATCTGAGGATCAGAAAATGGTGGAAATAGGCTTTATTATAGGTGCTATGGGAGCAATCTTTCTTCTTGCATATTCAATCTAAAAAACATAGTTAAAATGTAATAAAAAACAGTCCCTTCTTATGGACGATACGAAGTACAAAATATATTATTCTCCTAGAGGGTATTGGAAAGGAAAGGCCGCTATTGATAAACTGAGTAAAGCTGCTAGGGTGTCTGAATCAGAAGCGAAAGACTGGCTTTCAAAACAAGCGATCTGGCAAATATATCTGCCTGCCCCAAAAAGAATAATATGGCCTCGATTTGTTAACTCAGTTCCTAATGACACCCACCAGATGGACTTGTTGCATCTTCCACATGACAAAGTTAGAAGAAAAAAGTTTAAGTATGCTCTTACGGTTGTTGACATGGCTTCAAGGTATAAAGACGCTGAGCCTTTAACGGATAAAAGCTCAACTGCTGTGGCTGTGGCTTTACAACAAATATACATGCGAGGTCCATTAAAGTATCCTAGGCTGATTCAGGTTGATGATGGGAAAGAGTTTAAAGGAGCTGTAAACCAACTGTTTTTAAGACATCGGGTTACAGTTAAGAGAGGGATTCCAGGCAACCATCGCTCCCAGGCCCTAGTAGAAAACTTTAATAAGAATCTAGCTGAGCGTCTGTTTACCTATCAATATCATAGAGACCTTATGGACAAAACACGCAACACAGAATGGGTTAGGAGATTGCCAGCAGTCTTACGCGCCATGAACAACGAAGAATTTAAAGCAACAGGCCTTAAGCCAGTAAACGCGATCAAATTTAAAAAAAATAGCATTACTGAAGACATCCAAGGCAATCAAAAACTCTTGCCTTTTGGATTAAAAGTAAGATACTTGTATGCGCCTGGAGAGGCAGAGGGCGATGTTAGAATTAGAGCCACAGACCCTATATGGAGCGTAGACGTATATGAAGTTGAAAGAATTAGGAAAACAACCCCTCCCGTGTATTATTTAAGAGAGACTCTTTCTTCCAAAAAGCCTGCCCCTAAAAGATCGTTTGTTCGAGAAGAGTTGCAAGTTGTCCCACCAAACACAGTTCCTGTTAGTTAAAAAAAATAGTATTTATTTATTTTTTTTGTTAAACTTATGATTTATTTATTTATTTTAGTTCACATCTTATTTTTTTAGTCTATTTTGGGTTTAACTGATTGTTTGCTTGTTTTTCAATGTTCTGTTTGATTGTCTCAGTGTCTACCTGTTGCGAAGTAAAAGTCTTTCTCCACTCCTTTTGAAGTTCAGTTTTTTGTCGCCTGTAATCCTCACCATCAGCCATAAGGCGCTCAAATTCTTCAGCTGTAATGTTTTCATCCTGCAATGCTTTGCTTATTCTCAGTCTTAATGAACAAAGTTTTGCTGATGCTAGGGCTACAATGGCAGTGTGCTTTTGTAGTTTAGGCGTTATTTTTTTTTAAAACAGCACTCACAATCATAGACATAGCACCTAAACCCAAACCAAGGCTCCCTAATGCTAAAGAGGCTGGCGCTCCAGCCCCAGTAGCTAAAAGAGCAACGCTAGACCCAGCACTTACGCTCGCTACAGCTGATGAGCCGGTAATTATATAAGAAAGAGTATTTAAAACTTTAGCATATTTCTTTCTAGTAACCCTATACTTATCCAAGTCACTTCCTATTTCTTCTTGAAGTTCAGTTATTTGCTCTAACCTAAACTTTTGAGCCTGATCATCCATTTTTTAATTAAGATTAATTTTTTAATTAAGATTAATCTTGTACATATCTTCTTATTAACTCTTCTGGCAGCACTTCATCAACAGAGTAAAACCCAATAAAATCAACATACTTAATGAAAATAAAATCAAGTGCTGTTAGTTTGTCTTTCTCAACCATTACAGTAACTTTGTCGGAAGATACAAAAGTGTTTATTTGATCCCCATTTTTAGTAATAGCAATAACAAGCCTAAGAGGTTCGTTCAAGTTTTCAGACTTTATTTGTACTCCCCTTGCTAACGCATGTTCTGGCAAACTGGGGTCAGACTCCCTCGGAGTAATAAATAAGCGAAAAAGCATCGTCATTTTTCTAGGCAGTGGTTTTACCATTGGGTTAAATACTAAGACAACGGTGTCATCCCCCACTTCAGCTAAGGGCTTCTTTCTCTGCAGCATATATTCACGGCCCTGCTTAGTTATTTCAATCTGCTTTTTCTGTTGTGCTCCTGGGACTAGGCTAATAAGAAGGTGTCCTTCATTCAAAGCTTTTCTAAAATTGTTTTTCTTATCAAAGTATACATAGGGGCTTCGTAGTTCAAACTTTAAATCCCAGTTAATGTCAGGAAGCAACGCCCAAGCATTCTCTCGTTTATGAAGTTTGTATTCGTGTTTGCCAAAATCGTTTGCCCTTAGATTTCTTATCTCTTCCAGGGTAGGATATTGCTGCCGTTTTTTATCTTCAATTTCTATTCGTTTGTAAACGCCATCGTCGGTGTACTCAAATCCATAAACATTTCCTTCCACTCCTATTAGATCAAAGTCAGTTGTGTCTGCTAGATCTTTTAGCTCTACTGAAACGCATTTAGGAGCTAACTCCGCTTTTGATTCTGGCCCTCGAGACATTCTTATTATTATAAACAATTTATTATAAATAATCTGTAATAAACAATCTATAATAAATAATCTATAATAAGCAAACGTATTGAACTGGCGGGTCAGTCCGTAAGCATAGTTTAGCGTGCTTAGATTTTTCTAGCTGCTCTTTTATTTTTTTTAGTTCATCCTTGTCCCTGATTATATAATTTTCACTTAAACATTCTTCAAAACTATCCTTGTCCTTAGTATAGAATAAGATGACTGATTTTAACTGCGATCTAAAGTCTTTTAAGACAGCATTGTATTTTTGAGTTAGGAGCCAAACAGAAACTAATGCATGTCTTCCGCTAAAGGCTAGCTTAGACAGAGTCCTTCTTTTTTTAACAATGTCTTGTTCAGCTGAACAGTCATCAATAATAAACAGCGTTTCAGTTCCCTCAAATAGCCTATAGTAATGTTCTAAACAGTCGCTTAGCTTGTCAGTAGGATCAACTAAAAATATATTCTCGTCTGTCCAAACAAACTGCCTTTCTTTGTAAGACTTATTGTGCTTAATGGTTGTGCAGAATATAACAATGTACTCGTAATGAAACCTGTAGACTGCTTGTAACAAATCAAGCACGAAGACAGTTTTCCCACACCCAGTAATCCCACAAATAAGCGAACAGTGCGGGTCTTTGGGCAAAAAGTTCAAACTATCCATCTGTTTTAATAGGCTATTTCTTTCAGTCTATTTTCTTCAATGTTCAGCTGGGCGTCATAAACCACAAAAACGTGCATTTGTATCTGGCCATTCTCCTCCTTTTCCTTATTAATCTGTATGAGTATGCAATCTGACCCAACCCGTCTTCCACTCCCGTGCAGTCTGTTGTCATACGTGGATCTAAAATCCAGCCATAGTCCATATTTGTCTGTTAGATAATCTTCGAGTCTTACATCGTGAAGGTGAAGTTTTTTACACACATGATCGGCTGTGGGGCTTGTCTGTCTGCCTCCAGCAAACATTTGTCTTATTTCATCAAAGTGTTGGTCGGGTAAAAGTCCGGCCGAATACAGCTGAAAAGGCTTGCCATCTACTGTGCAAGACAACTGCTCAATTTTTGGGTTGTAAAACACCTCAGATTCTCTCCTAAAAGGGGCTGGGGGTTTAGTAAATAGCAAGAGAGCCCCCTTTAGGGACCTTAAAGAATTGCTTATAGCTATTTCCCAGACAGCGTCTTGCTTGTTTTTAATCGCTAGACTGTGGTGTAAAACTCTTTCAAAGTAAACAACCGTCCTACTTTTATACTGGTTTAAGATTGTTCTAGCCAGTTCGGGGTTAGTACCAACGTCAAAATTAAGAGAGATGTTACTAACAGTGTATCTAGCTGTTGGGTCTTCGGACAGAATAACAGACCCGCTGTCATTGAATGTCAGTTCATAAGTAAGTTTGTCTCTTAGTGCGCCTTGGTAATATGGCTGATGGGTTTTTATCAGTTCAAAATCTAGAGGGATGCAAAATCTGTTCTTAAATGCTCGCGCTATTGCCTGGTCTCCCTCGTCTTCCTTTGCATCTGCAGCATTAAGCCTGTGCTTAAGACCGTTTGGGCTCTGGATCCCCTGAAAGATTTTGTCTTTTCTTTCTGTTCTAGGCAGCCACAGATCAGAATAGAGATTAAAAATATCTGCGCTACTCAGTGAGAAGACTTCTCTACCTTCCAGTTTAATTACCATATTTTTAATGATGGCCCTGCCCAGGTTAGCAACGACAGTAGCATTAGGATCCGCCGACTCAATATCTATTTTGAATAATAGCTTGGCAGTGCCTGGCATTATAACATCGTCAGGCCCGAGGTCACTAAATCTTACTGTTAACATTTCATTGGGCTCAATTGTTGATGGATTATTTACAACGCGCACAGTCTGTCTTATGCCTTTTATGCCATGGGGCTCCTTCGCTTTTCTGTATGGATCAAGGTCGCAACTGTATGGGTTCATTTTTTATAAAACAAAAAATAATAAATATATAAATATGGCTGATGAAGATTTTGACGCGATTGATCCTATTGAAGAAGATGAAGATGAAATAGAACCGGGCCGTTCAATACAAGATGAACTTGAAGGAGCAGAAGCGGGTTCTTTACTCCCTAGGCAGCGTCAAGAACTATTGCGACAACGAATTGAATCATTCTATAGAAGTATAGGACGAGGGCTGCCAGACGTGCTCGATCCTAACGATTTTGAGATGGGAAAAGTGGGCGGAGACAAGGAAGGTCATTTGTTTATAAAATATAAGAAGGGCAATAAACAAATGCGTAAACAAGTTACTGATAGCTGGGACCCCTCCGAGTTTTTAATTCGGGGCTCACTTGGGGAGATTCCTATTCGGGTGAGAAGGCGATTAAATATTGTAGATCCAAGGCAGTCTGCTCTAAGGTCTAAGGCTGTTAGTGCTTTACAGAACTTAAAGCAAAGGTTGCCAGCGCAGTCTGAAATGCAAAACATACCTCTTCAAGAATTAAGTCAAAGAACAGATAAAGCAATAGCAGAAGTTGAGACGAGTTTTAATGAAGAAACGCAGTTAAAAACAATTGTCGATTCTTCATCGCCTAGTCAAAGAGAACGTGAGCTGAGTCCTGATGAAGAAGCAGCTTTACAAACAATTGATGATCCTCCATTGTCTGAGCGTGAACTCGATCGTCTTAAAGCTGCTCTGCATGAAATCAGGGCTCTTGATGCTACTCTACAGAGAATAAATGGCGAGCTAAAAAACAACTTGGCAAAACTTGGTGAGCTAGAGAGAGAGATAGAAGAAGAAAAAAAAAACTGGCTGATGCAGATGATAACAATTTAGGGTTAGAAGAAAAGGCTAGAATACAGGCGAAAATACAGGATTTAATGTTACTAAGGGCAAACAGGTTAGAAACGCTGTCTACTAACAGAGAACAAATAGTATTACAAACAAACAGAATCAAAGAAACTATAAACAGACTCCTTCATGAAAATACTACGCTAGCAGAAAGAATACGGATTCTGTTCAGAGAGCGGGGGATTACAATAGTTAGTATATTAACAGCTGTTGGGTTTGCTATCTCTACACTGGTTTATGCATTAACCGGCAGTGCGCCAACAGGGTCAGTAGCACCTCCAACGCCTCAGCCCGGTAAAAGTTGGATTAGAAAACAATTGCACCATCTGGCAAACCTATTAAAGAAGTTAGCTGTCAAAGCGCTTGATGCTCTGCCTGGCATAATAGGCAGTGTTGTTAGTTGGGTTTTGTCTACCATAGGCAAAGTGACTGGTTATATGGCTGACCATCTGTGGACGTTAGGAGTGCTGGCTGCCGGTTTAATTTTTAGTGAAATAAAGTATGGCTAATCCAGTAAAAGTTAAAAACACAACAAGGGCTGTCTTTTCACTAGTGTGTCTGTCGGGGTGAGGTACATCAACAGGTGGTGTTGGACCGCTTTCTGGCTGTGGGCTGCTTATAACTGGTGGGGGGTCGCTTTCAGGGCTAGATACTTTTTTTTTAAATGGCTGGTGCGGGTCTTGTGTTTAAACCTTGATTGTGTCCTAAGTTTTGGTCGTCTCCGGCTATGAGAATTTCATTATTATAATTCTGTATCATGCCAATCTGCAGTCTAAGGTCAGAAGGCAGCATGTATAATCCATGACCCACAACAAAGTCAACCTTTGACCTAGCATGTAAAAGAACGTTTTGGTACCTTTGTATGCTGGAAGGTAAATCAACAGCAGAGTTAATAGCATCTTCTAAATTAGCTAAAAATTGTTTTCTGGCGTCAAAGCCTGTAGACTGATCCACTATGCTAGACTTGGTCTGTGCTTGCGCTCCTAATAGACACCAAACGTACGTCCGTATGGAGTCATTAAGTCTTTGCACTCCTGGCATTGTTAGGCCTTCACTTTTATCCAAGATAAATGTTGCCCAGGCATTGGGGTGTTTTTGTTCTATTGATCCCAATCTAACTTGGGAGTTTGGCTTAAAAGAGGTGTGGCCGGGCCAGTAGTCAAAATTATATTCTCTACGCTGACCCCACAAATACAATGTGCCTAACCCGTGATTGCGGTCTAACTTTTGTCTAAAGTTATTTGAAGGGTTAATGTTAAATTCGTTGCAGATTCTTTCATATGCATTATTGTCCATTGAGCTGAAAAATGGATTAAACGCGTTGTCGTTGGGGAGGCGTACTTGTAGTTCAGATAGTATGCGTCTATACTGGTAATAAACATGAAAGTTATATACTGACCTTACTAAAAGATTGGGGTGGTTTAAATGGTTTGCATATGAAACACCACAGCCAGTAGTTGAGCAGTAAACTGCAAAATTTAACTGATTCTGGTAAAAAACCATGGGGTGAGTTGACCATGCTGATGGCACTCTATCACTCTTTATTGGAGGATTTAAATATCTAGTTAGTGGGTTTACAAGTCTAACTTGGAAGCCATATGATTCATCTACAGCGATGGTTAGGTTACTAAAGTCCAAAGATTTGGGCTCATAAACCCCTCCTACGTCGTAAGTGGCACTTTCATTATATTTAAAAGGTTCCATTTTAAATAGATTTTTTAAAAAAGGATTTAAAAGGATGTTCCTTTATATAACCAAGCAAAACCAGCGCGTGTTTTTAAAGTATTCAGTTGACAATAAAGGCGGGAAGTGTAGGGTTGCTCTTAGAGAACTTAGGTTTAAAATAAGGTGGTTTAACATATCTGAAAAAGCCCAAAATAATTGGATAGATATTTATGATGAGGGGGGCAATCGCTTAAAACGTTTAAAAATACCTGATGGTTACTACAACTTTTGTTCTTTAAAAGAAGCATTTAACAAATTTGACATACGGTTAGAAATTAATGAGGCAAATCTTATAATTACTATATTTTTACCAAAACATAAAGACAAAAGGGAGTACGTTTTTCCCAAAGGCCTTGCTCGAATTTTAGGCTTTTATGATAGTGGTAAAACCTATCGTATTAATACACACGCATATATAGAAAGCGGTCTATATGAATATGTAGGCAGTAGACCATCCGATTTTCTGATTAATCCAATGTTGTTTGTTAATCTACACGAATTAAAAACAGATACTAATTTGTATAATGGAACTCCATCTACAATTCTAAGAACACTACTGGCGACTAAGGCGGGGTTTTGCGATTATCAGTCATATACATTTAATGACGCTCAGTTTAAAGAATTAGTTCGTGGGCAGATAAATTCATTGTGCGTAGATATAACGAATCAAAATGGAAACCCTATTGTTTGCTCTAATTTATTAGTACTGCTTGAGATAGATAATTGAGGGGAGAGAACGATAGTATCTTTGTTCACGATCACCAATTTTTGTTTTGCACGCAAACCCCACTTTAAGACATTAAATCCTTCAATTTTGGGGGGTTTTGCGCGTTAATTTTTTTACAAAAATGTGTTAGTTTTTGGCAAAGTGGCATGAGATGGACGAGATTTGTTTATGTGAAAAGTGGGGTTTGCGGGCGAAATAAGATGGGGGGGGGGGGGGGGTTAGAACCGGTATATTAACATTCTCTTACTTGACAGTACAAAGAGGGGTAAGAATGTGAGGGATTGTGGCCGGGAGACCATTCCCTCGTAAGAATAGTGATCCAGTTGGAAATCGATATGTTTTTTTTTAGAGAGATGTTTATTATTACTGATTATTATGTGGAGACATCTCCTTGTGAAGTTACCCACTTTCTAGACTACTTAGCATTTCCTGGGGGGGGGGGGGGGGCATAGTCCGCGTTGGGATCGCTTGGATTTGTTTTCTTTCTCCGAGATTTGGGTGTGATACCTAATTTCATGTGTAATAACGTGGATTGTCTCGGGGAGAACATTGCTTTGCTGCTGTGTTAAGGGTTGGCAGGAAACTGGTCTGATAACCCCAAAGCGAGTAACGGGTTGGGGGGTTTATTCGAAATTTCAGGAGTCACTCTCATGTCCAAGTGGGAAGTAAGTACGGGAGATGGAGAGTTAAAGCTTTACCAAGTAGCCTATGTGCCTTGATGACTCGGGTAGTAGCAGCACTACAGTAGTGGCCTACAGTTATTTCAGCAGGTATCCTGCTTCTGTCCTGAGGCTGGGGCCGGATCACCGCAGTCGACGGCTGCGTGCTGGCAGGTGAGCGGCGACGTCCTCTTACCCATGCTCTCCCGGGAGAGGGAGACTACCCGGGTCGTCTGCCATCTGAGACAGTTCTCCTCCTACCTGTGCTCTTCCGGGTGGGGGAGTCCACTCAAGCCATCTGCCATCTGTGAGGCAGTTCTCCAGCCACCTGTTCTTTTTTTTCCCTGGATGGAAGAACCGCCCTGTTCAGGCGCCGTGTGAGGGGGTGCTGCGCCAGGCCTTCCTTCACCCTCCGTACCAGCAGAGCCTTCAAGAGTCGGGCCCGTTGAGAGGAGGCCGGGTGTGTGTGTGAGTGTGTTCCGCGGGGAGGAGTCGGCTTGCGTGAGGCCACGGACAGCGCCAAGGAGTGGGGTCTTCTGGGGAAGAGTCAGCCTGCGAGGGTCCACAGACAGCGCCGAGGAGCGGGGGTCTTCGGGGAAGGAGTCAGCCTGTGAGAGGCCACGGACAGCGCCGAGGAGCAGTGTTTTTTTTTTTTTTTTTCCCGGGGAGGAAGGGTGTCCAAGTTCTTGTGGTAGGAAGGGGGTGTAGCATTAGGCAGTAGGGTCAGGGGTGTTAGCTGCTGCCTCCTTTAGGGACGTAGTGGCCAGCACGGCATAGGGTACCTGTCGTTGCCTCCCTTAGGGACGCAGCGACCGGTGCGGTAGTGGTCCCTGGGTCAAAAAAGAAGGGTGGTTCCCGGGTATAGGGGTGGGTAGTAGTAGTTTAGAGATTAAAGTCCCTTGGGTTAGTCCTTGTCCCTAGTAGTTAGCCACCACGTGTGCGGGCTATCGCTGCGTCCCCAGGTCGCAGTGGTATACCGCAACTGGTGCTTTAGGATAGGTTAGGGTTCCCCAGGTCGTAGCAGGGTACTGTGGGTCAGTGGAGAATTGGAATACTGGTGTGCGGTTGTGGATGGACGTGAGTGGTGGCGCCATAGTGTGTGTGTGTGTGTGAAATAAAGAAGTGTGCATGATTGTAAAGTTGTGTTAGTGTGCTGTGTTGTCTGATCTAGTGTGTGATAGGCGTGAGTAGGGGTGGTAGGGCCGTCCGGCTTAGCGACCGTGACACAACACACACACACACACACACACACAAAACACACAAACACTCTCTCTCTCTCTCTCTCTCTCTCCTCTCACACACACACACACACACACAAACACACACACACAAGATGGTGGATGCAGTCACCGAGTGAATCACACACTATCCAAAGTTTTTGCAGTTCTACCATCATCATGACAAGACTAACTAGATCTCGAATTCTAGGAGGTCGTACAACAACCACAGCAAATAGGACATTCCGGGACTGCAAGAAAAATTAGAAGGCGCGTGTCTTCGAAAAGAGATATTAAATCGAGAACATCGAGAAAACCGTCGGAAACAAGAAGCTGCTCAATCAAACGGGAAATCTGAAGACGGCAAACCCGAAGAAGAAAATCCTAAAGACTCGTGAGTATCATCCTTCATCTTCAATCCGTTATCGAAACTCTTTGTGAACGAGTCTCATGTCTGGAAATTTGTGTGAAAAATCAAAATGAATTAATTGCTGACATGAAATTAGCGCTGAAAGACGTGGTTGTCAAGGACACCGCGACGACCAGCAACTCAAGTTCTCTGAACAATAGAGTAAATGTTCTACCTTACGCTGAGGCAGCTAAGTCAGTTCCAAAGTCTTCTGTCGCTGGTACTAAACCAGCAAAAGTGGAAAATAAGACGAAAGGAAGAAAACGGCATTGTGTCTCTGCTGATTCTAAAGAAAAGAACGTGTCCAATGTTTCTAAGAAATCTGACGTCAACAGTACATCTCCTGACGTCAGTCTACAGTCAGGAAAAGGACCTTCGTTCCACAAAGAAGAACAAGATATTCCGATGGTCACAATACTGCACGACTCGTGTTGAAGGGAGTTGATGCGGGCAGACTTGGGTATTCCTATGGTTTTGAAGCTGTAGCATATAAGGATTCCACGACTAATGACTTCCTTGTGACTCTAGACTCAACTGCTTCATCCATTAAGAAGTCACAAGACGCTGTAGTCACTCACAGTGGGGTCAACGACATACAAAAGTCGGACCCCAAAATCAGTAGTAAAATCTTTGCTGATTCTGTCAGAGATCTAGTAGCCAGACACCCCAAAACAAAAATCGTCATAAGCAAGATCGCACCACTTAGAGAGATTCTGGCACGGAAACTAAACGGGACATATTTAATGCCTTGGTATCCACAGAACTGTATGGTGTGGAAAATGTCTCCTTCGTCCACCATGGCAACCTACATACCAGACTACTGAAGAAGGACGGCCTTCACCCAACCGCAAGACGGCGTCATTGTCCTTGTGGGAAACATGGGGCGACACCTGAGACAGCTGTTCCAGGTGAAGCCAAAGAAAACATCAAGGCGCCTGCTTTATCAGCTACCCAGACACGCCTACCCCGAACAAGGTTTCCACACTTCCTCGGTGAAAGGGACCCATGGCAGAACACGTTCGAAGTAGTAAGAGACTGGTATTGAAACACTGTGTGTAGATACTGCTTGACTGTGGACAACAAATTAACGTTTCATTGACTACATCACTTCGTAACTACTGTTATCCACCAGGTTTAATTCTTTGTACCTTAGAACTATATTTATAACCCCCCCCTCTCTCTCTCTCTCTCTCTCTCTCTCTCTCTCTCTCTCTCTCATGCTCTACTTCTGTTTTTGATAGTTACTAATTTGCCACCATTCAAATATCAAAACATTTTGTACTGTAATTAAGCAGGAGTCATGGGCGAAAGTAAAGCTATCAGGTTTATGCAATGGAACTGCAGATCCATATATACAAACCTGCCTTACCTTATTCAACACCTTGTTTCCTCCAGCTATCAGATTCTCATTTTGCAGCCGTCAAATGTGACTCGTAATAATCTACCCAAACTGTCACACTATTTTCCCCCTCCAGTCTGTGAAAAGACAGAGCAAGGAGAGAAAGTCAAAACGGCTATTTATATTAATGATAAAATGGATTACTCTGTGTGTCTGTCACTGGCACCAACAAACATATTACAACTGCATTCCTGTGCAGCAAGGGTTAAAATCAGTCAGACGTTAATTGTTAATGTCATCAGTGTGTACTTACCTAAAGGGCCAAATGAAGAAAATACTGAATGGCTACGTCCATTGCATGATTCGAATGAGAAAGGTCTAATCGCTGGTGACTTCAACGCTCATTAACCTTTTTGGGAAGCTGATAACATTTCTGTGACTAGTAACAGATTTGTCAAAAATATCGTTGATGCTTCTCTCTATCTACTTAATGACGGGAGAGTCACAAGGATCCCTGATATACCCACTCACAGAGCTTCTGCCATTGATCTGTCTCTTATTTCTCCCACTTTGTACCAAATAGTGACTGGAACACACATACTGATAGCTTAGGAAGTGACCACTTACCCGTTATTATTACTCTTAATGATAACTTAGTCCAGACTACGACAGACAAAGATATTATAGCCAAATATAATTATAAGTGTGCTGACTGGAAAATGTTTAAGAATATTCTAAAATCGCAAAATAGTAATGACATAAGAGATGATGATATCAACAAATTGTATTCAAAAATAAATCACGGACACTGTGTTACAAGCAGATGATCGTTCCATACCGAAATATTCTCATTTAAAATCTGACAAACATTCGGGAAACATCTGGTGGAACAAAGTTTGTGAGAAATGTTGTGAACGAAAAGAAACGTTTATTCCAAATCTATTTACAGGATAAAAAAAAAAACCCAGAAAATCACATCCCCCTGAGGAAAGTGAATCCATTTAGTAATAAAACAATAGCACAAGTGAAACGGCAGTACTGGGCTGCATTTCGTACAGATGAGGTTTATAGCCATAATGATCTACAAAAGATATAGACAAAATTCAATAACATGAAAAATGGAGTACATTTACCATTACGTCCAGTCAGGATTGATGGTAATGAATTTCCTTCTAATTTACAAAAGGCTGAGTCGTTCGTCGACATGTTTTCTGATACAATGCTTCCTAATAATCTTCCAAAAGAAATAAGAACTTTTAGGGAAAACGAGGCCCAAAAAGATATGTATAAAGATCCTGTACCAGATAATGCAAATTATATCAATGCCCCAATTACTTTGAAAGAACTGAAAGGCGCACTGTTTTCTTTAAGTCATAAGAAAACGTCGGTCGGAGCAGACGCAATTTTTATTATAGCATAATGTTAAAACATTTGCCGGGAAACTGGATTATATTACCACATGAATTGTTTCAAAAATGCTGGGATGAAAGTCATATTCCAAAGGTATGGAAACACTCAATCATAGTTCCAATACCAAAACAAGGAAAGTCACAGTAAGAAATGAATAATTACAGATCCATTTCTCTAACATCACACACCGGTAAGCTGCTAGAAAAGATCATTTTAAATAGACTAATTTACCATTGTGATAAAACCTTAACCTCATTGTCAGTCAATCGATACCTCTGTTTGGGGTACTTGAATATTAAGTATACGATAAATACCAGAAAAATATTTATCTACTCTTCATATCTGCGGAGACAGTTTTCATTCTATTCTGTTTCACTGAATCCGTTGTTTCCTTAAATAACAGATGCTGATCTGAACATGCCAGTTTGCCATATAATTTGATAACTTTCATATAAAACAATAACCACACAATACTTTTGTATTTCACATTTTGTTAAATTATAAGAAACTGAACGCTCTCGCTAAATATGAAATTGCATCAGTGTGGATTGAAATTAGCATAAGAAACAGTAAGCCACAAATTGTAGAGTTTTCATACAGAAATATATCAGACACCAAGGACTGGAAAGACAAGTCAGATATTTCTCTTTCTAGGGATGAAACTTCTGTTTTCGATCATCATATAGATTTAGGAAAATCAAAAACCAGGTGGTTTCAAAACTACACTTTATACTGCTGATTCCTGCTGATTTGCGAACAAAAACATGTAACTGAAAGTTCAAGTGCTTTTACTGATAACTGCTATACAACCACAAAACAACATATCATAAAAGCATGCGTTGCACGATGTGGATGTAGTGAACAGTACCCCAGAATTAAGTCGTACAAAATTCTAATTCAGTAGAACCCGAGAACATGTACAACAGAAATTTTGGAAACTGC
The DNA here is from genome assembly GCA_033310375.1 of Conus canariensis. Lineage (NCBI taxonomy): Eukaryota > Metazoa > Mollusca > Gastropoda > Neogastropoda > Conidae > Conus > Conus canariensis. The sequence continues at coordinate 27,041,730 of CM065735.1, read as the reverse complement.
AAGGAAGATTTTTTTTTCTCTTTTGGGTCTTCTAGTCCGCAAATGAGTCATATGTACATCAAGTAAGACATCCCAATGAAGCAGCTGATTTTTTTTTTTTATCAGTAAATAAATTCTACCTTTAATAACCATCGTACTTTCGAAGACTAATGTCAGACAGGAAGCAAAACTACAATGGATAATAAAAGAAACTGGCACATTATGAATCAATAAACGAAAAGCAATTCTGAGGCAAATAAAGCATTTTGGTAACCAAAGGAATAAGATAAACTTGGTGAAACGTAAATCTAAAAGAGTATTGAAAAGTCAGCGCATTGTCACAGACGTTCCTGTAGATCAGTTCACTCTTTTGCCAACATTAAAGATAAAATCATGACACATGACAGGCCCAGTGAAAATGATCTAATCCATTTAAATCATTAGGCAATTTTAAGGTCTATTTGTTTCCCCTTTACTCTCAAACAAATGACTGCAATGGCAGTCAGAAATAAATCTTTAATTTTTTTTAAAATAGTATATTGTAAATTTTGTTGTAAAAATATTAAAAGTATCACGGCCATTGATGCTCAAACACTTTGGTGTGAACAGAAAGAAATTACTTTCAAATGCAAGGAAGCTAGAACTGTTCCTACCTATACGCGTGGTAATACTTCAGATCAACTAAGTCAAAGATCAGTTTCTATGTTATCTCTATTGTCAAGAGAGCATGTCCGTCAAAAGAATTACTTCAGCTAGCCAAGATCAAACTATTCCTTGATGGCCATAATTTTGTTCTCCTGTGCTCACGTTCTACCAGTGATTAATTGTGTATTGACATTATGGAACATCTGCTGTTAAGCATACATGGCAATATTATTCCTTGTATGTATGGGAGACGAAAAAAAAATCAAATTGCCTGCCTGCTGAAGATTAAACTCTCTCTCTCTCTCTCTCTCCTCTCTCTCTCTCTCTCTCTCTCTCTCTCTCTCTCTCTCGACACACACACACACACACACACACACACACACACACCACACACACACACACACAAGAGAAATAGAAATAGGGTGTGTGTGTGGGGGGGGGGGGGGATTGAGTTGCCTGTCTCCTGCAGATTAACAACAAACCAATGTATCAATATCCAAAGACAAACATATGTTCAACTAGGCAGTATATACGTATGACATCATCAAAGAAAATTCTCTTAAAAAGATAAGACCAATGCAAAACTTCTTCCCATAGACACACTTATTTATTAAGATTCCAAAGATCAAGAAATGATTTTTAACAGTCTAATGTTCTAATACTGGTGGAAATGTGTAGTTCAGATTACCAACAACTTTAAAACGTATAAAGAAACAAAAAATCACGTTTAAAAATATCCAAAATCTGATTTCATAAATATTTCATTGCTTTTCTTCTGGCCACTTTTTAAATAACCCTAAAAGTCTATATTACGTATTCATGTGTATACGTATGTGTCCATTTTTGCTCGTGTGGGCGTGAGAGCTATTTAAAAATATATAAATAAAGTGATTGGGATGTGCGAACATTGTTTAGCCAATAAGCATACTGTGCATAGCTTGCTTTTGACAATATGCATATTGCACATAACTTCATTCTCTTTTCCTCGTAATTCATAACAAAACAATTCGTTCGCCTCATGTGGTAATCTTTCCTCATCCTTACGCTGAATTTCAAACCAATAA